>JAUDYJ010000013.1:3544236-4206736 GCA_030761175.1 Masticophis lateralis
TTCTGTTCTCCATTCGTCTTAATTTCCCCTCTGTCCAAAAATTGATTCCGAATCACCAGATGGGAGTGGATGTTTATGGGTGGAAAAGGGAAAGGAGCTTGGAGATCCCCCCTCACACCCATCCTTAATTTTCAGAAACACAAAATGACACTATGAAATTTGACCAATTGCAGGGATGAAATCCAGCAGGTTCCGACAGGTTCTGGAGAACCGGTAGTAGAAAATTTGAGTGGTTCAGAGAACCAGCAAATATCACCTCTGGCTGGCCCCAGAGTGGGGTGGGAATGGGGATTTTGCAGTATCTTTCCCCTGCCATACCCACCAAGCCATGCCCACAGAACCAGTAGTAAAAAAATTTAGATTTCACCACTGGCCAACTGGTTTGATCTCGTGATGCTGGGAAGTTGCAAGTGATGGAGCTGTGGGTAGATCACCCATGGAGGTGACATCTTCGTCAGTGAAAGTGGGAGAAAGGCTCATTGACACAGAGGTCATTCAGTGAAGAAATCCCACAGTGGCTTAGATGTTCAGTAATTGTGGTAGTGTGGTGGAATCTCCAGCTAGACTGGAGGGAGGGATTAAGAGAGTCCTTAGTTTAGAATCTTTTCACTACAGTAAGCGACACAAGCTGGACTTCCACCAGAATACTTGAAGCATTATCTAGCCATTCCCAAGAATGCAATCAATCTAACAAGATTCTTATAACATAGTTGACTAGCAATAAAATTACCATTGTGACCCTACTTGAGTGCTTTTGTCTGACCTTAATCTCACCAGACTAACTATATTTCCGTGGAAACGGTGAGATAAGGCTCCGAGGATTATGGTGGAGGTCAGCCTGTGCCACTTTCTGCAGTGCAAGGACTCTAAGCTTGAGTCTCTTTTAACTCCTCCCTCCTTTCGAATTGGAGATTCCACCACGTGTAGAAAACTAACAATCCCTTTTTATTTCTGATATAATGTTGGTCTAAAGATGCACCAGTTTAGCTTTATGAGACCAAAGCATTGGATCACCTTCAGGGAGGATCCATGTCTGAAAGATGTCAGTTAGGGCATCCCCATCTGAGCTTCGATCGTGATGCTGGTCTTGCAGATTTTGATTCCTCCGCTATGGTCACTGCTGAAAACCACCTCATATTGTGAAGGACGGTGCATTTTTAGGCTGGAAGTGACAAAAACCATTCACTGCTTGCGAAGGATGAGGTGGCTTGAATGCTGCTGCTGAGATAACTCAGAATTCCTAGGAGAAATCCTCCTTCATCACTTTGCAGCGAAGGTGTCATTTACTGTGACTTTGTCTTTAAATCTAACCCATGGAATGAGAGGAAAATACGGGGCCACCGGAGGGAACAAGCCAGTTTTTGGTAAATTGCCCATTGTAAATTTCAGTGTCTTCCTCGTTCCCTCGATAAATTCTGATTTATGAGGGCCTGGATGCAGGCGGACAGTTTCTGATTGGATGTACAGCTCTCTCGTCCAGAATTTAGTCCAGATCAACAGAAAATTATTTCTGAAGCTCCTGAGGTCATCCGTTTCAGTTACGCCGCCTGCTTACGGAGAAGCTACTAAGGCCAGTGCATAAAGGGAAAGCTTCTTCGGTGCTTGCTCTTGAGTCAAACATGCTCTTCTCCATCTCAATTCAATTCAAATCTTTATTGTCAGTGCACAACATATGTACAATGAGATTGGTTGAGCTCCCTCAGTGCACACACACACCCCACAACACAATACAACTCACAGTGAAGACAGAAAATCCCTAACCCAATAAATCATATTAACAAAACACCCAGTTCTATTGCACCCATGTGAACATGTTACGTGTTGCACCGGCCCTGCAGTCCATCATACTATGTAGTTATGATGTTATTTCTCATTCAGGAGTCTGAAAGCCCACAGATAAAAACTGTTCTTTGGTCTGTTTGTGTGTCTGGCTATACTTCTATATCTCCTTCCTGGTAGGATAGGAGGGTAAATAAGTGGTGACCAGGGTGAGAGTCGTCCCTGAGAATTTTCCTCACTCTTCTAAGGCAACGAGCCCTAGCGATCTCATCTAATGGTATCAGGGGACAGCCCACGATCGTTTGTGCTGTACTCACCACCCTCTGTAATGTTTTTTCTATCCGTGGCTGTCAGACCGGCATGCCATACTGTGATGCAATAAGTGAGGATGCTTTCTATTGTGGACCAGTAAAAGGAGGTCATCAGTTGTTGTTCCACCCTGTTTTTATGCAAGACCCTAAGGAAATGGAGTCTCTGTTGGACCTTCCTAGCCACCTGGATCGTGTTGTATTTCCAGGTGAGGTCTTCGCTGAGATGGACTCCCAGGAATTTAAAGGAGGAAACTTTAAATGATTTTGATGATTTCCCTTGGCTTTCCAGGGGCGGCTTATCACCTCCTTGTTTCTGATTTTGTCAGTCCAGCTTATACGTGACAGCTGCCTGTAAATCCACATTTACAGTAGATCTGAGATCATCTACACCTCCCCAAATAACCTTTCCTTCTGGGGTGGGGGGGAAAGCCTCTTGATATTTTTCGCCACTGCTCTTCTCCACCTCACTTCCGCAGGATCTGTCTTGTCTTGCCCCAGGCCTAATCACCAAGGAAGATGCAATCAAGCCT
Source organism: Masticophis lateralis (assembly GCA_030761175.1). Taxonomy (NCBI): domain Eukaryota; kingdom Metazoa; phylum Chordata; class Lepidosauria; order Squamata; family Colubridae; genus Masticophis; species Masticophis lateralis. The sequence goes on from JAUDYJ010000013.1 coordinate 3,546,857, forward strand.
GTATTTTTCCCCCAGGCGCTCCGGGGGCAGGATCACCAGCGAGGTTCATAAAAGAGCTTCAGGGTGAATGACGTTGCAGAAGGTTCAGAGGCAGGGAGAGAAGAGAACAAGTAAAATCAGAAGCAGAATTGTGGGGGGGGGGGGGGGAGAGAGAAAAAATCAAGACCTCGTGGAAGTTGATGGAAGCAGGGAGAAAGAAAGGGAGAAAAGCACTAATAGCTTGCCCCAGAAGTCCACAATAGGTAATCGGGGTGGAGAATTTGGTCTTCACCACATCAGGATAATGGCTTTGCCTGACGCGGCTTGAAATGACAAGATAAAATGATTTGCCAAGTGTGCAGTGTCTGTGCTGGGGCAGCGACACAGAACAAAGACCTTCTCCACTCTTTCTGATTTTGCAGATGCATTCCCCTGGGCCAATTAGCATCTCATTTGCTTCTTTTAGTTCTCATGGAAGAGAACAGTTCTGCCTGTCTTGCATCCATGTTTCCCTCTCGGGCCCTACTCAGAGACGAGACAGTGAGATCTCATCGAGTTCAATCCTTTATTTGCTCACACCTGTTGTGACTCAGGCCCATGTACAGTATAAAAAGTAGAGACACACACAGACGCTGCAGGTTCAAACAGCAACACTCTGCAAATGTCCTGAGCATAGATTTGACACTCAACCCTTCTGGGATGGACATTGGTCCTTTGGTGAGAGCTCCAGGTAGACCGACACCCCTGGTGGTTTTCAAGAAAGGATTGGACAACCAGTTGTTCAGGGTGGATTAAAGTCTCCTGTTTTGGGCAGGGAGTTAGACAAGAGATTAGATCTCCAAGGTCTCTTCCAGTTTATAATTATGACTCTGTGATAATGGACAGAGTCTTGCCAGACTAAAAGTATACCCTTCTACCGTGTTTCCCCGAAAATAAGGCCCTGTCTTATATTTTTTTTGAACCCTGAAATAAGCACTTGGCCTTATTGCTATGCGCTCAAAAGCCCGATTGGGCTTATTATGGGGGAAACAGGGTAGATGTATCCTGATATATTCTAAGGAGTGGCTACTCTGAACCCTTTCCCCTCTTCCCCAGTTTGGGACCACACAATCTCTTCATCTGGGCCTCTTTTGGGGAATTGCCAAAACGCCCCCACTGCTCCTACAAATGCGCATTTCATCACACTCCCTTTCTTTATTTGTTGAACTATTTGGCAAAAGGAATGTCCTTTTTCTTTCTTTCTTTCTTTTTTTGGTAGGGTCTTCATTTGATCCATGTTTTAAATCTTCTGGTTATATCTGTCCTACGAACATCTCTTAGAGAATGAAAACATTTAACTGATTGCATTTCAGGTCTCTGCATATAATATAGGGCGCATCTTAAGAAGTGGGCCCTTAAATCAGTTCTAAAGGGAAATGGAGAAAAATGAGGACCATTCAGTAATTTGAAAAAGAGAGTGGGTTTTCTTTAAAAAAAATGTGATTTATATGCCGCCCTTCTCTGGAGACTCAGGGCGGCTTACAATGCGTTAAGCAACAGCCTTCATACTTTTGTATGTTTATACAAAGTCAGCTTATTGCCCCCATAACTGGGTCCTCAATTGACCTCCCTTAGAAAGGATGGAAGGCTGAGTCAGCCTTGAGCCTGGTGAGATTCGAACTTACAGTAATTGCAGACAGCTGGTGTTAATCACAATGCTTTGGTCTGCTGAGCCACCAGGCCCTTGTTGTTTTGGTGGTGGTGCTCAGGCTTTGAGCTGGAAATGAAAATGGTTACGAAAGGTGGTATTCAGCCACTTCGGATGAGTCAGGCCAGGGGTGAAATGCTCCCAGTTCGGACCGGATCGAGCGATCCGGTAGCAATTTTGGCAGGTGGTTCGGAGAACTTGTAGCAATGGCGGCACGAGGCTCCGCCCATCCGCCCGGGTGTCATTACTTCCTGCTTTTAAAAGGTTTTAAAAAAAGGCTCTGATGATTGTGCGCCACAGCTGTGATTGTCAGAGCCTTTTTTTTTACCTTTTAAAAGCATTTTTTTACAACCTATTTATTTATTTATTTATTTATTTGTTTGAATTTGTATACCGCCCTACTCCCAGACGGGATTCAGGGCGGTGAACAGCCAAAATAAGATACAGTAGCATATAAAAGTTAAAAATCGTTTAAAATAAATTAAATAATTAGGCTAGGAAACAATTTAAAAATCCAATTGTATAAAATATTTTAAAACCCAGTACAAAGAGGAGGTTTAAGCCAGACCAGCCTGAACCTATTCACCTGAATAGGTTGTAAAAAAATGCTTTAAAAAAGTAAAAAAAAAAAGTTGACCACGCCCACTCAGTCACATTACCCCCTCCCCCCACCAAGCCACGCCCACAGAACCGGTAGTAACAAATTTTACATTTCACCACTGGGTCAGGCAAACCGGTAGTGGCGACTGCGGGTGGGAGTGCCCCCGTCCACCTGCCCCAGCGTAATGCCATCCTATTTAGCCATGTTTTCGAGGCTGGGCACCTGTGCGGAAGGCGTGCACGCGTGTCGAGCCGGTGGTAAGATTATGTGAAACCCACTTTTGATGGTTACCCTTGAAAGTTAGAGAGAAGTATGTGTGTGAGGTTTTGAACTCATCGGTAGGAGAGACACGGATGAAAAGAGCTTTTCTTGATGGCCATCGAAGGGCCATCGAAGGGATGAAGTTCAAGAAGTGAAGCTACATGTCAGTAATTGTGAGGCTATAATTACTGTTGAGAGAGATGGCTTCTCCATTTGTATTTGTATTTTTGGAAGCGCCTCAAGTTAGCAGTTCAAAGGACCTGGCAGAAGCCTGTTTTCTGATAGCTGACTTCTCATTACCGGGCAGATTTTCCTTAAATGGAAGCATTTCCCACTTCAGCTGAAGTAATGAAAACCTCAGGAGCTCCTTGCTCAGTTCTGGGAGATGTCCTTTAACCGAGCTCCACTGGGAGAGCCTTTAAAAGATGCTTCTGATATTATATCAGCTCGGTTTCATCACTTCCTCCTGTTTTTACTCCAGGCTATCAAATCTCTTGGGAGGTCTACAGCAGGAACGCATCTCGCCTGGCTCGGACTCTGGCTAACACAACCCTGGAGTACAAAATCACAGGCTTGTCATCTCTCACCACTTACACCATCGAAGTAGCAGCTCTGACAGCAAAGGGAACTGGCTTGGTCACTTCATCGACCATCTCATCCGGAGTTCCCCCAGGTTAGTCAAAGAAGCATTCGGAGAGGCTCAAGAAATAACAGGGTTGCATTTAATTGAGCTTAATGCCCAGGGACATTAAGGGACGGTGGTGGCTCAGTGGCTGAGATGCTGAGCTTGTCGATCGAAAGGTCGGCAGTTCAGCGGTTCGAATCCCTAGTGCCACATAACGGGATGAGCTCCCCTTACTTGTCCCAACTTCTGCCAACCTAGCAGTTCGAAAGTACATAAAAAACGCAAGTAGAAAAATAGGGACCACCTTTGGTGGGAAGGGAACAGCGCTCTGTGCACCTTCGGCATTGTTATGCCGGCCACATGACCACGGAGACGTCTTCGACAGTGGTGGCTCTTCAGCTTTGAAACGGAGATGAGCACCGCCCCCTAGAGTCGGGAATGACTAGCACGTATGTGCAAGGGGAACCTTTACCTTTACCTTAATGCCCAGGGATTGTTCAGGGACACAAGAACTACTTGGAAAATAAAAAATAAAATAAAATAGGGTGTAGAAATTTCCTGACAGTGAGAACAATTAACCAGTGGAAATAACTTGCCTCCAAAAGCTGTGGGTTCTCCATCATTGGAGGTTTTTATGAAGAGATTGGGCAACTGTTTGTCTGGAATGGTCTCGGATTTCTTGCCTGAGAAGAGGGTTGGACTAGAAGACCTCCAAGGTGCCTTCCAACCCTGTTCTTCCACATTCTGTAGCAGTCTTTCCCAACCTTAGCCATTTGAAGATGTGTGGACTTCAACTCCCAGGATTCCCCAGCCGGCATTGAATTCTGGGAGTTGAAGTCATCCCATTTTCAAGTGGCCAAAGTTGGGAAGCACTGTTTTGTATGGTGTAATGCTGATGTGAGCATTCCAGAAAACCCCAACTCCAATTAAAAACTCCAAAACATCTTCTCAAAGTTCCCCTTTATTAGACTTGGTATACTGGCACATCTGGGAAAACCCAAATCTGAGAGTTCCGGGTTTTCCCTCAGAAAATTAACATCCCACATCCAGCCCCTGCACCCCTCAGTCCATCACTTGGCCCAATCACCATCCGTCCCATCTCGAGCCACCACTTCAACCCCTCCTCCTCCAGATGCAGAAGCTCCCTGACCAAAAAGAACAATGCTATTATGTCTAACTACAATCCCTCTGCTAAATCCCCCCCCCCCCCTGTTCTCCCAATCGCAAGAAAGTGGCAGCATGGAATCTTCCGGTGTTAATATGGCTTCCAAAGCTGGCATCTGATATGAAGGGCTGCCCATCATGAAAAAAAATGGTCCCCCCCCCCCAAGGTTAATGGAAGCCTCTTTCCCCACTGATTTTAAAAAGGGGTTGTAGAGAAAGCAGCTAATTTTGGGTGCTTCTCCAGCATCTACATCTGTAGAAATGTCAAGGGGGACAAAAAAATCGAGCCAGCTAGAAAAAGGGGAGCTAGAAAAAGAGATGGACGAATCTGTCTCGTTCCTGTCTTTTCCTGCCCCATCTGAAAAAAAAAAATGAAAGGCCACCCAGCTTCAGCTTCCCACTGCACCTGAGGCTTCATCCCCAAACATCTTTTTGAGCCTCGCTCATTGTGCATACAAAGAGCAGGACTACAGCGTCACGGATTAATTATTTAGCATGACCTTTGAAATTACTTACGTTGAGATGGTAGCTTGCTTAGATACGGAAGGCTTTCCGGCACCCATAGGAGATCACTTTTAATTCCAAAATCAATAATTGTGCAGCTGTCTAATTGAGAGGCATTATGCTCGATGAGAGAACCTGGGATCTCCCTAGAGGCAAGTGATGGATCATTCTTATGGAGAAAGGATATGAGATTGGATGCAGTGATGGGATTCAGCCGGTTTGGGCTGGTTGAACCCAAACTGACTGAATCCCACCACGGTTTGGGCCGGGTGAACCGGTTGTTAAATTGCTGGCTGGCCCCTCCCCTCCCCTCCCTGCCCCTTCCCCACGCGCCCTGTTTTGGCTCCCAGGTAAGTGCAGGAGACCAAGTGCTACCTGTGACACCCCCTGGCCACGCCCATGATGGCCACACCCACCCAGCCGGTCATTAGGTCAGAGAACCGGTTGTTAAATTATTTGAATCCCACCACTGGTTGAATGGATTCTCAGGCCTCTGTTTATAGCCCAGACTTCCATTCTGTCTTGCGAAGTAGAGCGATGGGTTTATTCTTCTGCTCCGCATTCTTGACCTTTTCCTCTTTTTATTCCACCTGCTGACTTCCGCAGAACTTCCCGGTGCGCCTTCCAATTTGGTCATCTCAAACATCAGCCCTCGATCTGCAACCCTTCAGTTCCGGCCTGGATATGATGGCAAGACCTCTGTCTCTAAATGGATAGTGGAGGGCCAGGTATGCAAAACAAAACAAAAAAAACAAAACAAAACAAAACAAAACAAAACAAAACAAAACAAAACAAAACAAAACAAAACAAAACAAAACAAAACAAAACAAAACAAAACAAAACAAAACAAAACAAAACAAAACAAAACAAAACAAAACAAAACAAAACAAAACAAAACAAAACAAAACAAAACAAAACAAAACCCCCTAATGTGTCAGTTTGTAATCATCCTAATCATTTTAGCAGCTCGGATTAATCTGTAATTGGCTTCATTTGCAAAGTAAGGAAGCACATTTCCATGTAGATTCTAGGGCCGTGGTGGCGAACCTATGGCACACATAGCCATATCATTGGGCATGCGAGCTCAGCTCCGGCATACATGGGCACGCCGGCCAGCTGATTTTCGGGCCTTCTGGGCCCACCAGAAGTAGGGAAATGGGTTGTTTCCTGCCTCCAGAGGGCCTCAGGGTGGTGGGGAAGGCCCGTTTTTCCTCTCTCACCTGGCTCCGGAGCCTCTCTAGGAGTCTGGGGAGGGTGAAAACAGCCTTCCCCACTCCCCCAGAGGCCCTCCAAAGGCCAGAAACGGCCCATTTGCCAACTTCTGGTGGGACCGGAAGGCCCATTTTTTGCTGTCCCCAGCCTCCAGAGCCTTTCTAGGAGTCTGGGAAGGGCAAAACCGGCCTTCCCCACCCCCAGGAGGTCCTTTGGAGGCCGAAAATGGCCCATTTGCCAACCTCCGGTCCTAGAGAGAAAAACAGGCCTACCGGGCCATCGTGTGCTAAGATTTGTCTGCTGGATTAATGAATGTTTTGTCGAGGAAGCATTCTATGATCTTGACTGGACCGCTTTTTTTCTTTTCTTCTTCAGCTACTGTTTCCCTCTTGCAGTAGAGTACCACTTCTCTATAATAATCCTCGCGGAGTACACATTTCTGCTCTAAACTCAAGATATTAATGGTTGCCTATTATGATGCGGGACACAGATGCTCACCGTTTCTCTGTGATGGTTGCAGAGGCCGTTCTCAAGAGAGAATGCAGTTAAAACACATCCAATCGAGTTGAAACGGGTTGCAAAGACATATATTTATAACCAACGTATTTGGGATTTTATGAACCTTACCCAACTGCTCCATGGTTCACATTTTTTATTAGTTTAATAATGTTTGGGACTGGTGTTTTGGAATTTTAGTGTATAATACATTTATTCCAACCGGAATAAATGCCATCAGCCCAAACCTGTTTCTCTTTCATACCTTGAAGTCTGGACCCCTACTTGTCTATTGCCCCCCCCCTTTTTTAATGGCGCCCAACTAATGTACAATTTTTTTTTAAATTCCACTCGTATAGCCTGCCAGCAGTTGGTTAACACTTCACAAGGCTCTGTGTAAACCGTAAAAGCTCGTGTCAGAAGGAGGTTAACCCATGCCCTGCAGATGTTTTGCATGGCAAGGGCCCTTTTAACCTTAGGTGTGGTGGTAGGATCATAGATAAAATGGCCGGCTCTTCAATGGAGCCTGAAGTTCTTTGCTCCTTTGTGACTTCCATGTCAGCTTTCATTGTAGAAAAGAAAGTTCTCCCCTCTGAGTTCAGGGCGGAGGGCAAGGAAAGGAAAACGGCCGCCTCAAGTGTTGGTTCAGCTTCTCCTCTTTGTTGTTGTTAGTTGCAAAGTTGTGCCCGACCCATCGCGACCCCATGGACAATGTTCCTCCAGGCCTTCCTGTCCTCTACTATCCTCTGGAGTCCGTTTAAGCTCATGCCGACTGCTTCAGTGATTCCATCCAGCCATCTTGTTCTCTGCCATCCCCTTCTTCTTTTGCCCTTGTTCCCAGCATTCATCTCTTCTCCAGTGAGTCCTTCCTTCTCATTAGGTGGCCAAAGGATTTGGGTTTCCTCTTCAGGATCTGGCCTTCTAAAGAGCAGTCAGGGTTGATCTCCTCTAGGACTGACCGGTTGGATCGCCTTGCAGTCCAAGGGACTTGCAGGAGTCTTTTCCAGCACCAGAGTTCAAAGGCCTCCATTCTTTGACACTCAGCCTTCCTTAGGGTCCAACTTTCACAGCCGTACATTGCAACTGAGAAAACCATCGCCTTGACTATACTCACTTTATGCCCCTCTATCTTTCCAAATTTACTTTTCTCTTTTTGGCTCAATTGAAGTTGATTTTCAGAAGGTTTTGCAAGGGTGTGGAGTTGGAGTTTGGTCAGGATGGCTATCATAATGTGGCGTTTTTCAAATGACACCTTAAAGAGGTTTAATTCTAGGTCTTGCCTTTAATTCAAAATTCAAAAAAAACCCTAAAAACCCATGCAAAGCTGGCTGGGGAATTCTGGGAGTTGAGGTGTTTTTTCTTTAATGAAAAAAAGGGGAGACATGATAGGAGTGTTCTGATATTTGAGGGGCTGTCACAGAGAAGAGGGGGTCAACCTATTCTCCAAAGCCCCTGAGGGCAGGACAATAAACAATGGATGGAAACTAATCAAGGAGAGAAACAACCTAGAACTAAGGAGAAATTTCCTGACAGCGAGAACAATTAACCAGTGGAACAACTTGCCTCCAGAAGTTGTGAATGCTCCAACACTGGAGTCCTTCAAAAAGAGACCGGACAACCATTTGTATGAAACGGTTTCCTGCTTGAGCAGGGGATTGGACTAGAAGCCCTCCAAGATCCCTTCCAACTCTATTATTCCGTTAACGTATTAAGTCCACTGTTCTTCAAAGTTGAGGAAATATCTAGCTCTAATACCAGAAGGTGGAAATCGTCCTCTTCAAAGTCTCTGTGCTGCAATTAATTAGGTCTTCAAGTGCTGGAGAAGGGCAACATATTGTACAATGTTTGATCTTGGAAACGGATCCTCCCTCCAAGCTTGCAAAAGATTTATACCGTCTCCAGAGAAATCAGAATATAAGCCTGCATCAGAGGAGAAGATCCTATTTTCCAAGAAATCTGTGCCTTTAATAATCAGCATAAAAGAGCCAAAGTGAGAGTGTCTCCAGGCACAGCAGCTCTTTGGAGGTCTTCAGGAGAAAGCGAGCACCATGAAAACTGCATGGGGGTAAGGGAGGGAGTGAGGGGCCTCATTCAATATCCAAGGAATTTATCTCCTTCTGGGTGGAGAAATTCGAGTTTAGCCTCTGTTATGAGAGTTTCTATGCTAAACAGATTGTCAGGGGGATTAAATTACGGGACCTGAAAAGCAGAACAGGATGGCTTGCCTTCCACAATTGGGCTTTCAATCATTCACGTGCCCGACTCGGTGGTTAACGCTGGAGCCAGATAGCTTTGAAAATTCTCAGGTCTTTGAGAAATCCTCTTTGCCCCTCCGGCTCAGAAATATCCTTCTTGGTTTCTATCTTTCTGTTCTGCAGACAAAAAGCATCCCTCCTATTTTCTTCTCTTAGTCCAACTGTGGTCCTTCCTTCCCATCTTCAGATCCCTCTAAATAGCATCTACGGGTACTTCTTAGTTTTGATATAAAGTCTTGAAACTGTCTTCTGCTGGCTGTGTTGCCACGTTACATGCAGATCCTCCATTTGAACAACAGTTACAGGAATTGGACGTGGCTAGTTAGTGAAGAGAAGGACCAGGGGAATCATGATAGCAGTGTTGCAATATTTGAGGGGCTGCCACAGAGAGGAGGGGGTCAAGCTATTCTCCATGGCACCCAAAGGCCAGACAAGGAACAATGGATGGAAACTGAACAAGGAGAGATTCAACCTGGAAATAAGGAGGAATTTTCTGACAGTCAGAACAATCAACCAATGGAACAGAAGTTGCCTTCGGAAGCTGTGGGAGCTTCATCCCTGGAAGCTTTCAAGAAGAGATTGGACTGCCATCTGTCAGAAATGGTGTAGGGCCATGATGGCGAACCTATGGCACGGGTGCCACAGGTGGCGCGCCGAGCCAGATCGGTGGGCAAGCGAGCTCAGCTCCAGCACGCATGTGTGTACCAGCCAGCTGATTTTTGGGCCTCCTGGGCCCACCAGAAGTCAGAAAACATATTTTCTGGCCTCCGGAGGGCCTCTGGGGGATGGGGAAGGCTGTTTTTGCCCTCCCCAGGCTCCTAGAAAGGCTCTGGAGGCTCCTAGAAAGGCTCTGGAGCCTGGGGAGAGCAAAAAAACAGGCCTACTGGGCCCACCGTGCCATCAATGCGGGGAGCACAGGGGGGTGGGGCGCATAGAATTATGGATGTAGGCACGCATGCGTGTGACCCCACCACACTCCACCCACTTTTGGCACGCGATGGCAAAAAGGTTAGCCATCACTGGTGTAGTGTCTCCTCCTTGGGCGGCGGGTTGGACTAGATGATCTACAAGCTCCCTTCCAACTCTGTTAATCTGTAATCTGGTAACCAAGTTTCCATTTCCCTTCCTTTTCTTCTCTCTTGCCTGTCTCTAATTTGCTCCCATCCCCTTCCCCTTCCCCTTCCCCTTCCCCTTCCTGCCTTCCTTCCTCCCTCCCTCCCATCTTCTATCCACCCTCCCTCCCTCCCTCACATATTCCATCCTTGTCACTAAGCACCCTTGTCCATGCTTTGGCTCCTTATGCGTAGTTTGTACAGCAGGTGAGGAGTCTGTTTCTAACCAGACCTGCAGATCCTACCTCAGTCAATTCTTACTAGATTCCCAACATAAATAATAGGTGTCCATGCATTTTTTTTTTTAAAAAAAGAGCAACTCTATAGCATGCGCAGTTAAGTTGTTTGTTGGTCAAAACCAAAGGTTTGGGACATCTAAATTTGTGAGGGAGGAGGCAGGTAGACAGGTTGGGTTTGGGAACATTTCACTTAACATTCCACTCAGCCGTCTACCCCAAAACCAAGCAAAAATGGGAAAAGTTCCTCATCTTTCAGACTCAACACACCTCCATGTGTCCTCTAAGCGAGGTCTTCTTCTGTTGTGACCTAGGCTTACTTAGTCATTACAGGACACAATTACTCTCAAACTAAGCTATTTTATTATAACATGTGAGAATTACTTCATTCCCAGCTTAGTCCAAATTAATTCCAAAACAAGTCCTTCAGAAAAAGGCCTTCGGGCTTATCACAAACCTTTATCTTCTTTGGCACCCTGCCAAAGGCCTTTCTTGGCAAAGCCCCATGAAATTCAGAAACAAGAGATGCCGACTGGAAAACAGATTTAGCAATGTTGCTTTCCTACAAAGAGCCCAAGAACCTTTGCTGCTCTTTTAAGCCTTATGGGAGGGGCCAATCATCTCCTGGCCTTACACCTGAGTCGTCTCTTTTGCTTTAGCTGCTCTTGCCTTCTGGCAGCTCTGCGCAAGCGTGCATTAGGAACAGGCTCCTCCTGTTCCTCTGCCTCTCTGCTGTCCAACTATGGAAGCTCCGGAGTCTGCACATCACTCCCAGATGGCCCTGGCCACCTCTCTACCTCCGACACAGAACCCTCATCTGGGCCTTCTCCAGACTCCAGGATTGGCCCATGGTCCTCTCCACTGCTAGCTCCGCAGGCTGCTGGCAGACCACAACATCTTCCTCAAAGCTTGCCCCACACACGGTCCCTTTTCCATGTGTGATTCCAGATGTGAAAGACCCCAGAGAAGAACGCGAGAAATCTGCCATAAAATTCCTGAGTACTCCAAGACCGAGAATCAATTTGATGTCGGGCTCATTTTAAATAATTGTTACTTGCTTTGTTGAGCAGCTCAACATTCAACCCTCCGGGAGCAAAGCTCTGACTCTCCTTTGATTGAATTCTCCTCCTTTTTCCAGCTGCAACTCCTCTATGCAGTTCAAAAAAGGCCTTTCAGATGATTGTGACTCCACAAATGCCATCTCTGGCATTTGCCCTGAGCTTTCATTTCTTTGCATTAGGGGAGCTGTGCTGGAATGGTCACCAAGGACATTGAACTCCCTTCTGATTTCTCTTCTTCTTGTGGACAATGATCCCATTGCCTGCAGAAGCAATTGCATGGTATCTGCCATAAACATCTGCATAGGATGGTCCCGTATGTTAATGATTAATCACTCTTATGGAGAACGGATTGGGGTGGAAATTGACTCCGTTTTTTTTTTAAAGGAACATTTCAACTCCTACAACGTTAGGAGTTATCAAAAGAGAGGAATTGGGTATGTCTAGTTTAATGAAAAGAAGGACCAGGGATGCATAAGTGCAGTCTTCCAATATCTGAGGGGATGCCACAAAGAATAGATTAGAATAACAGAGTTGGAAGGGACCTTGGAGGTCTTCTAGTCCAACCCCCTGCTTAGGCAGGAAACCCTACACCACTTCAGACCAATGGTTATCCAACCTTTTCTTAAAAACTTCCAGTGTTGGAGCATTCACAACTTCTGGAGGCAAGTTGTTCTACCGATTAATTGTTCTCACTGTCAGGAAATTTCTCCTTAGTTCTAAATTGCTTCTCTCCTTGGTTAGTTTCCACCCATGGCTTCTTGTCCTGCCCTCAGGGGCTTTGGAGAATAGCTTGACTCCCTCTTCTTTGGGGCAGCCCCTGAGATATCAGAACACTGCTATCATGTCTCCCCTAGTCCTTCTCTTCATTAAACTAGACATAAAGAAGAGGGAGTCAATCTATTCTCTAAAGCACCAGAGGGCAAGACAAGAAACAGTGGATGGAAACAAATCAAGGAGAGAAGCAACCTGGAACTAAGGAGAAACTTCCAGATGTTGAGAACAACTAACTGGTAGAAGAGCTTGCCTCCAGAACTCGTGGGTGCTCCAACACTAGAAGTTTTTAGGATGAGATGGGACAACCATTTCTCTGAAATGGTACCGTTTTTTTCCTGCCCAAGCAGGGGGTTGGACTAGAAGATCTCCAAGGCCCCTTCCAACTTACTCTCTTATTGTACTTTGCAAGGTTTCATTTTTAGAGCTGCGTTTTTACTTTGCCGTCCTGAATGGATATGGCTGCAATATCCTTGGAAATTGTTTGTGGGTCACAGATTGAAAGCTTTTATTATGCTTCATTAGACAGGATCAAAATTGGCATCTGGGTGGGTGTTTGTTTTAAACACAAAAAAACAAACAAAGGGGACTTTAAAAGAGTTTTTGTCCTAACGGTTCTAACAGCTTTGGGTAGGGCCGTCTGTTTAACTACTAAAAACTAGGATTTTTGAAACGCAATATGAAAACGTATTTAATATCCTGTAATGTAAAGGATAAATGAAAATGCTCCTGCCATGATCCAGTGCTAATCTTCAATATATAACTCTCTCCGGGATTGTGCTCATTTTATGTTTTGTAGTCTGATGCAGATTTATGGGGACAATATGTGCAGGCTTCTAAAGCTTAGAAAACAGGCTCGGTTGGCATCCCAAACTTCCCCTTTCATTTCAAGTATAATTAAAAATAAGCATTGGTTAAAAAATAAAAAAACTTTTTCCAAATGCCAGCAGTCTAGTGAAAATTTTATAGGAGAACATCAAAATCTAAAGGGATTTGGGAGTGATGGGAGTGAAATGCATGCATCAGAAAAGATGGTTGATCACTGATGAGACATACACACCTATAAAATTTACTTCCTTCCCCTTAAAACCCTCTGAATTTGCAATCAGTATAATACTAGATCCACGTTCCTATATCTGTAGGAGGAGGGGCAGAACCTGGAGGCAGAGTGAAAAGAGCCTAGAATTCCTAGATCAGTGATGGCTAACTGTTGTGCCGTCGCATGCCAAAAGCAGGGGGAGCACGGGGGGGGAGCGTGTGCATGGGCCCACACCCATAATTCTATGCGCCCTGCATGTGTGTGCACAACCCCATCCCCACATTCCCCACGCTTTTGGCACTGGATGGCACAGTGGGCCCAGTAGGCCTGTTTTTTGCTCTCCCCAGGCTCCAGAAGGGACCGGAAGTCGGCAAATGGGCCATTTCCAGCTTCCAGAGGGCCTCCTAGAGAGGCTCTGGAGCCTGGGGAGAGCAAAAAAATAACAGGCCTTCCCCACCTATCCCAGGCCCTCTGGAGGCAGGAAACAGCTTGTTTCCCTACTTCCGATGGGCCCAGAAGACCCGAAAATCAGCTTTCACGTGCCCAGTGATATGGCTTCATGTGCCACCTGTGGCACATGTGCCATAAATTCACCATCATGGCCCTAGATAGTCACAAACAGACTAAATCCAACACCACCACCACCACCCCTTTAATTGCCGTTTATCTAACTCAAAGCAGGTGCTGTCCTTTAGAAAGTACTGAATCTCTAGAGAAGATTTCTGTCTGTAGGCCTTTTAGCAATAATTCAGTCTGATTGTGGACTCATTCTTTCGCACCTGACAGTTCTCTCAGTCAAAAAATGTACAACAGAAGGAGAAAATGGATAGACGTTCTGGGAACACACTCTTTAACCTCAAGCCTGTCTTGAACGCACAAAATTATATTATTATAAAACACAGCTTCTGGCCTTCTTCAAAACTCTGTGTTCTCCGATTGTGTGGTTCAGGTCTCCAAAATTCTCAGCAATCACTGTATTGCTGGTAGAATATCAGCAGCTCAAGGTTTTATTATTATTTTTTTTATTAATCATATTTCTATGCCGCCCACTCTCCGAGGACTCTGGGCAGCTTACAACAATTGACAGTATACTAAATAGCATATTGCCCCCAACAATCTGGATCCTCATTTTACCCCCCTTGGAAGGATGGAAGGCTGAGTCAACCTTGAGCCGGTGAGTTTTGATCTGCTGATCTGCTGAACTAGCAGTCAACTGAAGTAGCTGCAGTACAGCACTCTAACCACTGCGCCACCTCGCCTGAACTCTGGGTTGAACTCTGGGGTCCTTAGTGTCTCTCAGCTTGGTTGTCTGCTTGCAGGTGTTTCCTCACCAAACTAGGAAATCCTCACCATCCTAGTTTGTTACCTGACTGGGATGTTACCCATCATCCTGGTTTGTTACCATCCTGATGATGTTACCTAGTTTGGAAATGAAATGTCTTCAGGCAAACAACCAAGTTCAGAGAGCACCACAGATCCTACAGTAATTGCATTGGCTAGGGAAAATTGGTTAGGGACGCAGTGGCTCAGTGGCTAAGACGCTGAGCTTGTCGATCAAAAGGTCAGCAGTTCAGCGGTTCGAATCCCTAGTGCCGCATAACAGGGTTAACTCCCGTTACTTGTCCCAGCTTCTGCCAACCTAGCAGTTCAAAAACAGGTAAAAAATGCAAGTAGAAAAATAGGGACCCCCTAATGACATTCCTTGCACCTTTAGCGTTGAGTCATGCAGGCCACATGACCACGGAGACGTCTTCGGACAGCGCTGGCTCTTCAGCTTTGAAACGGAGATGAGCACTGCCCCCTAAAGTCGGGAATGACTAGCACATATGTGTTAGGGGAACCTTTACCATAGGGAAAATTGGAGAGCAGAAACTCATCCGTCTGGAGAGCAGTAGGGTCCAGGAAGGCTAAAGGGGAGAATAGGCTGAAATAAGGTGCCGGAGCCCTCATCCTGGGGCCTAGACCTCCTGCTGTAATTCCTCCCAATATTTCAGCTAAGCAGAGCAGTGAAAATCTGCGCGAAAGCAAGAAACAAAGGAATCCCTTGACCAGCAGGTTTGTTCACGTGGACCTTGATAGCCTTCCTTAAGTAGAAAACATCAAGCTTGAAGAATTATTCTTCAAGCCGATTCTCACTGGGGCCAAATATGGCAGCTGGATGATTCTCGTTAACCAGGGTGCCTGTTGCTCGGTTTCCTCCCATGGAAACCCAGTCTCTTTCCAATCATCATTAAGGCTTCCTTTGCAGAATGTATCTTGCCTTCTTTGGCATCCTTTGG
Organism: Masticophis lateralis; assembly: GCA_030761175.1. Taxonomy (NCBI): domain Eukaryota; kingdom Metazoa; phylum Chordata; class Lepidosauria; order Squamata; family Colubridae; genus Masticophis; species Masticophis lateralis. Next base: position 3,562,138 of record JAUDYJ010000013.1, read on the forward strand.
CTTGGCTGCGGATGCCTGCTTCCGTCCTTCTCTTCCCCCCCCTCACCCCCCTCCCTCCTCCTAACTTGAAACAGAAGGCGCAAGAATGCCTCCTGACTGCGCTAAAGCAGCCCTTCTCATCAGCAGTAAACGAACTCCATCATTTTAGGGGGGATGACAGATGGCACTCAGAGAGGATAACTTGGAGAAAGACCAGATTCAAGGTTTCTCTAGGAAGCGACTAAAGGAGAGGCTTTGCCGAGTTTGGCTAGCGCATTAATCGAAACCTGCAGGATTTCGCTCCGGTCTCTCCGTCAGGTCATCGAGAGGGTCAGGAATTTGGCCAGCTCGACATCATGACTCAGAAGAAAGGTCTATTGAGTATTAAGAGTGTTACTCCATTGTCGATGTGGAGAGAATCGCAGCTGTAATGAATTAACAGGTTTTCTGGGCAGGTGGCCAAACTATCAATCTCAAAATCATCTACAGAATCCTTTTCTAGTTTGTTGATATAATGAGTTGCAGAGCATTCTTCCCCCGCTTCGAAGTCAGGTTAGCTCCATCCCTGTTAATGTTCCTGAAATCTCTCAAGAGACCCGATTATGTGACTAGGCATAACTGGGGCTTCCAAGGAACCTACAAGATCTTCAGATGGCTCCACTAAGGAGGTCTTCACTCTTTCCCTGCCTGTGGCTTATGTATTTTCTTTGTTAATATATCTTAGTTTTCAATATTGATTTTTTAAAAAATATTGATACAATGTTCATATTTACATCATTGTTGTTCTTATTTGATTGTTGTACAGTGCCCAGAGTCACTTCTTGTAAAACAGGGAGGTTATATCAATGAAAGGTAGGTAGGTAGGTAGGTAGGTAGGTAGGTAGGTAGGTAGGTAGGTAGATGAAAGATGATGGATGGATGAATAGATAGATGGATGGATGGATAAGTAGGTAGGTAGATGATAGGATGGATGGAAGGTAGGTAGGTGGAAGATAGATAGATAGATAGATAGATAGATAGATAGATAGATAGATAGATAGATGATAGATAGATAGATAGATAGATAGATAGATAGATAGATAGATAGATGAAAGATGATGGATGGATGGATGGATGGATGGATAAGTAGGTAGGTAGATAGATGATATATGGATGGAAGGTAGGTAGGTTGATGATAGATAGATAGATAGATAGATAGATAGATAGATAGATAGATAGATAGATGATAGATAGATAGATAGATGATAGATAGATGATAGATAGATAGATAGATAGATAGATAGATAGATAGATAGATAGATAGATAGATAGATAGATAGATAGATAGATGAAATGATGGATGGATAGATAGATAGATGAAAGATGATGGATGGATGGATGGATAAGTAGGTAGGTAGATAGATGATATATGGATGGAAGGTAGGTTGATGATAGATAGATAGATAGATAGATAGATAGATAGATAGATAGATAGATAGATAGATAGATAGAGGATAGGTAGGTAGGTAGAGGATAGATGATGGATGGGTGGATGGAGACAGATAGACATGCAATGGGTGAATGGCAGTATTATTGCTAGTAGATTGTGGAGAAAGGTCCTCTCATTTCAAAATCTAGACCCATTCCCAAAGCTACATCAGCAATCAAAAATGCTACTCAAGGCCACTGGTCAAAACCCAGCTGTTGATGCCTAAGGAAGCTGTCAAAGTCCATGTGATTGATCACAATAAGAATGCAGTTTCTCAAACAAATCACGTTACAAATAGAAGAATGCAGTATTGCAATAGACGAAGGGAATTCTGAAATATCTGAATGGGGTTAAAAAAAACTGCTCACATGGATCAGAAAAAAAAAAAGGGAGGGAGTAACATGTAGCCCATTCCACTGCCAAATTCTCAATGCAGATCCAATAAAATAAATAGGGCTGACTTAAACCTATTAAGATGGATTCCTGTTAAACTTTCCAGGGTTTCTTGGAAGGGCTGGTTCAAAAAAAAAAAAAAAAAAAGCTTTCAGATAATCTTAATTTGAGGGGGACAAGATGTCTTTCTATTACCGTATTTTTCAGAGTATAAGATGCACCTTTTCCCCCCAAAAAGAGGGTGAAAATCTGGGTGCATCTTATACTCTGAATGTAGCCTTGCCTAGCTTCTCAAAGGTTTCAGAGGCTGAAAAAAGCATCAGAAACGAAGCTTCAGAAAAGAAGCCCCCAAATAGAGCTTCAGAGGCTTTTTTTCTGAAGCTGTTTCGGAGGCTTTCAGAGGCAGGGAAAAAAGTTTTTTCTGAAACAGAGTCTCAGAAGTTTCAGAGGCAGAAAAAAAAAAGCAAGGCACAGAGCTCACAACCTAGGAACCTGTTGCTAAAATTCACCTCTGGGGAACAGCTGATTGGGGGTATTCCAGGAGGCCCACCCACCCACCAATCAGCTTTTTTCTTATTTTCCTCCCCAAAAACTAAGGTGCGTCTTATACTCCGGTGCGTCTTATACACTGAAAAATACGGTATTTTTCATTCTTTTTTCCTTTCCTTTCCTATCTTCGTTTTTTTTTTTTTTTTTTGAACGCTCATAAATTTTTCCTATTATCTTTCTTCTTCCCTATCTGATTTTCCCATGCATGAAAACTACTAGGTTCTCCAAATCTTTGGTTATTTTTTTAAAAAAAATATCAGTGTGTTCAGTCTATTTTATTCCACTTTATGAGAAAGGAGAATGAAGTTATATGTGCCTTATCTCACGCAGGTCAAAATGTTTTTGACCTTGCAATGCCATCAACCTGATTTACGGAGGAATCCACATGATATGCTTCTTAAAAGGTCTATTAAAACGGTATTAGAATTAATTTTTCATTTCCCTCCAACTGCACATAGGAACGCAGCATAATAATGAAAAGCTGGATGTAGAAAGACAAGTACCTTTTGATACGATTTTATATGCATCTAGGCATGGGATGCATAACAAAACTTGAAGTACTGTAATACTTCTCAAAATTCTTTTCCAAATCATTTCCAAAATTTACATTACAATTTGGGCATTGAAGGCATTGAAATATGACCAGCCTGATAGCCGCACATGTTCATAAGGCACAGTTAAGAGTTTGCAAACAGACTTCTCAATCAGTTTCAATAGATTAGGTTGGATTTTGTTGGAGAGAGACTGGGCGAGCCAAGTGGAAGAGTCAAACTGGGAATTAGCTTGTAATCCTTATGTGGGCACAAAAGGGCAATGTCTGAGCCCCCTTGAACACTGTTGAACCTTATCTACTTTTGTTGTTGTTAGTTGTGAAGTCGTGTCCAACTCATCACAACCCCATGGACAACGTTCCTCCAGGCCTTCCTGTCCTCTACCATCCCCTGGAGTCAATTTAATCTCATGCCTACTGCTTCAGTGGTTCCATCCAGCCACCTCATTCTCTGTCGTCCCCTTCTTCTTTTGCCCTCAATCGTTCCCAGCATCAGGCTCTTCTCCAGGGACTCCTTCCTTCTCATTAGGTGGCCGAAGTATTTGAGTTTCCTCTTCAGGATCTGGCCTTCTAAAGAGCCGTCAGGATTGATCTCCTCCAGGAATGACCGGTTGGATTGCCTTGCAGTCCAAGGGACTTGCAGGAGTCTTCTCCAGCACCAGAGTTCAAAGGCCTCCATTCTTTGGCACTCAGCCTTCCTTATGGTCCAACTTTCCCAGCTATCCATTGCAACTGGGAAAACCCTAGCCTTGACTATACACACTTTTGTTGGCAGGGTGAGGTCTCTGCTTTTTAGTAAGCTGTCTAGATTTGCCATAGCTTTCCTCCCCAGGAGCAAGCGTCTTTTAATTTCTTGGCTGCAGGCCCCATCTGCAGTGACCTTGGAGCCCAGGAAAATAAAGCCTCTACACTTACCCAGTTGCAAACCATCAGTCTGAGAAGATCCCGGTGTCATAAGCTTGAGCAATAAAAATAGTTAACTGCACTCTTCACGTGTGGAACTGGCTGTTCCCGCCTGACACATTTTCAGTGTCAACAAAGCCATTAAGATTCATTCATTGTATAAAGCGAGCCTCTTGATGTCATCCTCCTTTTAGAGCCCTGTAAGTAAAGAACCTGGGATTCAGGCAATTTTATGTTTTTTGCTGATCTTTAAATCAAAACCAGCTGAATCAATTTAAGGCCTCTTTTGTAAAAAGGGAAAAACACACCAGCATTCAGGCTTGATTGCCTAGATGTGCCCAATTTCGATGGTTTTGAAATATAAACCTTGTAAATTATAAATGGTAGGTAGAAAGCATCGTATTGAAAGCTCAGGATTTATTTATTTATTTTCCTTTCTTAAACTTTTCCGAGATCGTCTCTGTGCAGAAAACACTACATTCGGTGACTAGTGGTTTAACGGCTTCCTGTGTTCCTTCCAATTTTTCTGGGTTCATTTCTATGACTTTGCCCAGAAATTAGCAGATCCTCCTCCAGGTACAGGTAGTCTTCAGTTTATGACCAGAATTGAGCCCAAACTTTCTGCTGTTCAGTGAGTTTTGTCCCGTTTTACAACCTTTCTTGCCACAGCCGTTAAGTGAAACAGGCAGTTGATAAGTGTTAAATTTATGTTTTACCGACAAAGAAATGAAGAAAGACTAGTATAGATTTATTTCAAGCTATTTAGCTCGCATCTGCTAGCCATGCCCTTCTGGGATTTGAACCCGGGCTACTTAAATATATTAGGTAGATGTATTAACCTCTAAGCCACGGGCTCTCCTCCCTTTGTCGGCTATACCAGGGGAAAGATTAAGTGGGGGTTTTATGATCAGAGCAACCTGGTCTATCCAATTATGGAACGGAAGCAGTATGCTCCATCCCATAATTGTGTAGACCAGGTTGCCCTGACCAAAAAAACACTTTATGTAGTTGACCAAACCACTGTTGGTTTATGAAGTTGATAAGTTCCCCATTGACTTCCCTTGCCAGAAGATCTCAAAAAGACCTCTGGAAGCTGCAACCATCATAAATATGAGTCTGTTGCCAAGCATCTGAATTTTGATTGCACGACCAAGGGGATGCTGCAAAGGTCGTAACTGCGAAACACGGTCATAAGTCGCTTTTTTCTTGAGCCGTTGTGACTTCGAACGGTCACCAAACGAACTGTTGTCACAATCTGTATCATGGATATCTTCTCTCATGTTGTAGGCCAACGTCCCTGGCAGTTGAGCGATATCTAAGGAGAACCTCACCAGGCCATTGGCTCCTTTTGATAGTGGAACGATACTCTTGTAACTGGGACACATCACAGATAGAGATGGTGGCTTCTGCCAACCTAGAGGAGAAGCTTTCTCTGTTCTCCTTCTCTTTGTGTTTTCATCTCAGGAGATGAATTGTGTGTTCTTTTTCCTAGTGGCCAACTAATTTAGCTCAGCTTCGGATGCTTGCGAAGGCATCTCTACCGAGCGAGCGCAGGCGATGTGCTCGGCTGCCTTTGTCACTATTGTGGCACAGCTCTGGGCAATTTCCAGGTGCACTAGACATAATGATCATCCCCAGATCACAGGCATTCTGTCTACGGCCTCTTGAGCCCCATAGGCAGGTATCTCGCCACCTGTCATCCAGCTGGCTTTTCAAGGAGGAATCTTTCCACATTCCAGACATGTCCTGAGTCAGCTGTTCCCTTCGAGACCATACCAATAATCTCCTCTAATTACAAAAACCTGCCTTTTGGTTTGAATGCTCACATGGGACACCTCTTCTCAGCGCTTGCCAAGGCAGTTCCATTTGTTGCTCCAGAAGGACAACATTTGCACAAAGATAACATTCAGATTGTTGCCACTGTTCCAGTTCCTTTGATATTTTTCCCCCCTCTCTGTGGCACTTCCCACTGGAGGCTCTAAGCTCCTTCACGACTCCTTTGGCACACACACATGCAAATTGAATTTGTATTTACCATATTACGTTGGTGTCCTGCCCATATCTTTCAAGGTGTTTCGAGCAGCGTGTGAAGTTCTCCCCCTCCGACGGCATTTATTCCTCCTCCTCTGCTAACTTTGTGTGATTAGACTGAAGGGATGAAGTGGCGGGAACCCAAACATCAAGTTGGGTTTGTGACTGTAACACGTAGAAGGGACCCTACCGGAAACCACTGGGATGCTATTGGGATCTGGAAAAAAAAAAACGTTGTTAATACTACTTTACAATGTCTTGGTAAGACCGCACTTGGAATATTGCATTCAGTTTTGGTTGCCACGATATAAAAAAAAAACGATGTGGAGACTCTAGAAAGAATGCAGAGAAGAGCGAGAAAGAGGATTAGGGAACTGGAGGTTAAAACATATAACGAACAGTTGCAGGAACTGGATATGTCTAGTTTCAGCGTTCCAGAAAAAACCCAACTCCAAGTTAAGACTTTAAGCCACCCTGAGTCACCGGAGAAGGGCGGCATATAAATCAAATTAAAATTAAATTAAAAAATTAAATTAAAGACTCTGAAGCAAGCGTTTTTCAAAGTTCTATTTACTAGACTAGGTAAACTGGCACATCTGGGAAAACCCGAATCTGAGAGGTCCGGGTTTTCCCTCAGTAAATCAAAACCCCCCAAAACCATCCCCTCACTCCTCAGTCGATCACATGCTCCAATCAACAGCCGGCCCATCTACTTCTATTTCTATTTATTAAATTTTTATACCGCCTTTCTCCCAAAGGACTCAGGGCGGTGTCCAGCCACAATAAAACAATGTAGATACAAAATTTAAAAAACAATTTAAAAAACAATTTCAAGCGTGATCTCAAGGAATCACTCTGACCACTCCTTCTCCAGATGCAGGATCGCCCTGACCTTGACCGACAAGAAGAATCCTATTAGGTCTAAAGACAACCCCTCTACTAAATCCCCCCTCCCTCCTACTTTCCCACACAGAAGAAGGTGGCAGCATGGAAGCTTCCGGCCTAATATGGCTTTGGAAGCCATGAAAAGAAGGACTAGGGTTGACATGATGGCAGTATTTGAGGAGCTGCCCCAAAGAAGAGGGAGTCAAGCTCTTCTCCAAAGCACCTAAAGGCAGAACATGAACCAATGGGTGGAAACTATTCAAGGAGAGAAACAGCCTAAAAATAAGGTGGAATTTCCTGCCAGTGAGAACAATTAATCAGTGGAACGACTTGCCTCCAGAACTTCTGGGTGCTCTATCATTGGAGGTTTTTAAGAAGAGACTGGACAGCCACTTGTCTGGAATGACATAGGCCTTCAAGGTCCCTCCCAACTCTGTTATTCTGCTTGTGTGTGTGTGTGTGTGTGTGTGTGTGTGTGTGTGTGTGTGACTACCCAAATGCATAAATTCTTCCCTTTCCCTTTCCGTAGGTTGGGGTGATAGGAGAGGAAGAAGAGTGGATCACTTTGTGCGAAGTGGAGAAGGAGTCGAATGCTCAGTTGTTGGAGATTCCAAACCTCACACCTTACACTCATTACAGGTAAAAAAAAAAAAAAAAACCAAACAGCTGGTAATTCATTGCTTGCATCTACTGGCACGTTGCCAACAGCAGGGAGAAGCATTAGGATCTCCAAACAGCCGGTGGGAGGGACAGTCGGTGGAGGGGGAGGGGGGGAAAGATGCTTACTCTGAAGAGCTTAAATTTGCACCTCCGAAGAGTTTGCCCTGAAATGACTCATATTGGTGCATTTTCATTGTCATTCTCTGCGGAGTAAAATAATTAACCTAGGGAAGACAACAAAGTGCAAAGCGGCCTGCTAAACAGCGCTGCTGAATACGTTCACACTTCCCACCGGCTGAGAATTTCTCTCCCCTTAAAGCTCTCCCAATGTAATTGATTTTGGGTTTCTTCGTAGGTAAAAAACAGCACCGCAGTTGCTTGTTTATATGACAGTGGTTTCTTTTTGTAAACGGAGCCGACGGCATTATGAATATTATTGTATGGTGCTCTGCTTCTCCCATGTCTATCGCACGTAGCTGAACTCAAAAGAAGTTTCAGGATTAAATCAGATGTGGGTCAGGGACATGGCTTGGTTATTTATTTTTATTTATCAGATTTCTATCCTGCCTTTATTACTTTATAAGTAACTCAACGCAAACATGTTTAATGCTCCTTCCTCCTCCTATTTTCCCCAGGTAAGTTGGGCTGCAAAAGGGATTAGGTCATCCAGCTAGCTTGTGTGCCTAGAGCAGGACTAGAACTCACCATCTTCTGGCAATTGGTCCAAAGTCACCCAGTCAGCTTTCATGCCTAAGCCAGATCTAGAACTCACCATCTCCTAGTGACTGGCCCAAAAGTCACCCAGCTAGCTTTCATGTCTAAAGTGGGACTAGAACTCACCATCTCTTGGTGATTAGCTCAAAGTCACCCAACTGTCTTTCATGTCTAAGGTGGGACTAGAACTCACTGTCTCCTGGTGATTGGCCCAAAGTCACCCAACTGTTTTTCATGTCTAAGGCAGGACTAGAACTCACTGTCTCCTAGTGATTGGCCCAAAGTCACCCAACTGTTTTTCATGTCTAAGGCAGGACTAGAACTCACTGTCTCCTGGTGATTGGCCCAAAGTCACCCGTCTTTCATGTCTAAGGCAGGACTAGAACTCACTGTCTCCTGGTGATTGGCCCAAAAGCCACCCAGCTGGCTTTCATGTCTAAGGCGGGACTAGAACTCACCATTTCCTGATTAGTAGGCCAACACCGTAACCTTAATACCAAACTGGCTCTCTTCATTCTCATTCAGTCTCATTATACCAAGTCAAGTCTCAAATAACGGTGTTAAAAATGATCAGAAGATCCTGAGAAGTTTAGGTGATCAAGCGAGCGTTCAGAAGGTATTGGCATTCTACCCTGCCCTGTCTATTTCCCGGGATTTCTGACAAAGATCTTACTTAGCCTTTGGAGATCAAGACTGGAGTTTATTGTGAAAAACAAATGCTTGATCTATGGAGAAATTGCAATGTCTTCTTATTCTTCTTATTGCTTAATGCATTCTAAGCCTCCCTGAGTCTCCGGAGAAGGGCGGCATATAAATCGAACTAATAAATAAATAAATAAATAAATAATTCACTGGGAATTTTGGAAAAGTAGCCCAGGCAGATCTGAAACGCACCAACTCAACATCATGACTGCTTTTATGCCATGGTACTCGAATGGCACACTGGCATACTTTTTATATAAGAAGACGTTAATGAAAGAAAAACTCAAAAAAAAAAAAAAAACACCCCAAACCATTTACCATAAGTGCTATACCAAAAATTGTGCTACCATGTAAGTCTCCCTTCCCATTTTTACACGAATTACTTTCTTAACTGCCATAGGTTCTTTTATTGCTTCCAATCCCCCCTACAATTAAGCCCTGACATAAAATTAAAGGTCTTTTTTAAAAAAATTCTCAGCAAAATGCTGGCAGATGCAATGAAAATTTCTCCCATGTTCATATTCATTCCCCGCTATCGTCTAGCATCTTTTTGACAAAGATGTTTTTAAACGAATTTAAAGAATTAGGAATAAAAACAATGGCGTGCAATGTCGCAGTTTTAATCTATGCATGTTTGAATATGAAACAGAAAATCATGCTTTGCAACGGCATCGCGATCAAAGGGACGAGATTCAGATCAGAAGCCGGAGCAGTCAGTTTCGCTATTTATTCCCCGCTTGTAATGTAAATCTTACATTACATTACAAAAAATCGTAAAGACTAGATTTTTTTCTTTTTTTTTTTTTTTTTGGCTATTTATGCTCCTGTTGTAATGTAAATCGTCCCACTGAAGTCAAAGGGACAAAGAGAGAGATAGCAAGAGGAAAACAGGCACGATAAAAAGACCGTAAATTGGAATAATTTTTTTTTTCCTTTCGGATTCTCGGTGTAGTTTGGCCCGGCTGTGTGACGGAAAAGCATGTTAGATGCATTCAGTGCCGACTGTACATAATTATTTTGATACGATCGTACGGAAGCATTCTCGGTTGCCTTTGGAGCCTTTCTACGCTCTTTCGTTAAACTACCCATCCGTTTAAAAAGTTGAGATTACAGCGGCACGATTGCTTCACCAAAGGGGCTAGATTTTAAAAAAAGGGGGAAAGAAAAAACGAAAGGAAAAAAAGTTGGAGAACTCTTTATCCTTGCATTTAAGAAATCTGGAGATTTCTGTCTGCAGCCTCAGCTTTTCAGCGTTGACCAATATTTTCCCCAGTTCGTTGGCAAGAAAAGGCAGCATTCAAAAGTTTCCACGGATCGCTATGTTGATGAATGTGCCACCTGCTCTGTATCTGTGTCTGAGTTTGTGGCACAAGAGTGGAGCTAGTTTTATAAAAAAAAAAAAAAAAGCTGGCAACGTCCTAGACGCATTGCTTGATGGAGAAAGTCATTGGAGGCTGTTGGCAGAGCTAGCTTGGACGTACCTGCTCTGCGTCCATCTGCTAGGCCATTGTAGATGGCTCTCCTGACTGAATTTCATTTGTCATGTTTTGGTTGAGTTTCCTAGACTCATTGCGTGAGCCTCCAGCACAGCAATGGGAAAAAAAATACCCCATCCAGGTGAAGCCTGGGCTCGTGGGTCCCATTTATCGTGGTGGGACTTGATGTGACGTCCCACCTTCATCAATGGAGGAAGAAGAGAAAGCGAGAACTTTTGAACTTGGACCTCGTCTTTGTCAAACATCCTTCTTCTCTGGTCTGGTTGATGTTTAGGAAATGAATGACGTTGTTTCCCTTAATGCCCGTTCTGTTAATGCACCCTTTTAACAAGGGTGAAGGAGATGTACGTAGCGTGCACTTTTCTTTCACTCCTAACATTTCAGCTGGGAGAAAAAATCCAGGACAGGTTGAGAAGAGAATACCTTAACACAATACGACTTTAAGCCAAAGCTTTCTCTTTCCATTATAATGGCTCTGCTTCTGATCACTGGAGTCTAATACTTTTTGTAGCTAATGCCTTTTTTGGAATTGGAAGGTCCATCTTCCGAAACTGCTGTTGTCAGAAGACAAACAACTTCAGCAAAAGGGGAGCATGAATGCATGGGCTGATCTTTTGTGTGTGTGTGTGTATTTATATAAATCAGGCTACTTCCTTGTGATCTCTGTATGTCACATCTATGGGCTTCCTATCCCTGCAACATACATGTTCAGTACATTCTGGGACAGAAGCGTATTTATTGAATTAATCTTTAGATTTGCACATGACCCCTATTAATCAGATCCATCATGGTTCATAGTAGTAAAAATAATAATAGGAGGAGGAGGAGGAGGAGGAGGAGGAGGAGGAGGAGGAGGAGGTGGAGGAGATCCATTCAATTAGAGTGGTGATTCAATGAGCCAGGTCTCTACATCTTTTAATCTTGAACTGCTTTTTGGAGTATTTCTCAAAAGTCTGCTGTCAGCTTTGATGGCAGCCTGGTTTCCTTTTACTGCTAATTCTTCCAAACTTCTAGAAAATGGACCAGGTGACAACCTTTCCAGCAGTGACCCTTGCTCTTTGAAACTGTCTCCTTCTGTTCCTCCCCCACCCCTAGGAGTGGGCTTCAAAAATTTTAGCAAGGGGTTCTTTGCCCAGGTGCTGGGTGGGTGTGGCCATGGTAGGGATGGCCAAGTTGGCCTCCTGCACCACGGTGTGGGGGGGGGAGGCATTTTTGCCCTCCCCGGGCTCCGAGAGGTTTTCCTTGAGCCTCCGGGATGGTGAAAATGGCCTCCTCATACTCCGGAGGCCAGAAACGGGCCTGTTTCCAGCCTTCCCAAACTTCCAGTAGGCCCATTTTTCACCCACCCTGAGCCTCCCCATGCACCCTGCACTTACCTGCATCCAAAACGGGCTGCATGGAGACTCCTGGCAGGACGGGGCCAGCCAGGAGTGGGATTTGGGAGTTTTCCAAACTGCACAGAATCTTAGCTAGAGGTTCTCCCAAACCCTTGTGAACCCCCAGCAACCCCCCCTCCCCCGAGTATGGAGCGTCCCTACTCTATTTGAATCTCATAAATCAAACAATAAGGGTACTAATTCAGCTAGTGCACATTTTAATAATGGAGCACCTTTGATATTTTTCTTTATTGTTTGACCTGTTTCTCTAGGTATATCTTGCACTGACATAAATAGGCATTTTCCTTTCTTGTTTTTAAATTGAATAAAGTGGATTTTGTTTAACTTTTGAATGATGGGTCTATATGGCTTAATTACATAAGTAAATTAAAACACTTCTTAAACTGAAATGGAATGGTCTGTTTTCAAGTAGACCTGAACTTCTCACTTTTCAATCCTGTGCATTGGTGCCTCTCTCTGCCCCACAGGTTCAGGATGAAGCAGGAAAACATTGTTGGCCAAAGCCCTTTCAGCCAGCCATCCCGGGTCATTCAGACCCTCCAAGCACCCCCAGATGTGGCACCAGGAAGCGTGACTGTGCGTACCGCCAGTGAGACGAGCTTATGGGTCCGCTGGGTGGTAAGTTACCAATAACTTGACCTGTGTAGAAGAAAGCATGGCTTCCTAACTTTTTGAGACTTTTCTCCTTGAATTGACCTCCAGATGGGTGGAATTTCAGCCCCGAGAACCCCTGAGATATTTGAGAATAATGGGAGACAAACGGTCAGGCACAAAAGGATCAGGACCATATGCTAAGTTGCAGTTCAAAGCTTTAACATTCAAGCCTACATACAAGAATCTAGTCCAAGTTCAATGCTAAATTGGCACCAGATAAGGATCGACAAAATTCAAGAGGGGTTGGATTCTTTGGTGACAATGTAATGATTCTAAGCAGGTGACACACTTAACTGCACCACCCTAGCTCTGCTTGCTCTTCTTCCCATTATACTTCTAGAAATGATAGGGATGGATGATGCCCAAATCCATTAATTTGTTCTTTTGTTATTTCCTCCTCTACTACCCCCAAAAAACTCTGTTAGAGCATACCGGTAACTCAGTCCTGCCTGTCTCCCCTCTATTCTTTTTTCCTATCTGCAATTTCTTTGCTCTTCCTTATCTGCATTTGGGCAGGCATAAATCAGAGCCTGACCCTGTCCCTAGGTAGGGCTCATATACTAACAGGCCAACAAAATCATAGCAAGACATTTCCAAGGCAACATAATGGGACTCAACCATATGTTGCCTCTTTGTTTACTAAGGCAATACAACTCCAAAGCAAATGAAAATTGAATTCTTGGCCTCCGGAGCCGCTTTCAGCTGAATTTCCTCAAAGTTTTAAACTGTAAAGAAAATGGTTTTCACGTAGAAACAGGAGTGAATGTGGAGGTTATATCTCCGTGATAGATTACAGAGCTGAGTGATTAACTCGGGAAACCGGGTGATAAATGGCACGGCCTTTGATAAATGAATTTATCTTGTGCCTTTGACTGCTGACCCACTCTTCTTTGATGAAAATTCATTCAAATATTCCAATTTCTGCTGCTCGGCCACTCCGAGACGCCTTTCTGTTCTGCTGCCGAATGCAAAAAAAAACAAAAACAACAAAAAAAACCCCACTCCCCAATTTCTCCAAACAAATTCGCCATTCTCATCTCTCAGAGAAGGAAGACTCCCCCCCACCCACAAACTCCCTGTGCATTCTCCAGGTCATTAAGGCACCCCATTAACCACGGGAATGAATTTCTCCTCTTCTTCATCATCTGCTGATAAAAGTCGCTGCAGATCCCAGCCGACGTACCCCAGATGCCGGTGTACGTGCCAAAACCAGCATTTTGGATCCCAGTCAAAGAGATGCAGGATGCTGCACTAAATGTGGAAGATGGATTAATTGGCAGGGAGCCAGAGAGGCGGGCAAAAATGACAGGTGTGGATCACCTGAGTGTATAATTAGTGTTATTAATAGTGTGAGCCACATGTCTGGCTCCGTCTTATTAGTTCGCAGACAGCTATCGGCTCTGAAAGTTCAAGCATCCAATAAAGAAGAATCCTTATAGCTCAGGGTTGAAATGAGAGGCAAACTGATGATGCTGCCTAGTTGGGTAACAAAACGTCAGCAAGAAAACTAACCAAGCTCAGAGCCACCAAGGGCCCCTCATTTCAGCTCTGAGCTATAAGGATTCTGCACAAGGGTTCTAGAACTACAGATAGATGTTTGAACTGAGGGGTCCTTGGCGCTCTCTGGGGCTTGGTTGTTTTCTTGCAGCATTTCATCAATGCTGCCTGATGATGTTCGCTAGTTGGGTAATGAAACGTCTTCAGAAAAATCAACCAAACCCAGAGAGCGCCAAAGACCCCTCAGTTCAAAAATCTATCTGTAGTTCTAGAAGCCTTCTACATGCTAAGGTCCTTTGTAAGAATATTTGTTTTGTTTATTTATTAAACAAAGTTGTGTGGCTTCCCAACTCACTCACAGGCAACTCAGGGTCTCTTACAACATTAAAAATAAGGACAACCCATAACCGTCTTCCCCCATGGCAGCAACAACACAATCAAATCAGCTACTTGTTCAGTTCCATCTCCATTTGTGGTCCTCAGGCCCACTGACAAAACCGTGTCTTCAGGGCCTTTTGAAAAAGCAACTGGGGGACTATACCTCCCAGTGAATAATGTTCTGTAGAGAAGGGGCCACCACCGAGAAGGTCCTTTTCCGTGATTCCCACCAGATGTAAATCCCTAATCAAGGGGACTCGCATCGTATCTTGCCTTCCCATCCTGGTGGCCTTGATGGATGGAATAGGAGAGAGATGGTCCTTCAAAAAAAAAAAACACACAACAGGCAGAGAATTAAGTGACCTGGCCCTCACTGATCCTTTTTTCTTCTTCTGACCACACTCAGCCTCTGCCTGATGCACAATACAATGGGAACCCTGAGTCCGTGGGTTACAGGATCAAGTACTGGTGTGTGGACACGCAGTGTCCTGCCCTGGCCAAGGTCATCAGCGACCGACTGGAGACGGAAGTCACCGTCGAGGATCTCCAAGAGTGGACCGAGTACGAATTGCAGATCCAAGCCTTCAACGCCATTGGGTCGGGACCCTGGAGTGAGGTGGTGCGAGGCCGTACACGAGAATCAGGTAAGCGATGGGAAAGGAGCATCGCTTGTTGCTCTTAAATGTTTTTTTTTCCAAGCATTTCCTTTGATTTGGGATTGGAATAGAGTAGATTCGCACCCAGTTGGCATTTTTTTTTTTTTACATCAGTCCAATTCTGTCAGGTCCGAAACCAAGAATGACATCTGGCTATCCTTCCAAGCTGAGTTTTTTATTGTTTCATACTTATAGACAGAATCTTGGCAGAATGAAGACTCCACTATATGCATCTACCGTAAACTCTGGAAACTATTAAGGAGGGACTGTCTTCAGCCTCTTTCTCTCACACGTGATTTCTGTGCTGAGTTGCCTCTTACTCCTCTGGGAATCACCCCCTCCAGTGGTGGGATTCAAATTTTTTTATTACTGGTTCTGTGGGTACGGCCTGGTGGATGTGGCATGGCCTGGTGGGCGTGGCAGGGGAAGGATACTGTAAAATCTCCATTCCCTCTCCACTCCAGGGGAAGGATACTGTGAAATCCCCATTTCCTCCTGATCAGCTGGGATTCGGGAGGCAGAAAATAGATGGGAGTTGGGCCAGTCAGACGTGGTATTTACCGGTTCTCCGAGCTACTCAAAATTTCCGCTACCAATTCTCCAGAACTGGTCAGAACCTGCTGAATACCACCTCTGACCCCTGGGGATCCACTTCCATACTATATTCCATCACAGATCCATGCAGCCCAGCTTTGCCGAGTGGCCCAATTTTAGCAAGAGCGGTTCTCAGCTGAGCAGGTTCTGCAGGGTCTACGGTCACAAGACCACCAGAGCAGCCAGGCAAAGTAGCCAAGTTAGCTCGTGAACTTTGGCAGAAGGTAGTTATTAAGTTGTTATCTAGATAACAAGTCTCCTTCCTCGACCCCCATCCCATATGCACCCCATGTAATTTACCTTTCTCCTGTGGGTGAATAATTGAGTGCAGTGACCTTTCTGGAATTAAGCATTCAATAGCGAGAGTAAATCACGCCATGGCTTAACCTGCCCAATGAGTAGGGGTTGTATATGCAATTTGTCTCCGTAATCATACAAGGCCTTCCCGTTGCTGCATGGCTAAGGTTGAGCCTCATTTATCATGGAAAATGGGACTTGCCCTTTGCTCCTCCTTTTTCTTCTCTCAATAAAATGCCCGGCATCTTCAAATTTGCATATTTTCATTAACAATGACGGAGGGAGGGATCAATTAAACCAAAAGAGAATCAAGATAAGTGCTTCGCTCTTGAACAAAGATGATTGATGTGGTGTTAGGTAAGGAGGATTTTCCCCCTTGATGCACTGTGCATCTAAGGCAGTGGTGAAATTCCATTTTTTTTACTA
Organism: Masticophis lateralis; assembly: GCA_030761175.1. Lineage (NCBI taxonomy): Eukaryota > Metazoa > Chordata > Lepidosauria > Squamata > Colubridae > Masticophis > Masticophis lateralis. The sequence continues at coordinate 3,578,367 of JAUDYJ010000013.1, forward strand.
CCGGTTCTGTGGGCGTGGCTTGGTGGGCGTGGCGTGGCTTGGCTTGGCTTGGCTTGGCAGGTGCAGCAGGGGAAGGATACTGCAAAATCTCAATTCCCACCCAACTCCAGGGGAAGGATACTGCAAAAGCCCCATTCCCAACCCCACTCTGGGGCCAGCCAGAGGTGGTATTTGCCGGTTCTTCAAACTACTCAAAATTTCCACTACCGGTTCTCCGAACTGCTCAAAATTTTCGCTACTGCTTCTCCAGAATCTGCTGTATTTCACCCCTGATCCAAGGGGTTTACAACAACTTTACGGGCTGTGTAGATAACAGCTATTATCACCTTCAGATTGATGGACTGTTCAGTTTTGTAATTTCTGGGAATGATACTTTATGGATCTGATTGGGTGGTGTTGAGGTTACTGCATGTTATCACCATGACTGTTGGCCAAGATCAACCTTTCTCCAACGTGTGTGTGTACTTCAGATGTCAAACATGGAATCCCATCTCAAAGTACTATTGAGGCGGCATCTAAGCCACAGTAGACATGACCCAGTTTTCTTAGACGATATGAATTTCCCAAAGGTAGCTTTTCTCCACCACAAGACCTTGTGTCTAGTTATCTAGCCATGAAACGATTCCATCTCTAAGAAACTTTCTATGAAAAGATCAACCTTCCTTGGGAGAAAATACGTCGGCCACAACCATGAGCTTACAAAAACTCCGAGAAGCAGCTACTGACAGACAGTCCTGGCAAAATTGCATCCATTGGGTCTCAAAGAGTCAGAAGCAATTGAACGGCCGGGGGAAAAAAACCAACAACAGTGGTCAGATGACAAGTTGCTTCCTTCACACCGAAAATCTGGCGCGGTGCTGCTGCTTTTTCATTTCGCGCATCCCTCCCCCTCCCCTCGAGAAGCCATTCATAACGGAGTTTCTCTTTGTGAAGATCTGTAGATAAATCCGAGGCAGCCTGCCAAAAACACTCGCGTCTCTTGGCAATCTATAGTCCTTTAACATAATTATATTCTTGCGAGAGATAAATCTAGGAGAAGAGGAATCTAAAAAAGGAAAAGGAAAAAATTTTCAACCTGAGGAGCGAAGGGAGAGGGACTGGGAGAGAGGACTAGAATTTTCTTCTGATACCCCGGCTAATTGGTGATGCAGAAATTGTTGCGGAGGTGATATGATCAACCTGGAGCCTCCCAGAAAGGGTGGCTGGACTCCCAAGTGTGTATGCACATGTGCACGTGGGCATTTCTTGTGAATACCCTTGTGTGACTCAGGTATGGAGTTAAAAGTGACAGATGGTGAGGTTTTGACAGATCTGAAATGTTGTGCATGGTATTGATGAAGAAGGAACGAGACATGCCACGAACTGTCAGTGATTCCTCCTCTCACTCCACACATCTTGTTCTACCCTTGAGTATGACATCTTCCTCCTCAATAGCTACTGGCTATTATTCCATGTTTGATTGACAGAGAAAGAAGAATCTCTATCTGGAGGCTTTCTACAAGCAACCCGGGACTCTTAAGTATGGAATATCGTTTCTCCTCTAAGTATTTGATGGGTCAGATGCAAAGAATCAGGATCGCACGTTAAGCTCCGGTTAAACTGATTTATTGTTCATCCCTGCATGTAAGAATCTAATCAAGTAATGGTCAACACTAATTTGGAGCTAGAAAAGAGTCAGTGAAATTCAAGAGGGGTTGGACCATTTGTGGGAACGTAATGATTCTAGGCTGATTCCTCTCTTGACTCCATCCCCATGCACTGCCTGTCCTCCTTCTACAGGTGAGGAAACTACCACCATCCCACCTAATTCCCACCTCCCAATGCCTTCTCTCTCTTCTGCATTTCCAGAAGACTGTCATGCCCCCGACGGAGCCTGAATCTGCGGGGAAGGACAAGCTGGAACTGGAGCCGATAGAGATTGAGGGAGCAGCTTGGTTGGCTTCGGAGGAAAATGGGGAAGGGCAGGGCCAGTCAGGTTAAGGCCTTTCAGGATTCGGACAAATTGTAGGCAGGGAGGAACAGGGGCAGGATGAGCAAGAGAGACTAAGCAGTGAACATGAGAGACAGAGCTCAGATGATGAGCAAGGACCACCCCCTCCTGATCCTCGAGCACGGAGAGTGGAGAGAAGGCAAGAACACCACAGACTGAGCAGGCTACTTGGGAGCACCCCGCCCCTCTTCACAAGGCACACCTGGAGAATGAGACTTAAGGAGAAGCTGTGGGGAGGGGCATTTGTCGGGAATAAATGTTGAATTCCTGAAGTTTTGAGTGCCGATGTTTGAACTTTCCTGGATTCCTTGCATTCTTTCTGGATTTATTGCTGTGTAGCCTTGGTGCACACAGCTCTGGGCTGGATTATTTGCAGCCAGAGATTGCTTGAGGTGTGTGTGGGTGTTTGTCATCACTTTGCTCTGGGACTTGCCGGAAACGTGGGAGCGTTTGGGGAAATTTGGAGCAATAAAGGGGCGGTTTGAACTGCCAGCTGGTTTTGTTACCTCTGTGCCATGCCCCAGGTCATCGCAAAGACTCTTAAGCATAGAATATCATTTGTCTTCTACGTACCGATGGGGGAGATACTACCAGCATCCTACCTAGCACCCCAATGTCTTCATTCTCTTCACCACTACCAGAGGCTCCCTGGGAATCCTTGTGTCCTTCATTTCAAAAGATCAGCTTTACTTGAATAAACATTCATCTGTTGCTGCCTCAGTTTCTCCCAACAAGCCAACCTGAAGGTGTCAGAAATCCATCAACAGCAGGAAAGAGTCTTTCACAACAGTTCTTCTTACAGGTGCTTGTCTGTGGAATAGATTAGAATAACAGAGTTAGAAGGGACCTTGGAGGTCTTCTAGTCCAACCCCCTGCTTAGGCAGGAAACCCTACACCACTTCAGACAATGGTTATCCAACCTCTTCTTAAAAACTTCTAGTGTTGGAGCATTTACAACTTCTGGAGGCAAGTTGTTCCACTGATTAATTGTTCTAACTGTCAGGAAATTTCTCCTGAGTTCTAGATTGCTTCTCTCCTTGATTAGTTTCCACCCGTTGCTTCTTGTCCTGCCCTCAGGTGCTTTAGCTTGACTCCCTCTTCCTTGGGGCAGCCCCTGAGATATTGGAAAACTGCTATCCTGTCTCCCCTGGTCCTTCTTTTCATTAAACTAGACATACCCAGTTTCAGCAACCCTTCTTTATATATGTTTTAGTCTCCAGTCCCCTCATCCTCTTTGTTGCTCTTCTCTGCACTCTTTCTAGAGTCTCCACATCTTTTCTCAGTCATCCAGGTCATGGTTTTCCCAAAGGTGCTTTTTCAAGAGGCAACTGGATTTCCTTGTTTTCTTGAGACGCTAAAACGTCTTCAAAGAAAAACCAAAAAGTCCAGTTGCTTCTTGAAAAAGCACCTTTGAGACATCACCGACGCTTGTTTAGACAGCTCATATTTCCAGAACTAGACCGCGATAGTTTTTTGTGCGTTGACAAAAACTGGAAACATGATTTCTCACACGCACACCTACACAAACAAAGCCAGTTTCCCTCTGCCAGTTTTCCTCCTCGAGGTGCTCAGAGACCTTCTCCTGGTTTGAACAGGTTGTTCTTTAACGTTGAGGGGAAGTTATCTTTCATCCAGATCCTTTCTTTGAAAACCTTTATCTCCTCCTTTCCGCAGACACAGGAGACTCTTTTCAGAAACTGTGTGTTCTGACCTAGGCTTCCTCAGACAGTAAAAAGCACACAATTAGTCCCAAAAACCCTCTTTTTATTTCAACGGCTGTGAATTCTGTTCATTCCCAACCCGGGATGAGTTACAAATAGTTTGTGAATAGTCCGACAGAAGTCTGCCACAGTCCTTCGGGATAAGGCTGATAAGCACCCACCTTTATCTCCCTTGAAACGCTGCCAAAGACTTCATTGCCAATTAGCTTTGCAAGGCCACATGGAGCACAAAGTCAAAACGGAGCTTCAGAATTTAAACCAACCAGCACGAACAAAGTTGCTTCCTGCAAAGGCTCACATGCCTTTGCTCCTCCTTGATGTCTTATGGGAGGGGCTAATCATCTCCAAGCCTTACTCCCAAATCGCCCCTTTTGTCTTAACTGTTCTTGCCTCCTGGCAGCTCTGCGTATGCACGCACTGGGAACAGGCTCCCCCTGTTCCTCTGCCTCACTGACGTCAGACTCTGGAGGCTCCAGAGTCAGCACATAACTCCCAGATGGCCCTGGCCCCCTCTCTGCCTGTGACACAGAGCCCTCGTCTGAGCATTCCCCAGACTCCAGAACTGGCCCATGTTCCTCCCCAGCCTCCTCGCTGTCCGACTCTGCTGCTAGCTCCACCGGCTGCCTTCTAAACATCACTGTGTACATTCAAAGAAGGGAATTCTGGGGAGAGGCCTAAGCAGCACGCAAATAAATAAAATGCTCATCCGAGACCCTTAGAGCACCCTGAAAATCTAATTGTGAGTGTAACAGAGTTACACCTCTCTAAAAGGTGCTCAGAGGCATAAGAATGGAGAGGCAATTGAGAGGAGAGACGTAGGATTTCTGCCTGTCATGGTGAGGTTAATGACAGTAATTTTATTATGACCTTTAAATTAAAGCCTTCACACTGAAAAGGGATGCATTGTTTTCTCCCCCCCCCCCAAAAAAAGTTTTTATTTGAAACATTCAACATTCTTAGGCTATGTTTCCATAGCAAATATTGAGGGCTGGACTTTAATTGGATAGCTCCTGGCTTTCTAAAAGGATTAGGCTCGATGAGACGGACTTTCATCAGATATTGCTGTAGGACATTGAATCACCTCTGTAGAAAATGAAGAGTTTGGGTCTCGCTTCTCTTGTGGAAAAGATCTCAGCTGGTCACTTAAGGACCACAACGTCCCAATTTTGCCTCTTGCTCTTATTTGAAGTTAAATCGATCTGAAATTGAAGTCTCCGTTTGTGGCTTTTGCAACAGTTTGAGACGGATTTAAGCTGTTTATTAGCTTCAGGGTCTTTCGAGGTGTTGCCTTCCATATGAAACTACCAGTCAGCCTACTACAGCAATCCTGCTTTGTGTCCCATGGCTGCAAGAGCTCCCTTTAGCTGAGATTACAGATAGAGTGTGATCCTTTTCAATGTCCATTGAAGAAAATACTTGTAGCTCAGGGTTGAATTCTGGGATTCTTGGTGCTCTCTGAGCTTGGTTGGTTTATTGCAGGCATTTCATTACCCAGTTAGGTAATATCATCAGTTCCAGAAGGGAGAGGGCTTTGCTCTCTGTGTATATGTACACAGGGGACAAAGGAAGCGATACAAAGACACGTTGAAAGCCTCCTTCAAGTCCCTGGATAGCGACATCACCTCCTGGGAAACCCTGGCACAAGATTGATAGACATGGTGCACGCTGATCCACCAAGAACAACCACAGCACAAGAGAAGTGAGCTGTCAGGGTTCCAAGTAACACCCCCAATGAAAGAAAACTCCAAGGCTTGAGTTTCCTCAAAGTTCCGTTTGATTAGAGATGTCATATTGGCACATCTGGGAAAACCCGAATCTGAAAGCTTCCAGGTTTTCTCCACCCAACGGAAAGTCCAAGTCCCTACTCAGCACCAATATGCCCATCACACAGTCCAATCCAAACAATGTCCCAACTGGAGATGCCTCCCAGTTCTAGCTGTTCAGGTGCAGGGCAAGATGTCCTTGACTCTCTGAGAAAGGAATGTTATTATGACTACATCTATCACTTTGGCTCCATACCAGGGATGAACTCCAGCAGGTTCTGCCAGGTTCTGGAGAACCGGTAGCGGAAATTTTGAGTAGTTCTGGAGAACCGGCAAATACCACCTCTGGCTGGCCCCAGAGTGGGGTGTGGATGGAGATTTGGCAGTATCCTTCCCCTGCCATGCCCACCAAGCCACACAATGCCCACCAAGCCACGCCCACTGAACCAGTACTTAAAAAATTTGGATTTCGCCACTGCTCCATACAATCCCCCCTCTCAGTTTCCCACAGTAGTAGTAAATGTGGCAGGCCTGAAGATCCTACAAAAAAGATGGTTTCCAGGCCTGACACAAGCACTCTTCAAAGCCAGAGCTCCAAATGTCACAACAATGGTGCCCACACATGTCTGCCTGACATGTGGCAGAACATTCCATACCTGTATAAGCCTTACCAGCCACCTGCAGATACATTGTGGACAGCCTGTTAGATGTCAAGGTCCTCTTCGAACACGATGGATGAACATCATCATATACCAGCAGCTTGCCCTGTCAGGGATGGTAGGAATAATTTCAGTGGTTCCTTGATTACGCTGTTGTTTACTGGGATGGTAGCTCCTTGATTGGGATGTGGCTTATTGCTTGGTGTTAATTTCTTCTTATCTCTGTGTTGACTGCTGGTCAGGAGGTGTTGTGGCCTTTTAGCTTGTTAATTGTCTCTTTTAAAATGGTGGGTAGATGTTGTTTATCTCTATTGCCTGTTGATGGCTGATTTCTCTGAGTGCCAAGCTTCCAGGAATTCTCTAGCATTTTTGGCTTGGTCTAGGAATGGGGAGTTGCCCATCCCTTGTGGTCCTCATTTTAATCCTGGCAAGCCAGTATAAAAAATTATATCCTTCCTAGAGACTACTTTGTTCTGATTGTGTATCTGGCTTCTGGTTCTTTTGTCTTTGTTCACTCTGTCTTGTAACTTAGAAGCATCTTATCTTAAATGATACTATAAGCAATTTTGGAACCTCTGTGACAAAAGAGATGGACTTTTGGTGCGAGATGCTTATCAAAGATCTTTATACCATGCCATTTTCAGGTAGAGTCATACCTGAGCCATCCAGCTCATTTTGAATTTCTCAACCAGCTTCTCATTATAGCTGTAAATCTCCCATGGTTGCGTTAAGGTGCCACGAGCCAGTGGAATTTCTGGAGTTGGATAGTTGGTACCTAACGATGCTACCTCCTAAAACTGGCTGAAGTGTAATGCACAGCAGTTGCAGTTCTTCCTTACATCTAAGGCTAACTTGAGAGAAAATGGACCATTAGGGTAGTTATTTCTGAAATAACTTCCTAAGGGAGGGAAAGCGTTGCACCAGTTCCATGGTCAGCCAGAATTAATAGACCAAATCTTGGACGACAGAGGATAGCAGTCTCTTACCTTGCTTTCATCTCTTGCTGAAAAAGTAACTCCAGATTATTCCTCTCCAACTAGGCCACAAGAACAGTGTCAAAGATGGTTACGTAAGGGTGAAAAAAAGAGAGAGAGAGCTGCAGACTGCTGTGGGAAGCCATGCATATTTGCAAGGGTTGATATGTATGCATAATGTCCTGAACAAGGTAGAGAGAAATGGTTCGGATAATGAGACAGTGTCTCCTCCATCTGGGGACCTGTGTTTAATTTATTTGTTCATCTAAAAGATTTATAGCAAGCCACTCAAATACAGATTGATCTCCAAGGCAGCTTATAATACTATTGAAAACAACCCCATTCCACAGTACAATTCATTAAAATATTTAACAGGCCAAATCAAACAACTGCTACTATGGTGGAACACCATTATATTCAAATGTCATTACAAAGCAGAGTAGAAGAAAAGGGTCAGGCAAAAAATGGCAAGAGGAAGAGGCTGTTCCGAGAGGAAGAGGATGCTCATAATCAGATGGTTAACCTGGTTTCCCTCAGAGGGGCTGACCCCAGTAGCTGTAAATTCCGTTTAACATTTCAAGATTTAGGGCGGCTTGGTTTAAATCTTGTTTCTGGACTTCCAATGAATGAAGACCATCTCTTTTGTGAAAGCCGCCATTAATATGTGGAATGGACTTATGGTTTAGACACAACTGGAAGTTATAACTGGCCCCCAGAATAGGGGACTTATGACCTAGATCAGAAATTTGGATATTTGCGGACATGCACACACCCACATACCACATTTCAAGCATTCAACAACATTGCCACTTTCATATTTATGGCTATACATAGCCTCCTACAGTCACAATGACCACATTTTACAACGGTTTCATCAAAAGTTGACACTTCTGATTTTCAGCCAAACCATGCCCATAGTAAACCATGGCTTTGCTTAGTATTTGTGGTGTTTGTTTAACAACCACAACAAAAGGTCATAAAATACAACCCTTGGGTAAGACCATAACGACCAGACTCCATTACAATTGTAACTCAAGGACTAGCTATATGTCAATTACCCGGGTAATCCAGAGATTCAGGCAGTTCAAATGAGTATAAATATTTATTGCAAGCTTCAGCTCTCTATAAGAATCTGACCAACTAACAGTCAAGGGAAATGAGCAGGAGATAAGGGAGGCATTCAAGGTGGGCTTAGATGTCTTGTGGGTGTGCAGGGACTCGTGACTGATGACACGTTTGACCACTCCCTCAGGCTCAACCTGGTCACCATCTAGATCAGTGTTTCTCAACCTTGGTAGCTTGAAGATGGGTGGACTTCAACTCCCAGAATCCCCCAGCCAACAGCGGAAGATTCTGGGAGTTGAAGTCCACCCATCTTCAAGCTTCCAAGGTTGAGAAACACTAATCTAGATCTATATTTCTCTTCGGTGTTTCAATGACGGCTCAGATCCTAGAAGCTCAAAGGAATGACCAGATGGTGTGTTTGGATTTTAATTGCTCTTCGTTTGATCCCATGCAGTTCCTTCAGCTTCCCCAGCAAACGTGTCCGCTGAAGCCGTGAGTTCCACTCAGATGCTTTTGACATGGTCAGCCGTGCCTGAACCTGAGCAAAATGGGCTCATTCTGGGTTATAAGGTAGGCACCTAAACCCAAATATTGTCCCCCCCATTTGTCTAAAGCAGCTTATCTCCACCTTAGCCACTTCAAGCATGGCTGGCTGGGGAATTCTGGGAGTTGAAATCCACCCATCTTAAAGTTGTCCAGGTTAAGAAACATTGCTCTAAAGTTATTTCAACTTCTGCCATCATCTTCGTACATACTAGAATAAAAACCCAAGGTTTTGTAGCCTTGGTTAAGTCAAAACAGCTAATGTAGTTGTGCTCCTCTTATTAGGAAAGACGTCACTCCCTGAGGAAGAGTTTTGTTCCTTTCTCCAAACCCTTTGATCAAAACTTCTTTGTTTCCCTCTGCAGATTTTGTACAAGGCCAAAGATGTGCAAAGTCAACCGAGCAGCCAGGTGGTCCGAGGGAACCACACCCTTTCGGTCCTGCTCGCTGGTCTGCAGAAGTACGTGGTGTATGAGATTCAGGTGCTGGCCTTCACCCGCATCGGAGATGGGGTTCCCAGCAATCCACCAGTCACTGAACGAACAAAGGACGATGGTGAGCGTGTGTGTGTGTGTGTGTCAGTGTGTGCCTGTTGTGGTCTGCCAGCGGCCAACAGAGCTGGCAGCAGATTCGAACAGGGAGGAGGTTGGGGAGGAACGTGGGCCAATCCTGGAGTCTGGGAAAGGCTCAGATGATGGCTCTGAGTCGGAGGCAGAGTGGGGTCCAAGGCCATCTGGTAGTTCTTTGCTGCCTTCGAAGTCTCCAGACTCTGACATCAGTGAGGTAGAAGAACAGCGGGAGCCTGTTCCCAGTGCGTGCATGCTCAGAGCTGCCAGGAGACAGGAAGAATTAAGGAAACAGGGTCGATTTGGGAGTAAGGCTTGGAGATGATTGGCCCCTCCCATAAGACATAAAAGAAGACTGAATGGGATGTGAGCTTTTGCAGGAAGCAATTAGTTCATCTGGCCGGTTCAAGATTTGAAAATTCTGTTTGTGACTCTGTGCCAAGTTTGGCCTTGCCCTGCGTCTGGAAATTAGCTCTCTGGCAGTGTTCCAAGGGAGATAGGTAGGTGTTGATAACCTTCCTCTGAAAGACTGTTTATCAAGCCTGGCAGACTGTAAATGAAAGTAATTTACAGTCGTATAAATAAAATAGTTTTTTTGGGACTAAGATTGTGCTTTATACTATCTAAGGAAGCCTAGGTCCCATCTGAGACTTTCCAGCTTCCACAAATCTTCTCCATTCACTGTGTGCACTCAAAGGAGAATGACTTGGTAGCATCTCATCTGGATAGCACAAATAGACTGGACAATTATTTGTCCCAGGTGGTGTAAGGCTGCTGCCTTGAGAAAAGGGTTGGACTAGAAGACCTCCAAGGTCCCTTCCAGCCCGAGCATTTGTTTGTTTGTTTGTTTGTTTATTTATTAGTTTGATTTATATGCCGCCCTTCTCCGGAGACTCAGGCGTCTTACAATGCGTTAAGCAATAGCCTTCATACTTTTGTATATACCTGCATAGTAGGGCTTTCGCGCCCCCCCCCAAAGCGGTGTTCTTTTTTTTAATACAAAGTCAGCTTATTGCCCCCACAATCTGGGTCCTCATTTTACCTACCTCAGAAGGATGGATGGCTGAGTCAGCCTTGAGCCTCGTGAGATTCGAACTTGCAGTCATTGCAGGCAGCTGGTTATTTAACAGCACTTTAATCTGCTGCGCCACCAAGGCTCTATGTTGATTACAGTTTTAATCTTAAAAAGCCATTTTTTTTCTCCTCGTATCAACAGCTAATGCTCCTTTAACTTTCAGTCAAAGGTCTGTTCCCCCAAATCGTCACCTTGTTTTAAAAATATTGGACCAAAAGGCCACTTCACTTCTGAAAGCCTGGCATTTTGCAGCCAGCTCCAAGCCCTAAAGGAAACTTTTACAGTCCAATTACAAACTCTTACCGAAATGCAAGCCTACCGATAAAAAAAAACAAAAAAAAACCCTCCAAAAATCTTCTGGTATAACTGGACGTGATAAACAGACCTTGCCGTGATTGAACGAGAGTGTAATTCAGGTTCATATACCACAAACGGGCCTTCCTATCAGCCTTTGACAGAAGAATAACAACATGACCTTTCCGTTATAAAAAAAAATATAAACATTTAGTATTAGTCGCAAATACGTTTCCCGAGGATGAAAATTCATTTTTAGAATTTGACGTCTCGAAAAAAAGGGAGCTTACTGCAGTTCCTGGTTGAAGGAACCTAGATTCGTTAGCTGGAGAGATAGAGATGCGGGCGTAATCCTACAGTTTGTCTCTTAAGGTTTTTTTTTTTTCTTTTTTAATGGAAACAGTTATCCAACTTTCCTAGATTCTTAGAAAAGTATTAGTTAAGTCCTACTCAATGAAAGAAGAACACTGTCAGGGTTCCAAGGAACACTCCCAACGAAAGAAAACTCCGAGCGTTGAGTTTCTTCAAAGTTCCATTTTATTAGAGATGTCATATTGGCACATCTGGGAAAACCCGAATCTGAAAGTTTCCTTGTTTTCCCCACCCAAAGGAAAGTCCAAGTCCCTGCCCAGCATCCACATGTCCATCATGTGGTCCAATCCAGTGGTGAAATCCAATTTTTTTTACTACCGGTTCTGTGGGCGTGGCTTGGTTGGCATGGTAGGGGAAGGATACTGTAAAATCTCCATTCCCACCCCATTCCAGGGGAAGGATACTGCAAAATCCCCATTCCCTCCCCACTCCTAGGGGAAAGATATTGCAAAATCCCTATTTCCTCCCCACTCCTAGGGGAAGGATATTGCAAGGTCTCCATTCCCACCCCAATCTGGGGCCAGCCAGAGGTGGCATTTGCCAGTTCTCCAAACTACTGAAAATTTCCACTACCGGTTCTCCGAACTGCTCAAAATTTCCGCTACTGGTTCTCCAGAACCTCTCAGAACCTGCTGGATTTCACCCTTGGTCCAATCCAAATACTATCCCAACTGGAGATGCTTCCCAGTTGCAGTCATCCAGGGGCAGGGCAAGATGGCTTTGACTCTCTGAGAAAGGAATGCTGTTATGAGTATACATCATCCTGGCTCCATACAATCCCTCCTCCCAGTTTCCCACAACACTAAATGTGGGCAGGCCTGAAGGCCCAATGAAAAAGATGGCTTCCAGATCTGACAAGCACAGGTGGAGAGACTTCAACAGTCTGAGCTGCCCACCAATCCGTAGCAGCATCTCACAGATTCTGAAGGAACTTGGAAGTTCTGAACTTTGCAATTCAGAAAGCTCATCTTATTTAAAAAAAAAAAAAAGCCATTAAAATGCACGCTTAGGATAATAAAGACTTCCAGAAATACATTTGGATTATGCTTTTGCCCGGTACTTTGTTCATCTAATCCTTAGAAGCGCCCCAAATGATCGGTCAGAGCTCTGAAGTCTGACTTTGAGAAGAACATTGCCCCTGGTGACTTTCTGACAACGGGGGGAGACTTAAAGCTAACCTTCATCCACTACATGCTGCTTTTCGCTCTCTCTCTCTCCGTTACAGCTTTTTCCCCCAAAGAAGTTGCTCTGAACAGCTCACGGCTACTGACATCCCATAATAGAACTGAAACGCAAGCAAAATAAACAACGGGAGATCTCTATCCTTCCTCCCAGATTAGGGGAGAAGAAACGTAGCCCGGAATCCGAGTTTGCACACAGCCTAGGAAGGCTGTAGCAGTTCTCAATGTTGCCACCAAGGGGGTCAATTTAGATGTGATAGAAAAACAAATATTGTATCCACGGGAAGCAATTTTGCATTAACTGTGTTGAATTAACTTGATTGAACTCAACAGAAAACTATATTAATAGACGAGAATATTTGTAGCTCAGGGTTGAACTGGGGGGGGTCCTTGGCGCTCTCTGAGCTTCGTGGTTTTCTAGCAGATGTTTCTTGACCCAAGTAACACCATCAATGTTAGAAGGGAGAGGGGTTTGCAGAGTTGGAGGGGAGGAGGAGGAGGAGGAGGAGGTCTGTGGGTCCTTGATGTTCTCTGAGCTTGGTAGTTTTTTTGCAAACATTTCATGACCCAACTATATAACTAGGAGCGTTGGTGGTGCAGCGGACTAAAGTGCTGCTAAAGTAGCACTTAGCTGCCAGCTGCCTGCAATTACTGCGAGTTCGAATGTCACCAGGCTCAAGGCTGACTCAGCCTTCCATCCTTCCGAGGTAGGTAAATTGGGGACCTGGATTGTGGGGGCAATAAGCTGACTTTGTATAAAAGAGAACACCGCTTGGAGGGGGCCAAAAAAGCCCTACTAAGCAAGTATATACAAAAGTATGAAGGCTATTGCTTAACGCATTGTAAGCCGCCCTGAGTCTCCGGAGAAGGGCGGCATGTAAATGGAACCAATAAATAAATAAACAATAAAACAACCCCCTTTCCTTCTAGCACTGATGATATTGTCTACTTGGATTGTAAAACATCTGTAAGAAAACAACAAAACTCAGCGAGCCCCGAGGCTCCACAGAAAATCATAGCCCTGAGTAGATTTTTTGTCCTTGATCTGCTTATTTTTCGAAATGAGGGTTCAATTTTATCATATGAAGACAAGTCCCTCACCTAAATCAAGAGTTGCTTCCCCTTTATCCTAGGAGGATTTTTTTTTTATGGGACTCAGCACTTCCCGGGATTATTGGCGTAACCTGCTATTAGTTGCCCCTTGGATGCTGTTGCATGAGATACCAATGTGATGGACGATTAAATGTGTACACAGAGTCCGGCTTAGCCTATCTCAGTTAGCTAACAAATCAGAACCTGGTCACTTCATCCTTTCTGAAGCCCTGGGTGACAAATGGCTCTATTTGCTCTTCCGTTCCCAAACTCCTGACATAAGCTTCCTTGATTCCTCCCCGATCGGTTTAATTAAAAAACATCCTAGGTAAGAGGAGGGGTGGGATTTGGGCTTAAGGTGCCTCCAGGTTTGCAAATTATCATCAAGTCCCCCTGGTGACCTTGGTGTAGGTAATTTGTCATCTGTGTCTCTGCTCATCCGCTTGCCCCCTCCTCCACCCGCCCCTTTGATGCTCACGAGGATCAAGGCACTCACGATGGAGTACATGCAATTAGAAGATAATTCAGTTGGGAAGCTAGCAATGTGCCAGGTGAATATTCATGAAACGGAATGATGTAGAAATTAACCTCTCCCTCTCGAGATAATTCAGCATCTCCATAGGACGCGATATATCCCCCTTTGCCTAATTGGCACCCAACAGATGCCTTTGGACTACAGCTCCCATGGTTTCCATCTGTCCAGACAATGTGCCCCCTTGTTGGGAGTTGTAGTCTCCAACATCCAGAGGGCATGAAGTTGAGAATACGGCTGTGATATATGGTGCCAGGACCTTTCCTGTCTGTAGAATGAGGTCCAACCATGAAGCCTCTTCAGAGGTTCTCGCCTCTTGATAGCTCCTGAGGTCAACCTTCATTTGTTATAGAACCCATTGTCAATATATATTTCTTTGCCACAGACTCTGGATCAGTGGTGGGTTGCTATTGGTTCACCCTGGATTGGGCGAACCAGTAGCAGCAGTGGTGGGAGGCTCCGCCTACCCACGCAGAGCCCGCCCCTGCTCTGGATATCCATTAGCTGAAGGGCTTCAGAGTAGGCCCCTGATGGCGAATCTATAGCACATGTGCCCAAGGTGGCATGCAGAGCCATCTTTCCGGGCACGCAGGCTGTCACCCAACTCACCTGCAGCTGCGCATGCACACATGCCCAAGCTGTTGTTTGGGCCTCCAGTGTGCATATGCGCAATTCAGGAGACCCAGCTGTTCTTTGGAGCTCCCCTGCGCATGTGCACGAGAGTATTTGTGTGTGATGCACACATGCAAAAATGGCATCCATGCGCATCCATTGTATGTGCAAAAACCGCACACATGCACAGATGATGCAATTGCGTGCACAGACTGCACACACAGCCCACGGGGAGCTGCGTGAAACCTGCATGCATGTGCTGGTGGTGCGGTTGCATGCACAGTGCACAGGGGAGGAGCCGCGCGGATAACACACCTGAGCATGAAGCATGCGAAGCGCGTACCTGTTCGGCACTCGGTAACCACTGGGCTAGGCTAACTCCCCAAATAGCATACTTTTCACCTTTTCAGCTTGCAGTGGGTTCTGAACCATTTAATGATTTACCTCTAGAAGTTCAGATTATCAGCCCCTCTAGCTCAGTCATCGTGAACGAAGCTTCACAGACTAGAGATTGAAACTTCCTTCCCAAGGACGGAAAAGTGTCTCCAGAAAAGTTTGCCTTTTCTGGGCTCTTCCACTGGAACCTTTTCATCTTTTTCTAGAATGCTAGAGATTTGAGTCTAGAATATCCTTCTGCAAAGGCTTTTGTTTATACCAAAAGCCAAGAGCTGGATATCTTTGAACAATTCAGCAGCTCGCTATCATTTACGACAGGGGTCTCCAACCTTGGCAACTTTAAGCAAAGTTGGCTGAGGAATTCTGGGACTTGAAGTCCACAAGAATTAAAGTTGCCAAGGTTGGAGACCCCTGATTTATGATATTGTTTTGGGTTTCTTGCAGTCCCTGGTCCCCCAGTGCGGTTGGTATTTCCCGAAGTGAGGCTGACGTCAGTGCAAATTATGTGGCAACCCCCCGAGGAACCGAATGGGATCATTCTTGGTAAGTAAATGTGGGAAGGAAAAGGAGAGCGTTAGAACAGAAATGACCTCCTTAAGATGGGCTCAAAGGGCAGAAGGACATCTTTTTCATATTGCTGGTTAGCACAAAAATCCTGGTTCCACTCCACAAAGCCACCATTCCCAATATTGTACACTCTTTACACAAAAGGCTGCTTTTGGGGAACGAAATAATTTCTCGTTCGCATTCCTTTTGGTTGGTTCTGCTTGGCGTTCCTCACATCGTGACCATCCGTTTATCCGCAAATGTCTTACAGTTCTTTATTTGAAGGGCGCAGTTGACCCATTCAGGAACCCAAGTTTGCAGTCTAACAGTTCTTACTTCCAAATATTGAAGTGGTGACATGAGAAAGATTGTAAAGCCTTTCTAGGCATTAAAGATGCATCAATAGTTGGTGTCAAAGCAAGACTGAGCATTTTAGCAGTGAGCGTGCAAGTGTGGCAAATCCCAAGGGAGAAAAAAATGTTTGGGTTAAATTTAAACCCTTGTTTTAAGGAATATGATTTGGAGGCCCTTAGTAGACCCTGATTTTGCATTCCATTTTTCATATACTCTCTTTATGCCTTCTCCACCACCACCACCACCATTTCTTCTCCTTTTCCTCCTCCTTCTCTTTCTCCTCCTCCTCCTCCTCCTCCTCTTCCATTAATGTTTGTCTCCTCACTCAGACCTTCTCTTTCTCCTCTTCCTTCTCATTCCCCTCCTCCTCTTCTACCAACACCATTCCTCCTCCTCCACCACCACCACCATTACTTCTCCTTCTCCTTCTCTTTCTCCTCCTCCTTCTCTTTCTCCTTCTCTTCCTCTTCTTCCTGTTCCATTAATGCTTGTCTCCTTACTTAGACCTTCTCCTTCTCTTCTTCCTTCTCGTTCCCCTCCTCCTCTTCCACCAGCACCATTCCTCCTCCACCACCACCACCATTACTTCTCCTTCTCCTCCTTCTTCTCTTTCTCCTTCTCTTCCTCCTCTTCCTCCTCCTCTTATTCCATTAATGCTTGTCTCCTTACTCAGACCTTCTCCTCTTCTTCCTTCTTGTTCTCCTCCTCCTCCTCCTCTTCCACCACCACCACCATTCCTCCTCCTCCTTCACCACCACCATTACTTCTCCTTTTCCTCCTCCTCTTTCTCCTTCTCCTTCTCCTCTTCCTCCCTCCTCCTCCTCCTGTTCCTCCACCACCATTACTTCTCCTTTTCCTCCTCCTTCTCCTTCTTCTCTTCCACCCTCTTCCTCCCTCCTCCTCTTCCTCCACCACCATTACTTCTCCTTTTCCTCCTCCTCCTCATTCTCCTTCTCCTTCTTCTCTTTCACCCTCTTCCTCCCTCCTCCTCCTCCTCGTCTTCCTCCACCACCACCATTCCTCCTCCTCCTTCACCACCACCATTACTTCTCCTTTTCCTCCTCCTCTTTCTCCTTCTCCTCTTCCTCCCTCCTCCTCCTCCTCCTGTTCCTCCACCACCATTACTTCTCCTTTTCCTCCTCCTCCTCCTTCTTCTCTTCCACCCTCTTCCTCCCTCCTCCTCCTCCTTCTCTTCCTCCACCACTGCCATTCCTCTTCCTCCATCATTAACGCTCATCTCCTGGCTCCAACCTGGTCCCGCTAGGCCTGAAGAGCTTTGGAAGGTGACGATGAGTATAAAACCGGCATTAGTATTCAGAGCGCAGAGCTTGTTCTTGCTCCTGCTTGTTTGCTTTGAGGGAAGAAATGACTTAGAGTGACCTAACATTTAATAGACACATTAAACCGTTGCCATTTAGAAAGCAGTGGTGTGCCAGAGGATCCTGCTTTTGTTTGAAGGCAGCTTGTAGCACACCTCTGGATGCTAATTATAAACCACAGATTGTGCCAAAGGACTCATCTAAAGGGGGCAGGGGGGGGGGGCGAGAATCAGGTGCACATAGGAAAGCCAGACCCAAACAACTGTGGAAAATGAGTAGGGAACTATTGCTTTAAGCAACATATAATAAACTGGCAGAGCGTATATAGCAATATAACCGTCGAATGTTTGTTTAGGAATTACGGGAAATCAAGGCGAACCCATTTGGAGGGCACCAGGTTTATTTTTGGGAAGGCTGCTGACATGCCCCATTAACTGCCTTGGGATGGATGGAGAAAATTTTTTTAAAAAAAAAAAACAGGCCATGGGCTACGTCAGCTGAATGTTACTTGCTTCTGGTTGGATCAGTTCTTTGGAAAGAGAAAAAGGTGACTTGGAAAACGAACAAAGTCGAAAGAGAAAAGGTTGAATTTTGAAAGCTGACATCTGAAGATCTTTGGAGATACTCAATCATCCTAGTCGTGGTTGCCCCGACTCCAAAGGTGCTTTTCAAAAGGCAACTGAAGAACCTTCTTACTACAGGTTTTGTAGTAACAAAATTTCCTCCGCCCAAGCAGGAGACCCTGCACCATTTCTGACAGATGGCAGTCCAGTCTCTTCTTGAAAGCCTCCAGTGATGAAGCTCCCACAACTTCCGAAGGCAACTTCTGTCCCATGGGTTGATGGCTCTCACTGTCAGGAAATTTCTCCTTATTTCCAAGTTGAATCTCTCCTTGTTCAACTTCCATCCATTATTCCTTGTCTGGCCTTCAGGGGCTTTGGAAAATAGCTTGACCCCCCTCCTCTCTGGGGCAGCCCCTCACATATTAGAAGACTGCTATCCTGTCTCCCCTGGTCCTTCTCTTCACTAGACTAGCCAGGCCCAGTTCCTGCAACCGTTCTTTGTATGTTTTAGCCTCCAGTCCCCTCATCATCTTTCTTGCTCTTCTCTGCACTCTTTCTAGAGAAGCTAAACATTTCAAGGAGAAAAGAAAAAAAGAAAGAGAGAGAGAGAGAGAGAGAGAGAGAGAGAGAGAGAGAGAGAGAGAGAGAGAGAAAGAGAGAGAGAGAGAGTGAGAGAGAGAGAGAGAGAGAGAGAGAGAAAGAAAGAAAGAAAGAAAGAAAGAAAGAAAGAAAGAAAGAAAGAAAGAAAGAAAGAAAGAAAGAAAGAAAGAAAGTCCAGTTGCCTTTTGAAAAGCACCCTTGGATTGACCACTCTGACTCAACAGGAACTGGAGAACTCTCAATTCCTGTATAAATATTTCTGAATCTCTGAATCATTTTCCCTTGGAGGGCAGCTCGATTAGCCTTCCATTTAAAAGAGGTTGGCACACTGATTGCCTGTCTCCACTCAACTCTGAAAATACCCCTATATATAGATTATTAATTTTTTTTTTTTTTGGCCTTCTGATGTTCTTTACGTGTTTAGCGATGTTTTGACTCCTGTTTTATTCCAACTTTCTATTCTTCATGTCTTAATGGCTTTTAAAACGCCTTTTGCATTTATTGCTGCCTTGCTCCTACAGCCCTGGGGCATTCATTCATTTCTCCTTGAACACTTTCCATTTACCTCTATCGATTTTCCCTTCTTTGAGTTCACCGGTACTTCCCCTGGCCTTGCACAAGTTTCCCATCCCAGTTTTTTTCCAAGGAAGCCACTGGAGCTCAAGTGCCTTTTGAAGGCTAATTTCTTAAATGATGTTTTTTGACCAATTTGGAGACCTCTTCAATGGCAGATTTTCATATTTCACTGACAATTTCTTTTCAGCGGCTCCAGGCTCAGATTGACTTAATTGACAAAGGCTATTTCAGTTATTTTTTCCTGCTTTGAAATTGGCTTATTTTTTCCCCAACTATATTTCTAGAGCCAAACAAAATCTTAATGGGGGCCAGTAAATTGTTATATCTGTTATATTTCTATTACTTGAAAAAAAAATTTTTAAATCCTGCAATTTTGATCTTCAGCAAATGATCCGAAGTTTAAAAGCTATTCCATGGTGTTTCTTTTTTGGAGCAGAAAGACCGAGATGAGGAGCTTAAAATCTAGGATAACCTAATCTGCTAACTTTCCTTGTGTTTAGATGAAGTTCCTTCTGCATTAGTGGAATAATAATAATAATAATAATAATAATAATAATAATAATAATAATGTGTTTTCAGAAACAAAATCTGTGATGAACATTTTCCAAACATTTCTCACTGAATTGCAGAGTTAATTTTACAATTTGGGGAGTCAAATCTGTGTTTTCCTACCAAACATCAACCTTGAAGAAATCAGATTGTACAGTCCTCAACTTACGACCACAATTGAGGCCAACATTTCTGAATTTTAAGTGAGGCATTTGTTCAGTGAGTTTTGCCCCATTTTAGAATCTTTCTTACCACTGTTGTTAAGTGAATCATGGCAGTCGTTAAGTTAGTAACATGGTTGTTAAGTGAACCTGTCTTCCCCATTGACTTTGCTTGTCAGAAGGTCGCAAAAGGTGATCATATGACCTCGGACACTGCAACCGTCATAAATACGAGTCAGTTGCCAGTTGATCATCTGACCGTGAGGATGCCACAGCAGTCATAAATGTGAAAAACATCCATAACTCACTTTTTCAGTGCTGCTGTAACTTCAAACAGTCACTAAAATGAACTGTTGTAAGCCAAGATGTCAACTCGCAAAGCATTCCTGGCCTGCTCTCAAGTTGCCATAGGCAAGAGAGATGGGAAACCGATGAAGCAGTATGGCAGCCAAAGACAGGAGCACATTCCAGACCTATCTTTCTCAAGGCTGTCTCCCAGGGTTACCCAGAGTGGCCAGAGGGGAATGATCTCTACAACCCATGAAATTGCTCCGTTGGCGAATATAATTGATGACACACCCTGAGGGAAGGTCAGAAACAGGATCATGATTGGTGCCATAAATTATGTGGGGTCAGAATTGGCTTAGCTCCTAATAAATAACTGGATTTCTTTTGAAGCTTGGCTGGAGGCTCATGATTTAACGCTGACACAAGGACTTCCTGTAATTTTTCCAATGAAATCTCCAGGCCTCTCTAGCTGGCTTCCTCATTCCTCTTTCTCCAAGGAACATTTTGGGACTTCTACACCAAGAGCAGTTAGATTGAGAAGGACAATTCACGCTAGACTTCAGGCAAAGTCTACTTCCTCAGATCTGACTTATCCAGGATTCACGATGTGCAACCTGGGCAGGCGGTGTAGCATTTTGAAAGGATAAATCTAAAGATATTACCGCCTGGTTTTCTTTTTTTCTCCCTGAAGTTCCCCTACAATTCCCCGAAGTTCCTAGTTAATGATCTCTGAAGATTAAACTTGTTTAATGCAAATATCTAACAGCACCACCTGGTTGCTAATATTCCTATTAGTGTTTCACAGATTTTCAGGGGACTTTGTTGCTCTTCCTTAAGCTAACCATAAGTTTCTTATGCAAATGGGTAGCTTCAAGTTGCACAAATAATATTGATGAGAAAGGTTGATCCACTCACGGAGGGATTGTCACCAGCTTCTTGTTCATCAAATGCATTTGCATTTATTTAAACCCGGTGCCTAAACCGAAGAGCAGAGGATGACATTTTTAATGGATTTCAGCTTAAGCCAGAATTGTCACATTATTTGCGACAACTTGTATGTAACTAAGTGCATCAGCTGAAGCTTAAACACAGAGCTGGGATTATAATTTTGAAACTCACCTAGTGTTGCAATCCCATGAAAAGCATATCCAAGCATTTGATTTTCTTTTCCCCAGTCTTTGCCGAGCCTTTGATTTGATTTGATTTGATCATCCATGCACACCCATAGATGAGCAATTATCTTACAGCTTAACAGTTGTTGTTCTAGCTTACAGCTCTGGCACCCCAGTGAAGCTGCGTGGTTAGATGCACAATTTAGAGTTCTGGCCTTGTAAAAAAAATATGCATGGCCCCCACCAATGGACCCCATCGCTTATCTGTGTTCTGTTGTGACCAAGGGCCAAATAGTTATTACCAGACACAACCAGCCCTAAACAAACATATTTTATTAGAACAGCTGAGAATTACTTCATCCTCGGTCCAAATTAATTCCAAAATAAATTCTTCATAAACAGTCCTTCGGCCTTATCACCAACCTTTGTTGTCTTTGGCACCCTGCCAAAGGCTTTTCTTGGCAAAACCCCACGAAGTTCAGAAGCAAGAAACACTGACAAGAAACCAATGTAGCAATGTTGCTTTCCTGCAAAGATCCGAAGAGCTGTTGCTGCTCTTTTAAGCCTTCTGGGAGGGGCCAATCATCTCCTGGCCTTACTCCTGAGTTGTCCTTTTTGCTTTAGCTGCTCTTGCCTTCTGGCAGCTCTTCTTATACGTGCACTAGGAACAGGTTCCTCCTGTTCCTCTGCCTCTCTAGTGTCAGTCTCTGGAGGCTCCAGATTCCACACATCACTCCCTGATAGCCCTGGCCCCATCTCTGCCTCTGACGCAGAGCCCTCGTCCAGGCCTTCCCCAGCCTCCAAGACTGGCCCATGTTTTCCTCAGCCTCCTCACTATCTGACTCCACTGCCAGCTCCACCGGCTGCTGGCGGACCACAGCATCTCCTCACAGTCACCTGAATAGCCCAAATGGACATAGAACCTTCTGGGAACTGCTGCAGATAAATCTCCAAGTGGTCTCAATGACTCTCTAAAAGGATGCAAACAACCAACTATCTGCAAAAAGTATAAATCCTTCCATTCCCCACCATCCAGTCAGAGCTGAAGAAGCTTCTTGGCTGAGAAGTGAAACGTCTTCAAAGAAAAACCAGAAAGTCCAGTTGCCTCTTGAAAAAGCACCTTTGGGACAATCGTGGCTGAGAATCTCCGTAAACATCCTTCTGGTTTCCATCCGTGGTCCTGCTGCCTTGCTTCCATTCTCCCTTTATAGTATATTGTAATATATAATGAGGGACATGGTGGCTCAGTGGCTAAGACACTGAGTTTGTTGATCAAACAGTTGACAGTTCAGCAGTTCGAATCCCTAGTGCCGCATAACGGGGTGAGCTCCCGTGACTTGTCCCAGCTTCTGCCAACCTAGCAGTTTGAAAGCACGTTAAAAAAATGCAAGTAGGAAAACCTTGGGGGGAAGGGAACAGCAATCTGTGCACCTTTGGCGTCGTCATGCCGGCCACATGACCACAGAGATGTCTCCGGACAGCGCTGGCTCTTCGGCTTTGAAACGGAGATGAGCACCGCCGCCTAGAGTCAGGAACGACTAGCACATATGTACGAGAGGAAACCTTTACCTTTTAATATATAATTATATAGTTGAACGGAGATCTGGAGGAACACCCGAACTGAAGCAGAGATCAAAAGTTGCTCTGGAGGTCATTTTATTTCCAATTGTTTCTCTACTTTTTAAGGAAAATTGTCCCCAGCAAAGCAACAATGAGACGGAATTTTTCTTCAGGATCTCTTCATCCCCATCAAAATTTTCCTGCCTGGTATGACAATTAGTCTCCGAAAGCATTTAAAAAAGAGAGAGAGAGAGAGCCAAGAAATGTTTTTTTTTAAAAAAAAAGAATGAAAGAAAAAAGAGCAAAAGCATGACAAACATTTGGATTAGATTTATTATGTTTATCTTGCTTTTTCTTTCCTTGGGACTTGGGAAGCAGCCTATAGAATTAAGAGAACACTAGCACAATTAAAAGCCAGACAATGCACAATAATTAGAAAAGGAAGCAATTGGAATCGCAGCACATTTAAAAACAAAAGCGTAAAACCCCCTAAGTAGCTGACGCAAAAGCCACCCGCATCAGGATGGCAGAGAATTCACATCAGTCAAACTGAAAATGTCTCCCAGCTCAGAATATGTGGGGTATGCGAGCATAGAAATTTTCAATAAATTTCTGAACGCTGAAAGAAGAAGGAACTGTGAAATGCAGGTTATAATTAGTATAATTAGTAGGCAAGCTTGCAGGAAAGGGGTAGACGGATTTACGGAGGCACCGTGTAATAAAATGTGGCCTTTGCAAATCGCTCTTCCTATTCTGTGTCTGGCCATCAGCAAGCAGAAAAAGAACAATTTTTATATTTTTACGACATTTTTTTTTTTTGGAATCACTAAGAATACTACTGGCTGGAAGACCTATCTTCATTTCCTAATGGAAAGGGGATAGTGAATAATTAACCAGTGGAACGGCTTGCCACCAGAAGTTGTAGGTTCTCCATCACTGGAGGTTTTTAAGAAGAGACTGGACAGGCATTTGTCCAAAATGATGATAGGGTTTACTGCTTGAGGAGCGGGTTGGATTAGAAGACTTCCAAGGTCCCTTCTGTTATTCTGATAGGTAAAGGTAAAGGTTCCCCTTGCACATAGGTGCTAGTCTTTCCCGACTCTAAGGGGCAGTGCTCATCTCCGTTTCAAAGCCGAAGAGCCAGCGCTGTCCGAAGACATCTCCGTGGTCATGTGGCCGGCATGACTCAACGCCAAAGGCACATGGAATGCTGTTCCCTTCCCACCAAAGGTGGTCCCTATTTTTCTACTTGCATTTTTTTACGTGCTTTCGAACTGCTAGGTTGGCAGAAGTTGGAGCAAGTCACGGGAGCTCACCCCGTTACGCAGCACTGGGGATTCGAACCGCTGAACTGCCAACCTTTCTGATAGACAAGCTCAGCATCTTTAGCCACTGAGCCACCACATCCCCTGTTATTCTGATGGAGATGGCATAAGCATTTAAATAGACAAGCTAGCTGGCATCTGCTCCATCTCATCACC
This sequence comes from Masticophis lateralis, assembly GCA_030761175.1. Taxonomy (NCBI): domain Eukaryota; kingdom Metazoa; phylum Chordata; class Lepidosauria; order Squamata; family Colubridae; genus Masticophis; species Masticophis lateralis. The sequence goes on from JAUDYJ010000013.1 coordinate 3,602,311, forward strand.
CAAAGTTCATGCCACTTAAAAGCCTATGGAGATTCTCAGTCCTCCAGGTGCTTTTTCAAGAGGCAGCTGGACTTCCTGGTTTTTCTTCGAAGACGTTTCACTTCTCATCAGAGTTGAAGAAGCTTTTTGGATGAGAAGCGAAACGTCTTCAGAGAAAGTCCAATTGCCTCTCGAGTGCACATGCGCTCAAAACATTTTCCAAATGTCTGGACTTCCTGAGCCCCCTTATTCCTTCCAGACTCAGCGTCACGGAAGTCACAACTTCATCCATTTTGTAAGGATAGGAGAAACGATGGGGTGGTACAAGGTAAGCGAGACTTATGCATGGTTGCAAAAACCGTTCCTGTGAAGCAAGAGTCGTGCCACCATCATTGGGCACCCCTGTTTCATTTTTCCTATTGATTATCTTCCTTCAAGAAGAGTTCTTTATCTGGCCATTAGGGCAAGGAGACTCTAAATCAAGACGGATGGAAACAGAGGTGGTAGATCCAATCCGTTAGGATCTGTATTGAGCCTTCTTGAATCTCAGGGCCTCCTTGAGACTGGAAGCCTGAGATTCAAGACAGCACAATGGAGGACTCAACAAAGCCAATGCAATCCTAAATTGCATTAACAGAGGGATACAGTCAAGATCAAGTGAGGTACTAATACCATTCTATAAAGCCTTAGTACACCTGACCACACCTAGAGTACTGCATCCAGTGTTGGTCACAACACTATAAAAAAAATGAGACTCTAGAAAGAGTGCAGAGAAGAGCAACGAAAGATTAGGGGACTGGAGACTAAAACATATGAAGAATGGTTGCAGGAACTGGGCATGGCTAGTCTAGGGAAGAGAAGGACCAGAGGAGACATGATAGCTGTGTTCCAATATCTCAGGAGCTGCCACAGAGAGGAGGAGGGTCAAGCTATTTTCCAAGGCACCTGAAGCCCAGACAAGGAATAATGGATGAAACTGAACCAAGGACAGATTCAATCTGGAAATAAGGAGAAATTTCCTGACAGTGAGAGCAATCAACCAATGGAACAGAAGTTGCCTTCGGAAGTTGTGGGAGCTTCATCACTGGAGGCTTTCAAGAAGAGACTGGACTGCCATCGGTCAGAAAAGGTGTAGGGTCTCCTGCTTGGGTGGGGGGTCAGACTAGATGACCTACAAGGTCCCTTCCAACTCTGTTAATCTGTTAAATTTGGATGAAGAAGCAGGCAATCTGGAGCAGATAAACTTCCAGTCAGCCATACTTTGTCAAAATCATCTGCGTAGACTTCTCTGTGGCGTGTACTGTGCCATGTTTGCAGAGCACATCGATATGCTCCAGGAAGGTGAAACGGCTCCAGTACCTCATTCTAAAGAATGAAGTGTGACATTTCAGAGATTTCATGGTGGATTATCACTCAGAAGTCATTTTCCAGCGATTTCCCAGATAATGTACTGAATCAGACTTACACAAGGGGGAAAGGCGTTACAAAGTCAGCTGATCCATCCTAAAAAAGAAACCAATTCAATTGTTTTCCTTTAAGCTAAATAAAGAATTGGGATGGGCTAATCGTCTTGACATTTTCCCTTCCTTAAAAGACCAGATGAGCTAACTCAACCGCAACAATAATGTTATTTATTTTGATCTAAGCGCGCGTGTATCTTCGTAAGGGTGAGTTCATCCTTTGTCTCCCTCTGAATTCAGGGTACCAGATTGCTTACCGTCTGGCATCCAGCAGCCTCAACAAGTTCACCACGGTGGAAGTTGGCTCTTCAGTTCAACAGTTTGCAGCTACCGATCTCATCCCTGAATCCGCATATATTTTCCGAGCTTCTGCCAAGACCCGCCAGGGTTGGGGTGAGCCCTTGGAAGCGACTGTGATCACTACAGAAAAGAGAGGTAAGTTAGGAGCAAAACTTCAAGCTTATCAAAGAGAGCGACAACCTAGAATTAAGGAGAAATTTCCTGATCGTGACAACAATTAAATCAGGCTTGCTTCCAGAAGTCACTGGAGGTTTTCAAGGAGAGAGTGGACAGTCATTTGTCTGGAATGGTATAGAGCAGAGGTCTTCAAACTTGGCAGCTTTAAGACTTGTGGACTTTAACTCCCAGAATTCTCCAGCCAGCTATGCTGGCTGGAGAATTCTGGAAATTAAAGTCCACAAGTCTTAAAGCTGCCAAGTTTGAAGACCACTGGTAGAGTCTCCTGCTTAAACAGGGGGTTGGACTAGAAGACCTCCAAGGTCCCTTTGAGCTCTGTTGTTCTGTATTCTCCTTTCTCCCCAGTACCCAAGATGGTGAGCTTTCTGGTCATAGCTGGTCTTTGGCTTCTTGCGTTGACACAAGAGTTTAATCTTTACAATGGTCCATTTCCCACCAATGCCTTGTCCTTTAAAATAAATGAAGATAGCCTGTGTTATCGCTCTAGAAAGAAAATGAGCCAACAGCAAACAATGCTTGTGCTTTTTATCTTAGGTTGTTGTGTCCAAATTAAATGTCCTCGAGGAACAATGGGCCTCGTGGAACGAGGCTCCTCAGGGAAGATGGACAAATGGGGAAATAAAGGCCAAAACAAATATTGTAGACCTTATTTTCGTTGTGTGTCAGATTCCTCATGGGAATGAATAGGAACTAATTCTTCAGAGGTTTCTCCCAGGAGCAGGATTATATCTACTCGGCCGAAAGGAGAAATTACCTACATTATTGTGAAAATATCTATCATTTCTAGGTGAAATGTTAACATATATTTCTGGTCCATGTTCGATATGCCATACGCTAAATAAATCTACTCGGTGTCCAGCATCTCTGAACAGCTTCAGAATCTAGCCCCCAAAAACGACCTTTGAACATTGTGTGGGTGTCACCAAGGTTCTGGAACATGTCCATCGTAACTCCAGAGCACCCAGCATAACCTCTATAATTTATTATAATGCCCTAAAACTGCCTTCTCCAAGGTTTATGCTCCTGGTTATTAGACCGCAACACCCAAAATTCATAAGGACGGCTAGTATATTTTCACTCATCCATGTGCACCAATGCACATCCACATGCAATTTACACATCAACTACTTTCCCATGGACACGTTCAACAGTGGTGGGTTGGCCCCAGTTCGGACGGGTTTGCAAGAACTGATAGTAAAACTGGCGGAAGGCCCCGCCCACTGCCCCGGATGTCATCATCAGCGAGCTGCACATACGTGTGCGATCCCATTGCGAACCGCTGGTAAAGGTGAGAAGAACCTACCCCGATGTTCAACCTACTCTCCGTTAACTAGTAAAATCTGAGATCAAGGAGAGTTAAAACTTCCGTGAATGTAAAAATGGCCTTCTAGAAAGCACCTACTCTCCCGTTCCTATCTCTGCCCTCCTTGATGTCATTTCAAGCTCCCTCATCCAATCCTAGCAAGCTCCAAGGCTGCTCCTTGGATGCTTATTGTTGAACGCTGAAGATTTCTGATGCTTGTGTCATAAATTGTTCACTTACAACATACAAGGAGCAGATGGAGCCTGTGCCCGCTCACAAATAACACTGACAGCCTTGGCCAAAACAAGTATAACGCTGTAAATCATCATTGAAGTTGGATCCGTTTCTTCCCAGCCTCTGCAACTCTATCTGCCCAAACCTGCCAATCGCTAATGGACCTCAACAGAAAGTCCTTCCTTTGGCAACCGTACGGAAGGAAGTTAGCTTTGCCTTCTTCCAGGATGTTTTGTTGACTTCCCAATATATCCCCAAATCTTGGAATGATCTCGTGGTCACCATTCAACTGTCAATAAGGTCCTATCCTACTTCCCTTCCGAGTTCATCACACGTTTGTCTGATGCCACCAAACTGGGGTGCAAAAACAGACAAAGCTCCTGCACTTTATGGGTTCTGTAGAAAACTTCGTATCACACCTGCTGAAATTACCTGTTCCGTGTGATTATTCTCTGTGCAAAACTCTTCTCTCTCTCCCCCACCACATTCTTCCGTTATTCGGTCTTTTTTGCTGGAAAAATGTCTTAGCATTTATGAAAACTAAAATTTACCTTCCTCCTAATATACATTCTCCCACAGATGAGAAGCAAGAATACTGCTTGGAGAATGAGTGGGTTTTTTTTTTTTCCTTTCTGGCCATAATAAAACTATAATGTGGCAAAGAAAACTGCAGGAATGTAATCCTCGGAAGTCAAGCTTGACTTGAGAGCAACTTCACCGCTTTATGTGGGAGATACCACTTGGCATTTAATAGTTGCATCCCATAATTTCCTTTTCTCTGCTGTTGCCAGAAGAACGAGTCTTATCATTGTCTGGAGTACTTTGAGACTTAACGGAAAAACCTTTTTCCTTCTCCCTTAACACTTGGCTGCAAAGTTGAGAGTACTTTCCTTTGGAGTGATTGGCAGTTCAGCCACCGCCAGCCACATTCCCATGTTTACATGCAACAGGGTCATACTACATCTATGCTCTAGTATAGCATGTCCTGCAACCCCATTCCCTTCTAACACTGGTGATGTTACCTAGTTGGGTAATGAAACATCTGCAAGCAAGCAACCAAGCAAGCTCAGAGAGCATCAAAGACCCGCATAGTTCTCCTCCCTCCTTCTTCCTCCTCCTCCCTCTCACAAACCCAACTCCCTTCTAGCATTGATGATGTTACCTAGTTGGATCATGAAACAGCTACAAGAAAACAAGCAAGCTCAGAGAGCATCAAAGACCCCCATAGTCCTCATCCACCTCCTCCTCCTCCTCCTTTCCCCTCCTTATCTTCCGCCTCCTCCTCCTCCTCTCCCCTCTCACAAACCCAACTCCCTTCTAGAACTGGTGATGTTACCCAGTTAGGTTCATGAAACAGCTGCAAGAAAACAAGCAAGCTCAGAGAGCATCAAAGACCCCCATAGTCCTCCTCCACTTCCTCCTCCTCCACCTCTTCTTCTTCCGCCTCCTCCTCCTCCTCTCTCCTCTCACAAACCCAACTCCCTTCTAGAACTGGTGATGTTACCCAGTTAGGTTCATGAAACAGCTGCAAGAAAACCAGCAAGCTCAGAGATCACCAAGAACCCCTCATGTCAACCCTGAGCTACAAATATTCTCTTGATTCATACAGCCCTAAAAACACCACTTTGACCTCCTCATGGAGGCTTTCTGGTCCCTTGCGCCTGGCATCCCATCTCTTTCCTCCTAAGGTTTCCCTTGAAGCCAGGCAGCTTCCGAGCTCCACCCACGTCCTCTAGCGTTTCAACGATTGCAAGAGCAACTGATTTTCCCACCCAGATACAGGGCAGACAGATTATCTTGCTCATCATTGTTTCATCATTCACTGTCTGCTTGGAAATTGTTTTCCCGGATGGCAGGTGGATGGATGACTTCTCAACTCGTGGTCCTCGCCTTCCTGATTCTTGACGGACTTGGCAATAAACATTCGTGCTTTGGGGGCCCTTCTGATTGAATTGCTAATCTAAGGGAGGCTGTCCTTGAGGAGGAGTTGGAAGGACAGATTTGTGCAGACTGGCTGCCATTTTCACTAGAATTGTTGGACCGGTTCAGCCAATCGTATAATAAAGAACAGTTCTGTTTACTTCTGGTCTTAATTAAATTGGCCAGCTCTTCCTCGAGGTGGGTTAGGATCAAAGTAATTTTTTTTTTCCTCAGCCCTGCCTTGCCACGTCTCAAATCTTCGGCTGACATTTTATGTTCCTTCCTCATTCCAAATGTGTTATGCAATTATAAAGGAGATTTGCTTTAAGAGGACGCCCATTTCGAGTGTCCTCGCTATCCACCAAGGTATGCCAGGAGTCCAAATTACAATCTTCAGGGATTTTCACTGCAGGTTTACTTTCTGATCTCTGCATTTTATTTGCATATCGGCCGGAAGAATCCTGGGAGTTGAAAGTCACAGTTGATAAAGTTGGTAAATACAGGCATTCCTCAATTTATGGGCCAAAATTCCTGTTGCTAAGCAAGGCAATTGTTAAGTGAGTGGTGGCCTTTCTTTTTCCTGCCAAGGTTGTTAAGTGAATCACATGATCATTAAAGAAATCTGGCTTTCCCCATTGATTTTGTCAGAAGTTAGTTGGGAAATGATGGTCCAGGTACATGCCAGTTGCCCAAATTTTGCCCATGTGACCATGGGGATGCTGCAATAATCTTTTAAGTATGAAAACCGTTCGTAATCTCTTTTTTCAGTGCCATTGTAGCTTTGAATGGTCACAAAACAAATAATTGTAAATCAAGGGCTATCTATACTGCTGTTGTGACCCCGGCCCAAGTAGGTAGTATTAGACACAAACAGTTCCAAAACAAACAGACTTTATTAGAACAGCTGAGAATTAACTCATTCTCAGCATAGTCCAAACTAAATTAAAACAAACTCTTCATAACACAAAATTCTTCAGTCTAATCACCAACCTTGGTATAATTAGGCAAACTGCCAAAGACTTCCTTTGGCAAAAGTTCAGAAGCAAAAGACGCCAACAAGAGATAAATGCAATCATCACTTGGCCCTACTCCCGAGTCATCCTCTCTGGTTTAGCTGCTCCTGCCTTCTGGCAGCTCTTCTCATACGTGCACTAGGAACAGGCTCCTCCTCTTCCTCTGCCTCTCTACTGTCAGCCTCTGGAGGCTCCCAAGTCCACGCATCACTCCCCGATGGCCCTGGGCCTATCTTTGCCTCTCACGCAGAGAGGGCACGCAGAGCCCTCATCCGGGCCTTCCCCAGCCTCCAGGATTGGCCCTCATCGCTGTCCGACTCGGCTGCCAGCTCTGCAAACTGCTGGCAAACCACAATACCTGCTTTCACCTTTTCACCATATCACTGTAGCGTCCAATTATTCAATCTGCTACAAATACAAGTTGGCTCCTAGGTTGTGCATAGATTGCAGCAGGGATGAAATGTTACCTGTCTGCTCCGGTTCAGGCAAATCAGTAATGATAAAAACTACCAGTTCCGGCAAACCGGTAGTTTAAAAAAAAATGTTTAAAAAGCAGTTTAAAAACTACCGGTTCGGGTGAGCTGGTAGTTAAAAAAAAGCTACAGGTTCCTCCGAACCGTTATTTCTGACTATCAGCTGTGCAGCGGGGTTTAGCTTGGCTAGAAAGCAGGATTCCCTAAACTGTGCTGCACAGCTGATCCCCTGCTGCTGTTCTACTTATCTTCCCAAGCCTCCTTTTGGCATGTACTGCGCATGTGCATGCGCGCAGCATGCACCGAAAGAAGGCTTGGGAAGGTAAGTAGAACAGGGAGGGGGAAATCAGCTGTTCCGCGCGGTTTAGCTTTGCTAGAAAGCAGGATTTCCTGCTTTCTAACGAAGCTAAATCACGCACCACAGAAGCCACGCCCACAGAACCGGTAGTAAAAAAAATTGGATTTCACCACTGCCCTGGACCAATCCTTGGATCTTTCAGTGGAACAAACCTGGACATCTTAGTCCTGACCCCAACATCATCTAATACAACTCTGGCTGTTGACGTCAAGAGGACTCTTGTTGATGCGCCATTCTAAGTTAGAATGTGCTTCCCACTCTAGGTTCCCACATTGCATCCTCCCCATCCTTGAACTGATCCTTGGATCTTCCAGTGGAACAAATCTGGACAACTTAGTCCTAACCAGGTGGGCTTCAAAACTTTTAGCAAGGGGTTCTCTGCCCGATTGTTGGGTGGGCATGGACATAGTGGACATGGCTTAGTCAGCCTCCTGCACCACGGTGGGGAGGCATTTTTGCCCTCCCCAGACTCCAGAGGCCCTCTAGAGGCCAGAAACGGGCCTGTTTCCACCCTTCCCGAACTTCCAGTAGGCCCGTTTTTCACTCTCCCCGAGCCTCCACATGTGCCCTACACTTACCTACATCCAAAATGGTCCACGTGGGGACTCCTGGGAAAGGCAGGGCAGGGTGGACGGAGCCAGCCAGGAGTGGGATTTGGGGGTTCTCTGAACTGCACAGAATCTTAGCTAGAGGTTCTCCTGAACCTCTGTGAACCCCCAGCAGCCTGTCCTTGGTCCTAACCCCAACGTCTCATGCAACTCAGGTTGATGTCAGGTTGTTGACATCAAGAGGACTCTTGTTGATGTACGGTTGATCATCCTGTTGGCACCGCCAACCCACTGAGTGCTAAAACACGCCGCATCTTACAGCGAATGTTTTCAGAAGGGCAGAGGGACGGAAGAGAGAAAAGCCAAAACACAAGCTGTTCTTTGCAGAAAACTGTCAGAGGTTCAGGCAGCCAGGAGTAGATATTTACCGAAACAGGTGCTGATGGAATTGAATCAAATTAGATTCTCAATTTGATTCAAATTAATTCAAAGACAAGTCACTGTGGCATCACTAATCAATGCCTGCTTTATTACATGCCACACATTTTAATCAGAATCAATAGTGTCCATGATAAACAATTAAATAATTATTCCTCACCGTGTTGATTTTCTCCGACCGAAATTGATGGGTGAGGAGAGATAGTGCCAAGTTCTCGGCTGATACATTACTGATGGTCACCCTTCTCCTTGGCATTAAGCAATGTCTGGCGCCAGAGATTCCTTTGAATAAATCAGCCAGTGTGCTCTCAGCCATCGTAAGAATGCAAGGAAAACCTATCTCCCTGCTCCTTCCTTCCTTCCTAGATACAAAGGAAAATGTACGCACCCAACACTTTGTTTTACACCAATGTGGCAAAAGAGAAGAACAGAATTATAATCAGGACCAACAAACACAGAACTAGGCCATGCTATTTTTTTTCTTCTTCTCTAACACTTATGAACTATGGGGGCCTTGGTGCTCCCTGGACTTGGTTGCTTTCTTCCAGATGTTTCATGACCCAACTAGGTGGTGTCATCAGTGCTAGAAGGGAATGGGGGGAGTGGGAGGGAGAGGGAGGAAGAGAAAAAGGATTTCCTTTGTATATTTGTAGCTCAGGGTTGAACGATGGGGTCCTTAATGCTCTCTGAACTTGGTTGTTTTCTTCCAGACGCTTTATGACCCAACTAGGTCATATCATCAGTGCTAGAAGGGAGTGAGGTTGTGGGGAGGAGGAGGAGGAGGAGGAGGAGGAGGAGGAGGAGGAGGAGGAGGAGGAGGAGGAGGAGGAGGAGGAGGAGGAGGAGGAGGAGGAGGAGGAGGAGGAGGAGGAGGAGGAAGATCTGTTAGGTCCTTGATGCTCTCTGAACTTGGTTGTTTTCTTCCAGATGTTTCATGACCCAACTAGGTAATATCATCAGTGCTAGAAGGGAGTGGGGTTTGCTCTCTCTCTATTTTGCTTAGGCAGAATAAAACCAGGAGGCTGCATTCAAGTGAAGAGCACTTCAGGGCTTGAAGTTTCTGCAAACAAAGCTCTCCACTCTTCCTTTCCAAGCCTCAGCCTGCTATTGATTTAATCTTGAATGGAGAATGACAGATATTTTCTAACTTTGATGGCATTTAAACCACCACCGCAGGGATCTGCTTTTACACAGCTTAAGGGCACAGGTCTCAAACTGGCCATCTCAGCATTGAGGTAGCCATGTGGAAGAACAGTTGGACTAACCGGGATTGTTTCTCAATGCTAAAGATGCTTTTCCGAAAGGCAATTGGACTTTCCTTTCAGTTTTTTTAAATTTTTTTACAAACATATCAAATCAATGCGTGAACAGTGTGGACCTGGGTGCCCAACATTCTAATACAAATAAAACTAATAAAATTAGTCATAATTATTAGATTCAATCAACTTATATATTTCTAATAATGATGCACAATTATAATAAGTTGCAATCTGTCATTATTCAATTATTCCATGTTTCTCTTATTGTTACTTTTATTTTATTATATAAAACAGTATGCACTAATGTTCCCCCTTCTCTTATTACTATCACTTATTCTAACTTTTAATCATATCACCTTTTATTTTAAAAAAAACATTTTCTTTCCTTCTATTTTACCTAACTTCTAATTATGTCACCTGCCTAAAATAATAATAATAATAATAAAGAGAGAGAGAAAAGAAAGCAAATCAAAACAACAACAGAGAAGTAAAATCATCTATCTGTCGTCTCTTGCCCGCTTCAATACTTTAATTGCTATGCTTTTTTTTTTTTAAACTTGCCTCCCAAATTCCTCTCCTGAATCTCTATCTCTGTCAGAATCTGCTTCTTGGTTGTTCAATCTGTGTATTTCTCCTGTCTCTACCCTCTTCCAGTGCCTGGCAACTGGACTTTCTTGAGTTTTTTCTTTTTTCTTGAAAACGTTTCACTTCTCATCTGAAGAAGCTTCATGAATGAGAAGCAAAACATTTTCAAGAGAACAAAAAAACCACCAAGAAAGTTTAGTTGTCTTCTGGAAAAGCACCTTTGGGAACAGCCATGACCTCGGATGGTTGAGAATCTCCATAGGACGACTGCTTCTGAAGTTCTTCCATTCATGACTCCAAATTTCTGCTAGTTCCCAATTTCTCAGAAGGGTCATAACTGCTCCGTGATTTGTTTTGCAGAACGACCTGCCCCTCCCAAGGAATTAAAGGTCCCACAGTCCGAAGTCACATCCCGAAGTCTCCATCTGCACTGGGTCCCTGGAAGCGACGGTTCTTCTCCCATCCGTTACTTCACCATTCAGTTGAAAGAGCTCCCAAATGGAGACTGGAAAACCTACTCTTCATCTGTCAATCACAAAGCTACCTCCTGCTTGATTGACAGGTAAGTCTCATCTTAAATACTTCCATCAGGAGATGACAGAAAATGCGAAACATATCTTCTCACAGCAAAGCCGCAAAAAGGAATCCCTTTGACAGGTAGTAGTATGACCTTTTTTTGGTAGCAAAATTCAAGATCAGAACGTTGTGATGATCAAATCAACAAATCTCCAAGCTCAACGGAAGAGTCCTGAGACCCCAAATCTCCCTCTTAACCCATAAAGAGCAAAGTCCCACAATTTTTTTTAGCTTTTTTTCATTGTTACGAAGGCAATTTAATAATGCATCCCCTGATATACTTCCAATAAATTAATAAAAAAGATGAAAAGGGATGGACGACGACGACAACAACAACAGCAACAAAAGGAATCAGGTGATTAAACCTCTTCCCCAGTGGAGAGGAACAATCTCAGAATAATTAATATCAGGGTGTGATGCTATTTATCAGCAGTGTTGGCTCCCGCATTGAACAGGAAGTAATAAAAAGGCCTTAGACTAGAAAGAGAACGCTACTAATTAACAGTGCTGGAATTAGCTATTGAATGAGCTGGGGGAACCACTATTTAATTCAAAAGAGCTGCTTTCACAACAGCAAGGTGTAAAAGCATCATGCTGGACCTCCACCCACCCCCAATAATGAAAGAATGGCTGCAACGTAGAAATACGGCAGTCATTTGCATGGTTGAAGGTGTGTTTGTTCTTCATAGAAATATAATTTGTTCTTCACTGTATACAAGATAGTCCACAGTTTGTTTCAAGATTGTTCAACATTACAACACCACTGAAAAAAGGGACTTATGGCTGTTTTTCGCACCTATGACCGTTGCAGCATCCCCATGGGCCCATGAGCTAAATTCAGACATTTGGCAACTAACTCATATTTACGATGGTTGCAGGATTCCGGAGTCATATGATCCCCTTTTGCGAACTTTTGACAAGCAAAGTCAACGAGGAAACCAGATTCACTCAACAACCATGTTATTAACTTAGAATGGAATGGAATGGAATGGAATAGGATAGAAATAGAATAGAATAGAATAGAATAGAATAGAATAGAGTAGAGTAGAGTAGAGTAGAGTAGAGTAGAGTAGAGTAGAGTAGAGTAGAGTAGAGTAGAGTAGAGTAGAGTAGAACAGAACAGAACAGAACAGAACAGAACAGAACAGAACAGAACAGAACAGAATAGAATAGAAAATATGGAGTGGAATGGAGAGTGGAGTGGAGTGGAGTGGAGTGGAGTGAGTGGAGTGGAGTAGAGTAGAGTAGAGTAGGGTAGGGTAGAGTAGAGTAGAATAGAATGCAATGCAATGCAATGCAATGCAATGCAATGCAATGCAATGCAATGCAATACTATACAATACAATACAATACAATACAATACTTTATTGGCCAGGTGTGATTGGACACACAAGGAATTTGGTGCATATGCTCTCAGTGTACATAAAAGAAAAGATACATTTGTGAAGAATCATAAGGTACAACACAATAATAGTCATGAGATACAAATAAGCAATCAAATCATACTAGGAAACAGTCAATATAAATTGTAAGGATACCAGCAACAAGGTTACAGTCATAGGTGGGAGGAGATGAGTGATAGGAACAATGAGTAGGTTAATAGTAGTGCAGACTTAGTAACTAGTTTGACAGTGTTGAGGGAATTATTTGTTTAGCAGAGTGATGGCGTTCGGGAAAAAATTGTCCTTGTATCTAGTTGTTCTGGTATGCAGTGCTCTATAGTGTCATTTTGAGGGTAGGAGTTGAAATAATTTATGTCCAGGATGTAAGGGGTCTGTAAATATTTTCCCAGCCCTCTTTTTGACTCCTGCAGTATACAGGTCCTCCGTGGAAGGCAGGTTGGTAGCCATGGTTTTTTCTGCAGTTCTAATGATCCTCTGAAGTCTCTGTCTGTCTTGTTGGGTTGCAGAACCAAACCAGACAGTTATGGAGGTGCAGATGACAGACTCCATCATTCCTCTGTAGAACTGGATCAGAGTTGGTATAGAAAGAACATTCTTCGTTGTGCTTTTTTGATGATGTTTTTGATGCTAACTTAACTGCAATGGTTCACTTAACAACTGTGGCGAGAAAGGTCGCAAAATGGAGCCAACCTCCCTTAACTATCTTGCTTAGCGACTGATATTTCGGGTTCTATCGTGGTCATAAGTCAAGGATCCCCTGTAGTCATCCTTTCCTTCACCAGGTTTGCAAGAAGCGATGTCAGACTGAGAACTAAATCACAGTTCTCAGTTTTTGCTGCCTGGCAAATCTCTGAAAGAATGCCACATTTTAACCGCAGACCCGTTAATTTCCATTTGTTAATTAGCAAGACTCTCGTTCTTTTTCTCAGCCGCTGTCCAGCTAGGCAGGAACAGGAACCACTGCAAATTCTTCACCCCCTTTTTTTGGCAGGAAGTTCCTGACATTCATTCCTGGCCATGTTCTGGATTTCTGCCTCTGTGTTTAAATCTGATTTTCAGAATAAATGAGGGCGGTTTTATCCATCTTCCCCTAGTGAGGAAGGAAGAGATCACCTTGCCTGTCTAAATAGCATTATCCAGCCTTGGTTAGAATTAGGCTTGGAATTAAAATTCTCCCCACAATCGCTTCTCAAGCCGCCCTGTGCTTGCAAAAGAGACTTCCCAGTTAATCTACTTCTTAAGGTGCCGAAGGAAGTTTTAACTGCTGGTGAGTTGCTGTTGAAAAAGATTGAGGAATGGGAGGAAGCTTTGGGGCATTACATTAAAAGTGTTGCTTATTTTTTTTCTTTTTTTAAAGAAATTGCAGTGGTAGAGAGTAGAGTAGAGTAGAGTAGAGTAGAGTAGAGTAGAGTAGAGTAGAGTAGAGCAGTGCAGAGCAGAGCAGAGCAGAGCAGAGCAAAACAGAAAATAGAAGAGAAGGGAAGGGGAGGGAAGGGAAGGGAAGGGAATGGAGAGGAGAGGAGAGGAGAGGAGAGGAGAGGAGAGGAGAGGAGAGGAGAGGAGAGGAGAGGAATAGAATAGAGAGAAGAGAAGAGAAGAGAAAACAGAATAGAATAGAATAGAATAGAATAGAATAGAATAGAATAGAATAGAATAGAATGGAATGGAATGGAATGGAATGGAATGGAATGGAATGGAATGGAATGGAATGGAATGGAATGGAGAGGAGAGGAGAGGAGAGGAGAGGAGAGGAGAGGAATGGAATGGAATGGAATGGAATGGAATGGAATGGAATGGAATGGAATGGAATGGAATGGAATCAATAGAATAGAATAGAATAGAATAGAATAGAATAGAATAGAATAGAATAGAATAGAATAGAATAGAATAGAATAGAATAGAATAGAATAGAATAGAATAGAATAGAATAGAATTCTTTATTTTGCCAAATGTCATTGGACACACAAGGAATTTGTCTTTGGTGCAGATGCTCTCAGTGTACATAAAAGAAAGAATTGTTTAACTGTTTGGCATGCACTGCATTTGTGCATGCAGTGTGTGTTTGGTGCACAGTGCACATGCATGCACACACACAGTGCACAGTTGGCACGCACTCCACATGCGCATGCACAGCATGTTAATTTGTTGTGACCCAGACCCAAGTAGGTATTATCCGACACAATCAGTTCAAAACAAACAGACTTTATTAGAACATAAACTCATTCTCAGCATAGTCCAAACTAATTCAAAACAAATTCTTCATAACCCAATTCTTCAGCCTTATCACCAACCTTGATCTAATTGGGCAACCTGCCAAAGGCTTTTCTTGGCAGAAGTTCAGGAGCAGAAGACGCCAACAAGAAATAAATGCAGCAAGACAAGATACAAATCTATCAACGTTGTTTTCTGACAAAGAGCCCAAGAGCCGTTGCTGGTCTGTTAAGCCTTATGGGAAGGGACCAATCATCTCTTGGCCTTACTCCCGAGTCGTCCTTTTTGCTTTAGCTGCTCTTGCCTTCTGGCAGCTCTTCTCATGTGTTCACTAGGAACAGGCTCCTCCTGTTCCTCTGCCTCTCTGCTGTCCGACTCTGGAGGCTCCGGAGTCCGCACATCACTCCCCGATGGCCCTGGCCCCATCTCTGCCTCTGACGCAGAGCCCTCATCCAGGCCTTCCCCAGCCTCCAGGACTGGCCCCTGTTCTTCCTCAGCCTCCTCACTGTCTGACTCCGCTGCCAGCTCCACAGGCTGCTGGCGGACCACAACATAATTGGAGATGCCAATCACTAAATCTCCATGTCTGAACCCAGGCCTTCTCCAAGACCATAGAGGTTCTTGAATTCTTCAGTCTTAAGAGTTTTTTTTCTGATTGAAAGATTCCAGAGTAAGAACAATGTGATGGCTTTAACTCAATGGGTCCAGCCCCTTAGCACCAGGCAAGTTGGTTTTCCACATCTGTCTTCAAGCAGCTGTACCTTTACAAAAGGGGCCTACCTTTCCCCACAGCTACCTGTACATCTCTTGCTGCAGTTTGTATTGATCTTTATATACCCAAGAACTATCTCTCCAGCCTTGAGCTTTCTGGACGTGTGGGATTGCAACTCCCAAAAGTAATTGTGTCTGATTGGGAATCTTTTTTTTTTTAGAGATTCTGCAGAAAGATTCCATTAGCTCTAAATCATGCCAAGCTGAATGTCTTTAAGATCTTGTCTAAAGAGACTTCAATTTCATTATTTAAAGCCCTGAGCATTGTCTACTCAATCAAGGATGTTTGTTTGACATTAAAATTTTTCATCTTTAAGCACTCAGAGCTGTTTCCTGCATGTAAACTGCTATTCCAACCCCTCTGGGCAATCCTCCCATATCCTCCGTACAGTGCAATAGAATTAAATGTAGTGGTTGATTAATCGATTAGTCTTACACTCGTATCAAAGAAAATGAAGGCAAAATATAGGATCTAATTCCAGGGTAAAATAGATAAAAGAAATTGCAGCAATAAAATACAGAAGTGCAAGTACAAAGAGTCGGCATTTAGGCCACTCTTGTCTCCTTTTCTGTATTTTTTTTTTCTTTTTCTTGTCTCACCCTTAAAATCTGGGGACTTTAAAGGTGACCTCCCATCCAACTTGCACGACTGGGAAAGTTTTGGAATTTCAGGTTGAAGAGCATGAATCTTTCAGTTGTTCAGAAGGAGTGAGATTTATTTATTTGTTTGTTTGTTTGTTTGTTTGTTTAATGTATTTATATGCCGCCCTTCTCCTGAAGGACTCAGGGCGGCGAACACAAGTTAAGAAACATGTACAAAAAAATCACTCTTTAAATCAAATAACTAATTAATGATAAATACTAAATCCAGATTGCCCAAGATTCCTCTGGGTTTGAAAAAAATGCACTGGTTTGAAATTGGTCTACCTTACCACTGCCTTGCTGTTGCATCAGTTCCAACAGGTTTGGAGGTGAGCATCTGGATACGTACCATCGTAGGCTGACAGCTCAGAAACATGTGAGCATCCAAAAGGGATAGCTTACTCTTAAGAGCTGATTTTCCTCCCTCACGTTCTCTCCTTAGCCCATTTTGGACCGCTTCATAACCTGTAGCCCAGTAGTGGGATTCAAATTTTTTTACTACATGTGGGCATGGCTTGATGGGCGTGTCATAGCTTGGTGGGTGTGGCTTGGTGGGTATGGCAGAGGAAGGATACTGTAAAATCTCCATTCCCTCCCCACTCCAGGGGAAGGATACTGTAAAATCCCCATTCCCTCCCCACTCCAGAGATACTGCAAAATCCCCATTCCCTCCCGATTAGCTGGGACTCGGGAGGCAGAGAATAGTAAATACCAGCCAGAAGTGGTATTTACCAGTTCTCCGAACTACTCAAAATTTCCACTACTGGTTTTCCAGAATTGGTCAGAACCTGCTGAATATCACGTCTGCTGTATCCCTTTGGGCCTATGTCTGTTTTGAGAAGTGTTGAGCACTTGTCACTCAGTCCTTCTCTGTATGGCCAACCTCTCTGGTAACTCCATCTGGGGATCTTGCTTCCTCTTGTCTGTTGGCCTCAATTTTTGTTTCCCTTTCTTTACATTTTCCATTGGGTACGGTAGTGTTTTCTCAAGAAGTAGATGAAGTGTGGTAGAAACATATCCCAAGGACTCCTTGCTGTTCTTTTTCATGTCTGTATTCCATCTTCAAATAGGAGTGAGCCAGCAGATGCTTCTTGCAAAATCCCCATTTCCTCCCGATCAGCTGGGACTCGGGAGGCAGAGAATAGATGGGGGCGGGGCCAGTCAGAATTTTTACTACCGGTTCTCCGAACTACTCAAAATGTCCGCTACCGGTTCTCCAGAACTGGTCAGAACCTGCTGAAACCCACCTCTAATTCCAACCACCATTTCCACAAGAGGCTTCCGAACGTACAGTTATGAAGCACAGAGTCTCATCTTTGGAGTTCCTCACTGTTACCTAATCAGCTTGCCTAATATCAAGCCAAGCTGAGTCCATATATAGCATTTGTCCAACATAGACGTTCACCGACCAATGCCCTCTGCTGCTCCTCAGACCCAGCATCTTTCCTCCCCATGTTTTAATCTTCTGTCCCCGGAACTTGTATTTGAATGGCTTAGTTGGGTCTGCTGGTTGGCTGACTTTCACCGCTTATAATTAGCTCCGCCTATTGCGAACAACTCTGAACTCCAGCAGACCTTGTTAGTCACACCGAAGGAAGGCTCCTGCTGGTTGCCCTAGAAGCTCAGATCAATTCACCTCAGCTGGAAGTCCATCTTTGAATATCTTAACGTCACTGAGAGTGCAGGGATCCTGCAGGGAATCCCGTCTCTGTCAGAGTTAAATAAGCCGCGTGCCTACTTCTCGGAGATGCAGCCAGGATGAGAGAGCATTGCCTAGTAGATTAACCAAGGTGGATCTCATTTCCATTTATCCCTCTGTCATTCAGCCCGCTCTTGCATAAATCCACCGATATCTCCCACCTAGGAAACCAGCGGTAGATAATCTTTGATCACTACAAAAGGTGTCACTCAGATACGCCGAGAAAAAAGAGTCGGGAAGAGTAAAATCTTCTACATCCTCGTACGCTTCATTTGAGTTTGCCTCTTACTGCTTTCATCCTCTAACCGTGTAATTCTGGGCTACATTAGAATATTAATGAGTGGCCTTACAGGAATACATTCCGTAGGCTTTATTTTTAAGGTTGATGTTTTTAAAAAAAGTATTGCAAAACCTGTCCTTATCTCAAACAAGTTCTTAAGTACTTTGGCATTGGAAGCAGAAGCAAAAGAGAGAGAGAGAGAGAGAGAGAGAGAGAGATTACAATATTAACACAGTAATAATAAATTATCAGTCTTTAATTAGCTGCTCACAATGCCCTCTTATAAACTAATTCTTTCGCCCACTAAATAGATTTGGAGAGAGAGCAGCTAAGTGAGCTTAAATCCAAAAGCAGCCATACAAAAAAAATAAAATAAAATAAAAATAACCTGGTGTCTTTCCTGTCTTCGGAACTACAATTTCCATGAATTTCATAAAAAATAATAATAATAATAATTTTTAAATTTGTTGTTTGTATATTCCGTGTTTTAATTGGCTGTACACCTCCCCGAGTCCTTCAGGAGAAGGGCGGTATAGAAATAAAATTAACATAACATAACATAACATAACATAACATAACATAACATAACATAACATAACATAACATAACATTACATAACAATTCCAACTGAGGTGGCATCAGAAGTGGGATTCATATAATTTACCTATCAGTTCGCCCAGCACCGAAAATGTGAGGGTATGCACCTGTGGCCTTTGTGTATGCGCCTGGCCTCAAAAATGTGTCCAAATAGGACATCACAAAGTGGGGGCGGGGGGTGGGGTGGGGGGTGGGGCAGGCCCACCCACTATTTCCATTACTATTTCACACGAACCGGCTGTATACAACCTCTGGGTGGCATCATTAACGCACTTCTGGGAGGTGTAATCCAGAATATTTGGATGGTGCCATGCTGCCTTCCCCATAGATTATGAGAAGCATGACAACACAAGGCAAACGTTGACTTATTTTTATCTTTTAATTTTGGTCCACCCCTTGCAGGTTGAACCCCTTTACCTCTTACAAGCTGCGCCTGAAAGCCACCAACGATGTCGGAGACAGCAATTTTGGTGCCGAGACGGAGGCAGTCACTACACTGCAAGATGGTAAGGGCCACAACAGCCGGCCAACATCTTCTTTGGGGTGCCTCTTACACCATCATTCAAGATGGTGACGGAGTTTGAACTTTGGGCGCTATCTAACAAAATGAAATACAGTGGTGCAAAAAGTGAGGTTCTACATTTAGGCAAGAAAAAGCAAAATGCACAGGTACAGAATATGTGGTACCTTGCTCAATAGTGGTGACTGTGAGAGGGATCTTGGAGTCCTAGTGGGCAATCATTTAGATATGAGCCAGCAATGTGCAGCAGCTGCCAAAAAAGCCAACACAGTTGTAGGCTGCTTAAACAGAGGGATAGAATCAAGATCTACTACTACTAGTGTTAATACTACTTTATAAGGCCTTGGTAAGGCCACACTTGGAATACTGCATTCAGTTTTGGTTGCCACAATATAAAAAAGATGTTGAGACTTTAGAAAGAGTACAGAGAAGAGCAACAAAGAGGATTAGGGGATTGGAGGCTAAAACATAGGAAGAACCGTTGCAGGAACTGGGTATGTCTAGTTTAATGAAAAGAAGGACTAGGGGAGACATGATGGCAGTCTTCCAATATCTCAGGGGTTGCCACAAAGAAGAGGGAGTCAAGCTATTCTCCAAAGCACCAGAAAGCAGGACAAGAAGTAACAGACGGAAACTAATCAAGGACAGAAGCAATTTAGAACTAAGGGGAAATTTCCTGACTGTTAGAACAATTCATCAGTGGAACAACTTGCCTCCAGAAGTTGCAAATGCTCCAACACTGGAAGTTTTTAAGAAGATACTGGATAACCATTTGTCTGAAATGGCCTAGGGTTTCCTGCCTAAGCAGGGGGTTGGACTAGAAGACCTCCAAGGTCCCTTCCAACTCTCTTAATCTACAGTGCTTTTTCAAAAGACAGCTGGGCTTTCTTTGTTTTGCCTGAAGACGTTTCGCTTCTCATGCGAGAAGCTTCTTCGGTTCTGATTGAATAGGGGAGAATGGAAGGATTTATATTCCTTGCAGCCATCTGCTTGTTAGCACTCTTTCTGAGAGTCATTGAGGACACTTGGAGGTTTATCTGTGCCCACAGGGTGACCTGAATAGTGCAGGTGGGTCTGGCATCTCCTTGGAACTGCTGAAATGATTGTGTTATAAACAGGAGATAAATGTTGTCGTATCCCTCATAGAGTCTAGTTGTCTTTAGAAAAAGCACCTTTGGGGCAACCATGACCTGGATGACTGAGAATCTCCATAGACATCATTCTGGAACCTCAGCTAGATGTTTATTCTCAACGTTGTCCATTTAGGAGTGAATATGCACCCAGCCAAAATTAATTCTTGGGTCACTAGGACCATATTTAGAAGTTTGTTCGTCCAGATAAGTCAGCTCAGGAAACCCACTGCAAAGACTGCTCTGTTGTGATGGGGTATAATTTCAACATTTCAAAGGCTTAACAGAGATTCTCTCCTCTTTGACACCCAAGAGAATCAAGGCAAGGCAGTCTTCCCTTCCTCTTGCCAACCAAGCTACCCTGGTGTTCATGTAACTGTTGAATTCTTCTTGAAGGCCTCTCTATATTCTTTTAAATTATCCTCATTGAGAGCTTTCCTGCTCTGTCTTCTGATAATGAATTTTACATCTGCACCTTGAGTGCGTAGACCAGGGTCCCTCAACCTTGGGAACTCCCAGAATTCCCCAGCCAGCTGGGGAATTGAAGTCCACCCATCTTAAAGCTGTCAATGTAAAAAAAAAACAACCACTAGCATAAACACACATTTCCCTGAATAGTCCAAAGCTTCTGGACCTCCCATGGTAGGAGTGATCCTCTACCTCTCTGTCATTCATCTATAGAGTTGTGTGGCCAATTAACACATTTGTCATCTTCATATCTGGTGTTGGTTTTTTTTTCTTTCTAGTTCCAGATGAACCACCAAATTCCGTGTCTGTGACCCCATACACAACATCCTCTGTTCTAGTACAGTGGCAGGTGAGTAGATAAGTAGCCTTGAAGCCTGAGCTCCAATGATCAGGAGGTGATTCCTAGGATCAATCATAGAAAATTTCCATATGTGAAATCAATCATTAGTATGAATCCTAGAACACTTCCATCCCCCTTCATAGATGTCACCTTATTCTCAGGTTAACACAGGGGCCAGTGTGGTTTCATTTGTCTGTTTTTAAGAAATGCATATGGACATCAGTGGTGGAATTCAAAATTTTTTACTACCAGTTCTGTGGGCGTGGCTTGGTGGGCGTGGTTTGGCTTGGTGGGCGTAGCAGGGGAAGGATACTGCAAAATCTCCATTCCTTCCCCACTCCAGGGGAAGGATACTACAAAATCCCCATTCCCTCCCCACTCCTGGGGGAAGGGTATTGCAAAATCTCCGTTCCCTCCCCACTCCTGGGGGAAAGATCCTGCAAAATCTCCATTCCCTCCCCACTCCTGGGGGAAGGATACTGCAAAATCCCCATTCCCTCCCCACTCCTGGGGGAAGGATATTGCAAAATCTCCATTCCCACCCCACTCTGGAACCAGCCAGAGATTGTATTGGCTGGTTCTCCAAACAACTCAAAATTTCCGCTACCGGTTCTCCAGAACCTGTCAGAACCTGCTGAATAGCACCCCTGATGGGCATCCATCTCATACGCATGAATTTGGACTTCTGAAAGCAAAAAACAAGACAACTGCAATGTAAAAAGGACAAAATTTTGCCCTTTGTCTCAAATTATTTGGCTATTCCTACAAAGACAAATCTCCACACCTGGGCCCCAAGCTGGTACCTTCTGGTAGGACTGGAAAACATCTTCCATTCTCCCAATCCTGCATGACACTGCCTCACAGTGAAAAATTTCCCCGAGATCACACAGGACCCGTGGATTGGAGAACAGGCTGGGAGATTGGCATGGTTTATGTCAGATACAAAGAACCAGGGTCATTCGTTAAGTCCAAGCACAGAATGTTTATTAGAATGTCGGTTGGAATTGACGTTTATTAGAATGTCAATTTATTAGAAAATAGAATGTCAGCCCATACATAAGAATCCAGTCAACTAACGGTCAGCACTAAATTGGCGCCAGATAAAAGTCAACGGAATTCAGTGGGGCTGGACTGGGATCTCTTGTGGCAATGCAAGGATTCCAAACTAATGATTCATTTAACTCCACCCTCTAGCTCTGCCTACTTTTCTCCTAACTCTTCCTCTTAGCTTCATGACAGCCACTCTGTCATGCAGATTTTGTGTCAGTCTTCCTGATCGCACAGGGAGCCCTGTTCGTGGTGGAATCACACTCTGTTACAACATGTTAAACAAATGTGAGACATTTTGACAGTTTTTAACTAAGGAACCACACGTAAGTAGCAATCAGCCATTTGCCTCTCATTCAAGCATACAATGGGGTTCCACTAATGCGCGCAAAGGACAATACGGCGGTGCACATCTCATTAAAGGTTGATCCTGTTGATAGATTTGGGGTGGATAATGAATGTGAAATAGACGGTAGTTGAGATAATTATTTCACGAAAACCTAATGGGAGATTTGCACCCGCGCCTGCATCTAGGGAATTGAAGGCCAATTACATGTCATTACCATGCTTACATTATTGGGGCACTCAGCAGTTGAGGCTCTACAGTTTTCAAATTAAAAAAAAAAAAGTAAAATCATTTGAAACTCCGGTTAACTGAGGAGAAAACACAGGTGGGCATAAGATAATGTTTTCAATTGCTCCGTTGGAGAAGGCAAGAAGCAGAATTAAATGCCGGCGCATCGAGCGTTTCACTTCTTAATTTCATACCCATCAATGGCAACAAGGAAGTCTTGCCATCAAAAATCCCAATTTTCCTGTCCCATTCTGCATGGAAGTTTAACTCGTCAGCTCTGCCTCTCACGCGCTTCTTCCCTTTAATCCGGAATTTGTCCCAATTTCACAGTGTAAACACACCGTTGTTATCGTCCCTCTGAATCTGTAATAGATTACTCGCGCCTCCGCAGTTCCTCTGGGCCTCCCCTATCCGAGATCTAGGAAATCCTAAATAATCCTTTACATCAAAACCTGCATTTTTTTTTTTTTTTTTTTTTACTCATGAAAGATGGATAAGAGCAGGATGCCGTGGCCTTTGTGGTTAGAGTACCTTTTCTAGGGCAGAAATAAAACCGTCAAAGAAAGAAGGAAATGTCATCTTGTGCCATTTATCCTAGGTTTCTTTGTGCAGGATCGCTTAATAGCTTCTGAATCTGAGATCAGAGACAGGTTGCTGCAGAGAGAGAGAGAGAGAGAGAGAGAGAGAGAGAGCCCCTTTGCTTGCTTTTGAGACATGGTGGAACAGATGATATGACTCAGGAAGTTGGTATGAAGGACAGGAAGGAGAATAATTCTGAGGAGGGGGAAAGCTGTGGGGCCCTCAACATCACAACCTTCATTATGGAAAGTGACTCATTCATTGGTGTGGTGGTGTATCCCCTTCCCTTAGATCCATGATGGTAAACCTATGGCACATGTGCGAGAGGTGGCACGCAGAGCCCTCTCGGCTGGCACGTGTGCTGTCACCCAGGTCAGATCTCCGTGGCGTTTTTTTCATGAGCTTCTGTTTCCCTGCAAACGACGAAAGAGAAATTCACAAAAGAAAAAGATCTTACCTCTTGTTGTGCTGCCGGTGTTGGGATGCCCCGTCTCCTGCTGGCCGGCTGGTCTCTGGGGCTCTGCTGTGCATGCATGCATATCCATGCCTGCATGCGTGCATGTTCCTGCATGCATATGTCTACACACATTCGTGTATGTGCGCATTCACGCAGACAACAGTTTGGGCACTCAGTGTCTAAAAGGTTGCCATCACTGCCTTAGATTCTACTCAAATCAACCTTTTCTCACTCCCCCTCCCCTTCTTACCTAGTTTTTAATTAAGTGAACATAAGGGTTATTCTCCCAGACCATCAGAAACATGGCCGCAAGCAAATGGCTTAGCGGTGTACCAAAGTACGTTCTGGAGACCACCGAGCCGAAATTAGGGGACGGAGAACTATAAATCAAAGTTAAGGCATGGCGGCAGATTAATGGCATAGCTCCTTTCTCCCACCCACCCCTGGGGAGTGATGAGATCTGGGGCCCCCGAGAGATCAACTCTATAAAAGTTTGAGATGAAGCCGATTATTTCTGGAGCAGCCCGGTGGCTGGAATGTTGAAGGAAAGCCAACTTTGTCACCTTGATTGACTTCTCCAGCTTGCCTAGGTAAATCTTGATGAATAACCTATGTCAGCAGTGGAAATTGCCTCTTTGGATCCTTCTCAATCTTTCTAGACTGGTGAGGTTTTTAATTCATGGGGACAATTTTCGGAAGAAGTCAGAAAAAAAGGAGGTGGCTGCTGTGTTCCTTGAGGAAACGTGTGTTCCAGATGGATCCACCTCGTTTCTTCTGCCTTTTAACACCGTCCTGATACCATTAGGTGAACGTTGTTGGCCTGAGGAGAGCTTCTTTTGACATTATTCCAAACAACTCTTCAAGACTGAGCTTGCAGGTTGTACCTCAGCACCCTCACCGTGGATCCTGGTCTAATTCATCCTAGCTTGTTCCGTGTCTCCAAAAATGGTTAGAGATGTCCTACCTGTCAACCCTTTGAGGGTCTTCAGGGTTGCCACAGCGAGGCTGGCTGAAGCTGTGGGAAAGGGCGGGGGAGTAGAGATAGCTGAGGGGAATATGTAGCCAAAATAACATTCTTTCTTCTGGGAACCAAGGACACTCTCACCAGCACCTGGGGGAGGGGGCGTGGATGGGAGGCATTCAGGATGGGGAGAGAGATCTGATTGATGATGAACCATGTGATGGTTGTGAGTGATGGAGGGAAGAAATGTCCTTCTGGGTTCAGTGCCAAGTGGGGAAAAAGACGCGTGAAACATGGAGAGTGCTTGGAAAGATGGTTTAATGGTGGACAGGACCACATGGTTTTGAGGTCTTGGGCAGAAAAGGCGATCACATGTTGGGTCACCCAAGATGTTGGGTGAAGAAAAAAAAGGGGCGAGATGCTGAGAGTCCCTTGGTTTTATACCCTCTCTTGGGCCCCACTTTAGTGTTTCCTGTTCCATTATAAGAATGTATCCTGGTTGGTTTTCAGACTCCCAGAGGGCGGGGGGGGGGGAGGTCTTAGCTAACTTGTAGATTGTCTCCCAGGCTTGCTTGAGCCTGGGCTCAGACCTTAATGGCCCATTGACAAAAGTGGGAGGGTGGGGGGACAGGGAGCTACTTTGTCTTCAAAACATGTTTCTCCATTTCTCATCCAGGGAAATATGATATTCTGCCTTTTTAATATTTCATTCTTCTAGGAGAGGGGTGGGTACTAACTTCCTACAGACCTTTGGATTTTGAACTGGGTGGAGAAAACGGCAGGGAACTTCAGAGTCGGGTTTTCACCAGCTGTGCCAATATGACATGCCTAATAAATCTACCCTCTGAGGAACCCTGCCTTGGAGTTTTGATTTCATCTGGGCTGTTACTTGGAATCCTGACATTGCCCAGGTGGGATGGATAATCTCTCCACAGCATCTCAACTTTGCAAGATATTCCAGATGGAAGTTTTGATCATGTGATGCAGCCAAATATTTTGATAGTATACCCAGATAGTATACCACCATTGTCTAGAAATATATATCTCTCTGAATTTCTTAGTGGCAATTTTTTTAATCAGAGACAAGTTGCAACTTAACCCTTTTTGTGGGCATTTTTTTTTCAGCCTCCAAAGGTAGAGAGTCTAAATGGTCTTCTTTTGGGATATCGTATTTATTACCGGGAGCTGGAACCCGAAAACATTAGACCAGGAACAGAATCCAAAGCCCTTAAAAACCCATCAGCTCTGCGAGCCGAAATTGCAGGTAAGGAGCCAATTATTTAGGCTGTTTTAATGTATGATGAATGGTTGGTCATTTGCAATCAGAAGAACAAATATTAAAACGCTTGAGGGAAACGGGAGGAAAAAACTTGTGCATGATCTCAAATGTATTCAACTACCTGGCTGTCAGATTGGAAACCGATCCATTGGGCTTTTTCTCTTTTCCTCTTCTCTCATTCACCCCAACCTCCCTTCTTTCTTGCTTTCTGCTTTTGTTTTCAGTTTGAGTCTTGGTTGTAAATCTGCTGTCCAGAACCAGCATTCTTAACACATCAAATTAAAGGCTTAACCTTTGGGAGGCCGGGGAGGGGAGGGGAGAGGAAGGGCAAGGAAGGAGTGAAGGGCAAAGCAGAAGAGGAGAGCAGGTATTCCTCCACACCAGGGTCCCATATGCATCCTCTGTGTCCACAAGAAACTGGACATTACAGTGGGAACCAAAAGGCTGGAATTGGGAGTGTATGCATTTTAAGTCCAAGTATGCAGCCTTTTAAGGAAATTGGATAGTACAACTAGACCTTAGCAACCACCAATGTAACAACTGGAAGGGTTTGGATGGCTAGATGGATAGATGGATGGATGGATGGATGGATGGATGGATGGATGGATGGATGGGTGAGTGGATAGGTGGAGGGAGGGAGGGAGGGAGGGAGGGATTGGATTGGATTGGATGGATGGATGGATGGATGTGAAGGTGGGTGGAGGGAGGGAGGGAGGGATGGGTGAGTGGATAGGTGGATGGAGGGATTGATTGAATTGGATGGATGGATGGATGGATGGATGGATGGATGGATGGATGGGTGAGTGGATAGGTGGATGGAGGGAGGGAGGGAGGGATTGGATGGATGGATGGATGGATGTGAAGGTGGGTGGAGGGAGGGAGGGAGGGATGGGTGAGTGGATAGGTGGATGGAGGGAGGGAGGGAGGGATTGGATTGGATGGATGGATGGATGGATGGATGGATGTGAAGGTGGGTGGAGGGAGGGAGGGAGGGAGGGAGGGATGGGTGAGTGGATAGGTGGATGGAGGGATTGATTGAATTGGATGGATGGATGGATGGATGGATGGATGGATGGATGGATGGATGGATGGATGGATGGGAAGGTGGATGGATGGATGGATGGATGGATGGATGGATGGATGGGAAGATGGGTGGGCGGATGGATGGATAGGTGAGTGGATAGATGGATGGGTTGAATGGGTGGGAAGGTGAATAGGTGGATGGATGGATTCTATCCAACCATTCCAACATTGGAAAGCTCCTAGAGAAATCTCCTCTTTCCCTTCTTCTTAGAACAAAGTCGTTTGGCTCAGTGATTCTCCAGACATTTCTCATTGCTTTATAGCATCCATCTCCATAATTCCTTTCTGTGTGGGAAGATAGCTGAGTAAGCCTTCTGGTTTAGGGATCTTTCAGCATGTTCTCTGGGAAGAGGGCTGACTTATGTAGCCAGGCAGCTGTTGGGGAAGGGGAGGCTGGAGGGGTCTTTGCCTTGAACATTGCCTGCACTCACAACTACTTCACCTCAAACTGCTGGAACCATGTGGAATTGGCAATAACGGCTAACCTTTCCCTCTGATTCTTTTCTGCTTTGCTTACCTTGAATAGCCCAAAGCATCTTCAAGGCAGTGAACAGCAGCTCGGACTTAACAACCTATGAATTAACAAGTAAGTTAATTAGAAGTACGCATTGATGTCACCCTTTGTAGGGCTGGGGAACACAGCAGACTTCTTCCCGCAGCCTCTTTTAAACTTGGCGTTACCGGGGGTTGGAGGGTGGGCGCGTAACAATTTCAGAGAAGGACATCTGGGTAGCTTCAGTGATGTTTCAGGGCTTCGGTCGACTGAAGAAATTGATTTGGATTGTTTTGCAAAAGCATCACTGGAGGAGCCCTTCATGCAAATCATTTGGATGGCAAATTGGTGTGGGTTTGGTTGCCTTGCGTTTCCTAGGGGGTGTTCAGACCTATCAGCCTTGCCTTTGTTAGCATATACCAAGAATATGAAGATGTTCCTAGGACTTCAGGTGGGCTGTGGTGGCTCAGCGGTTAAAGACACTGAGTTTGTCAGCCTGGGTTCGAGACCCAAGAGTCACATGACGGGGTGAGCTCCCGTTCCTTGCTCCAGCTCCTGCCCACCTAGCAGTTTGAAAGCATGCAAATGTGAGTAGTTCAATAGGTACCACTTCGGTGGGAAGGTAACAGCATTCCATGAGCCTTTGGCATTATCCATGCTGGCCACATCACCATGGAAATGTCTTCAGACAGTGCTGGCTGCCTTGAGTAAGAAACAGAGATGAGCATCGGCCCTAGAGGCTGACAAAACTGGAGAGGGGAAACTTTAACCTTTAGGACCTAAGACCAAATTAAAAAGTGCTTAGGGAACAGGTTCTTGGTGCATGGAAAGGTGCAACACATCTGGTTCTTAGGTGAACCAGATGTGTTGCAGGTGCTGTGTTCGAGCTAGGTGGTCCTCTCCCCCTTAGGTTCTGGTTCTTGAGAATCCTAACCTCCTCCGCCCCATAATACAGTGATGGCAAACTTTTTTGGCACCAAGTGCCCAAACCAGAACGCATGCATGCCCCGGACTGCCGGAAACCCAAAAACCAACTGGTCTTTTCACGCGCCGGCCACCTGGTCTCTGGGTTTCCACCATGTACACTGGCCACCTAGTGTTCTGTCCCCCTTCCCCACACAGGCAAACACACAACCAGGCACGCCTGCCAAGATTTTATTAAGCAATCAGACTAGAAACCCTCGCAGATAAGACTTTTGGCAGTAAACTGCGAAATGCCTGCCAAGTCAGTTTTCCCTCACAGTCAGCAAGAGAGAGTTTATCCTCAGTCCGGTTCAGTAGCAAAAAGTAATCCATGAAGCAAGAGTTAGCCAAGGTCCAATCCAAATATGCACAAGCCAGATTTCAGGTAACGCGATGTGACTCTCAGGTTTTTAACTTTGACCATCACAAAGCCTGAAGAGCAATCACACCCACTTTTATTCCTTGTGGGGTGTGGCTGTGACTCGGCTCAATCTCTGGCCCTCCCACGCCTCTTTCGTTGCTGCGCACGCTTCTCCCTCTGACGCTGCCTTGGATCAAGCCAGGATTTATCATCCTCGCTCCCTATCTGTTGTTGTTCCGATATGCTTTCCTCCTGGCCCATCCCAGGCTGTTCCTCTTGGCCTTCGGATGGAACCTGAGGCATTGCCAGAGAGGAGGTCCTGGAGAGGGAGGCCTTATCAGTTCCTCCCCATTACTCTTCCTCTGTTAGGACAGGCTCGGGAATCGGGGTCACAACACTTAGTCTCTGGGTTTTTGCTGCACACATGCACGCCAGCCAGCTGGTCTTCATGCATACCGGAGCACCGGAAACCCAAAAAACAAGTGGCCAGTGCGCATGGCGGAAACCTAAGGACCAGGTGGCTGACACGCATGAAGACCAGCTGGCCGGTGTGCATGCGCGCACTGAAAACCAGAAGAGCAGCTGGCGATCTCTGGCATGCATGCCATAGGTTCGCCATCACAGCCAGCCATAATACATCGCCAACATCTCCAGCTCTGCTTTCACCCTAACCCCTGAACCTTCTCAGCTTCCGTCCCTCACGAACGTCCATGAGCTCAGCCCGCCGCACCACAGTTCTACTCTAGCATCCTCCCTGGACCGCCCCTCCCCTTCCCCCCAAAAAATGTGCCACGTTGTCCAAATGCCATTTTCCTGCAGATTGCTTGGAAATACATCACATCCCTTGCAAGCAAGGCGGTAGGGGAGGGGGAGGGAGAGTCCTTGTGTATTAACTGGCGGGAGTTTCAGATTCCCATAAAACTGTCAGTTTCCTACGATATATCAAGTAGTTTTATTTATTATGCTGACAAAATGTAAGCAGTAAATTAGATACCATCAGCTGTCTGTCTACCTGGAACCGGCAGGCAACACACCGGTGTCTGACTGAGCTACGTGGGCAGAATATTTGCGAGCACTTTAGGAAATCTGAAATTAGAAGGGCCTCATTATCAATCTCACCGAACCTTCCCCGGGATGAGAGTTTGCAGCGAAACTGGCGACGGTGGTGCTGAAGGGGTAGTTCACACATCGCACGGGGTGGAAAAAAGAGAAAAGAAAACGAATTTAAAAGTAAAAAGCCTCTGAACGGAGACCGGGCCCTGTTCTGGGAGATTTCCAGCAAAGCTTCCCAGAGTTGTATTTTGGCTGGTGGGCTTCTTCAGGTGATCCATATTCTCCGAAAAGATAGGTGGCCTGGTTTGAATATGCAAATCCCCAGAACTTCAAGGATGACGCAAAGGCCTCTGGGGTGGAAGGCATGAAATTTGGTCTTCTTGCTATCATGCTTGTTTGGTTATTAATTACATGATAGCTAGAGGAGATTCTCTCTCTCTTTTGCTCTCTCTCTCTCTCTTCTCTCTCTCTCTCTCCCTCTCCCTTTCCCTCCCTTTCTCTCTCTCTCCTTTCTCTCTCCCCTCTCTTCTCTTTCTCTTCTCTCTCTCTCTCCTCTCCTCTTCTCCCTCTCTCTCCTCTCTTCTCCCTCTCTCTTCTTTCTCCCTCTCTCCTCTCTCTCTCTTCTCTCTTCTCTCTCTCTTCTCTCCCTCCCTCCCTCTCTCTTATCTCTTTCCATCCCCTTCTCTCTCTTTTCTCTCCCTCTCTCCTCTCTCTCTCCCCTCTCTTCTCTTTCTCTTCTCTCTCTCCTTCCTCTCCTCTTCTCCCTCTCTCTCCTCTCTTCTCTCTCTCTCTCTGTCCTCTCTCTCTCATGCACACACACACACACACACACACTTTCTTTCCTCTCCCTGTCTAGGTTTTGTTGTTTTTTTTAACATGTTGCAGTGTGCTGTCATTCCATTCTTGTACCTGTCAATGCTGCTTCCTTGTTTTAGCCCGCAAAGGGTTGCGGCTGAATGTGGTGGTGGTGATTTTCAAGAGCCGTGATTGCAGCACAAGAAAGACATGCAGTCTTATGCCACTAAATCTCCCAAGTTTATGCTCTCTCTCACGCGCGCGCTCTCTCACTCTCTAATAAAGCCTCCGTTCCCCCCCAAATACCAAGCTGGGTATTGTAGCATTGACTGTGGCTTTATTTGAAGAGGCAAGCTTAGCATCGGAGCTGTTTACAGAAGATCCATTTGGACTGTCATCCAGCTGGTTAGATCAGGGGTCTTCAACCTTGGCAACTTTAAGACTTGTGGACTTCAATTCCCATAATTCCTCAGGCAGCTGGCTGAGGAGTTCTGGGAGTTGAAGTCCACAAGTCTTAAAGTTGCCAAGGTAGGAGACTCCCGGGTTAGATCATCTGATAAATCGAAGGATGGAGTTTTCTAGCCCAGTTTCCACCATCAGCCCAGATGGCTTCCTCCTGTAATAACTTGGAGGATGGTGAGAAGAGGCTCACCCATGGATGTCCCATCTAAGAGGTCTGCAGATATTGGCAACTTTAAGGTTGGCATATTCAAAGCGGACCATCTCTCAAAGATTTTCTATCATCTGGGGCAGTGTTTCTCCACCTTGGCACTTGAAGATGAGTGGTCTTCAACTCCCAGAAAAGTAGACTTCAACTCCCAGAGTTCCCCAACCAACAAGTATGGGCTTCAACTCCTAGAATTCCCCGGGGAAGCATGTATAGATCAAATCTTCTGGGAGTTGACATCCATACATCCAGGCTGGGGGATTCTAGGAGTTGAAGTCCACACATGTTGGTTGGGGAACTCTGGGAGTTGATATCCACCCATCTTCAAGCTACCAAGGTTGAGAGACATTGATCCTCTGCGCAGTGGCGCAGTGGTTAGAGTGCAGTACTGCAGGCTACTTCTGTTGATCACCAGCTGCCAGCAGTTTGGCAGATCGAATCTCACCAGGCTCCAGGTTGACTCAGCCTTCCATCCTTCCAAGGTGGGTCAAATGAGGACCCAGATTGTTGGGGGCAAGAGGCTGACTCTGTAAAACCGCTTAGAGGGGGCTGTAAAGCACATGAAGCAGTATATAAGTCTAAGTGCTTTTGCTATATCCAGTTGTCTTTTTTCTAGAAAGTATCACCCTAGGAGTTGCAAATAAAGAATGTTTAACCTCTTCTTAGAACTGAAGTATGCTTGAGGAGGACAGGAGCAGGGAAATTCTACTGGGGATTGTTAAGGAGGATGCTAACAAGTAATGCAACTTATTTACATTTCTAGAACTGAAAAAGTACAAGAGGTACGAAGTGGTCATGACAGCATATAACATTATTGGAGAAAGCCCCTTCAGCGCCCCTGTGGAAGTCTATGTTGGAGAAGCAGGTAAGCAGAAAGCTGGAAGCATGCAAGATAGCCATCTTGAGAACCTCGGACAAGAGGAGAAAGGGGAGCATGCTATACATATAATAATGAAAAGTATTAATACCAATAAACATCTGGTGTTAATTTGCCTCAGGCCAGTATTGGGATTAATGAGGTGATGTTGGAAGAGAGAGATTAGGTGATTTCATAAAAGGACTCCTGTTGTTGACTTTCCCCAATGATCAAGCATTGTGGAAGTTCTGAAGAGGTTGAGATCCACCAAACCTAGACCCAACCTTGTCCATCACTGAAGGTGACCTTCAGGTATGAGATATGGGAGGCAGAGGTTCTTCAGGTATTAATTAGGCTGCCAAAATGTTGTTATGTTCATCCTGGTGAGTCACATCCTCTGCCTTCTCCCAGTCTGGCCAGGTTCACATATGGTTGTTGCAGGGGTGAAATCTACTTACCTTCCCAACTGGTTCAGAAGTGCACGTGCCATGCACACACGCTCGCTTCATGTGCCCGCGTGCCGTGTTCCACATGGATGCTTGGACCCCCTGCGTATTTGCAAACTCTTCTGCATATGCGCAGAGGGTAAAGAACTTGTTATTTCCTGGTTAAAACCAAGTGGGTGGGTGGGCGGAGCCTTGCACCGCCATTGCTACCGGTTCTCCGAACCACCAGCCGCCATCACTACCGGTTCTAGCGAACTGGTCCGAACCAGGAGCATTTCACCCCTGGGTTGTTGGGTCTCTTGGCTTACAGAAAGGGTCTCCTTTCATGGCTGCAGTTACAAGCTCATCTCTTTCCTTTGAAGGAAGGCCCTCACAATAAATTCTACACGCACCTTCAGCGTTAATCCACTCTCTCTTATATTTCACTGATCCTCTATTTAACACGGAAGATTTTGTGTCAGCGCTACTTACGTTATATTTTCATTAAATTTCAAGACGTCTCAGGCCTCACCTCTTCCAGACCTTTTTCCTTTCAGACATTGAGGTAATGCTCTGTTACCGTCTTCCTAAACTCCATAAATTAATCAGCCCTGTTCTCCGTGGAACGGTTTCTAAAATTTGGGCAAGTGCTGTCGGAATTTCCTAATTGGTTCATCTTCCATTCGCCAAACCGTAGAGATAGAATTCTACATGTTTTGAACGAAGAACTATGCCGGGTTTTCTGGTGTAAACAGTATGAAAAGGAGTAGAGGACCAGGTCCTTTCAGTGGTCTTCTTAGAAGGTGAAGAAGGGACTTCTGTTGAGGTTCTGAAGAAATCATAAGGAGCTTTGACCAGTGGTGGCGTTCAGGTTCGGCAAACTGGTAGCGGCGGCTATGGGAGGCTCCGCCTACCCACCTGGACATCATCATGTCCCATTTTTGACACTGTACATGCAGGTAAGGGTCTGCGCATGTGTGGAGGTGGTACATGCTCATATTTGCAAACCGGCAGCAAAGGTAATACAACCCCTGGCTTTGACACGGGCTTCCGTAATGGAAAGGGGCAGGGAAACAGAGAACTGACCCTCCCTGTGAGTCCACAAGCTTACCGGACCCTTGTTAACCGTTACCTTGCAGGGGTTGTGCTGAAAAGGCAACTTCTTGCGTGAGTCTGTTTTGGTTAGGCAAAAAGAGGAAGCCGTTCCAATCAACACAACAGGAGATCGGCGTAGCGTGGGGGGGAGAGAGCTAAAAAAGAACAATTGATCTCTGCCCCCAGCCCAAGCTCCGGAGTTCGCTTCCTCTGTCTTCGTCTTGAACGAGCCGAAAGCAAACACGTTCTCCTCCCGTTGACCGTAATTATTTGCTTCCCTATTGCTGGCAACCCCACGTGGCTCCGGAAACAGTCTCAGGCTATCGTCTCCCCTGACTTCTTTTCCTACCTAGGAGCCTACAACATCAATTGTGCATCTCTTGGTTGGCTTTCTTCAAATAAGGCCTATTTTTCCTCTTGTCAAGCCAGCCCGATGAGAAAGGCAGGGGACAAATGAAATAAATAAATTGCAGGAGGCTTGCTTTTCAGGACAGTGCCCGGGAAATAATGTCTCCTGATTTCCCCAGAGGGTCAAGTTGGCTACGAAGGAACGGAACGTGGTCCAAGGACATCTGCCAGCAGTCTAGATAATGAAGGCCAGCGCGGGATTCTTGGGGAAAGTCGAAGGAAGGAGGGAACTCATTTAGGGAAAGAAGAAGGAGAAGAATAAATAACAATTGTCTTTTGTGCCTCGGTTCCATTTTAACCTTTTCTAAACAGGAGCTTCCCCGATCTCCTTCTGCAGGTTACAATGTGCAGCATGCTTAGATTTTATAGTGTCTTGGCTTCCGACAGCATTATGCGCATCAGAATGAACACCAGCATCTACAGGGAACACCTTACACCAGGGATGGGCTGCTGGGGGTTCGGGAGATTCTGTGCAGTTCAGAGAGCCCCCAAATCCCACTTCCGGCTGGCCCCGCCCATCCTGCCCCACCCCTCCCCTCCCAGGAATCCCCACATGGCCCATTTTGGATCCAGGTAAGTCCAGGGTGTGCACAAAGGCTCAGGGAGGACAAAAAACAGGCCTACCGGAAGTTCAGGAAGGCCAGAAACGGGCCTCCAGAGGGCCTCCAGAGCCTGGGGAGGCCATTTTTGCTCTCCCGGAGGCTCGAGAAAAACCTCTGGAACCTGGGTAGGGCCACGCCCACCATGGCCATGCCCACCTAGCAACCAGGCAGAGAACCCCTTGCTAATATATTTGAAGCCCACCCCTGGTGTCCAATCTTAGCAACTTTAAGACCTGTGGACTTCAACTCCCAGAATTCCCCAGCCAGCCATGCTGGCTGGAGCATCCTGGGTGGTTTTTTTTTTTTTTCTAGATTTATATGCCGCCCTTCTCCGGAGACTCAGGGCGGCTTACAATGCGTTAAGCAATAGCCTTCATACTTTTGTATATTTTTTATACAAAGTCAGTTTATTGCCCCCACAAACTGGGTCCTCAATTGACCTACCTTAGAAAGGATGGAAGGCTGAGTCAACCTTGAGCCTCGAACTTGCAATAATTGCAGACAGCTGAATGTTAATAACAGGCTACTTAGCCTGTTGAGCTATCTGAGGCTCAACATCTGGGGTGTTGGTCCCCAGATCTTAAAAGTTGCTAATGTGTCTTTTTCCACAAGACCTGATAGTAGCTTCCAAGAGCCTTCAATGTCCAGTTTATTGAGAGCAAAGAAGTTTTGCAAAGTCCACACTCTGTTCCCGGACCAATTCGCAAGTCCACAATCCTAAAACTGCCCCGCAAAAAATACTTCCTCATTGAGACATTTCTTGGAGCGTTTTATCTGCCACCCTTAATTCCCCACTGATAAGATTGGAAATGCAAAGAAATCATTTGCTTTGGTCGAGCTGCTGGAGCAGCTGAGTGCTTCATTAAAAGCTCATTGAGCTGTTAATATGACTCATAAGCACCGCTCAGCATGACTCCAATGGGTTGTGTGGCGGGGGTACAACTCCTTGTTTAATTCTTGATTAAAGTGCTTGGATCTGTGGTGTTGTGAAGCTAGAAGGTGCCGTGTGCTCATCTCCACCCCAAAGGAATTTGATTTTATCCAGAGGGGGATGCAATCAGGTGTGGGCCGAGCCCTTCCTGGTCTCAGCAATGACCAGCAGAGAGAAAGTATGGAGGAAACAGCTTTGAAATTGCCTGGTTCCCGCTGGAAAACCACTTCTTCTGAACTGTTAAATCACTTTCACCTAGAATTTCTTTTACTTTTGCATAGAATTCAGCCTCTTTGATTCCAGTGTTGGTCCAAGTGGATCTCAGAAGCCTGTTGACCTTCCTTCCTCCGAATGGAACACAAGGAAGGAACCACAGATCACTAGTCTGTAGCTACCCCATCTTCATACCTCTCAGATTTGAGAGCCTTGCCATACCCCTGACAAGCTGAATCCTTGCTTGGAGACATTTTTCTCTATACAGTCTATGTAAACACGTCAAGCCCGGTAAAACAGGAGTCAATGTGGTTCAAATGAAGACAGGTTTATTGCAAACTTCAGCTTTCTACAAGAATCTGAACTACTAACAGTCAAAGCACATTGTCTGTAGATAAGAATCAAAAGAATCCAAGGTGGACTTAGATCTCTTGTGGGCTTCGCAACTAACAACAACATCTATCTATCTGTCTATCTATCTATCTATCTATCTATCTATCTATCTATCTATCTATCTATCTTGAAATGAATTAATCTTCTAGTTCAAAGTTGGACCATAAGGAAGGCCGAGCACCAAAGAATTGAGAGGCCTTTGAACTCTGGTGCTGGAGAAGACTCCTACAAGTCCTTTGGACTGCAAGGCCATCCAACCGGTCAGTCCTAGAGGAGATCAACTCTGACTGCTCTTTAGAAGGCCAGATCCTGAAGATGAAACTCAAATATTTTGGCTACCTAATGAGAAGGAAGGAAGGGCTCACTGGAGAAGAGCCTAATGCTGGGAACGATGGAGGGCATAAGAAGAAGGGGACGGCAGAGAACGAGGTGGCTGGATGGAGTCCCTGAAGCAGTCGGCGTGAGCTTAAACAGACTCCAGAGGATGGTAGAGGACAGGAAGGCCTGGAGGAACATTGTCCACGGGGTCGCAATGGGTCAGACACAACTTCACAACTAACAACAAGATAAGGATCAACAGAATTCACGGGGAGCTGGATTTGGATATTGGCAACGCAAAGATTCCAAATTGATAGCTCATTTAACCCTGCCTTCCAGCTCAGCCTGCTCCTCTACAGTAAGCCATCATCCTCGATCCAAGAGGTCACCATCCACCAGGACCCCCTCTTCTTCAAAGAACCCAGAAATGTTTCCAAAGATTCTGGTCCCTGGAAAAAAAAAATGAGCAGCTCTTCCCTCCCTCCCCCCCATCAAGTTCAGCAGCGCGTAGACCCAACCCCCCCCCTTTTCTAAAGACCTGTTTATTCCATGATGAAAAGTAAGCATCAGCCTTTTAGCTAACCAAACAGCTGGAGCACATCTGAGCCGAGAAGTGCAAGAATAAGCATATAAAAAGATGTACTTGCGCTGTAGGCACCCAACAGTAGGATCGATGAGTTTCTTGTTGAAAATCAGCCCTTAATTCATCTCACTTTCTTTGAATCATTCATCCATCGATGAGCCCCCAGCTGTCAATCAAGTTGGCAAAGAGGAAAAGAAGCAATTTCCTCTCCCACTTGTGTAACCTTCCCACCCCCCATCCCTCCGGGAGGGTGTGGGTTATCTCTTTTCTATCCGCCGCAAAAGATTTCGGGGAATTAAAAGTTATTTAAGAAAATCCATATGGATGCTTTTTTTTCGCCATTGATAAAAACCCAGGAAGCACTGACAATCTATTCTGTAGAGGGGGAGCCGGGCTCTTAAAACCAATATTAAAGAGTCAGGTTCATTTCTTGGGTTTATGCAAAGATTTTTTTTTAAAGGGGGGGGGTTGCTTTTGTGCCATGCTTAGAGAAAAGAAGGGCTAGAGAGGGGGGATTTTGTATATCTGGGGAGGAGGGGGCGGATGCTTTTTCCCCCCCTTGTGCATCAAATTCATCTGTCGTTTTCAGTATCTGTAGGTGGGCACCCCAAGGAATTGAAATGTCTCTTAGCTCGAGAAAACATGTTCATAAAATAATAGTCATTTAATTCGTATCATCATCATTTGATTTTTCTCTTCTCCCTTTATCTCTTCCTTCCCTCCCTCCCTCTTTCTCCTTCCGTCCTTCCCACCTTCCCTTTTTCCTTCTTTCCTTCTTTCTTTCTTTTCTTCCTTCCTTCCTTCTTTCCTCCCTTCCTCCTTCCTTCCTTCCTTCCTTCCCTCCTTCTCCCACCTCCAAAATGTCTATGCTTTTTGCATTTTGCTTTTTAAACATTTATCCCTACTCAGCAAAAGAACATGTCACACCCAAGGTTTTTTTTTTAATTTACATTTTGCACGCTTTATTTCAAAGGCCATCGCAAAAAAATCAGCATATCTAGACCAAACAGGGGTTACCTGTAGGATTAATGACTCATTATGAACACGTCCTATTGTTTTCTTTGTATTTCTCTGTATTTTATAGGAGTTTTGTATATTTAATATGATCAATTGATTTAATAAGGTATCTCTCTGTATCTATCTATCTGACTTTCTCTCTACTTTTGCCTACCAACCTCTCTCTCCCTCCCTCCCTCCCTCCCTCTCTCTCTCTCTGTCTCTGTCTGTCTTTTTCTCTTTGTCTGCCTGTCTATCTGTCTCACTCTCTGTCTGTTTCTTTCTGTCTCTGTGTCTGTCTGTCTGTCTCTCTCTCTCTCTTTCTGTCTCTGTGTCTGTCTGTCTCTGTCTGTCTGTCTCTCTTTCTGTCTGTGTCTGTCAGTCTGTCTGTCTCTATGTCTGTCTGTCTGTGCTCTGTGTGTCTGTCTCTCTCTCTCTCTGTTTTGGATGACCAATAACACTGCTCCAATTCTTCCCAATTAGTTTCATGGAATCGTTTCTTTTTTTCCCTTTTCTCTCCCCCCCTCCCCGATTTTCCCTCCCCTCCCTTTTTTTTGGGTGTGTGATTCTGTCGTTTAATGGAGCGGTAAATAAGAATTTCTGATAATGAGCTCAAGCATCTGTCACAACAACCTGGTGCTGGTTATTAACATTTCCATTAACGGCAGGTTGGGCAGCAGTAATAAGGAAGCCGCACAGTTAGAACAAAATAAATAGTTGGTGTCAGGCAGAGTGGGTGTTAATTACTATTTTATTTTATAACCCCGGAGAGGAATAGAGGAGGAAATATATAAATATATAATAATAACGTGCCTTATGAAGGTCAGAGCCTGTAAAGGAAGAAGCCACCGGAGGGGGGAGATAATTGGACCTACACTTTGCGTAGCAAATGGTTTGTGATTTCTATTTGTGGGGCACTGAAGGGGCATCGAGCAAGCAGCGTTCTGCTCCCCAGCACTGTGGAAAGAAGTGGTTGGCTTCCCCTTCGCGGGCCAGAAAGGCTTGGCATTGGGCTCTCTTAGCTGCCTTGGAGGACTGGATTGCCTCTGGTTATCTATGCTCTAATCAGTTTGGGGTACCAAAGGCAGGCATCAGGGAAGGGAAGGGAAGGGAAGGGAAGGGAAGGGAAGGGAAGGGAAGGGAAGGGAAGGGTGAGGGAGGGAAGGAAGGAAGGAAGGAAGGAAGGAAGGAAGGAAGGAAGGAAGGAAGGAAGGAGGGAGGGAGGAGAGGGAGGAAGGGATGGAAGGATGGAAGCAGGGAGGGAGAGAGGGAGGGAGAGGGAGGGAAGGAAGGAAGGAGAGGGAGAGGGAGGAAAAGGGAGAGAGAAAGAAAGGAAAGGAGGAAGGAAGGAAGAAGGAAGGAAGGAAGGAAGGAAGGAAGGAAGGAAGGAAGGAAGGAAGGAAGGAAGGAAGGAAGGAAAAAGGGAGGGAAGGAAGGAAGGAAGGAAGGAAGGAAGGAAGGAAGGAAGGAAGGAAGGAAGGAAGGAAAGATGGATGTTTGGAAAATTGACGGAAGAATTTGGCAAAGGAATTCCTTTGGAGATGTGAGTTTTCTAGAGAAGGTACTGAGGACAGCAGCAAAACTTGAGAAATCTAACACAGGCCAATCGTTCCATCTAGTGAGACCATCTTCTTCCTTCGGGCTTTGGTGTCAGCCGAATCAATGCCTCCTCCTCCTGCCAATCTCTTCTCTCGTCTTTCTTTCCCAAGCTCCCGCAATGCCTCCCCAGAATATCCACATCAGTGCCGTCTCTGCAAGCCAGCTGGAGATCACCTGGGACCCTCCTCCTGTGGACAGCCAGAACGGAAATATTCAAGGCTACAAGGCAAGTCAGGCTGGAAATGCCCATCAGAGATTAGCCTGGGTGCATTTTTGGGTCTCTTTGAGCGAGACAAAAACACAGACTTCCCAAGCCCAACTTGTTTCCACAAACATTAACTATCTGCTTATTTAACTACCGTATTTTTCGGAGTATAAGACGCACCTTTGTTTTTGGGGAGGAAAGTAAGGAAAAAGCTCATTGGTGGGTGGATCGGCCTCCCGGAATACCCCCAATCAGCTGTTCCCCAGAGGTGAATTTTAGCAACAGGTTCCTTGGTTGTGAGCTCTGTGCCTTGATTTTTTTTTCTGCCTCTGAAACTTGTGAAACTCTGTTTCAGAAAAAAACTTCTTTTCTGCCTCTGAAAGCCTCCAAAACAGAGCTCCAGAAAAAAAGGCTTTTTTTTCCCTGAAGCTCTGTTTGGAGGCTTTTTTTTCTGAAGCTTCTTTCAGAGGCTTTTATTCTGAAGGACTATCTGTAGTCTGTTCCATCTCCTTTCTTTGGTATTGGTATGTAGATTAACCTCTTCTGATCTGTGGGTTATTGTGTCATTCTCCAGATTTGTTAGCCTAGTTTGGTTAGAAGCTTTACTGATTTTTCTTTTGTTACTTGCCATATTATTTTAGATGAAAGCCTTTCAGAGGCTTTTTTTTCTGAAGCTTCTTTTAGAGGCTTCTTTCAGCCTCTGAAATCTACATTTGGGAGGCTGGGCAGGGCTACATTCGGAGTATAAAACGCACCCAGATTTTCAACCTCTTTTTTGGGAGAAAAGATGCATCTTGTACTCTGAAAAATATGTCGTTTTTAATTCTTCCTTCTGGCGCTCCTCTCTTAGGGTCTACTAATCTTAGTAAGTTAGTAAGTTAGAAACGCAAACCTACAACAAACAACTAAAGAATTCACATAGATACAACACTGCCAGCTGAGAACAGCTTTTTTCAACCTTGGGAACGCCATTCTATCGGCTGAGGATGATGGGAATTGAAGCCTAACACAGTTGGACTCCCTCTTCTCTT
This sequence comes from Masticophis lateralis, assembly GCA_030761175.1. NCBI lineage: Eukaryota > Metazoa > Chordata > Lepidosauria > Squamata > Colubridae > Masticophis > Masticophis lateralis. The sequence goes on from JAUDYJ010000013.1 coordinate 3,642,962, forward strand.
AACTTGAAGACTTCCTCACTCAAGGGGATCCCATAAAAATAAAATCTCAATGGACTCTAAACCCTTAAAAAGCAGAAGTTGAGAACATTAGACACGATGCTTTCATTAAGGGGTCGTCCTCGGGAGACAGAGTTACTACTGCACTTCTCCTGGATGGGAAAGTTGAACAGAGGGTCTGATGGGATTCAGGAGGCCACGGACAGTTCTAAACACAGCCTAGCTTCAGATCATAGAGCAGGGATGTCCAAACTTGGCAACTTTTAAGACTTGCAGACTTCCAACTGGCTGGAGAATTCTGGGAGTTGAAGTCCACAAGTCTTAAAAGTTGCCAAGTTAGGAGTCTCATCGAGGATTCTTCCCAGAAACCAACTACAAGCCATTTGCCACAAGTGAAGAATACTTCCTGGCCAGAAAATCCTTGGCAGTCCCACGTCTATTATTATTCATTTCCAGGGGACCTTTCAAAATGGCCAAGCATCAAATATGCTAACGCATTCCAATCTGCATATTGCCAGAGTAATTACTCAAAGCCAATTTCTCCTCCTCCTCCTCCTCCTCTTCCTTAGGAAGGCTGGCATTAGAAGACTAGACCAAGCCGGAGAAAAACGCACCAGGTGATTGTCACCAGCTAGAAGTCTGGTGGCTATCCCAGATCCAAAAATCTCCTCCAAGAATAAATGTAACCAACGATTGGCTTCTAAAACTCTGAAACACTATTCTCCTGATCTCTCTTGGAGCTTGGCCAACATCCATTGCCTGGTGCAGCTTCCACCTGTGCCAGTCTCAGAAACTGGCATTACTTCATGGGCAGAAACAGCTACCAGCTGTAACAACCTATGTACCTTCTCATCTGTCTGGCACAAATTCTTCTGATCTCTGGGCTTGTAAACACCAAAACAGATTCTTGACCGGACAGTGAGGTCAGGTCCCTGGTGAGCTTTGGGTGGATTTGATAAACCATTACACTCAGAAGTGGCTCTCCACAGCCAAACCAGGGGAATCTGCTAGGGAATTATGGGAAAGTGGATTTGGGGTTTCTGAATCACTTGTTGGCATGTTAATAACTTGGCTGAGTAAACCCAACTGCAGAAATTGCCTGCTAGGTCGAAAGCAGGGGTGTCAAACTCAAAGATTGGGGGCCGGAGCCGGTCCACAGGATGCTTAGATCTGGCCCGTTGGTCCGCCCTGGAAACAGTGAAGGACCGGCCCACGGTGCTTCTGCCAGTGAAAACGGAGCTCAGGGAGCAATGGTGAAATGTGAATCGGTTTGCTACCGGTTCACTGGCCATGTATGCGTGCTGTGTGCCAAACATGTGCTGCACATGCATGCCCAGTGTACATCAAACATATGCTGTGCACGCATGCACAGTATGCACCAAAAGGAGCCTTTTGAAGGTAAGTAGAACAGTGAGGGGGGGATCAGCTGTGCTGCGTGATTTAGATTCACTAGAAAGCAACGTTTCCTGCTTTCTAGCGATTTTAAATCATGCGGCACAGCTGATCATCGGAAATACCTGTTCAGAGGAACCAGTAGCTTTTTTTTTTACTACCGATTTCCCCGAACTGGTAGTTTTTATCACTACCAGTTCCCCTGAACCGGTGCGAACCCGTAGCATTTCACCCCTGTCAAGGAGGCCGCACAAGGCCCACCCGGACTCCGTTTTTGGCTGCAACAGCCTCCTGCAGCCCTCTGCCAGCGAAAACAGACGCCCGGGGAGGCCGCGTGCTCTGTTTTCACTGGCAGAGGGCTACAGTAGTCCATCGTGGTAGAAATCAGAGCCTCGATGAGTGATGTCAAGCTGGCCACACCCGCCATGGCTACATTGCCCCAGCTACTATCCCCGACCCCCCAAGATCAAACAGAATCCTGATGCAGCCCTCATTGAAATCGAGTTTGACACCCTTGATCTAAAGTGTTTCTCAGGTGTGCTGCGACTCCAACTCCCAGCATTCCCTGCCCCTGAGCCCACAGGTATCAAGGCGGTTGAGAATTAGAATTAGAAATGATGTCATGGGAACTTGAAGGATAGACCAATAGTCTATCCTTCTTATCTCTCTTTTTTCCCCTCCCCCCAAACTAGGTTTATTATTGGGAGAAAGACGGTCAGAATGACACGGAAAAAGTGAAGGTTCTCTTCCTCCCCGATACAAGCCTCCGGCTCAAAAACCTAACCAGTTTCTCCAAGTACCTGGTCTGTATTTCCGCTTTTAACGCAGCAGGGGATGGACCCAAGACAAGCCCTGCGGAAGGAAGGACCCTCCAGGCAGGTAAGCACAAGATGGATCCTTCCACTGAGCAGGTGCCATGCTTTGCACTTTAACTCGATGTCTGTAGAGATTCTCCGTCCTCCAGGCCATGATTGTCCCAAAGGTGCTTTTTCAGGAGGCACCTGGACTGCCTTGTTTTTTTTCTTTTGAAGGCGTTTCACTTCTCATCCAAGAAGCTTCTTCACCTCTGACAGGATAGGGGGGAATGGAAGGATTTACATTCCTTGCAGGCAGAGCTGGTCATTTGCATCCTTTTAGAGAGTCACTGAGGTCACTTGGAGGTTTCTCTGTGTCCTCGGGGTCACCTGAGTGGTGCAAATTGTTCCTGTAGTCGGACATTTTTTTCCTCTGGAAATCCATTCCTACTCCTGCACCATTTGAAGAGTGTTCATCCCAGTGGTGTCCCCGGTTCAGACCGGTTCTATAGAACAGGTAGTAAAACCGGCGGGAGGTCCTATAGTAAAACCAGCAGGAGGCTCCCACCAACCCTGACATCAGGAAGCTTCTGTGTTTGCACAGAAGTGCTTGTGCGAGTGAAGCAACCATGCTCGAGTTGCCCCGTTGCAAACCGGTAGTAAAGTTAAGTATAACCCACCTCTGAGAAGCAAAATGTCTTCAAAAGAATTTAACTTGATGGTTGGGCTCCTGCACCATCCTACAGCACGGTGTGTTTGAGCCCTGGCTCTCCTTAAATAAACAAGCTTTATGTGGGTTCACATTGCAGTGATAAACCACGATTTATGAATCAGGATGGCTATCTGAGGAGCTTCCTAACCCCAACTGATCAAATGTCCAGACGGAAAAACAGAAAACACTTTTTTGTTGCAAGCCTTGGTACCGATCTTGAAGTGGATCCATCATAAACGAATCCAAGGCAACACTTGTGATCCCACTGACACCAAGCCTGCCTTGATCTCTCCCAGCTCCAGGCGTCCCCAGTTTCTTGATCTTCTCCGAAATCACATGCTCGGCACTTAACGTGTCTTGGGGAGAGCCAGCGGCCGCCAATGGGATCCTGCAGGGATATCGGGTGATCTATGAACCTTTGGCTCCAGTTCAAGGTAAGAAAACTCCAAGAAGGATTGGTTAGTCTCGGGAGGTGGGTGATCTGTCACGGAGATGCGGTTGATCTTTTTACCCTCCCGTTCATCTTCTCTTTTTCTTTTGGCAAAGACTAATTTGACTTGACTTAGGATGCGGTGGCTCAGTGGCTAAGACGCTGAGCTTGTTGATCGAAACAGTTCAGCGGTTCGAATCCCTAGTGCCACATAACGGGGTGAGCTCCCGTGACTTGTCCCAGCTTCTGCCAACCTAGCAGTTCAAAAGCACATAAAAAAAATGCAAGTAGAAAAATAGGGACCACCTTTGGTGGGAAGGTAACAGCGTTCCATGCGCCTTTGGCGTTGAGTCATGCCGGCCACATGACCACGGAGATGTCTTCGGACAGCACTGGCTCTTCGGCTTTGAAATGGAGATGAGCACCACCCCCTAGAGCTGGGAATGACTAGCACGTATGTGCAAGGGGAATCTTTACCTTTACGTAATTTGAGTTGGATGGAAGACTTAGTGGAATATTTGGCCAAGTGTGATTAGACCCACAAAGAATGTATCTTGGGGGCAGAAACTCTCAGTGTAGAATAGAATAACAGAGTTGGATTCGCTTAACAGCCAAGTTTTGTGTCAAGAAAGGTCGTAAGATGGGACAAAAGTCACTGAAGAAATGTCTCACTTAACAACATAAAATTGGGGCTCCGTTGTGGTCGTAGGTCGAGGACTACCTGACAATAGACAAATCCATGCTAAATTCATCCCTGATCCACTCAAATAGGGGCCCTCTGGTCCTGTTAGTCAAAAGAGATCCAGAGAAAGCATCTGCATGTAGAAATATCCGATTGTCCGAGGTGCCTTTAGGAATTTGAGGGGTTTTTCCCCATTATCAAAATGGTTATTTTATATTTCTCTGCAACAGTCTGCTTCTGATACAGAAGCACCCCTCAAAAAAAAAAAAAAAGCCAACACAGATTTAGGCTGCATAAACAGAGGGATAGAATCAAGATCAGGTGAAGTGTTAGTACCACTTTATAATGCCTTGGTAAGGCCACACTTGGAATACTGCATCCAGTTTTGGTTGCCACGATGTAAAAAAGATGTGGAGACTCTAGAAAGAGTGCAGAGAAGAGCAACCAAGAGGATTAGGGGGCTGGAGGCTAAAACATATGAAGAACGGCTGCAGGAACTGGAAATGCCTAGTCTGAGGAAGAGAAGGACTAGGGGAGACATGATAGCAGTCTTCCAATATCTCAGGGGCTGCCCCAAAGAAGAGGGAATCAAGCTCTTCTCCAAAGCACCCGAGGGCAGGAGAAGAAGCAACGAATGGAAACTAATCAAGGAGAGAAGCAACTTAGAACTAAGGAGAAATTTCTTGATATTGAGAACAATGAATCAGTGGAACAACTTGCCTCCAAAAGTTGTGAATGCTCCAACACTGGGAGTTTTTAAGAAGAGGCTGGATAACCATTTGTCTGAAGTGGTGTAGGGTTTCCTACCTGGGCAGGGGGTTGGACTAGAAGACCTCCAAGGTCCCTTCCAACTCTGTTATTCTATTCTATTTCCCAGCTCCAAAGTGCTTTTAAAGAAGGGTTTTTTTTTTTCCTGCAGACTTTCTCCTCTCTGCCTGGATTTTCCTCGTATTATGAACTCACTCCCGCAGCCCGTTTAAAAATCAATGCCCCTAATATCCGACAATAACAAACTAACCCTGGAGCCATTCTTCGCCCCTCTTTTAAATAACAATGTTGTTGAGGTTTTGTTCTCCGGATTTGACGGTGAAATTGGACGATCCCGCCAGAGACAGTGAACGGCATTCCGATGTGTTTGACCCTGCCTTCTCTCCCTTCCGATTCTGGGATTTCAAATTGCAGCTGGAAGGAAAAATTGAAGTAAAGCGCTCTGGAAAGTGCTGAAGTTGATTGAACCAGTCCAGGCAAAATTAAGTTTTGTGGAGATGCCCACCTATTGTTGGCTTCCCAATTATCTGCCGAGGCGGTTGATGCTCCTGGGTTTTCCCACAAATATCAGCTGCCATGTTGCAGTCACAGTAGAAGGAAGGATGTTTAAAGGGAGGGGGCGGAGAAAAAATTGATTTTCTAATGAGTCTCAGGAAGGCCACTGCTTAACTTTCAAACGCCGAAAAGCAAACTTCAGATTTTAGGCCTTAGGATCAGAAGGCAGGAACATCCCTGCGTCTACTTCCTTCTGTCAGAAACACACCCTCACCCAAACAAATTGGATCTCAGAAGGTGACTCTTAACCTTTGTTTCTCCCATGTGAGCCTTTTATTTATTTATTTATCTATCTATTTATTTATTAAATGTAGGTGTTGCCCATATCACTAGCCAGGCACCCAGAGATGGGTGCCTTACAATGGCATAAAAGCATAATCATTTTGGCTGCTGTTTGTATTTATTTATTTAGAATTAGAATTAAAATTCTTTATTGGCCAAATCTGATTGGACACACAAGGAATTTGTCTTTGGTGCACATGCTCTCGGTGTACATAAGGAAAAAAATACATTCATTAAGAATCATAAGGTACAACAATGATAGTTATAGGGTACAAATACGCAATTGAATCTTACTAGGAAACAATATAAATTGTAAGGATACAGCAATAAGTTATTCATGCAGTCATAAGTGGGAGGAGATGAATGATAGGAACGATGAGAAGACTAATAGTAATGCAGCTTGGTGAATAGTTTGACAGTGTTGAGGGAATTATTTGTTTAGTAGAGTGATGGCGTTCGGGAAAAAACTATTCTTGTTTTTCTGGTGTGCAGTGCTCTTTAGCCTTGTTTTGAGGGTAGGAGTTGAAACAATTTACGTCCAGGATGCAAGAGGTCTGTAGATATTTTCACAGCCCTCTTTTTGACTTGTGCAGGTCCTCCATGGAAGGCAGGTTGGTAGCCATTGTTTTTCCTGCAGTTCTAATTATCCTCTGAAATCTCTGTCTGTCTTGTTGGGTTGCACAACCAAACCAGACAGTTATAGAGCTGCAGATGACAGACTCCATAATTCCTCTGTAGAACTGGATTAGCAGTTCCTTGGGCAGTTTACAATTTTGATCTTTTGAACTGTTTTCATCTTTTGATAATGTTAGAATTGTGTGCTGCCCAAAGTCAGCTGGTTGAGTTGGACAGTTACAGAAATTGAATGAATGAATTAAAATGAATGAATTTATGAATGAATGAACGAATGAACATAAAAGCCTTAAAAACATTATAATTAACAAAACCACTAACAGCATGGTGCTATTAGACCTTTTTCTGCATAAATGTGTTTAATCAAATAGCATCTCTCACTCTTCAACCTTGGTGTCCAACCTTGGCAACTTTAAGACCTACGGATTACAACTCCCAGAATTTCCCAGCCAGCATAGAATTCTGGGAGCTGGTCTCCCAGGTCTTAAAGTCACCGAGGTTGGACACCTCTGCTCTAAACTGATTTAAAAGAAACTTTTTGTAAGCTTTGAAGCTATATTAATCCCGGAAGCTTCCACGCTCCCATCTTGTGCTTGGGAAAATTGGAGGGGGGGATTTAGCCGAGGGATTGTAGTTAGACATAATAGCATTCTTCTTTTCGGTCAAGGTCAGGGTGTTCCTGTCTCTGGAGGAGGAGTGGTTGAAGTGGTGGCTCGAGATGGGACGGATGGTGATTGGCCCATGTGATGGACTGATGGGTGCAGGAGCTGAATTTGGGGTTTTAATTTATTGAGGAAATAAAATAAAGTAAATAACTTTATTGTCATTGCACGTGTATACACAGTATACCCATACAACAAAATTCACTGAACACCCAAAGACCAGGCCCAACACATATAACAATCCCCAAACACACTCCCATCCATCACAAATTCCCACCCCTAAACCACCCAAACAGACCATGTAATGCTCACTGATGGTGGCCCTTTAGTTCATTGTTGAGTGCAATTATAGCTCTGGGATAAAAACTATTCAGAAGACGTGTGATCCGAGTTTTAATTGTTCTGTATCTTCTGCCAGAAGGCAACAGTCCAAAAAGATTGTAAGCAGGATGGGAAGAGTCCTGCTTATGAGTACTTAAGAGTCCTGTTCCAGGGAAAACATGGAACTCTCAGATTCGGGTTTTCCCAGATGTGCCAGTATACCTATTCCAATAAATGAAGGTTTTGAGATGGAGCTTGTCTCAGAGTTTTTAATTGGAGTTGGGTCATTCTGGAACGCTGACGTTTTTTTGCATAACAACACATATCGGCTCGCTTATCTCCCCACTAGTGCCTCTTTCTCTTCTACTGTCCTTTGTTTCCCTTCTTTTAGAAGGAACTAACCCCCAAGCGAGTAGACATGGGAAATGCTAAAGGATGTGTATTTACTTTACTTTTGCCCCAAGACATTGAGATGTTGGTCAATAAAGGCTGTGGTCGAGCGATTTTTCTCCCCGGGAGCAATTCGACAGAATGATGGGGGTTAAAGGATCCCCCGTGGAGTCAGTTTGGGTTTCCAGAGAGAAGCTACAAGCTGCAATTACTTCTGCTCACCTCTTCCTTTCATCCCTGGGTAATCAGGGACGGTAATCTCCAGCCTCTTGAAAATCTCCCAACTGTGCCCGTAAGGCTCCCCCACCTCCCACCCCCTCTCGCCAGCCTCCACTTATCAAGCCTGGAGTCTAATTACACTTATCTCTGCCGAAAATTGTCCATTATTGCCACTTAAATTCCCACTAATTGTAAGAAAAGCTTCTTTAGCAAATGGCTCGATCATCATTTTGCCGGTTAATCTGGTTGGCATCGTTTCTGCCATCTCACGACTTGCTTGCTTTCCTTCCTCCTGACCCTTTTATGCCCTCCCCCCACCTCTCTTTTTCTTTTGAACACCCTTTTGATCCCATCCATTTTATTTTATTATTTTTTTTAGGGGTGAGCAAAGTGGTAACTGTGGACATCCAGGGAAATTGGCAGCGCTGGCTAAAAGTCAGAGATCTCACCAAAGGAATGACCTACTTGTTCCGAGTTCAAGCCAGGACCATTATCTATGGACCTGAACTGCAAGCCAACATCACTGCTGGGCCAGCGGAAGGTAAGGGAGATCTGAGGAGCAGGCCGAACGCGTAAAAAATAAACGACGATTGCTACAATAATTCAAATCCAAATCTTTATTGTCGGTGCACAACATATGTACAATGAGATGGGTTCAGCTCCCTCAGTGCAACCTCCCCCAAAACACAAAACAACTCAGAGTGTAGACAGAAAATCCCTAACCCAATAAATCATATTAATAACACCCATCCTATTGCACCAGTGTGAACATGTCACATGTTGTGTCGGCCCTGTAGTCCATCAGTGATGTGGTTACCAGTGGTGAAATTTGTGGGTGAGGCTCGATGTGCATGGTGTGGCTTGGTGGGCATGGCTTGGTGGGCATGGCAGGGGAAGGATGCTGCAAAATCTCCACCCCACTCCAGGGGAAGGATACTGCAAAATCCCCATTCCCACCCGACTCTGGGACCAGCCAAAGGTGGTATTTGCCGATTCTCCAAACTACTCAAAATTTCCGCTACCGCGCAGTCACAGTTCCGAACTGGTAGCGAAGGTAAGTGAAACCCACTACTGGCAGAGAGGTGGCCTAGAAGACCTCTGAGTGTCCTTCCAGCCCTATGATTCTGTGTCCTGTGTTTTATTATTTATTTATTTGTTCCCGTGCCTCAACCAGTTCTTCCTTTGCTCCACTCCTACAGGATCTCCTGGTTCTCCGCAGCACGTGCTGGTCTCAAAATCCACCTCTGGACTCACTTTGTACTGGACGGAGGGAGTTTCAGGAGTGAAACCAATCACTGGCTACGTCATAGAAAGTCGGCCTTCAGGTAGGTCATATTGCAGTCGCTGTGCCACAGAAGATCAAAACCAACTGAACGAGCAAACCTAGTTCGAACCAAAGAAGGAAAGAGAAGAATTAAGGTGGGAGGTGGTATTATCATAAGAAGACATCCCAAACTAGCTGTGGAACTCCTGTCCATAACTCTTGACTTGCTTGCTCAGAGCTCACAAAGGATGGATGATCCCTGCTACAGACTGACACAAGCCATATTGTCCATTTATATATCAGGGTGACATTCCTGTATGATGAATTCTCTTCTAGATCTTCCTCAGGGGGAAGGATCTCATTTTCCTAGTTCCCACATAGCCTTGGTTGGGATGTTGATGGTTCTCAGCCAAATGTTGATGGTCCTCAATCCCAGTGTTGTGGCCCGTCGGCTGACTGTCCCTCCAGAAGCCAAATCAGAGGGGGAGGAGCAGTCGTGGGAGTCAGGGTCAGCATCAAGGCAACCTGAGAACTCTTGAGGGGAAGAGGAAATGGAGTTGTCAAAGAGAGAGGGGGGGAGAGGGGGGGATGGAGCCTGGGTCGTCCATCAGCCCTCAGATGGAGATTCAGCAGTCCCCAGGTCTGGAGGTGGCTAATGAAGAGGAGGAACAACTGGGTCCGGTGCCTGATGCACGAATGTGCAGAAAGCAGAGGAGAGGAGAGCAGTGGAACTCTATGGGCCAGTCCTTGGGACGGAAGAGCTACTGCTGCTAGCGAAGCTCCACCCTAGCTCCGGAGATAAAAGGCAGGTGATGGAAAACGAATAGATGTGGCAGATAACTATACATCTCCTGGCTGGACGGACTTGTTAGCCTGTGGTGAGAGAGAAACTTTTTGCTGGAGCTGCTGGTGCTCCTAATAAAGGAATCATTGTTTACAGAGGGTTCGTCATGTTTGAGGAGCTGAGTCAGGACACCCAGCCTCCATGAGTCTTCTAGTCTTCCAGAAGTGCTTTTCTCCTCTGCTGTTCCCTGAACTCTGCCCATTCCCCCTCCACCCCCCCACCCCCAAAGCATTATTTCCTAAAAGGTCTCACTAAGGATTAGATTTACCTTGTTTCTCTTATACCAAGACAAGCCCTCCTCCCACCACAGGGGTGGGCTTCAAAAATTTTAGCAAGGGGTTCTCTGCCCGGTTGCTGGATGGGTGTGGCCATGGTGGGTGTGGCCTAGTCAGCCTCCTGCACCATGGAGGGAGGGTGTTTTTGCCCTCCCCAGGCTCCAGAGGCTTTTTTTGAGCCTCTGGGAGGGCGAAAGCAGCCTCCCCAGGCTCCGGGGGCCCTCTGGAGGCCAGAAACCAGCCCATTTCCGGCCTTCCCAAACTTCTAGTAGGCCCATTTTTCGCCCTCCCTGAGCCTCCGTGCACACCCTGTACTTACCTGCATCCAAAACAGGCTGCATGGGGACTCCTGGGAGGGGGGTGTGGCCAGGGCCAGCCAGGAGTGGGATTTGGGAGTTCTCCGAACTGCACAGAATCTTAGCTAGAGGTTCTCCCAAACCCTTGTGAACCCCCACCCTCACCCCTGCCCCTCCACCATTAAAACATCCCCTTCACTGCCTCTTATTGATCCTTCTTGGGTGCCTTCACCGTTCCTCTCCTCACCCCTCACATTATCCCCACAAATGGAGACGGCTGCTGATTCCCTCTTCTCGCTGAGAGCAGCTGTTTTTCCATCCGAGCGCTTTATCTCGGCTACTCCATTATTTTTCTCTTAATTTCCAGAATGTAGCTCTGATAACAGTTTTCACAACCAAGTTAATGAAACATGCTTAGCATTCAAGGATCACCCTTTCCAGCCCCACCCCCCTCCTTCTTCCCTTCCTCTCCCGTCCACCAGTCACTGGAGCTTGTAACCCACTTTTTCATCCATTTAAATTAATTAATGTTCTGAATAAAACAAGACTATCTGAGGGTGGCCCATCCATCATAACAAAATGAAGGGAGATTTAAGCTTCAGGGGTTTTTTTTTTCCCTTCCCGTAGAAGCATTTTGCTCTTCTCTTGGTCCAATTCATTTCCATGAAACTCACCCAGGAAAATGTCTCAAGACAGATATTAATTAAGAAACTCAGGTACTGACATGGTGGGATCCTTCTGCATTTTAAAGCCACGGTGGCGCAGTGGTGAGAGTGCAGTACTGCAGGCTATTTCTGCTGGCTGTCGGCTGCCTGCAATTTGGCAGTTCACATCTCACCAGGCTCAGTTGATTCAGCCTTCCATCCTTCCGAGGTAGGTAAAATGGGGACCTAGATTGTTGGGGGCCAGAGGCTGACTCTGTAAACCACTTAGAGAGGACTGGAAAGCACTATAAAGAAGTATATAAGTCAAAAGTGCTATTGCTAGTCCTTCCTTCCTTCCTTCCTTCCTTCCTTCCTTCCTTCCTTCCTTCCTTCCTTCCTTCCTTCCTTGGTGGTGCAGTGGTTAGAATGCAATATTGCAGGCTGACTCTGCCGATTACCAGGAGTTTGATCCTGACCCGCTCAAGGTTGATTCAGCCTTCTATCCTTCCGAGGTGGGTAAAATGAGGACCCAGATTGTTGGGGGCAATAAACTGACTCTGTAAAGTGTTTAGAGAGGGCTGTAAAGCACTATGAAGCGGTATATAAGTCTGGTATAGCTTGGGAAGGAAGGAAGGAAGGAAGGAAGGAAGGAAGGAAGGAAGGAAGGAAGGAAGGAAGGAAGGCATAGTGGTGCAGGTGTTACAATGCAATGTTGCAGGCTATCTCTGCCCATTGCCAGGAGTTCGATCCTGACTGGCTCAAGGTTGACTCAGCCTTCCGTCCTTCCGAGGTGGGTAAAATGAGGACCCAGATTGTTGGGAGCAAGAGGCTGACTCTGTAAACTGCTTAGGGCAGGGATGTCAAACTTGATTTCATTGAAAGCCGCCTCAGGGTTGTGTCTGATTTTGGGGGGCCGGGATGGGTGTGGCCAGCATGACATCACTGGTGTAGGAGGGCGCCTGTGGTGGCCCGAGCACTCTGCCAGCGAAAACAGACTCCTAAGCTCCGTTTTCAGCTGGGACAGCCTCCTGCAATCCTCTGCCAGTGAAAGGATTGGGAAAGCTGCAGGCGGCCCTCGCAAGCTCCATTTTTGCTGGCAGAGGAACTACAGGACAGTCCTTCACTGTTTCCATATCTAAGCTCTCAATATCTTAACCGGCAAATGAAAAACACTGGCACTTTATCAAGGGTCTATAACCATGATGGCCAACCTATGGTACGCGTGCCACCTGTGGCACGCAGAGCCATATCTGTGGGCACGCAAGAGTTGCCCTAGCTCAGCTCCAGTGCACATGTGCACGCCGGCCAGATAATTTTTGGGCCTTCCGGGCCCACCGGAAGTCAGTAAACAGGCCGTTTCCGGCCTCTGGATGGCTTCCGGCAGGGGGGAGGCTGTTTTCGCCCTCCCCAGGCTCCAAGAAAGCCTCTGGAGCCTGAGAAGTGTGAAAAACAGGCCTACCTGGCCCACCGCGGGCCATGGTGTGCCAAAAGCAGGGGGAGCACAGGGGGGGTCGCACAGGCATGCGCGGAGGGGGCAGGGCGCATTGAATTATGGGTGTGGGGGTGCACATGCGTGACACACACACTTCCCCCACTGTTGGCATGCATTGGCAAAAAGCTTAGCCATCACTGGTCTATAACAACTTGCCACGGCCAACTCGCTCAACTGGGAGAACTCACCGCAGGACAAGAATTATACTAACATCAAAGAAATGGGGGAATAGCATCCCTAAAGAAAGGATGCAAAAGAAGGGACAGAATGAAATGTACATGACAAGAATTAAAATATTTATTTTAAATAATTAAATTGAATTATTAAATTGTCCCACGGTGTCAACTTGGCCGTGCTGACTTGGCTGTGGCGAGTTGTCCCGTTCCACTTTATCAATATTTAAACATCCTGCTGTTACTTTAGGGCAGTGTTTCTCAAACTTGTCAGTTTTAAGATGTATGGACTTCAGCTCCCAGAATTCCCCAGCCACCTCAGCTGGGGAATTCTGGGAGTTGAAGTCCACATATCTTACAGTTGCCAAGTTTGAGATACACTGCTTTAGGCTTTTGCTTCTCAATTGCCATCTATCATAGGCCCTGTTATTCTAAACATTCAATGCCAGCAACTTACTTCTTTCTTTCTTTCTTTCTTTCTTTCTTTCTTTCTTTCTTTCTTTCTTTCTTTCTTTCTTTCTTTCTTTCTTTCTTTCTTTCTTCCTTCCTTCCTTCCTTCCTTCCTTCCTTCCTTCCTTCCTTCCTTTCTTTCTTTCTTCCTTTCTTTCTTTCCTTCCTCCCTCCCTTCCTTCCTTCCTTCCTTCCTTCCTTCCTTTCTTTTTCTTTTCCTTTTTCTTATTTATCGCTAGAAGTATCCTTCTCAGCTAGGAGACTCCAAAGCCTGTCTCCTCCGTTCCCCCTCTCCCAATAATCTCTGCATTTCTCAGTTTCAAAAGAATCTCTTTTTAATACCCTCAAGGTATAATTATTTGATTTTTTTTTTTCTTAGAGTATTAGCACCACTCTTCCTGGGGAGCGATAGATCTTAAAAGGCATGAAATCTGTGGATTTTTAGAAACAGAACTGAAACCCTCCAGGGCCTCTCAACAGGGCATTCCACTCTCAATTGCCAGAAGTTCGCACAAGCAACCGGAAACTGGCAACTGAGGGTCCTCGGGCCAAATTCGATCTCTTGAGGAACATCAAGTGTCTCCACCCAGGATGTTCAAGCCAATAGGACACCCTCTTGATCACAAATTTCCAATAGTTCAGTTGCCAAATTAAGAGCTGAGTAGAATTCATCAAGAGTCTTGCTAACTCCTTTAGCAAGGAGTTCTCTGCCCGGTTGCTGGGTGGGCGTGGCCATGATGGGCACGGCCTAGTCAGCCTCCTGCACCACTGAGGGGGTGGTGGTGCATTTTTGCCCTCCCCAGGCTCCGGAGGCTTTCCTTGAGCCTCTGGGAGGCGAAAACGGCCTCCCCAGGCTGAGAGACCCTCTGGAGGCCAGAAACAGGCCCATTTCCAGCCTTCTGAACTTCCGATAGGCCCGTTTTTCGCCCTCCCTGAGCCTCTACCTGCATCCAAAACAGGCCGTGTGGGGACTCTTGGGAGGGATGGGGCAGGGTGGGTGGGGCCAGCCAGGAGTGGGATTTGGGGGTTCTCCGAACTGCACAAAATCTTAGCTAGAGGTTCTCCCAAACCCCTGTGAACCCTCAGCAGCCTACCCCTGGTGTTCCATCAATGGAGGCATTCAAGAAAAGATTAGACAATCTTTTGCCTGGGATGGAATAAAGACCCCTGCCTTGGGCTAGGAGACAAGGTCTCTTCCAGCTCTATGATACTATCCTTCTCAGCCAACCAGATCTTGGCATCAGAAGGTTTTAAAGATTCGCCTAGGGTTGGTGACTCTTCAGGGCCCTATCAAAGGAGACTTTTTCCCCACTCAGCACAGAACAATAGATCCATATGGATTCAGATAGAACAGGCAAAACATATCCCTGTTTCCCACCTCTCCATCCCCATGTAGCAGGAAAGGTCTAGATTTCTTCCAGATGCTGAGTGTTTTGGTAGGGTTCCTCTCCTTTTATTCATCATTCATTTAGAGCTCAACTTGGCGTCTCTGCCCGCAAGGAAAGACATCCCCTTCTGCTCTTTTCCCTAGCATTTTATCACTTCCATTTATTCCATTTCAAACATGGACCTAAACCTGCAAACGTCGGTCAGTTCAAAGCAAGGTCTTCGGTTGCCCAGCGTGTCTCTCCCCGAAGGCCATTTTTCCCCCCTTCATTTCTTCCCCTGGATGACAGGCAGGTGTCACATCAACAGCTCGTCAGCCTTCGTTTGGCATCTTTGCCCTTCTGATGGTCGGGGCTGCGGTTTCACCTCCTTAAAAATAAATTCACATTTTCACATGCTTCTCCTGGGCTCCTTTCAGGAGGAGCCTTCTGTTAAGGCTCAGCTGCCGACGTCGATTGGCATGCGACCAAGGCCACGTCTTGCAGCATGACCCTTGCCACGCTCATACCCAGGACGGGGGAAATGCCAACGGTGGCAAGACAGACATAAAAATGGCAGGTTTCCATCAACCCTACCTCTAAGGTGGAATGAATTAATCAGTGACGTCCACCCTGTCAGGTCCTGAAGCCGCGGTGGTTTGACTGACAGTGTGATTCAGCCCACGGCAGCGATTAATTGTCCGTGAAATCGCACTCTTGCGTTGGTGCAGCGTCTGTTCTAACACCTGCGACTCACAGAACCACTGATCACACACACACACACACACACACACACACACACACACACAGACAGAGGAAGGATAAAACCTGAAGGTAGAGAAGTTAGGCCTTGCGAGCTGTAGGAAGAAACACAAACGGTCCCTCAGGTCTTCTTCAGAATCGGTAGCCATACAGAAGCAATGCTTCCTTTCCTACTTCTACCATTAGACTCAAAACAACAGGCTAGAAAGCTAAATTATGATAAAGTTTAATGAGTTAACAGAAGCATATATTCCTCCCCACAGCCAAGAGAAGCAGAGATGGTCAAATCGATTCTTAGACGAGATCTAACTTTGTTTCTATTTTGAAATGGCTTCCGGATTTTGTATTTGCAATGGGGGGGAAAGTTGACATTTTGATTTTGTTTTGGTTAACTAGAAAGGGCTCATACATACTGTATATACTCCAAAAAAGTTGTGGCTGTAATGTTACTGTTTACTACTGTGCTAAAGAGAGTTGGAAGGTGGTGTCTTTTTCTTTCCTTTTGTAGCAACACCACCTGTGTAGGGATAGATTTTTTTTAAAGTAGTTATTCCCTTTAATCTCCTCTTTCTAAATAAATGTGGCCAATCCAAGCCTATAGGAAAAGCAGACAAGGGGACAGATGTTTCTAAACAGAAAAGCAATTGAAAGCAATTCTCTTGCAACCCCATAACCAGCTGCGCTGCATCTCACAGTACATTAAGCAAGAATTGATAGGGAGTAACAGCACCTATTTTGGGGGGGGGGGCGTATGATTTACCAGGGCAAGCTTTCTTTTCCCTTGACATTAAAACACACACACACACGTTCCTTCAGTTACCGTGTTTCCCCGAAAATAAGACCCTGTCTTGTATTTTTTTCTTGGAACCCTGAAATAAGCGCTTGGCCTTATTGTCATGTGTTCAAAAGCCCCAATTGGGCTTATTATCAGGGGAGGTCTTATTTTGAGGGAAACAGGGTATTAGTCTTCCACATGCAAGGCTCCTGGTCAGGATGCAGGAAATCGCCAACCAACCTGGAGAATTCCGAAAAGACCTATCTCATGCTCCTTGGGGTAGATCTAGAAAAGCAAAGCCTCCTTTTCCAGAATTGTTTTTAAACCTTTTGGGATGGATCCCTTGGAGGAGGAACGTTCATTACGATAGCTTGACGGAAAGCTGCACTGGGTTACAAAAAGAATTATAATGCTGTCTTGAGCATTCAACCCTTTGATGGGGAAATGGATGTTGAGTGGAAGAGGAAGGAAGGGAGGGAGGGAGGGGGAAAGGAGGGAGGAAGGGATAGGGAGAGGAAGGAAGGAAGGAAGGAAGGAAGGAAGGAAGGAAGGAAGGAGCCATAACTGCATGTGTCAGTTTTGGAAGCTGGGGTTTTCTGGCATGCTGACAGCATGTGTGCTTCATGAGAGGTTTGAAACCAACCAAATTCTGGCACGAGAATAATAGGATGGACCTAAAGTAGCAGGATGTTTTTTCTCCATGGATGGTCAGAAGAAAGATAAGATGGACCATACCTGAATCTCATTTGGAATAATTTACCTAGGAAGACAGGACCCATATGATACAAGAGGATGCCTTAGCAGGAAACCAAGACCATCCCAAAGATGCTTTTCCAAAAGGACTTTCTTGGTTTTTTTCCTTGAAAACATTCTGCTTCTTCTCCAAGAAGCTTCTTTAGCTCTTCAGCTTCTTGGATGAGAAGCGAAACATTTTCAAAGGAGGGGGGAAAAAAACCATCAAAAACTATCCTGTTGCCTTTTGGAAAAATCACCTTTGGGACATAACCATGAGTAGGATGATTGAGCATCTCCATAGACGTCAAACCGAGACAGTGTTTCTCAACCATGGCAACTTCAAGATGTGTGGCCTTCAACTCCTACCATTCTCCAGCCAGCTTTGAGAGTCCCTGTTAATAGCAGTATCAAACTACCTTGAAGGAAATCTGAAGAGAAGAAGAGGCTCAGGGCAAAATGCAAACCGGCTGCTAACAGAATTAATAGATTTGTTTCCCCAGGCAATTGAAATTCCCCCCCCCCCCCACTACTGACAAGTGGTTGTTCTTGAACCATGGACTTAGCCGCCACAACAATTTCTGGAGGCTTTTCTTATGGTTCCCACCACCGGAACGTTGTCTTTATCAAAGGTTAGAAAGATATCACCCACCCACCCACAACCCTAATTTGGAATTCTCCTCCAAGTGTTGTGGCCCATCAGCAGCCTGTGCAGCTGGCACCTGAGTCAGACAATGAGGAGGCTGGAGAAGAGGTGGTGCCAGAGGCGGGGATTCAGCCAGGGCCTTCAGAACCTCCAGAAGCTCCCATAAGTGAAGAGGAAGAAGAGGCGGAGCCTCTTCTCGATGCACGGGCGCGCAGAGCTGCCAAAAGACAGGAATGGCTCCTCAGGAGGAGGTCTCCTTGAGAGTAAGGCTTGGGGCTAATTGGCCACTCCCTTAGCCTATTTAAGGAGGAACACGGACTGAAGCAATTTGCAGGGAACAACTCTGTTCACTCTCCTTCGCGTCCTGATTTTAGTTCTCTTATCAGTTTCCTGAAAATTACTTCTGGGCTTTCTGCCAACCATAGTAAGATTACGATTATTTATTCTTTGGATTCTTGTAGGCTGTTAAGAAAGTTAATTAACCGCCTTTATTTGAAAAAGACTGATTTAATTTAGTAAACTAAGGTTTGTACAGACTTTGTGTGTGCTGCGTTCTTTGAAGTCCGTAGCTGGGACAGAACACCCCGTTTCCTCCAACAGCCCTATGTGTTACAAGGATCTTGCGCCGAATAAAACGAGCCACCCCGTTTATTTCTTTGCAAGTGCTCTGAACTATTGGCTCTGTCGCTACCTCTCCGTCCTCTGCCTCTCAAAGTAAATAAAACTCTCAGCTTCCTTTATTACCTTGTAAAATTATTTATTAAAAGCTCCCATCTTCTTATTCGATCCTCTGCATTCCACAGGGAGACCTATCCCAACGCGGAAGGGGTGGCATTTGGCTGAATTTATGATCCGTTGCTTGCACATCCACTGTGGATTTTCAGAGGAGAAATTATCTGCTCTCTCATGTGGTTGCTCTGCTAAAAGGTGGCTGGGTTTTCAGTTCCCAGCCCACCGCCTCATCACTGGGGGCTTGCCAAATACCATCATCAAACAATAGGCAACGGAGAACGTATTAATCAATGTCACCGGTGCTCAGAACCTAATACCTTTCTGCGCTGAAATTTATGGGCAGCCAACTTTAGAGACACATGAATCAGGTTTTTCTGCTACTGCAAAGTCTTTGCATCAAGAACAGGTAAAGGACTACGAGAGAAAAGGGTTCCAGATAATTTGTCTCAAGTCCAAAGAAAGGTTATTTCAGGGGTTTTAGAAAGCACTTCATGGACCTCTGGAGACTCTTGATTATTTATTTATGTGTTTGTGGAGTCCCTGGTACTTTACGAGCTCAATGGTTTTCTTGTAGACATTTCATTACCTGAGTAGGTAACATCATCAGTGCTAGAAGGGAGTGGGGCTTGCTTTTATTTTTATATGCTGGGAGCGTGCCCTGTCAGAGTTGGTGGAAGTGTTCTTGGTGGTTTCTTGATTAGGCTGTGGTTTATTGTTAGCTTGTTTGTCTGCATTGATAGTTCCTTAATTAAAGTATTGTTTATGTCAGGGTTCCAACGGATGCCCTAATTAAATCATTAGCCTCGAGCCAAGCTTCAAAAGAAATCCAGTTATTTATTAGGAGCTTCATGTTGGTATGTTCCAAGTGAAGCCAATTCTGACCCCATGTAATTTACAGTGCAGGCTTGACTCCGTTTCCCCCCTCCCCCCAGGGTGTGTCATCAGTCACATTTGCCAACAGAGCAAGTTTGCAGATTGTAGAAATCACTCCCCTTCGACCGCTGTGGGTAACCCTGGGAGACAGCCCTGAGAGAGATATGTCTGGAATGTGCTTTTGTTTTTGGTTGCTGTGCTGCTTCGCCGTTTTCCCATCCTCCTTGCCTATGGCAACTCGAGAGCAGGCCAGGGATGCTTTGCAAGTTGACAGTTTACTTCTTGGTTGTTGATCTAGTAAAGGAGTCTCAAAAATTGACAACTTTAAACCCTGTGGACCTCAACTCCACAGAATTCCTCAGCCAGTTGTAGAAGTTGAAGTCCACAAGTCTTAAAATTGCCAAGTTTGGACACCCCCTAGCTTAATGTTAAATTTGGTATTAATCTCTGCTCATAATGAAGTTGGGGTAAGCCGTGTGAAATGATCAGAAGTAACTACCAAACCTCCTCATTCTTTGCTGCTTTTTAGATGAAGGTGTGTGGGACCTGTTTGTGAAAAATATCCCGCGGAGTGCCACATCCTACACGGTCAGCCTGGATCAGCTGAAAGAAGGAGTAAGCTATCAATTCCGGGTGGTGGCGGTGAATGAGTTTGGATACGGAGAACCCAGTGCAGCTTCTGTAGCCATCTCAGGTTGGTAAACTCCGTTCAGCATTCCCTTGGACATGTGGAGAAGTCTTTATTGTTGCAAGGTTGACATTGGGACACTCAACTTGCCTCCAGAAGTTGGGGGTGCGCCAATGCTGGAGGTTTTCAAGAAGAGATTGGACAACCATTTATCAGAAATGGTATAGGGGTTCCTGCTTAAGCAGAGGGTTGGACTAGAAGACCTCCAAGGTCCTTTCCAACTTTGTGTTCTTCTGAGTAGAAGAGAAGACAGGTGTCAGGGTTCCAAGGAACACCCCCAACGAAATAAACCTCCGAGACTTGAGTTTCCTCAAAGTTCCATTTTATTAAAGTTGTCATATTGACACATCTGAGAAAACCCGAATCTGAAAGTTTCCAGGTTTTCCCCACCCAAAAGGGACTTGAAAAGTTCAAGCCCCTGCCCAACACCCACAAGTCCATCACATGGTCCAATCAAACATGGTCCCAACTGGAGATTCCTCCCAGATCCAGTCTTCCAGGTGCAGGGCAAGTTGTCCTTGACTCACTGAGAAAGGAATGTTATTATGACTAGACATCGCCCCTGCTCATACAATCCCCCCTCCCAGTTTCCCACAATAGTAAATGCAGCAGATCTGAAGGCCTAATGCAAAAGATGACTTCCAGGCCTAACAGGTCGCTGTATGCTTTCTATGAGTTCCTCCCATGCTTGCCCTTCAAAATAAATCCATCTTCCCAAAAGAAAGCAAGAGATGCCTCAATGAGGTGAGTTGGGGCAAACATGAGTTTTCCAGAGCTGATCCCTCAACCGGTTGGTCCTTCTTCCCTACAGCTCACACGGAATCTCCTTTCTATGAAGAGTGGTGGTTCTTGCTCGTGGTGGCCCTCTGCAGCCTCATTCTCATCCTGATGGTCATCTTTGCGTTGATCTTACACAACCAGACCAAGAAGTACCGAGACAACAACACAGGTGGGCTCTTCCTCTCCATCCCTCCCCCCCCCCCTTGGAGCCTTGGACCCTCACAGCGTGTGACAAACTGGAAAATAATATTTCCTAATCAAATCCTTGGGCCTCCTCCTGGCCTTGCCCCAGGACCGATCCCTGCCTCCAACCCTACACAATAGCCTTTTTTCCCTACGTTTCATTGGATTAAATTCCACTGCGCTGGGGGGGAAAAATCATCCTTGCTTTGCTGCGCTTCATCCCAAGTGCCTGAGTTATCATCACTGCAGGCCGAAGTGCTTGTTTACATTCCTTGGGTTGCCTTCTTCGTTCTTGAGTGCCCTTAATAATACCTGCATGTCTACGCTTCCACCTGTCATCCAACCTCAACTCTTGGCCTCTTTCGGGGGGGGGGGAGCTTAAATATTTATAGCTCAGCCCCCAGACTCTGTTTTCAGAGCTTTGCAAATCAATTGTGTGCCCTTTCCGCCTGAGACACAAGTCCTTTCAAAAGCTGCCAATAGCACATGCCACTCCAGTAACCTGTGTGAGTGTGTGTGTGTGTCTGTCTGTCTGTCTGTCTGTGTGACAGGCACGTTAACTCTTTGAGACTGAAAAATGGGGAGGGGTCGCGCTCCCCCCTTCCACAAACAACAGACCTTAGAACAAGCAAGCAGCAAGCAAAACCATGACGTTGACCACTGGTGTTTGGCACAGGCAGAACAAGATTTTCTGCCCACCGTTTGTTCCCGCCAGTGATAAAAACCCACATGGGAAAACTTCCTTCAGAACTCCGCAATTTGCAGCCAAAGATTTATATTCTCTCATTCCCTTCCACCCACCACCACCACCCCCAATAAAACCGCCTCCCTCAGGAATAAATTCACTTCTAACAAGTGTTAGTAAATCAGGTTTTTATTCCCCTGGGATTGGAAATGTTTGAATGGCATGGCACTTTATCGAGCTAAATGTTATTTTAAATTCCTACGCGCCATGCACAGGCAGCTCTCTCCGTGGAGGACGAACATGAAAGAGAAGGTCCGTCCTTCACCTTTTGCAAAAACTTTGTGTGTGGTGTGGCAGGAGATTGAGTTGTGCAGGAACAACTTTCCTTGAAGCAGGGGAAGTTGATGGCAGACCGAGGACGAGAGTGCTCCTTAACGATATCGAAGTTTAGCTCTCACGAGGCCTTTGGGTTTATATTCCAGGACAGAAGCCAGATTTTATAAATTCTGGAGAACCTGTACAGCAGATGTGGTATTCAGCAGGTTCTGACCAGTTCTGGAGAACCGGTAGTGGAAATTTTGAGTAGTTCGGAGAACCGGTAAATACCACCTGTGCCTGCCGCTGCCCCCATCTATTCTCTGCCTCCTGAGTCCCAGCTGATTGGGAGGAAATGGGGATTTTGCTGTATCCTTCCCCTGGATTGGGGAGGGGATGGAGATTTTACAATGTCCTTCCCCTGGAGTGGGGAGGGAATGGGGATTTTACAATATCCTTCCCCTGGAGTGAGGAGGGAATGGGGAGTTTATAATATCCTTCCCCTGGAGTGGGGAGGGAATGGGGATTTTGCAGTAACCTTCCCCTGGAGTGGGGAGGGAATGGAGATTTTACAGTATCCTTCCCCTGCCATGCCCACCAAGCCATGCCCACCAAGCCACGCCCACAGAACCGGTAGTAAAAAATTTTGAATCCCACCACTGCTGTGCAGGATCCTGAAAGCCATTGTAGCACAGAGATCCGTCTAGGAAAATCCAGGTTTTTAATAGACAAGCGGTTGTAATAAGAGAAACCCTTCCAGGAGGACATCTAGAATGCTTTGAGGACCCACCAGATGGTCTTCAAGAGCCTCATTTTCACCCGAATGGGAAAATAGGTCATACCCCTTGAGACTTTTCAAACCCATTTTCTCCATGAGAAACCAAAAATGTCCCCGAAAGTTAAGAGGGCCATTCGGGAGAAACTTCTACTCTTAGTTTTCAATTTTACAGAATGGTATTTTTATTTTTTTATTTTTTTTTTTTAAAAAAAAAACAAAAACAATGAAAGAATGTTCCAAAATATAATTGTGCTCATCCAGTCTGAAAGGAGGTCATGACTCATTTTATCATCTCTAAATGGGGTCCCAAGTCTCTCTCGCTCCAGTTTGCTTCGCATTCACCATATTTGATTCAGCGGAAGTAATATTCTTCAGTGAACGCCAGCGGATTCAAGCTGCAAAGGCGTAATCCTCAAGTTACTTCCTTGGGGGCAAATCTCCCCAAAATCGATGAAGCTTTTCTTTTAAGCTGTCTTGAACGGGGCCATGCTTTGAAAGTCTATTCTGTGTGCATAGGACACCCAAGGTGAAAGCACCTGTTAAGTCTGAAAACATCAGTGCTTTCATCTTTGCTTTAGATTCATTGGTTAGATGAAGAAATCCATATGTTCATTGGAAACGGTTGGTTTTTCTCTCTCTCTCACCCCTCCCCAGAGGCTCAGACAAACGAAAACCACATGCTATATAAAGGGGGGGGGGAGAAAAAAAACATAAAGTTCCCTCAATAAAAGTTACAACTTGCCCATAAGATCTTTGACTAATATTTTAGTTTTTTCCTTATTTATTTTCAATCCTGCAACTTCTCACAATTCTTCTATTTTTCCTATTAACTCGGGGCCAGTTTCTAAATAGTTCTTCTAAGATAAATACCAGGTCATCTGCAAATGCTTGTAAATTTGTATTTTTCTTTCTTTTTTTATTTCCATACCTTTTATTTCTAAGCCTTGTCTAATACCTCTGTTGAACACTTCCAATAACAAATTTGCAGGACACGTTGTCCCACCGTCTCCTACTGCTAATGGTTTTTTTTTTTTAATGCAATTGGACTGGGGGTGCAATTTTTTTTTAATGCAATTGGACCCAGGGGTGAAATCTAAAATTTGTTACTACCGGTTCTGTGGGTGTGGCTTGGTAGGGGGGGTAATGTGACTGGGGGGGTGTGGCCAATTTTTTTCTTTTACTTTTAAAACCACTTTTTACATGTAAAACCATGTAAAAAAATGCTTTCAAAAGGCTCTGAGGATTCCAGTTGAGTTGCCTGAATCAGTGGGCAACTCAGCCGGGATCATCAGAGCTTGGATCGTCAGAGCCATTTAAAAAGAAAAAAAAAGGATCAGATGATTGCGTGGCTGAGCCGGGCATGGGGGGGGCGGGAGCAGGGATTTTTGCTACCGGTTCTCCGAACTGCCTGCCGCCATCACTACCTACTCGCCCGAGCCGGTCCGAACCGGGAGCATTTCACCTCTGGACTGAGTGTTTTATTAATATGATTATTGGATTAGGGATTTTTTGTCTTCAGTGTGAGTTGTATTGTGTTGGGGGAGTTACATTGAGGGAGCTCAACCAATCTCATTGTACATACGTTGTGCACTGACAATAGATTTGATTTGATGATTATTGTAAGAGAAGAGCAAGTAGAGCTGGGAGTGGAGTTAAGTGTGTCACCAGTTTAGCATTCTTACGTTGCCACAAATGTTCCAAATTTGCTTAACGCATTGTAAACCACCCTGAGTCCCTGGAGAAGGGCGGCATATAAATTAATTTTTTTTAAAAAAATCCAGCCCCTCTTGAATTCCGTGGACCTTTATCTGGTGCCAATTTAGTGCTGATCATTAGTTGACGAGATATTTGCATATAGGCATGAGCAATAAATCAGCGTAACTGGAATGTGTGGTGATGTCCTGATTCTTTGTGCCTGACAGTTATCTCAAAAATGATGGGATTTTTTTCCCCCTCTCTGTTTTCACCCAGAGCCAGAGAAGGGTCTACGCCTTCGCTCATTCTGTCGCCATTTGTCCCCAGGAAAAAATGTGTCCGGCGTGGAAGAATCTGTCACTCTGGATAATGGGGGGTTTACATCACTGGAGCTCAACAGCCGGCATCTCAATGTCAAAAATACTTTCTTGAAGAAGAATGGGACCAGGTGAGGTGGCACCAGAGCACCCAGAATCCAGGCAGACATCCACACTGGCTTTCTCTCATGGTTCCAATGGATGCCCTCATTAAATCATGAGCCTCGAGCCAAGCTTCAAAAGAAATCCAGTTATTTATTAGGAGCTCCATGTCGGCACATACCGAAATGAAGCCAACTCTGACCCCACGTAATGTACGCCCCTAATCATGACCCTGTTTCCCCCCTCCCCCCAGGGTGTGTCATCAATTACATTCGACAATGGAGCAATTTCTCAGGTTGTAGAGATTACTCCTCTCCGGCCGCTGTGGGTAACCCTGGGAGACAGCCTTGAAAAAGATATGTCTGGAATGTGCTCCTGTCTTGGGCTGCCATGTTGCTTCGCCGGTTTCTCATACACTTTGCCTATGGCAACTCGAGAGCAGGCCAGGGATGCTTTGCGAGTTGACATTAGGCTTAGTTATGCATATTCCCTTGGAAGGGTGGGAGGATTAAAAAACAAAAGCAAAACTCAACACTTAGCTTGAGAGCACAGCTACATGTGAAGGCTCTGTCTTCTTTGTGCTGCAGTGGGCAATCACAACTTGCATTTATGGCTTCCTTCTTGCCTGCGGCACAAAGTCTGCTGCAGCTGAGTCGCATCTGAGAGTCTCTGGAGAAGTCAAATGAAGTGCTGACTCTGGAGTTTTTCTGCAGAACTATAACAGACCTCTCTTCTCTAACTCAGGGGTAGGGAACTATGGCCTTTTAATGACATGGGACTTCAACTCCCAGAATTCTTGCTGGCTCAGGAATTCTGGGAGTTGAAGTCCAACAAGTCATAAAGGGGCCATAGTTCCCCACCCCTGCTCTGGTCCAATGCGTCCGATACATACTGTCAAACATGACAATACGTTGAGCTTAAGCTGTTTTTTAGCTTTCCCATCAAGGCACTCAAAATATAGTCAACTCCATGAACATTGGTGAATCACCCGAATAAGTCTACAAAGACGTAAAAGGATACAGATTTCTGTTATGAGCCACACAGACTTGCAGGAGATTGGAAAATTTGACTATACAACAACAACAACAACAACAACAACAACAACAACAACAACAATTTTATTTCTATACCGCCCTTCTTCCAAAGATTCAGGGCGGTGTCCAGCCTATTAAAAACACAAAGACAGACATCAATTAAGAACAATTAAAATTATTAAATAAATTTCGGCTCAGATTTAAAACCCCAAAATTTAAAACACCAATTTAAAATCATTACATGATGTCATACATATATGACATTGATAACGTAGCAATATAAATAGTAAATGACAAATTAGGGAGTTTGGGGGAGGGAAAATCACAGTGACTTTCATGGGGTTTCGTCATTTAACTTCAGATTGGGCAAATTCTCTCTACAGAAACATTTTGAAGTGTGGATAGATATATGAGGGGTCTTCGGTGCTCTCTGAGCTTGGCTGCGTTCCTACAAGTGTTTCATTACCTAACTAGATAACATCATCAGTGCTAGAAGGGAGTGGGGTATGCAGAGTGAAGGAGGAAAAGGAGACACCCACTCCCTTCTAGAATTAATGATGTTACCTAGTTTGAGTCATGAAACTTCTGGAAGAAACCAACCAGCTCCAGAGAGCACCAGGGACCCTCTCATTTCAACCCTCAGCTACAAATATTCTCCTTTATGGGTACTTATATATCATCAAAGTGGACATGGTGGCTCAGCGGTTAAGACACTGAGCTTGTTGATCGAAAGGCCGGCAGTTCAGCAGTTCGAATCCCTACTGCCACATAACAGGGTGAGCTCCCGTGACTTGTCCCAGCCTCTGCCAACTTAGCAGTTCGAAAGCAGGTAAAAAAATGCAAGTAAAAAAATAGGGACCCCTTTTGGTGGGAAGGGAACAGCGTTCCGTGAGTCTTTGGCATTGAGTCATGCCGGCCACATGACCATGGAGACGTCTTCGGACAGCGCTGGCTCTTCGGCTTAGAAACGGAGATGGGCACTGCCCCCTAGAGTCAGGAATGACTAGCACATATGTGCAAGGAGAACCTTTTCCTCTACCTATATATCATCAATGCTTACAAGGACCTTATTTTCCAGAAAGAAAACAATTTGGCCTCACGCTTTTACAGTACCCAATACTCTATTGAGAGAGAGAAGTTGGCGAATGGGTTTTATCTATCGGACAGAATCAAAAGCCAGCCCAAACTTAATTTCCTTTCCTTTTTCTGGTTCCAGATCACCACCTCGCCCGAGCCCTGGAGGCCTACATTATTCGGACGAGGACATCTGCAATAAGTACAATGGAGCTGTCCTGGCAGAGAGCATCGCCCTCACCGAGAAACCCTTGGATGCTTCAGAGTCGGAAGTGAGTTTGTTCATTCAAGGCTGGTTGGAGGAACCCTGTTAAAATGAATCCAAGAAGGATTGCTCAGCGATTGCTGCTAAATGAGGCAAAGTTGCATCAGGAAGTGGTGAAGTAGGATGAAGAGAAAGGGACAATCTATCTTCAGCCTGGTAGAATTTGACAGAAGGTGACAAAAGTCCCACCACTTTTTTTTATGGTCTCTTGAGAAGGAACCCAAACTAAGAACCAAAAACATTCAAAGGTCAAGTACGTAAGTAAGACTAAGGAGGGCACCATCAACAGAAAAATGGTGCTATTCTACTCAACTGGGCCATGGCTTTGTATCTAACCAATCGTGGTTTCGGGGGGATTCCATAACTCTGGAAATTTTTCACCCTTTATTCTTTTAGTGCCCTCTAGCACATAACCAACTCTTGCTGGGTCAGCCAACTCTCCGTAATGTTTCTGACCACAGATGATCTCCTTGGCAGGAAGGATGTGGCTTGGTGGGCATGGCAGGGAAAGGATACTGCAAAATCTCCATTCCCACCCCACTCTGGGGCCAGCCAGAGATGATATTTGCTGGTTCTCCGAACTACTCAAAATTTCCGCTACCCGTTCTCCAGAACCTGTCAGATTTCACCCCTGGGCTAGTGAGTCAGAATTAAGACTTTCCACAGCAAATGTAGGACTTTAGAACTAGCAAGCATCCAGGGAAGCGTGATGTAAATGCCCGTATCCTGGTTAAAAACGAGACCTTGTGGAACACCTTGCATAGAATCTTCCTGGAAGGTGAAGACCAACAGAGGCTAACAAAACAGTCATTTCTTTTAGATAGGGCTACCAGATCTGGATGGGGAACATGGTGGCTCAGTGGCTAAGACGCTGAGCTTGTCTGTCAGAAGGCTGAGCTCCCGTGACTTGTCCCAGCTTCTGCCAACCTAAGAGTTCGAAAGCACCTAAAAATGCAAGTAGAAAAATAGGGACCAATTTTGGTGGGAAGGTAACAGCATTCAGTGCGCCTTTGGTATTTAGTCATTCCAGCCACATGACCACAGAGACATCTTCAGACAGCGCTGGCTCTTCAGCTTTGAAAGGGAGATGAGCACCGCTCCCTAGAGTTGGGAACGACTAGCACATATGTGCAAGAGGAACCTTTATCTTATCAGATCTGGATTGCAAAACAAGACTAGAGTTAAGTCCCTTGTCACCCAAATTTTCTTGTAGCCTGATGTGTCTGGGGAAACTCAACCCAATACCTGAACAGTCCACATCTGGTTGTAACCATCCCTTCCTTCCAAGCAATCAGAGGTCATTTCCTTTCTGTCTGTTGGAGCCATAACAGGGAGCACCGAGGGGGAATCTTCCTGTTGTTAAAGGTTGGAAGATTTGCTGCTGTCTCCTTTCTACTCCCATTTTAATCCATTTTCCCATGTAAGGCAATATTATCTTGAAAGCCTCAAGTTGACAAGGCAGGGTGACCCCCCCACCCCACCCCCGCCACCCTCCCTTCTCAACACAATGCCTGCATTTCTATCTCTGGATGATCTGAAAATGCCAGATTGTGAAAGGGAAATGCAATCAATCAAGGTGAATGCCAGAGGCATGTTGATTAGGGACCCCCTGCCTCGTGCTCTTGCAGAGAAGATCCTCCTGGGCTGGCGTTCTTGGAGGAAAACACTTTGACAGGTTAGGACATCACCAGGCTCTCTGCAATCCCTCCTCCCAGGGTAAGGTTTACATGGAAAGTCCTTTCTGGTGTCATGGGAGGGAGGGAGGGAGGAAGGAAAGAAAAAAGAAAGAAGGAAGGAAGGAAGGAAAGAAGGAAGGAAGGAAGGAAGGAAGGAGCGGCAGAGAGAGGAAGGAAGGAAAGAGCAGTGGAGGAAAGAAGGAAGGAGCAGCGGAGAGAGGAAGGAAGAAGCAGTGGAGGAAAGAAGGAAGGAAGGAAGGAAGGAAGGAAGGAAGGAAGGAAGGAAGGAAGGAAGGAAGGAAGAATTCTCTGGTGGAAACACAATTATAGATTCTATTCTTGAGGAAGGCAAACAGAAAACTCACACATTTTGAGCATCTGTACGCTTACTTTTGAATGTGAGACATAGCGGCATCGATATTTATGATAGATCAAAGCAAGGAGGCTGTATTTTAAAGACATTTTTAAAAAGGCCCCTAGAAGGTTGTGGCCAATGTTAATGCAAGTTCTTAAAAGCTCAGAAAAGTCCTCCTTCCCACCAACCATCTTCTGTTTAGATTATCTTTCCTGTCAACTTCATTCCATCCCGTCCTCCTTTCTGGATGTTTCCTAACATCTGATCAAAACGTGATCCTCAAGGGGAGGACCAAAGGAAAGCGCAGGAACCGGAGAAGAGCAACCTTCTCAGCCTCAAATGAAGAGTAACCTTCTCAGCCTCCTACCAACAATTTGTGGGGCTTTCCCTGAAACACAATGCAGCATTTGTCTTCCTTCCTTCCTTTCTTTTTTTCTTTTCCTTCCACAACCTTTTCCACCTGATATTTGTCATCGGGAGAAAGCCCGCAGCCAAGGGCCAGAAGGCAGCTGATTTCGGGAGGGCTCGTGTCCACCAAGAAAAACATCCATCGTGAACTCCAACACCCCTGCTGAAAACCTGTTAAGCTCTAACCTAACGCGAGAGATCAGGGAAAGCAGCAACGGCAGCAAAAATATTACAAGCTTAGCTCTTTGGCAAGGAGAAACCAGGAAGAACCAAGATCAGCCATGGAGGCCCGGAGAGAGAAGATTAATTGTCTTCTCAGCAGTGTTTCTGCTGAGGCTTCCTCCTGGTCACCTGCCTTTCACCTCTTGTTAATTATCTTTGGCAGCCTGCTGCTTTTGCCTGCCCTCTGACCGAGCCGCTGGGGAGTGACAACATTATCTTGTGATTACACTCACAGTGGTTCTGTTCTTCTCTGTGTGACACCCTGGAATTAAAACCTGCCATTACACTGGCGGCACAATGTTGCTGGGTCACTTTTGATATTCATGTCAGGAGTCCCACGTGCCCGAGAGAGAGTTAAGACCTGGCCAAGATGACTTCTATAGCCTGAGCCGAGAGAGAGAGAGGTCACCCAACGGCCTCTCATTAAACCCTTTCCTTTCCTGTGGTGTCAAGAAGGCCATAACCCATAACCGTCCCTGAGAGGAATTTTTGGCACACCAACACAATCCTGGTTTTGTGACGTCCCTTCCTGCATTCGACCAGCCTGTTCCCCATTAGACCTTCGACGCTAGCTGGTTTCTCAGGACTCCAGATCTGGAGGAAGCCTGAGGAGTCAACAAGAGTATCAGGAAATAATGGTTAGAACTTCTGTGGTTCACTCTGGAGAAAGAGCCGACTCAACCTTCCTTTCTTAAAAAATATTGGATCTTGGTTCTAGGGAGAAGGTCAGTGGTGGGATTCAAATAATTTAACAAAGGGTTCTCAGCCCTAATGACCGGCTGGGTGCGCGTGGCCAGGGGGCGTGACTGGCCACATCTGACCTCCTGCAGCCCCCTGGGAGCACGGGGGCCACAGGGTTGTGCACCGCCCATGCCCCAGACAGAGACACAAAGACACAGACAGAGACACAGAGAGAGACACAGAGAGAGACAGACAGACAGACAGAGACACAGAGAGAGAGAAACAGAGAGAGAGACACACAGAGAGAAAGATAGAGACACACAGAGACAGAGAGAAACACAGAGAGACAGACAGGCAGACAGAGACACAGAGAGACACAGAGAAAAAGAGACACACACAGAGAGAAACACACACAGAGAGAGAGAGAGAGAGAGAGAGAGAGAGAGAGAGAGAGAGAGAGAGAGACTCACAGAGAAAGAGAAACACAGAGAGAGACACAGAGAGACACAGACACACACACACACAGACACACACACAGACACAGAGAGAGAGAGAGAGAGAGATCATATTAATTTTATTATTGAAGATCAGATGTGTCTGGCTGCAAACTGCATATCATTAAGCCTCTTCCACTCCAGACCGCCTAAGAGCGTGGACCCCCAAAGCAGAGGCATTGGGGGCTTGATTAAGGAACCCAAGGCCTTTTGCTTTGTACCGGTGTGGCCAAGCTACCAGGATCTTGCATTTTAATGAAGGTCGGAGCCCTGGAATTGCAGAATTTATCGGTCCTAGGAAAGGAAAGGCTGGAGAGAGGAGATAGAAACCAACCAGAGTAAAAGGGTTTTTTTCCCCCTTTCTTCTTCTTCTGATGCCTTTTGAAAGTATTCAAGCACACCCAGCCGTTTGCCTCTCTCGCGATCAAAAAGAAAGGGTACCCAATTCTTTTGCTCAGCCTGTTTCCGACTGAAATTTGACAGCTGCCACGCTTTTGAAATTCCCCACAATGCCGGCTTTAAGCGAAACCAGCCCGGGGGCTCTCCAATTTGTTTCACAGCCTTTGTTTCTTCCACCTGACCAATATATATATATATATATTTGGGGCATTTTCTCTGTTTTTGTGGCTGCCCAGGCATCAGTGCACCTTGGCTGGTCAATTTCCAATCTACCTGAGCGCCCAATCAAATTCCGGGCCGATGCTGTTGCCCTGGCAACCATTGGGAGGATGCAGAGACTGGGGCCTCGTTGCACCGCCGAGACGAGACGGCCCTGCTGCATTGCCACTTAGTCAATAGTTGGAAGTCATTAAAAGGAACGTGCTCCTTTTGAGCCGTAAGCTGGGATGGAGACCATTCGGGAAATAATGAGGGAGGGCTGCAGGGAGCTCAGAGAAAATTTGGAGAGGTTCAGGGTCCCAGCACCGGAACCTGAGCATGTCAAATGCTTGGAGCTAATATTGCTAACCAGCCTTATTCACAAGCACTAAGGAGATGGTAGACTAGGGGCATCCAACCTAGGCAACTTTAAGATCTAGGGACTTCAACTCCCAGAATCCCCCAGCTAGCCTGCTCCACCATTTCAGGCTGTCTGGGGAATTCTGGGAGTTGAAGTCCACAGGTTTTAAGATTGCCAAGGTTAGACACCCCTTTGATAGACCATCAACCCCAAGCTTGATGCCTCCACAGGATTTAAGATTGACAAAGTGGGCATCCCTGTGGTAGACCGTCAACCCCAAGCTTGCATTGTCCCGGGGTGTCACGTGATCCCCATTTAGCGACCTCCTGACCAGCAAAATCGATGGGGAAGCCCATCATTCACTGAACAACCATGTGACTCATTTAACAACTGCCATGATTCACTTAACAAATGTGACAAGAAAAATAGTAAAAAAGGGGCAAAATTCACTTAACAAATTTCTCGTGTGGGCGACATAAATTTTGGGCTCAATTGTTGGTCGTACGTCGAGGACTTGCTGTAAACGAATGTCTGTAGAGATTCAGAGCCATCCAGGTGGATCATGGTTGTCCCAAAGGCGGTTTTTTTTTTTTCAAAAGGCAACTGGGCTTTCTTTTGTTTTTCTTTGAAGACGTTTCGCTTCTCCCCCCAGGAAGCTTCCTCAGTTCTGACTTGTAAATGGCAGTTTGTAATTCGAGGGACCCCCTGCATCGATTCCACTCCACCTTTCAGTCAAAAGCTTTGGCCATGTATATCTTATCAATAACAGCACGGAAGACGTCACAAGGAAGAACAAAAAGCAAAAAGCACTTAGAGATTTAGCCTCTTTGGGTGGCTGGATCTCTCTTGGAATAGCGATGCATACAAAAATAGACATTTCTAATCAGGATGGAATTCATTATTCCTGTCATTTCCCGTCTGTCATTTCCCTGCTGGGCCTGTAAACCAAACAAGAGTCAGATACAGCTTTAACATCCTCTGGTTTCAGAGAAACAGTTGAACGGGCCATTTTTGCCATGGGGAGTGGAGATTACGGATACCTCCCCCTCCCCCCCCCCCGATTCTCTGCAGCTCTTTTCAAGTGGCTATAATTCCTAATTTGCTTGCCAGTTTCCTATACACACACACACCCTCCCCTCCCCTTCAGTTTGCCTCCTGTTTTTCTTATCGGGTGGACCCCCTCGCTCACCACTGAAAGCACCAGGTAGGATTCTCATTATACCGCCAGCTGCATAGCGAAAATTGATTTTATGCGTCTCAAACTGTATCGTTCAGATTCAAGAGTTCTCAAATGTGTTTTTAACAACAGATAAAATAGAGAATGTCACACTTAAAAGATAATAAATTAAGGGGGCCCCTCCCGGACCGTCCTAATGCCCCTCTGGGGCGTGGGAATATCCGAAATGGGGCCCCCGTGGGTTGGATTTGATTGCGGTTCTAAAGGAGCGGAGAAACCATTCTAAGATCTAACCGTTGGTCTCAAACAACCCTTGGGGGAATCAAATCAAAACAGTTTAGAGGTGATACATTTGACAGAATCCCTTTTAAAAGAGAAGTGAGAGTCCTCCCAGAACAACCAAGATGGGATCCAAGTTCCAGAGAATGTCCCTCCTTCAATATTTCTCTGGTCAGTCCAGTGGGAGGGATGGAGTGATGCGATGGCTTAGAGTTGGAGCTCTTGCCTCAAAATCAGGAGTCTGTGAGTTCGATCCCAGGTAGAGGCAGATATTTCTCTCTCTGGTCACACTGAGAATATATCTACCGAACAAAACTCCACATTGGCGACAGGAAGGGCATCCGGCCAGTAAAGCGTTCTGCTAACTCCATTCAGTTGCCCAGACTCTACCCCGCAAGGGATTATGGGGTCGTTAACAGTTGATGATGATGAGTTCAGTTGGAGGGATCAACTCAAGGAGAGATTGTGATCCTTCTAAGGATGTGGATAAACCCGTTGAGATCCACGTCCTGGAAACACATACGAGATTCAGCTCAGTATAGTAAACATCCTAATCCACACCTGGGAGAGATTTGAAGGAGATTAAGACAAGGTGGAACAGGCAAAGTCCTGTCTTTTCCGCCACCCTGAAGGTAAGGCGCCATGGCGTCTCTTTGCTCCACATGCCTCCTGATTCCTGCACCGAGCTCTCTTGAATCCCGATGTCAAGATTCCAAGTAATACATCCCATTCAATAAGAACTCCAAGGCAGGCAATTTCCTCAAAGAACATTTTATTGGGACATGTCAAATTGGCCAATTTTCTTGGTGAAAAACCGGCTCTAGATTCCCACCGGTTTTACACCCAGTTAAAAATAAAACTGTGTCACTTTCCCCAGAGTCGCGCATCACATAGTCCAATCAGCATGTAGTCCGGTTGCTAGGTGACCTCTTTCACCTCCACCTTTCGAACACCTCCACCAACGTCCTTGATTCCCAGGGAAAAGAACCGAAGTGGTGCAGTGGTTAGAGTGCTGTACTGCAGCTACTTCAGCTGACTGCTAGTTCAGCAGATCAGTGGATCAAATCTCACCGGCTCAAGGTTGACTCAGCCTTCCATCCTTCCGAGGTGGGTAAAATGAGGACCCAGATTGTTGGGGGCAATATGCTATTTAGTATACTGTCGATTGTTGTAAGCCGCCCAGAGTCCTTGGAGAGTGGTCGGCATAGAAATATGATTAATAAATAAAATAAATAATAAATAAAAGAATTTTATTGTGGCTACAGCACCCCTCCCTCCCTGGCCCCTCTGCTCCAGGCTGTGTCAGCCCTGAAGCTGTGAGAAGAAGACGCTCTCTAGAGAAAAACTACAAAAGAAAATGCCCACAGTTTGACCAGTGGTGAAATGCATATACCTTCGCTATCGGTTCTGAACTGTGAGCATGCACGCTTCTTCTGGGCATGCACAGAGGATCAAAAATGGGACATAATAACATTCCGGTGGGTAGCCGCCATTGGGTCTACTGATTTGCACAAGCCGGATAAATCCAGTCGGATTTCACTGCTAAGTTCGCCCAACTTCAGGATTGACACCCGCACCTTGGTGTTTCGGGGAGTTACGTCTTTCACTTTCTTCTCCGCAACCTGTAGTAGAGCTGTCTCTCAGTCTTCCATCCTACAAATTCCCCATTCCAAAAACAATGACCACCTGGACCACACCGCGACCGAGGCATTAACAGATCCTTTCTCTCTCTCCGCTCACAGGGGACGGATTCCGACTATGAAGACGAGCTGCCAAAGCATTCGTTCGTCAACCATTACATGAGTGACCCGAGCTACTACAATTCGTGGAAACGCCAGCAAAAGGGCACAAAGCATTCGACGCCTTACAGATACGAGGAACGGGTCGCGAGCGAGGCCGAACCTTACTTCCAGACTGTTATCACGACGCAGAGTTCAGGAGGGGTCTACACCCCGACAGGACAGCCCACCCCAGGCTCAAGGACTCCAGTGACAGGGTTCTCCTCATTTGTCTAGCACCCAAGGAAAAAGAGCACCGGCCACAAATTCAGTGGCCTGCCACGGTTCGGGTCGACGCCAGCCCATCCCGACATGACTCTGGGCGGCACACAGGCAGTGATCTGGGGGTATATTTCTCTTTATCAGGGTAGAATGGATGTACATGTGAATGTCTTTTGGGTTTGGTTTTTTTTTTTTTTTCAAGACAATCAACACTTTAAGACATGGAGCTGATGAATTTGCTTTGATTTTTTTTTTTCTCCCCCTTTGAAAATCCCATAAATGATCAAAACCGGACCATTTTAACCACTTTGGAATATGATTTAAAAGAATTTTTTAAAAATAAAAATATGCTTTTTTAATGTCGTCTGGGTTTTCTTTCTTCTCTCTCTCTCCCTTCTCTCTCTTTCTCTCCTTTCTTTTTTCTCTTTTTCTTTCTTTCTCTTTTTTCTTTCTTTCTCTCTTTCTCTCTCTCCCTCTTTCTTTCTTTTTTCTTTCTCTTTCCTTTCTCTTTTCTCTTTCTTTCTCTCTTTTTCTTTCTCTTTCTCTTTTTTCCTCTCTCTTTCTTCTTTCTCTCTTTCTCTTTTTTCTTTCTCTCTTTCTCTCTCTCTCTTCTTTCTTTCTTTTTCTTTCTTTCTCTCTTTCTATTTCTAATCCAAGAAGTCAATTCCATCCTTTTGAATTACAGAGCAATTCAGTTACCTAAATTAAGGTGACGGGACAGATTTTAAAGTGCCGTGATGCCCAACTTCCAGAAGAAGAAAAGCGATTCCACCTTATTTGGAACTGTGCCCTCGGGGGGAACTCTGCACACCTGGAATTCTAAAATCTTTTCCCAGTACAGGCTTTGAAGAGGAGAACCAATCTCTGCTCTGAAAGGGACCCACATCAGTGAGATGGGGGAAAAGGTAAGGGGTTGTGATAATGGCTTTCCTGTCAGAATGCTTTTCTCCAGTTTCAACAATGGGTGTTAAGCAGGGATGGTATTCACTTACTTACTCTACCGGCTCACAAATGTACACGCCGGCCTTCCTCGTATGCTCCTGGCCTCAAAAACGTGCTTAAATAGGATAGCATTGAGCTGGGGTTTTCCACTACCAATTCGGCCAAACCAGTCTGAACCAGCTGAATACCACCTTTCCATATGTGGAAAGCACATATGGGTGAGCCTCATGTTTCTTCCTTTTTCAAATTCTCAAGTTGGGAAGGAGTTACCCTCCAATAATTCTGGAAGGGACGTGGTGGCTCAGTGGCTAGGACGCTGAGCTTGTCGATCGAAAGGTCGGCAGTTCAGCGGTTCAAATCCCTAGTGCCGCGTAACGGGGTGAGCTCCCGTTCCTTGTCCCAGCTTCTGCCAACCTAGCAGTTTGAAAGCAGGTAAAAAATGCAAGTAGGAAAATAGGGACCCCCTTTGGTGGGAAGGGAACAGCGTTCCGTGAGCCTTTGGCATTGAGTCATGCCGGCCACATGACCACGGAGACGTCTTCAGACAGCGCTGGCTCTTCGGCTTTGAAATAGGGATGAGCACTGCCCCCTAGAGTCGGGAACGATTAGTACATATGTGTGAGGGGGAACTTTTACCTTTACCTTAATGCTAGTTCCTCCAGTTACTCCTCAAAGGAGGCTTCCTATGCTCTCGTGTGAGGAAAGCAAACTTTTTGCTCGTCTTCCTTTCTGGTGAAGACTGTTCAATGGGTCATAAGTCAGAAATCAACAGAAACTGGAACGTGAAATCTGAACATAAGCAAATATTTAGTTTTATTTATTTGTATCCCGCCTTTATTATTTTTATAAATAACACATCCAACAACCTTCTTCCTCCTCTTTTTTCCCCAACCACAACAATCCTGTAAGGTAGGTTGGTCTGACAAAGAATGGCCCGAAGTCACCCAGTTGGCTTTTATGCCTAAGGCAAGGCTAGAACTCACTGTCCCCTGGTGGTTGGCCCAAAGTCACCCAGCTAGCCTTTATGGCTAAGGCAGGACTAGAATTCACCATCTCCTAGTGATTGACCCCAAATCATCTAGCTGGTCTTCATGCCTAAGCCAAAGCTAGAACTCACTGTCTACTGGTTGATTGGCCCAAAGTAACCCTGCCAGCTTTCATGGCTAAGGCAGGACTAGAACTCACCATCTTCTAGTGATTGTCCCCAAGTCATCTAGCTGGTTTTCATGGCTCTCCCATCCCACGATAGCTATAGTTCCAGATTTCAAGGCTGGCATTTTGGATCACAGATGGAAAAAGTTAGACGGGGCGATCAACCAGTCAAGCGCAAACCCCTGGCCCGAAGGGGATGTAAGAAATAAGGATGACTCTGGAGAGAAGATGCCATTTCGCTCAGCTCTTCAGCCGTAGCTTCCCCCAGGCCTCGGAGATGTGGGTTTAATGATTCCCCCCACCCCTTGTGAACGTAATGGACAAATGGGGGGCAGGGGGACGAGTTGGATCTACCTTAATTAAGTTGTTGTGTATTTTTAGAAGAAATTACAACACTTCATCACCGAATCCGGCTGGTCTTCAAGAGCTGAACAGGTAAGGGTAATTATTTCATTGTATTGATCGGTTGGACAAGGCCTGCTGAAGCAAAACACCAGGATGGAGAGAGAAAAAGAACTTTTTTTTATCAAAAGACTTCTGATCACAGGTTGGACTGAGAGTGGTGGCAGGTCTACAACTAAGCCCCAAATCCTTTCACATATAATTTCACTCCTGATCCTCTTTTTGTTCCCTAATCAGCCTTAGTTAAAAAGAGGGAAAGAAAAATGTGCTGTCAACTATCATTAAACAACCGGGAAGGGTAGCATATCCTCTGTACTGAGATCACAATCTTCCTTCTTCTGCAAGCCTCTCTTATATTATTCTCCCAGAAATACCGCAGAAGATTTACTAGGTTTACCGCTTTGCAAACACTGTAGGTCACCGTGCCTTAACTTTGCTTCCCCCTCTACCAAAATTAGAAATGAGAGGGGGGGAAATAATATAGGAATTATTCAGGATCTACCCCATCTATGACTCTGGTTCTTTACAAGATCGTGGTGATGGAAGCTCTCAATGTTCTTTCATCTAATCTCAGAATCATAGAATCTTGGGGCTGGATGGGACCTTGGAGGTCATCTAGTCCAATCCCCAGTTCAAGCAACTAATCCAGGAGCCTGGATAGCTCAGCAGACTAATGCATTGTGATTAACTCCAGCTGTCTGCAATTACTGTAAGTTCGAATCTCACCAGGCTCAAGGTTGACTCATCTATAGATAGATAGATGGAACAGATGGTATGTTTCTGTCCACTGCCAACCAGCAATGTATGGTCTTCTTAGGTAATGAACTTTGAGTTGGGGTGAAAAGAGGTTTGGAGAAGACCATGGCTAACAGATCCAGAAAGGAAGAAGCGCACTGTATACAGAACACTTCATTGCATACAGATAATCCTCCACTCAACAACTGTAACGGAGCCATTGATCATTACAGTCGTTAAGTCGTCACAGCTGTTGGGACCCAGGCCCAAGTAATTAGTATTAAATACAAACAGTTCGAAAACAAACAGACTTCATTAGAACAGCTGGGAATTAACTCATTCTCAGCATACTCCAAACTAAATGAAAGCAAATTCTTCAAAACACCATTGCTCAGTTTATCACCGACCTTGGGATAATTAGGCAAACTGCCAAAGGCTTTTCTTGGCAAAAGTTCAGAAGCAGAAGACACCGACAAGAAATGAATACAGTGAAACCAGAAGCAATTCTCTCAACGTTGCTTTCCGGCAAAGAGCCCAAGAGCCTTTGCTGGTCTTTTAAGCCTTATGGGTTATCTCTTGGCCCTACTCCCGAGTTGTCCTCTCTGCTTTAGCTGCTCCTGCCTTCTAGGCACTAGGAACAGGCTCCTCCTGTTCCCCTGCCCCTCTGCTGTCAGCCTCTGGAGGCTCCGGAGTCCACACATCACTCCCCGATGGTCCTGGCCTCATCTCTGCCTCCGACGCAGAGCCCTCAACCAGACCTTCCCCAGCCTCCAGGACTGGCCCATGTTCTTCCTCAGCCTCATCGCTGTCCGACTCCGCTGCCAGTTCCGCAAGCTACGGGCGGACCACAACAACATCCATAAAGTGAAATCAGATCTACAACTTTTTTTTACAGCCGTCGTAAAGCGAGCCAATTGTTCACTATGGGACAGTTTTGTTTAAAAAACAGCCTTTAAAATGCCAAAAATGTTACAAAAGTGATCGCAGGGCAATTCAAACAGCCATAAAGGAAGGCCACTTCGTAAGTACCCAACACCCAACATGCTGTTACATGACCATGAAGGAGCCTGATTATCAGGACTTCAGAACTGGATCGTAAGTAGCTTTTGGAGGGGTCTGTCGTAACTTCGAGCGGTCACTAAGCAGCCCGTTACAAGTCAAGGAACAGCTGCCTCTCATTTGCCTTTTCAATAAGGTATTGGTTACATCAATCAGTATGCAAAACCGTGCAGATACCAGAAAACTATGCACAATCGTTGATATTTGGTTAGCATCTACCAAGGAATTCCAGCCTTGAGTTGGCTGGCTTGGGAGCTTTGGAAAAAAAAATATCTCAGAAGCCAACTAATCCTTTTTTCTTTTTTTTTAACCAAGAAAGCTATCTGGCTGTTTTGCCCAGAAGTGGAGATTTTTCCCATCAACTTGAATTAAGGACCCAGCCGTACAGCTCTTCAAGTTAGTACAGCTCTCACTTTTCTTTAAGCAAATAGTTTGGAAAGAATAGGGTTTTTTGCAAAAGGGGAAAAAAAATCCCTAAAATAATAATAATAATAAAAAAGAAGAAATGAACTTTTAACAGACGCCATTTCTCCAAAGAGAGAATTGATCATGGAAAGAGGCGATGCCTGCTCGTGAGAGCGGTTTCCCAAAATAAGAGGAATTGCTTGAGAAAGAGTTCCCATCTCCTGTTTGCCTTCCAAATGGAAGATATCAAAAGTGGTTCTTTTAAAACTCGTTGACACTAACAAAGTAATTTCTGCTCTTCCACTCCACATCCATCTCTGTAATTCTGTTTTTATTGGCTGCGCTTATTCGGTTACAAGCGAATTGGAAGAGGGAGGCGGATTGAAACGCTGCAGGATTGAATATCCTTAAGACACCAAAATTGAATTTTATTCCTCTACTCTCATCACCATGCATTAGAGGCTAGGCCTTAGTATGCAAGAGCTCTAACCATAGGATTAATTACAAAGGTCATTTTTATTATTTACCCTGGATTTAGCGTCAGTCGTTCGTGTGGACGAAAAAGCTCTTCTTTGGGGCTAAAAACTTTGACAGTCGTCTCAAGTTGGTTAAAGACTTGTTTGCCAGAAATATTGGATGATCTAGGACAGTCCACTCAGAAAGCAATTAACTGCAATTGATTCCAATCAACCTTATGCCAATCACAGGACAGAGCCCAAAGATTCATCTCAACGTTTTGCACGAGGTCAAGATTTGGGCTGCCTTGGGAAATCATACCACTCTCCACTTCGTCATCTTTAAACTGGGTGGACTTCAACTCCCAGAATTCCCCAGCCGGCTTCAATCCCGGGAGTTGAAGTCCACCCAATTTAAAGTTGCTGGGTTTGAGAAACTCTACAATACATCATGGGACGTGGTGGCTCAGTGGCTAAGATGCTGAGCTTGTTGATTGAAAGGTCGGCAGTTCAGCAGTTCGAATCCCTAGTGCCGCAGAATGGGGTGAGCTCCCGTTCCTTGTCCCAGCTTCTGCCAACCTAGCAGTTTGAAAGCAGGTAAAAAATGCAAGTAGAAAAATAGGGACCACCTTTGGTGGGAAGGGAACAGCGTTCCATGTGCCTTTGGCATTGAGTCATGCTGGCCACATGACTACGGAGATGTCTTCGGTCAGCGCTGGCTCTTCGGCTTTGAAACGGAGATGAGCACTGCCCCCTAGAGTCGGGAACGACTAGCACATATGTGCAAGAGGAACCTTTACCTTTACCTTACAATAGATCATGGAATAAGATCAGAGATGATTAATATTAAGAAGTTTATGCCTATAAAATTCTAGAGTTCCATTCCAGAGCTCAATACTCTCTTGAGATGTTAATGCTTAAAATGAAATATCTCCCATCCATGCTATTTTAAAAATTCAGCTAACACCCCCTCCCCGCCTACACACACACAAAGTTTCAGCAATGATCCTGCCTTGAAGAAATATTAGCCCTTCTTCCTCTCCTATCGCAAATGTAAATGGTACCTTCCCAAGACTTGGGGATCTTTACCTGCCGCACATGGATTCTCCTTGCAAGCATTGGCACCAGAGATTGTGGGGTGGAGGGTGTCCTTTGAGGTGAGTGCATTGCTGTGCAAGATCCAGCAGAGGGCACTGTTTTGCTGTCAGTCATTGACTGGTCGGATTTGCATAATCAATGTGGGTAATCAATCAAGATTGTCAGAAGAAGGCCCCCTACTGGAAAGATTCTTTCCTCCACACTCTTTGAGGATTCAGGAAAAGAACAAGACAGATCGATCTGTGGACGGGCAGAGAACTGCAGCTGCATTGATAAATAACAGAATAAACCCCATCGGCATTGACAAAATTCCCATCGGTCAATTGCAAAAAGGCAATTTTAAGTTGGAACAGCTTACATCCTGGGGCAATAGATACCTTTAAGACCATCAAACAACAAGAATGTTAAATTTTCATCAATTGGTTTTATATTTTAATATTTCATTGTTCTCTGCCCAAAGTCCCTCTTTGAGGGAGATGGGTGGTTTAAAAATTAGATGGAGGGGGGAGAGATGATAGATAGATAGATAGATAGATAGATAGATAGATAGATAGATAGATAGATAGATAGATAGATAATAGATAGATATAGATAAAAAAGAAAGAAAAAAGAATAGAATAGATTGATGATAGTTAAATGGATGGATGGATGGATAGATAGATAGATAGATAGATAGATAGATAGATAGATAGATAGATAGATAGATAGATGGAACAGAGATGAGTGACAGATTAGGGCAAATAGAGAGTTGGTAAATATAATAGATGATAGATAGATAGATAGATAGATAGATAGATAGATAGATAGATAGATAGAACAGAGATGTGTGACAGATTAGAGCAATTATTGATAGAGAGATGATAGATATGAGAGATAGATAGATAGATGATAGATAGATAGATAGATAGATAGATAGATAGATAGATAGATAGATAGATAGACTCTTTTGAATGGGAAATTCCACCACACTAGGTTCCAGGGAAAACAAATGCCATTTAATTCTCTCCAGTATATACAACCGGTGGCTAATATTTGTCTGAACCAACAAACCACCCAGCAAAAACTTATTATCCCACCGTCTGCGTAGAGCAGGGGCACCTCTGGCCATCCTTACACTGAGCGCTAACTAGATTACTTGTCTACCCCTTCCTGGGAAGAGTTAATTGGACCATTTATCACTGTTTGCCCCAGAGAGCCAGGTTGGGCTAATTTTGAGAGGGGAAGTGAACATCCAACTCCTTCTTCCTTGGCTGTTCACACATCGCTTTGGGCTGCTTTCAGCAACCTGGGATAAATCAAAAGCACGCATAATTGTATTTTTGAGCCTGTGTACCTTGTTAGCCAATTTCTTCTTTTTCAGGATGAGCCGGTCTCTGCATCTGGTTTTCGTGTCGCTTAATTATATGCCTTTTTCTCACCGAACCTGTAACTAAAATTCCACTTGGACAAAAAGCAACGATTTCGTGAAACATCGTACCAATCAAACAACACAGCAAAAGTACTCCTGGTTTTGCCTAGAAGCACTAAGCAAAAGCAACACTGCCAAGTTTAAATTCCAAAATATGTTCCCAGCACACATGGTTCCCAGCCAAGCGTTACAACCCTGTAAGGAAGCGGCAAAAATATTTTCATCGTACAGAGAAGCAGCATTTTACACAGGTTCTTTCATTTCAGTCCCCCCCCCCCCGCCTCCCCAATGTTCTGGATCCCATCACCCCAGATCTTTCTCCTACAATCGACAATGGGTGCCTTGCCTTCCTATGAATGCACTGGTAATATTATCTAGTTGGGTAACGAAATGGTCTGCAAGAAAACAGAGAGTACCAAGGACCTCACATCTATCTGTCTGTCTGTCTGTCTATCTCTCTACATCTCTCTAATTATCTTATCTATCTATCTGTCTACGGTATCTATCTATCCAGTGGTGGGATTCAGCCGATTCGCACCACTTCGGGAGAACCAGTTGTTAACGTTCTGAGCAGTTTGGCAAACTGGTGGTTGGAAGAAATCATTAGGGCAGAGAACCGTCAAGTAATTTAACCGTTGTTAAATTACTTGAATCCCATCACTGTATCAATCTGTCATCTATTTTGGTCTATCAATCTATCAGATGCAACCTGCTGGTCTCTCTCTCCTCCAGTAGAGGGCATCTTTCCTCACCAACAACCCTTTCAAGCCTGCCACACTAGACAGGAAAACGGCAGAACTCATTCCAGATTTACAGATGACTTCAACTACATGAGCACATGCTTTGCTGTCTGTGACTTAATGCCTGGATAATGAAATGGTCCTGAAAGAAAGAGACAACAACAGGGCAGTCCTGGCAAGGGGATTTCCCAGACTTGTAGAACAAGCTGAAATAACTTCCTTCTTCTGCCGGCTGAATCGGGTCTTGTGACTGAAAGACACAAGGGTGAGGCAATGCGACCAGCATGATTGCACAAGGCCATGTCATCCACTGGAAGCCATCTAGGAAGTAGGCCAAATGTGAATGGCAAAATATTGCCCCTCTGTTCTATTGAACAAACGCAATACGAATGCAATGCAATTATTTGTATTTATTGATGTATTTGTAGCCTGCCTCTTTTATTATTTTACTAGACGGCCAACATATGCCACACATCACAGGTGGGCTTCAGCAGTTCGGACTAGTTCTGGAGAACCGGTAGCGGAAATTTTGAGTAATTCGGAGAACCGGTAGTAAAAATTCTGACTGGCCCCGTGCCCATCTATTCTCTGCCTCCCGAGTTCCAGCTGATAGGGAGGAAATGGGGATTTTGCAGTATCCTTCCCCTGGAGTGGGGAGAGAATGGGGATTTTACAGTATCCTTCCCCTGCCATGCCCACCAAGCCACGCCCACAGAACCAGTAGTAAAAAAATTTGAAACCCACCACTGCCACACATCTTTCTTCCTATTTTGCCCCACAACAACAACCCTGCGAGATGGGTTGGGCTGAGAGAAAGTGACTGAACATAAAACAGAATCAGAGGGTTGGAAGGGACCTTGGAGATCTTCTGATCCAACCCCCCCCCACCCCCCTTCCTCAGGCAAGAAACCCTATTCCAGTGATGGTTAACCTTTTCCGGACCAAGTGCCCAAAGCACACACATGCCCGAACTTCCAAAATGCAATGCAGGGG
The DNA here is from genome assembly GCA_030761175.1 of Masticophis lateralis. Taxonomy (NCBI): domain Eukaryota; kingdom Metazoa; phylum Chordata; class Lepidosauria; order Squamata; family Colubridae; genus Masticophis; species Masticophis lateralis. The sequence goes on from JAUDYJ010000013.1 coordinate 3,687,676, forward strand.
TCTGCAACCTTAAACACTCAAAAGAGCCATTTGGACCCGTTTCCCACAGAAAAGAAAACACCGGGAGCCACAAAATCCTTCCCGTGCCTGACTATTTCTTAAGCAGCCACAAAACTAGCAGATGTAATTGAAATTAAACATTCTGTTTTCTTCTGAAACTTTTCTTTTCATGGATTTATCCAGGGTTGGCCTACCCGGGGTTGAAAAGCTCAATAAATCGCGTGCCAGCGGGTGTCGCTACATTGGCGGTTGTGAGGCATATTTTGAGTGAAAGGGAGCCACAGTAGAGGAATGAAAGAGCCACATCCGGCTCCAGAGCCGCAGGTTGCTGACCCCTGCACTGGTTAATTGTCCTCACCATCAGGAAATTTCTCCTTAATTCCAAGTTGTCCCAAAGGTGCTTTTTCAAGAGGCAAGTGGACTTTCTGGGGTTTTTTTGAAGACGTTTTGCTTCTTGTCCAAGAAGCTTCTTCAGCTTCTCTGAGCTGAGGAAGCTTCTTGGATGAGAAGCAAAATGCCTTCAAAGAAAAACCAGAAAGTCCAGTTGCCTCTTGAAAAAGCACCTTTTGAGACAACCATGACCTGGATGGTGGAGAATCTCTGTAGACATTAATTCCAAGTTGCTTCTTTCCTTGACTAGTTTCCATCCGTTGCTTCTCGTCCTGCCTTCTGATGCTTTGGAAAACAGGTTGTCCATCCCGCCTCCTCTCTGTAGCAGCTCCTCAAATACGGGAAGACAGCTAACGTGTCACCCCTAATCCTTCTCTTCGTTAGTCCAGACACACCGAGCAAAGAGATGGACAAGGGGTGATATGAAAGCGCCTGAGGGCAGAGCAAAAAACAAATATCCATTTCTCAGTTGTTTAACTATTTACTTCTGTGTTTTTATAGTTTCGGTTTATTGTCTTCAGATACCAGCTGATGGTCTCTGACTTTTGATGCAGTGATATTGAGCAAGGAAAAAGGAGTCTAATTTTGATCTGAAAGTAGATAGGCTATTAAGCGGAGTAGGTCACTCCATAATTACAGCGTTGTCTCCCCTCGGAGACCATCCAATAACTCCTTTTACATCCATATCTTAACAAAAAAAGCTGATTTATTTCCAGAAACGCCGTCTCCTGCATGTTTATCATTTATTAAGCATGGTTGGTTTTTGGTTTTTGTTTTTCCTCCCCTCTTTCGAATGTCTCGGGGATATTTCCCTCTCCCTTTTCTGCTGTCTTTTAACACATTTCCCGATTTCTATTTTAATGTCTACTTTTCTTGTCTGGTAACCGGTGGTTTCTGGAAATAAATTGAGTAAACCAGCATCAGCTCAGCTGGATATGCAAATCAGATAAACAGGTCTCTTAATGAAGAGAGAAGCCAAATGTGAATTGATGACATTTCTTTTTTGGGGAGGGGCGGGGGGAGGATTTAAATAGGTTGCAAACACTGGAGGAGATCTTCTCTCTTTCATGTCCAGAGATGGTATTTCACATAGAGTTGGGTTTTGGTTTATTTAGCAGCCTGGAAATTTGGGGATGTGTCAGTTACTACATGTGGAGGATTACAGAACACCTATTTATGGTGCAACCTACAAGGAACATGAAAACCAATCTCCAGGATGAGGTGGGCCAAAGGCTATTCAAAATCTTTTGGCAATCAATATTAATGTTCGTCACATCGTCAACCAGATGTTTGGATTGGTTTTGACCATTTTTTTTTGTCCACCTCTCGAGTCCTTCCCAAGGATCTAGGAGAAGTAGATGTGGATATATGATGGGGTTCAATGTCTTCATTATCATGGTTGGTCCCTCAATCAACCAGATGTTTAGGCTGATTTTAGAATTTTTGTCTGCCTCTTGAGTCCTTCCCAAGGATCTAGGAGAAGTAGATGTGGATATATGATGGGGTTCAATGTCTTCATTATCATGGTTGGTCCCTCAATCAACCAGATGTTTAGGCTGATTTTAGAATTTTTGTCCGCCTCTTAAGTCCTTCCCAAGGATCTAGGAAAGGCAGATGTGGACATCTGATGGGCTTCCAGGTCTTCATTATTATCATGGCTGGTTGTCTCAGTCCAAATGCTTGTGAGAAGGTCGCAGAAGGATGTCACATGACCCCGGGACTCTGCAACCATGCATGCAAGTCGCCAAGGGTTCGAATTTTGATCCCTTGATCGTGAGGATACTGCAATGGTCACAAGTCTGAAAAACAGTCATAAGTCACTTTTTCCAGTGCTGTTGTAACTCCATACAGTCAGTAAACAAATGGCTGTGAGGATTATTTTATTATTTTGAAGTACATTAAAAAAGAGAGAGAGAGGTTCCACATCACAAATTCTTGCAACCTTCTTTCTTTAAATAAAACAACTTTCTTGTTTTATTTAAAGGCAGAATAGGATGTCAAAGATGTTCAACTCCAACCTCCATCATTCCCAGCCAGGATGAGGGACGCTGTGAGTCGCAGCTCAGCGAGTTTTGGAGTTCATCGATGTCTTATCCTTTCCCCCTTCCCACCCTTTAATTTAAAACATTTATCATCCGCCTCTTCTCCTCCATAAAGTCCCAGCCGGGCTCACAAGATATTAAATATTAACAGTTGTTCTAAAATATCACCGTAAAGAATTGCCATAAAGTACAAAATTATGAAATGCAGAATGAGAAGCCACAGAAGGAAGACGGCGCAACAGGAGCGATCAAAGAGGTTGAGATCCATCTTATTTTATAGACGTTAGCAAGGGGCACAAGCCCTTCTTCCAGAATGTTCTTTGTGAGCAGAAATGGGAGAAAAAGAATAACTGAGTTGACCTTGGAAGTCTTCTAGTCCAACCACCTGCTGAAGCAGGAAACCTATACCATTCTGGACAAAATGGTCGTCCAATCTCTTCTTAAAAACTTCTAGTGTTGGAGCATTCACAACTTCTGGAGGCAAATTGTTCCACGTGTTAATTGTTCTCACTGTCAGGAAATTTCTCCTTAGTTTTAAGTTGTTTCTCTCCTTGGTTAGTTTCCACCCATTGCTTCTTGTCCTGCCCTCAGGGGCTTTGGAGAAGAGCTTGACTCCCTCTTCTTTGGGGCAGCCCCCCAAATGTTGGAAGACTGCTCTCATGTCTCCCCTAGTCCTTCTTTTCATTAAATGAGACATCCCCAATTCCTTCATAAACCTTCATAATGCAATCATCTTCCCTTCCTACGGCAAATAAATAAACTAAACGTGGTTAAAAGTTACGCTTTCAGGGCCGATTGTATTGAGGAAAGCCAGCTTTGGGGTGTCATCAAAAAATCAGCAGATTCTCCATAGTTGAACAGATTCTTCCTGTCATTTACAGACCCAAAAATTCATTATTTCTGGGATTTTCTGCCTCCCAAGGAATTGGATTTAATAAAAAAATAAAACTCTCTGCTCTTCTGAATTTCTAAATAATTTTTTCCTCTTCTCCTGCATCTCCCTCACAAGGTTTTGGTAAAGATAGGAGAGAAGGGGTCTCAGGTCACATATTACAGTGCAGCCATCTCTCTCTTTCCCCCGCCTTCCCTCTTTCTCTCCTCCCTCTCCTTCCCTCTCTCTCCCTCTGCCTCACTCTCTCAGCCCTCTCTCCCTCCCTCCCTCCCCTTCCCTCCCTCTCTATCTCTGTCCCTCCCTCTCTCTCTCCTCTTTCTCTCTTTCCCTCCCTCCCTCTCTCTCTCCCTCACTCTCTCAGCCCTCCCTCTCTCCCCTTCCCTCCCTCTCTATCTCTGCCCCTCCCTCCCTCTCCCCCTCCCTCCCTCTTTCTCTCCTCCCTCTACCTCCCTCTCTCTCACACTTCCCTCCCTCCCCCTCCCTCATTCTCTCAGCCCTCTTTCCCTCCCTCCCTCTCCCCTTCTCTCCCTCTCTGTCTCTGCCCTCCCTCTCTCTCTCCCCTCCCTCTCTCCCCCCTCCCTCTCTCATTTTGGGTATTCCTTGAAAACTGAAGAAAATGAGCCACCACAAATAAATAAATAAATGGACTCCTTGCGTGCCAGAGGCTTCCTGTTGTGAAACCCGTTTGCAGCAGGGTGGCAATGAATTGCTAATCCTTTCAGCGAAAGCAAAAGAAAGGACTTGGATTTAATTGCTCTGTGGTTGCATCATGCCCTCTGCTTAAGCAAGCCTCCTGGGCCCTGCCTTAACTGGAAGCTCCGTTCAAGCTAAGGCAGAACCTCTTCCTTGGCTGACCACAGATTTTACACAATAAGTTTTTGCTTGACGTCACTCTCTTCTCCTTACTTAGGTTCAAGTCTTGGCTCCAGTGCAGCCCAGAGAGGTCAAACATATAAACTGGGCAGAGGCAAAAATGCAGGGAAAAGCCCACTTTTGTGCATCACATTACCAGGTAAAATGAGCCAGTCTGGACTATTGGCTAAGGTGCTGGTGTCAGGGCTCTGACGGATGCCCTAATTAAATCATGAGCCTCGAGCCAAGCTTCAAAAGAAATCCAGTTATTTATTAGGATTTATTCATGTCAGCACGTTGCCAAGTGAAGCCAGCTCTGACCCCATGTAATTTACAGCCCCAATCATGACCCTGTTCCCCCCTCCCCCCAGGGTGTGTCATCAATCATATTCACCAACAAAGCAACTTTGAGGGTTGTAGAGATCACTCCCCTTCGGCCGCTGTAAGTATCCCTGGGATAGAGCCTTGAGAGAAATAAGCCTGGAATGTGCATCTGTCTTTGGCTGCTGTGCCGTTCCATCAGTTTCCCATCCCTCCCCTTTCCAGTGGTGGGTTGCCGGTTCATTTCAGACCAGTTCTATAGAACTGGTAATAAAACCGGCGGGGGGGGGCTCTACCCACCAATCCCGACATCATCAGGAAGATTGTGCGCATGCGCAGAAGCTTGTGAGCGAGCACGCAGCCCCATTGCAAACCAGTAGTAAAGGTAAGTAGAACCCACCCCTGCCCCTTTCCTATGGCAACTCAAGAGCAAGCCAGGGATGCTTTGCAAACTGACAGCTTGTCTAGGAGACCGGGAGTTCTAGTCCCATCTCAGGCATGAAAGCAGGCTGGATCACTTTGGGCCAATCACTAGGAGATGGTGAGTTCTAGTCCCGCCTTAGGCATGAAAGACAGCTGGGTAACTTTGGGCCAATCAGCAGGAGACATGAGCTCTGGTGCCAGCTTTGGCTCAAAAGACGCCTGGCTGACTTTAGGCCAATCACCAGGGGACGAGGAGTTCTAGTCCTGCCTTAGGCATGAAAGCCAGCTCAATGACTTTGCGCCAGCTACTCACTCTCTCCATCCAGCCCACCTCACAGGGTTGTTATGAGGGGAAAAAGAGGAGGAGGAAAGAGTATTATGTGTTCACCACCTTCAGTTACCTACAAAGTAATGAAGATGGGATAAAAATCGAATACATAATAATAATTAAAAATGGAATAATAATGATTGGGTAACCTTTTTAATGAGGTGGAAGTGAGAGGAAAAATTGTCCCTCCCCCCACCTCTGTTTTCTCCATGACCAGATTTACACAAGGTGCAAAATTAAGGTTAGCTTAATCATGGCTAGTTCAATATATCATAATCCGCTAGTCTCTTTCGATTTTGTGCAGGCTGAGAAATCCATTCCTGCTAACTATATTGATGAATAAAATTGTCTTTGCCTCATTATGCTGAAACCATGAAATACTAATATTTCTTTTTTTTTTTAATGGCTTGTTTCTTTTCTACTTTTTTATGTTATTGCAAACTGATTTAAGGTTTGTATAAACAACCAAAACAAGCAAGGAAGTTATTTGAGACTTCTTCCTTCACATTTTATTTTCAGAAATATTTCCTGTCCAGATTAGACCTTTAAGACAATATTTTGTCCTTAGAAGAAAGAAAAGATACATATCCATAACAAATAAATATATAGGTAGCAAGCGTATATTCCAAAATTTCTAATCATTAGTGGATGTGGGAACAGAATTTATCTCTATGCTGGCAACCTGATTGTTAGAAAACTGAAATAATAACCCAGTTCTCTTCCTCTAAAGGATTTCTCTAAAATTTCGCTAAAGTTTCCATCTATGTATAAATACTACTTGGTTGACCCTCAATCCATAAAATAATAGGATATGAGTCACGAGACTAAATGAACTTCTCATTTGGATTTTTACTTTCAGAACTAATGAAGACAAACAAAACACCAGAAGAAAAGAAGAAGAGGAGGAATGCTGCTGGAGAAGGAGAATGAAAAGGAATGATGGTGGAGGAGAAGAAGAAAGGGAGAAGGAGAAGAAAGAGAAGGCATATGGTGGAGGAGGAGATGGAATGATGGTGGAAAAGGAGAAGAAATGGAGGAGGAGGAGGAATGATAGTGGAGAAGAAAGAGAAGGAATATGATTGAGGAGGAGATGGGATGATGGTGGAAAAGGAGAAGAAATGGAGGAAGAAAAGAAAGAGAAGGCATATGATGGAGGAGGAGATGGAATGATGGTGGAGAAGGAGAAGAAATGGAGGAGGAATGATGGTGATGGTGGAGGAGGAGACAGAGAGGAGAAGGAAAAGAAAAGGAGAAGGAATAATGATGGAGGAGAAGGAGAAGGAGGAGGAGACAGAGAGAAGGAGAAGAAAAGGAGAAGGAATGATGGTGGAGGAGGAGGAGAAGGAGGAGGAGACAGAGAGGAGAAGGAGAAGAAAAGGAGAAGGAATGGTGGTGGAGGAGAAGGAGGAGGAGACAGAGAGGAGAAGGAGAAGAAAAGGAGAAGGAATGATGGTTGAAGAAGAGGAGGAGGAGAGGAGAAGAAAAGGAGAAGTAATGATGGTGGAGGAAGAGGAGGAGGAGAGAAGAAGGAGAAGAAAAAGAGAAGGAATGATGGTGGAGGAGAAGATGTAAGTGAAGGGAGCAACCAAGAAGAACTGGACCTACCATCACCCCTTTTGTGATACATCATATTTTAAGAACCAGAATTGTTCAGGCCCAAGAAAAGTCCGTGGCAAGGAGACTATCCTGCTGCATGCAAATCAAGCCTTAGAAAGCAGGGGTGTGTGTGTGTGTGTGTGTGTGTGTGTGTTTATGATTAAATAGCCCATTTATCATTGTGTGACATTCAGTGTCTGCAGCCCCGTGCTCAGCCTTTTATGATCTACACTCATAATCTGCATTAACTATTCCAGAGAAAATGACAATTTAAAATGGCTTAGCTACTGCAGCGCTGGCCTAGTTTTACGTCCAGACATATATATATGTTTTAAATGGAGGGTATTAAGTGTAATCTCGCAGGTGCTCGGTTTTAGAATCAAATGTCCCTGTTCCAAAGCCACTTTGGGGAACAGACTAAAAAAACTGCAGCTCCAAGTAGAAGGGATCTTCAGTTTGAGAGGAAATGTATCTGCCGAGAGATCCCTGATCCTATCAGGAAAACGATGGGATCTTCAAGAATGTGATTCTCATAGAGCAAGCTGGGAATCACAGCCATGCAATCAAATCATCTTCTTTTAATGACCCCCATAATCCCTTGCGGGTTGGAGTCTTGGGCAACTGAATGGAGCTGAGTGTTTACTGGCCGGATGCCCTTCCTGTTGCCAATGCAGAGTTTTATTCATATTCTCAGTGTGCCCAGCGAGAGAACTATCTGCCTCTACCTAGGATTGAACTCACAGTCTCCTGATTGTGAGGCGAGAGCTCTACCTCTAGGCCACCGCACCACAGCCATGCAGTCAAATATCCCTTGCAAAATAACATCTCTCCCAAATTTAACCCCGTCCCCCACCTCTCACCACTCCTGCGCAAAAAAAAAAAAAAAAAACGTTACGGAGATTGCAAATTTATTAGCCCTTATCTGTACGGAAAAATTTAATGATCTCGTGAGTACAGATAGTCCTCCACGTACGACCACAATGGAGCCCCAAATTTAGGCATCGTAGAAGAGAATTAAAATACATAATAAAACTCCATTATTTAAAATCGTGGTGAGCCTATTCCCTTTGGCTTTCTTCATTTGGATGCACCGTATAATCTCTCAAATAAGGAAGTCACACTGGGGTGAAAATTGATGTTTTGGTAATATCTAACCGGAGACATTTGAGTCTCTTGCAAACCTCTAAAGCTGGAGCACCACAGCCAAAATTGTTTGCAGTTCATTTTTCTGTCCCACTAAATGTCGTATTCTCTTCCATAAAAGTGATGACAGATTTTCTACTCCTGGTATCCAAAATGTTTTCCTTTATAATAGCCAGATCATAACAATTTTTTTTAAAAAAAGTATTTTTAAAAAAGACTTTTTTTTAAATGAGCCTGGTAGCGCAGCAGCTTAAGCAGCAGCTTAAAGTGGTGTTAAAGTGACACCAGCTGCCTGCAATTATTGCAAGTTCGAATCTCACCAGGCTCAAGGTTGACTCAGCCTTCCATCCTTTCAAGGTAGATAAAATGAGGATCCAGATTGTGGAGGCAATAAGATGACTTTGTATAAAAAAGAACACCGCTTGGGGTGGCCGAAAGCCCTACTAAGCAGGTATATACAAAAGCATGAAGGCTATCGCTTAACGCATTGTAAGCCGCCCTGAGTCTCCGGAGAAGGGTGGCATATAAATTAATTTTTTTTAAAAAAATTATTTACATGCAAACGATAATGAAACATACAAAACAAATAAACATAAATCCAATCTTTACATCTTCTTTTTAGACTTATTGCATCGGTAGTCTGTATTTATATTTATACCTTTTTTCTATCATCGCAAAGAGACGATGTATTAGGAATATAGATATAGGAATATAGATACAAAAGATACATTAAAAATTATTTTTTTATTAATTACGTTTCTTAGTGCTTAATACGCATCGTGTTGTCTGGGTGATTAATTTGCTTAACAATACGTATTGCATTCTTAATCTCCACCCCTTTTTTCCAGCCACTGATAAAATAGATTCCACATTTGATAATGTTTTGTATCTTCTTTCTGTTTTATTTTTAATGTCAGCCTGTCCATTTCTGCACACTCTAGTATCTTCTTAAATTATTTCTTCATCTCGAAGATGAAGTTTCTTCATTTTTCCCCCCAGCATTGCGCAAATATAATCCTCGCTGCTGTCAATCTTAAATACATACTTTTCTTATCAAATTTACCTGATATTATACCTAATAAAAATAGTTCAGGTTTAAAAATCTACATTTAGTCTTTTACTGCTTTCAAAAGGAGTAAGGAGAAACAGAGGGAGGGGAGACGACAAAGATGAAAATACTCATGCTGTCAAAGAAAAAAAAACCATACTCATAGAAAGTGCTTTTAAAAGAAAATGAAAAGAAAAAAAAAACCCTACTACAAAGGAATCATCGAAACTTTTAATCGAGGACTTGTCTCTCTGTAGAAGTTCAAACCGATCTTTGTTGGTGATGTTCACACCAACACAACTCTATTGTGAGTTGAATCGATCAAGCTTTGCTGAAGTTTTTCAGAAGAAGTACAACCTTTAACACTTCCCTTTGGAACTGTCTTTTCCAGCTGCCTCTGCTGAATTTCAACACACGTGGCCAGGCAGAGGAAGAGACACCTGAGGGAGGTGCTTGAGGTAAAGTTTTCCCCTGTCCAGGTGTGTCTGACTCTTGGGGGTGGTGAACACCTGTGTGCAAGCCCAGGTAGCCAGCATTGTCCGAAGATACTTCCATGGTTCATAAATGTTAAGAAATAAAGAGAATAGCCTGTGCCAAGAGCTTACCCAGAGCTTTGCTAAGTGATAGGAAGATGACTGTGAAAGAGGAAGAAAGGAAGGAAGGAAGGAAGGAAGGCAGAAGGATGGAAGAAACCACTATCTAAAGTGGTATTAACACTTTATGTGCTCTTGATTCAAATTGTATCTATAATTCTCAATCCAGTCATTTTCATCCAGGTTTTTTTTTATCAATGCACCTCCAACCCTGGTCTAAAGGGAATCTGTGTATGAAAGCACTCTCAACCTTACAGCTCATAATTCACAGCCATTTCCCTGGTGAATCACACCCTGGCAGTCAGTAAACTGAGTCTGGAGTTTTTGACTGAGGAGACTTTAATGATGAGAGGATCCGGAGTGGCCATGACTGGCTCCTGGCCATCAAACATTCAGAGAAAAGAGAAGATGAGGCATCACTCAATCACTCTTCGGTTATGAATGGCTGTTCAGCCTTCTTTCTCATCCCAGAAAAAGCCCTGGGAAATTACGTGGAAGATCCATCATTGCAGAATAAATCATTCCAAATAGATCGTTCCTACTGTCTAATTTGCATAAATTTATAAAGGGTGCAGAATATTGATTGAGCTACATATTTTTATTTCATTTTTTTTTCACTTCTGAGCCTTGGGAATCAACACCCGTGGGGATAAAAAAAAAATTGTTGTCTACAAAAGAAAAATAAGTTGGTGCAACATTCTTCTTCACATGCAAAATTTCCAAAAGTGTTGGATAAAAACGAAGAGGCCCCCGTGATAAAATTTCTCACAGTGTTGCAAGAACGAAATCAAAAGATGAAGAAAACAGGTACCGTTTAGATACTTGGCAAGTATTTGACATTGCCTTTTCTAAACAGCAGTTACACTAAAACACTTAAAAAATAAAAAATTATGCAAACTAAAAAATGATTAAGAAAAAAAGAAAAAGTACAGAAAAGAAAAAAATTGAAAGAAAAACCGAAAAGAAAGGGAAAATAAGAATGCAGTAAAGTTAAAGACAAGGAATGAAGGACCAACTTCCTAACAGTGAAGACAATTAACCAGTGAAACATCTTGCCACCAGAAGTTGTAGGTGCTTTAACCCTGGAGGTTTTTAAGAAGAGACTGGAAATCTCACTTGTCTGAAATGGCCTAAGGTTTCCTGCTCCTCTTCCTGGACTAGAAGACCTCCAAGGTCCCTTCCAGCTTTATTCTGATTCTGAAAAGGAAAAGAAATGCTGGATGTAAGTGGACAGCGCCCAAGGAGAATGACCACATCCTGCAGAGGAAGGGATCTCCTGAGCTGCTGTTCGAATGGAGGGCCCTCCCTCTCCTTGGCAAGCCTCTTCAGAACCACAACTGGACAGCTCACAGCCTTCTTCTTCTGAACCCGGCTGTTTCCCATCAAGACACCTGCCAGAAGCTGGAATTCCCAGCAGTGAGGAAGGTGCAAAAGGTGGGACATTCTACTCCAAGGTCACACAAGCAGAATCTAGTTCCTGGAAGAACGGATTCTCCTGCAGACACAGGGAGCATCGAGAGAGCAGAGATGCCCCAGGATCAGCAGCCATGGATGGAGAGCAAAACTGGATGGAGAGCAAAACTTGAGCAAAACAAGAGAAACATGGGGGTGAGGGTGGCAGAATGAAAAGAGATGCACAAGCAACAAGGGCTGCTTTGCTTAGTCCAGGGTGCAAAGGGGAAGGGTGCTTCCTTGGGTACAAAGGAGTCCCAGAAAAGGGGAGAAACCTCTTTCTGCTTGGGGCAAAACTCCAGAAAAAAAGAGGAGGAGACAGAGAAGAAATGCTGGAGGAGGAGGAGGAGGAGAATGGTGGTGGTGGCAGAGGAGGAGGAGAAAATGGAGGAGAAGGAGACAGGAAGGGAAGAGAGGAGGAGAAAGAGAAAGAAGGAGAAGGAATGGTGATGGTGATGGTGATGGTGGTAGGGGAGGTGGAGAAGAAGATGGAGGAGAAGGAATGATGGTGGAGGAGAAGGAGACAGGAAGGGAAGAGAGGAAGAGGAGAAGGAGAACAAAGGAGAAGGAATGATGGAGGAGAAAGAATGGTAGGGGGAGGAGGAGGAAAAGATGGAGGAGAATGAGAAAGAACAAAGGAGAAGGAATGATGCGGGAGGAGAAGGAATGGTGTGGGGAGGGGAGATGGAAAAGAAGGAATTGTGGTGGAGAAGGAGACAGGAAGGGAAGAGAGAAAGAGGAGAAGGAGAAAGAGAATGAAGGAGAAGGAATGATGAGGGAGGAGAAGGAACGATGGGGGAGGAGAAGGAATGGTGGGGGGAGGGCAGATGGAAAAGAAGGAATTGTGGTGGAGAAGGAGACAGAAAAGGAAGAGAGGAGTGAAGGAGAAAGAGAAAAGAGAAGGAGAAGGAAAGGAGCAAACCTCTCCAACTGTTAGACCTGCCTAGTCCTGGGCTGGCCAGCCATTCCAGGGCTTGTCATCCTACTGGGCAGTGACCCCAGGAGGCCGGCCCGAGGAGGAGCCCCGGGCTTGGCTCCTCTCCTCTGCGAGGGCGGTTACAAAACCTCGGAAACTTCCAGCCGCGGCACAGAAGTTGCCAAGGTCGCCGGAGGCTCTGCAGAAGCGCTGGCCATGGGAGACCCGGTCCTCGGCTGGGCGCTGGAGACGTGGGCGCTCGTCCTGCTGCTCCTGGGCCTGCTGATGCTGTAAGTGTGGGGGGAAGGGGGAGACCGGGGGCAGAGCATAAGGGGGGAACCCCCTCCCCGGAGTTGCAGGGCAGGGTCTCCAGGTTGGGGCGCTTTCAGGGCGGGATGAGAGCGCTCGGTGGCGGAAAAGCGGAATTGATTGTAGTTCTGTTAAATTGTGATTTCATTTGATTTGATTTTAGGGGGGGGGGTTCTGTTAAACTTTTCTTCTTTTAGCTCCTCTCCTGTTCTCTCTTCCCCCTTTCCTTTCTTCTCCTGCTATCCTCCTCTTTCTTCTGTTCTCTTCTGTTCTCCACTCCTCTCCTCTCCTCTCCACTCCTTTCCTCTCCACTCCACTCCACTCTACTCTCTTCCCTTCCCTGCTTTGCTCTCCCCTCTTCTTCTTTCTGTCATTTCCCACTTGCTGTACTCCAAGCAACTTTGAGCTACATGCAAAAGGATAGGAGATGAAAAACTGCAAAGCCTGCAATATCCAGGGGGTGGCACAATCCAGCTGGGCACATACAAAACTCACCCAGTTGGGCTAATTAATAACTATCAGTGTCACTCTCCCTGTTAGCAAGACTGGACCAGGAAATCAATTGCACTGGAAGGCAAAATTTACTTTTATGGGGATCAGTAGTGATAACAGGTCATTGCAAGTTTTATTGTGCTGGACTGCCTCTCCCCTCCTTACATAACAGGGAGTTGTTTGCTTGAACAGCTTCCAAATGCTTCCTTTTGGACTTAGGACTTCTAGTCCAACCTCTGTGTAGGCAGGAAACCCTACTCCACTTCAGACAAATTGTTGTCCAATCTGATATTCAAAACCTCCAGTGATGAAGCACTCATAACTTCTAGTGGCAAGTCGTTATGCTGGTTAATTGTCCTCACTGATAGGAAGTTTCTCCTTAATTCCAGGTTTCTTCTCTCCTTGATTAGTTTCCACCCATTGCTTCTTCTCCTGCCTGATTCTCCTGCTGATATTCTTTTGTTTTGCTTTGTTTTCCAGCTATGGGATCTGGCCGCATAATTTCTTTAAGAAGTTGGGGATTCCTGGGCCAAGACCCCTCCCTTTTATTGGAACTCTCCATGAATATCGGAATGTGAGTGTGTTGTACTAGTAGCTTGTAGACCAACTCAATGACTTTGGGTGAAAAGGGGCCCTTCTTTCTTTTCTTTTCCTAAATTGTGGGGGATATTGTGACTTGTGTCAGGAGTGTTGCAGTGGCCAAGAGGTGGAGCTCTTGCCTCACAATCAGGAGGCTGTGAGTTCAATCCTAGGTAAAGGCAGATATTTCTCTCTGGACACACTGAGAATATAACTGCTAAACAAAACTCCGTAGTGGCATCTGGCCAGTAAATATTCAGCCCCGTTCAGTTGCCCAGACTCACTTTTTTTTTCATTTCATTTTCATTTTATTAGATTTATATACCGCCCTACTCCCAAAGGACTCAGGGCAGTGAACAGCCTTAAGATAAAACACATAAATACAAAAAATTTAAGATAGAATAAAAACGAATTAAATACTGTGGCTGAGACAAATTTAAAACCCTCATAATTTAAAACACATTAAAATTTCCATTTAAAAGGGGGACAGACTTAGATCAGGCTGGCTTGATGGAATAAATGAGTCTTGAGCGCGCGACGGAAGGTGTGCAGATCCGGGATCCTCTGTATCTCTGGGGGGGAGCTTGTTCCAGATGTGATAGGTGCTCCCACAGAGAAGGCTCTCCCCCTGGGGGCCGCCAGTTGACATTGTTTGGCCGACGGTACCCGGAGGAGCCCCTCTCTATGGGAGCGCACTGGCCCGCAAGGGATTATGGGGTCGTTAAAAGGGGAGGATGATTATGATTGTGACTTTTGTCACCTCTACTTGGCCTCCTCAAAAGAAGATTCAGGAGAATCAAGGGCAACTAGTACAAGTAGTCCTCAATTTAGGACCTTTGTTTCAGTTGTAAGCTGAGGAGTACCTCTGAAGCCATCTGCCTTTCTTTGGCACCTCTCTTAGAATCCCTTGGTCTTCATTCTGAAACTCTTGTCTCCGTATTGGTTTAACTGTAACATCACATCAATGGAGACTCAAAATGCATGGATTGAAGCATTTTTAATGGCCCCTTATACTCCTCCAGTCTTGGCTGGAGAAAGGATTATATTGCCAAGTTTTCACACATCTCCTTCTTTAATTCGACAGGGTGTTTTGAACTTTGACCAAAGATGCTTTGAGAAATATGGCAAGATCTGGGGGTAAGTCACCTGTCGGAATGTCACCTCCAGAAGGACTTCACAGTTCATCCCGTGATTCTCTAAGAACTGCATTATTTAATTTGGTTTTGATCACCAGGGAGAGTTGTAGGCTGGATAGCCTCTTGCCATTCCTGAGAGCCCCGTCCTTAGTTCCTCTCCTCCTCAAACCCTTAAGGGGTAATCAGTTCTGCAGAATCACAGCTACAACATACACACCACTTTGGATACCAATAAAGGAGAATATCTATAGCTCGGGGTTGACATGAGGGGGTCCTTGGTGCTCTACAAGAAAACAACCAAGCTCAGAGACCACCAAGGACCTTCTCACACATCCCTTTTGAGTAGAGAACCAAACATTAGGACCATGTTCTCTGCTTGGCCAATTGTTCAACTGGAAAGTAGGAAGCTGATCCTGACTTCTTATAAAGATAATTGTCTACATTTCAAATCTTTTTTATTTTGACAATTAGAATATTTGATGGCCGGGCACCTGTGATGGCCATTTTGGATCCTGCCCTCATTAAAACCATCATGGTCAAAGAATTCTATACTTATTTCACCAATCGCCGGGTAGGTATCCTAACTTGAGGTTGTGAGAACTTCACTGGGGCTGAGAAATAGAAGTCCTGCAAGGAAACCTAGAAGAGCAGGCCTGGTATTGTGGTTTAGGTGTTGGGCTGGCCCTGGGTCCAAGGACTCCCTCAAAACTGGAAGCCACCTGGGTGACTTTGGGCCAATCACTCTTTCTCATCCTAACTCATATAATGGTTGTGGAAGAGATTGGAGAAGGAACAATATATATGCCATCTTGAATTCCAGAATGGTAGTAGATATCCGTCTATCCATCTGTCTATCAGACAGAAGACAGGCAGACAGATGATAGAGAAGATGAGATAGATGATAGATAGATAGATAGATAGATAGATAGATAGATAGATAGATAGATAGATGATAGATAGATAGATAGATAGATAGATAGATAGATAGATAGATAGATAGATAGATAGATGGATAATGATAGAGAAAGATGGATAGATAGATAGATAGATAGATAGATAGATAGATAGATAGACAGATAGATAGATAGATAAAGATGGATAGATAGATATTGATAAGGATAGAGAGATGATTGATAGATGATAGAAAGAGAGATGATAGAGAGATTGATAATGATAGAGAAACAGATAATAGAGATAGATGGATAGATTGATAGATGATAGAGAGATAGAGAGAGAGATAGAAAGAATACTTAGTTAAGAAGACAGCAAATTGAAAAGAAAGGACTGAGAAGAGCAACTTGAGGCATTTCTGTTTTTATTTTCTTGCTGTTTCACCTTATTCAGGACTTCGGTCTGAATGGAAATCTGGACCAAGCCATAACCGTCGTTGTCGATGAACAGTGGAAGAAGATTCGCAGTGCCTTGTCTCCCACTTTCACCAGTGGAAGGCTGAAAGAGGTAAGAGATGAGGGTTGGAGGCCCTTTGGACTTCTTAAGGATTCTTGGGTTGCCTGAAGAAAACCCAGCCTACCTTTAAGCATTGTCAGTGGTTGATTTGAAGCAAAGTCTGCCTTAGTTAGCATAGAGCAGTGATGGTGAACCTTTTCGGGTTCCGAGTGCCAAAAAGGTCACACGGAAACATCAGGTGCATGCGTTCGTCAGAGCCATGCTCCAGAAAAGCCGAACTCCCATGTTCTAGCGTGCATACGGGCCCAATGATCAGCTGGCCAGTGTGCATGCCCAGGCCAGTTTTTGGAACTACAGCGACTATGAAGAGATCATGCTCTGGAAAAGCTGGGGGGTTGTGCAGCCATGCGTGGGGGTGTGCTTTTGGCACACAAAAAGAAAAAGGTTAGCCGTCACTGATATAGAGTTTTATGGCATAACTATGAAAACAATGGTTATAACTATGACGTACAACATTATGTATTTAAAAGAGACTATATTGTATGGCTACGAGAATAATGGATATCCTCAGGGTGTATAATACTATTAGTATTTAAAAAGGACCTGATACAGCCAGTACACTGGCATTGCAAAACTGGAAATGTGATGTATAATAAAGGAAAATGTATAATAAAAATATTTTTTTAAAAAAGTAAATGGCTCCCTGAGCTGACTTGTTGCTTTCATTTTATAAAGTGCCTTCAGCATCTTCTCCGTTGGTCTTCCTTTCAGATGATGCCCATCATTAACCATTATAATGAAATCTTGGAGAAGAACATTCAGAAGAAAGTGGAGAAGGATGAAAGCATAGATATGAAGCTGTAAGTAATATCTGTGAGGTTGGCTAGGGAGCATCCCTTTGCTAACAGAAATTTACAAAAGGAGAATTTGTAATCTGAGTTTGTAATCCAAATGGATTCACATTTTCCATAATATGTGGAATCCCTCGTGCAGCTGTTAAGGATTCCCTGAGATCATCCGTTGAATGTATCATGAGGTGGCTTCTAATGGTTCTAATGGTTGAAATCATTGGCAACAAAAACCAGAAAAACCAAATACAAGCTGGGTGGATACGATCTCGTAGATGACCCTCACTCTGTCAAGGACCTTGGAGTACTCTCTCAAACAATCTAAGCGCCAGAGCTCATTGTAACAGCATTGTCAAAAAGGCATTAAGAGTTGTTAACCTAATCTTGCAAAGCTTTTTCTCCGGTAATATTGAACTGTAAACTAGGGCATACAAAACCTTTGCTAGACCAATCCTCGAATACAGCTCATCTGTCTGGAACCCGCACTGTATATCGGACATTAATACAATTGAGCGAGTCCAGAGGTATCTCACGAGAAGAGTCCTCCACTCCTCTGCTCGCAACAGAATCCCTTATGCCACCAGGCTTGAAATTTTGGGCTTGGACAACCTTGAACTTTGCCGTCTACGGTCTGATCTAAGCGTAGTGCATAAAATTATCTGCTACAATGTCCTACCTGTCAATGACTACTTCAGTTTCAACTGCAATAATACACGGGCAAACAATAGATACAAACTCAAGGTAAACCGCTCCAAACTCGATTGCAAAAAATACTTCAGCAATAGAGTGGTCAATGCCTGGAATGTCCTACCTGATTCCATTGTTATATCCTCAAAACCCCATAACTTTAATCTTAGACTGTCTACTGCCGACCTCACCCCATTCCTAAGAGGTCCGTAAAGGCATGTTGGTGCATAAATGCACCAACATGCCTACCGTCCTTGTCCTACCATTCCCCCATTGATTGGTACTCATTTCATGTGCTCATCTCCATGTTCATACTTATATGAACATGGAGATGTTATCTCCATGTTATCTCGTACATGTTTGACAAACTAAATAAATGAATAAAATGAATACATAAATAAACCTCCATGCTATGTTTCTCCTTCATCCTTCCAGGATCTTTTCAGCCTACAGTTTGGATGTGGTAACCAGCACTTCATTCAGTGTCAACATTGATTCCCTCAACCATCCCGACGATCCGGTTGTTGTGCACATGAAGAAGTTCCTCAGATTTAACTTCCTCAGCCCTGTTATAATCTTGGCTGGTAAGATGTCTTTGTAGGCCGCAAAGCCTGCCCTTCATGGTTGGCATTTTTAGGCCACATCGGCCTCCCTTCATGCTTGACATCTTCATGGAGGATTCAGATGATATCTTTGTAAAATTCTCATGTTCCCTTTCATAATGTCTTCCACTTTTCTTTTTTTTTAATCTTTCTGTAAACATTAGTTGAAAAGAGGAGAAAGAAAAATCAGAAAGTGTGTGTTTTGTGGTTGAGAAAGGTTGTTTTGCCACTGTCTCACACTAGCTTTTCAGTCTCTGAGATTCTTGATTAAAACTTTAGAACTTCCTACCCTAAACTAGCATCACTCAAGGTCTTCACTGGCAACCATCCCAAGTCTGTGTTGGTTGTCAATAGTGGGGAGAGTAATTTAGGAATCTGTTGAGTAGAAGAAAGCTATTGTACTAGCTGCTCAAGCTGGTAATTTTATTAAACACCATTTATTTATTTATTTACTGACTGAATCATTTAGGCAGTGGTGAAATCTTAAAAAATGCATTTCAAAAGGCAAAAAAATGGCTCTGGCACAGCTATGATCATCGGAGCCTTCTTTAAAAAAAGTATTTTTACTACCGGTTCCAGAGAACTGGTAGGAAAAAAATGCCTTAAAAGGAAAAAAAAACAAGTTCTGATGATCAGCTGAGCGACGCACGATCTTGGGAAAGCATTTTTCTCTGGAACCAGTAGTAAAAAAATGCTTTAAAAAAAAAGCTCCTACAATCGTGTGTCACTCACCTCATCGTCAGAATTTTTTAAAAATATTTTTTACTACCGGTTCGGTGAACCAGTAGCCTTTTTTACTACCTGTTTGGGCAAACCGGACCAAACCGGGAGCATTTCACCCCTGATTTTAGGCTGCCTCAATCATGATGGTTACCTTCTTGTGTAACTACAATTTTGCTAGAATATCTTATCTCAACAAAGCTCATGGAGACCTCCTACGGGTTTTTCTTGTCACTGTGTTGCAGCTTGGTTGTGTTCACATAAATGATCTGTTTGCTTTTCTCCCCACCCCCCACCTTCCCCCCAGTCCTTTTTCCATTCCTTACCCCAGTGCTGGAAATGTTCAACTTCACCCTATTCCCCAAGTCTTCCGTAGACTTCTTCCTCGAGGTCTTCAAAAAGATCAAAGAAGATCGACAAAAGAAGGACCGCACGGTCAGTCTGGGCTTTTTGTCTCATACTTGCTCTTCTTCTGTGGCCCTCAGGAGCTGGGTTTTTGTGCTCTCGGTGTATGTTTGTGCGTTCCAAGCAGGTTTCAGAACTTCCACTTGTGTTTCAAACAGATTCTGATGAAAGAGAATAAAGGGAGTGAGATTTGTGGAGTGATGATGATGATGATGATCAGGAGGAGGAGGAAGAAAAAGAACTGTGGGGTCGTTGATGCTCTCTGAGCTTGCTTATTTTCTTTCACTCGTTTCATAACACCATCAGTGCTATGATGATAACGAACCCTCCCCCCTCCCTTCTAGCACTGATGATGTTCCCCAGTTGGGTAATGAAACATCTGCAAGAAAACGAGCAAGCTGAGAGAGCACCAAGGACCCCTCACACACCTTCTAATGGCAATTGGACCCATCAATGACAGTTTCATCTCCTTAATGACAGTTTTTCGGTCTCTCTACCATTTCCAGAACCGAGTTGATTTTCTTCAGCTCATGATGGACGTACAAGCTTCAGCCAATGCCTCTGGGGATTCAGAGAAAGGTAAAGTTACAGATCTTGCTTTTTATTCTGCCCCAGCTACGGACCCCAAAGAACTCAGCACACACAAACTCTATACAAAGCTTATTTTACTCAAATAACTTAGTCTTTATCAACCAAAGGCTGTTAATAAACTGTCTTAACAGCCTACCAGAATTCTAAGATAAGGTAATCAGTCTTACTAGAGTAGGCAGAAAACCCAAAAACAATTTTGCAGAGAATCCAAACACGAAGGAGATTGAACTAAAGTTGTTCCCTACAGCTTGCTGCAAGCGGTGTTCCTCCTTAAATAGGCTAAGGGGGTGGCCAATTAGCCCCAAGCCTTACTCTCGAGGAGATCTCCTCCTGAGGAGCCACTCCTACCTTTTGGCAGCTCTGTGTGCCCGTCCATTGAGAAGAAGCTCCTCCTCTTCTTCCTCTTCACTTATGGGGGCTTCTGGAGGTTCTGAAGGCCCTGGCTGAATCCCTGCCTCTGGCACCACATCTTCTCCAGCCTCCTCATTGTCCGACTTGAGTGCCAGCTGCAACACCACACCAGCCTCCTCACTGTCAGAATCAGCCACAATCTGCACAGGCCGCTGACGATCCACAACACTTTTGAAAAAATATATATAAGGTTGCTTGGGGCATATTGATGCACATGGATGAACTCAAGATAAACATTAGGAAATGATGCTAAGACCACGAAGTCATTGTCCTCACTGTTAGGAAGTTTCTCCTTAGTTGTAGGTTGCTTCTCTCCTTCATTAGGTTCCATCCATTGTTTCTTGTCCGGCCTTCTGGTGCTTTGGAGAATAATTTGGCCCCCCTCCTCTTTGTGGCATCCCCTCAAATAATTGATGGATGATAACATCTACATTACTCCTTTAAGTGACTATCACCTTGGATTTTCAGCTTACCTGTATTTTAGGTCATCGTGATCCAGAAGAGATGCAACTTTAACTTCAGCCCTTTTCCTCTAAGTTTTCTCGCTCTCCATGCCTGCCTCTTAGAACAGAGTTGCCAGAAGGAGATCAAATGTTCCTATTTTAAATTAGTCACCATTCAGATATAACCTCAAACTATAATTATGCTCGTCTATGGCTTATTGACAGCTTTAACATTCGCTTGTTTTCTGCAAAATGTAGTTAACATTAGCTGAAGTGAGTTTGAAAGGAGAAAGCGAAGGGAAAGAGAGAAGAATCTAAAGACTCTGGAAGTTGAAGGTTGGTTAATTTTAGGTCTATTAGAATTAGAATAGAATTGAGCTGGAAGGGACCTTGAAGGTCTTGTGGTCCAGCCCCCTGCTCAAGTGGGAGAACCTATATCATCTCAGATAAGTGACTGCCTAGTTTCTTCTTAAAACTCCCCAGTGACGGAGTGCCCACGATTTCTGGAGGCAAGCTGGTTAATTGTCCTCACCATTAGGAAGTTTCTCCTTAATTCCAGGTTGTTCTCTCTGGTGCTTTGGAGAATAATTTGACCCCCTCTTCTTTGTGGCAGCCCCTCGAATACTGGAATACTGGTATTATGTCACCTCTCATTCTTCTTTTCTTTAGACTAGCCAGACCCAAATCCTGCAGCCGTTCTTCATATGGTTTAGTCTCCAGGCCTTTGATCATTTTATCTGCTCTTCTCTGAACCTTTTCCAAAGTCTCAACATCTTTTCTGCAGTACGATGACCAAAATGGGTTGCAGTATTCCATTGGTCTCTCTCTGCTCTTCCTTTATTGTGCCAATATTCAATAGCAATCGCATTTCGGCTTATCTACTACCCCATAATGGTTTATAGCACTCTGTGGGTAGTTTACAATGTAGAAGAATTATTTGCATATTGCCCCCAGCAATCTGGGTCCTCATTTTATTGATTTCAGAAGGACGGAAGGCTTAGTCAATTAGAAAAACTACCCCACCCCACAAGGGTTCATTTGATTAAACTAACATTGGGTATTTTAGTTTCCCCAGCCTGCAGCTGCAAATACAGCTGCTGATGTTCTTCATGTGATGAGGCACAGAGAGAGAGAAAGAGAGACAGACAGAGAGACAGAGAGAGAGAGAGAGAGGCAGAGAGACAGAGAGAGACAGAGAGAGGCAGAGAGAGAGGCAGAGAGAGAGAGAAACAAGCAGAGAGAGAAAGAGACAGGCAGAGAGAGAAAGAGAGAGAGAGAGAGAGAGAAAGAGACAAGCAGAGAGAGACAGAGAGAGACAGAGAGAGGGGGGAGGGAGAGAGAGGGAGCTGTCTAAAGTTGTTGATCATATCGGATCCCCTGTATGATTGGGTTACCCTGAAAGCCACAACAAATCAATCTGAGATGTTTGCTGTTGTGTAGGTGTGGTGTAAGAGTGAATGCAGTTTGGATTATCACAAGCTTCTTCTGTGCTTTCCTTTCTCATCCGACAGCTTTAACAGACAAAGAGATTTTGGCCCAGTCAATTTTTTTTATCTTTGGTGGCTATGAGACCATCGGTTCCACCCTCAGCTTCATGTCTTATTCTCTGGCCACGCACCCTGACGTTCAAGAGAAATTGTATGAAGAGATCAATGACACTTTTCCCAATCAGGTAAGGGTCTTTTTTGGGAGGCTCTGTTGGCTGAGGGTGGATCATTTTAGGAGCTGTCAGGCACAAACAACCAGACCTACACATGCAGTGTTCAAGCTAACTACTTTATTATGTTCTGCCTATAGTACAGGAATCTCCCCGTCTAGCAGCCAGCTCCTGGGAATAATTAGATAAAGCTCCAAGGAACTGAAGTGGGATCAGCCCTAGCTCTTTTGTGGTTGCGGAGTCACTCCAGGCTAGTTCCTCATTTGATCCCTCCTCCCTGCCAGGTTGGATGCTTCCCAAGTATAGCAGATGTGTTTGTCCAGAAGAGCAAAACCAGAGTCTTCTTCTGACAGGACAGGATTTCTTTTCCTTTTTGCAATTCTTACGTAACTGAAATGTGAATATTAATTAGATGGGAGGTGGCCAGTTTTCCACAATTTCTATTCCACAAGAGATAGATAGATAGATAGATAGATAGATAGATAGATAGATAGATGATAGATAGATAGATAGATAGATAGATAGATAGATAGATAGATAGATAGATAGATAAAGAAACAGACATCATAATCTCCGGAATTTAAAATATATTATCCACTGGATAGTATATTTTAAGTTCCGAAGATCGTGATGTCTCTCTCTTCTTTTATAGCTACACCTGGAACTCGTATTTTTAGGATAGTTCGCTGTATATATATATATATGTATGTATATATATATATATATATATATATATATATATATATATATATATATATACACATACATACAGAAAACAGATACATACATACATACATACATACACACACGCGTGTGTGTGTGTTGAATTTATATGTGTGTGTGTGTAATTGTGTGTGTGTATACCTACATACCTGCATACATATACATATACATATACATATACATATACATATACATATACATATACATATACATATACATATACATATACATATACATGATCCGCATCTCATTTAAGATGTTACCAACCAACACAACGAATATATCTATAAGCAGGTCACTTCTTATATCCTTGAATGTCATATTATTTTATTCTGTCTTGTTTTGGCCTTTTGGGCAGACCCCTCCCACCTATGACGCACTCCATCAAATGGAATATCTCGATATGGTGGTGAACGAAACTTTACGCCTTTACCCTCCGGGAACACGAATTGATAGAATTTGCAAAAAGACAGTGGAAATCAATGGACTGACCATCCCAGAAGGGACCGTGGTTATGATTCCTGCTTACGTCCTACATCGGATCCCTGAATATTGGCCTGAGCCTGAAGAATACAGACCTGAGAGGTATGTTGTGAGGAACTCTGTCCTTCTGAAGTCACACAGGGCATTTTTTTTTTATGATCCACCTCCATAAACTGTGCGTAGAACTTAATTAACTCCATGGGAGAAAATGATGCCTAAACTGACTGTAGCAGCTGAGACAATGGCTTCATTTAATGTCCCAACAACTGAACAAAAAGCTGTAGGGCAGCTGGCATCAAGCCACACTGATAGGAGTAGAAGAGTAAAAGTACATGAAGGAAATTAGATTTCATCTACCATCTTTTCATTTAGAAAAAATTCCTTCCTTGAACCATAACGGGTGGGTCAAAATAGGAGAAATAGGCCTCGTTGACCTACATTGTAGCTATCACTAATTGGATGCTGTAGTAGGCTCAAGGATTCTTGGGCATAACTCCTCGAGAAGCCTAAATTAATTAAGCAGAAACCACTTCTAAATACTTCTCTTTCTTGTTCCTCATGAGCTTAAATGGACTCCAGGGGATGGTAGAGGACAGGAAGGCCTGGAGGAACATTGTCCATGGGGTTGCTATGGGTCAGACATGACTTTGCAACTAACAACAACATTGTTCCTCACCTGTAGACAGAATCTTGCCAAACTAAAGCAACTCCCTGCATCATTAAAAATATACTTGTCAGAGGCAGAGAATCAGAATATACGTTCAGTTGCAGTTCAGAAGATTTATTGCTCCCGCCAAAAATCTAATCAACTAAAGTTCAACACTAAATTGGCACCAGATAAGGGTGAATTGGGGTTGAGAGGTTGAACATAGACTGTGGGAACATAAAAACTCTAGGTTAATGACCACCTCCCCAGTTATGCCCACTCTTCTCCTAAAATACTCTGAGAACTGATACAGAAGGGCCGCCTTAATTCTCTTCCCGCCAACCAAACCAAATAAATTTCAGTCTTTTAGTCCTCTGAAATGCAGCCCCTCCCTCCTGGGAATCCAGACTACATTCCACCACATCAAGTCCACAATGATCTTGTCGAAGCATGAATCAGCCTCGTCCCCCCCCTGGGGAAACTGTAATTAATTAGAGATGAATAGATCTTGTTTTCCATGCTGTATACTTTCAAAGAAAGAAAACCCGAATGTAGTCTAAGAAACATTTTATTATAAAGAAATAAAACAAACTTACTCTCTACATTGTAACCGGCAGTTTATCTCATAGACGGACAAAGGAAGAAGTATAAATCAGGAAGTTAGAAAAGCAAGAATGTGGCCATGCGCAGTAGCTCAGAAATCACGAGACAGTCTTATCTTTGTGATAAAGTTCTCTGGCAGGCTACTGTAAGTCTTAGGATGGAAGCTCAGCTGGGAAATACAAATAATGCAGTGACAGATCTCTCTCTGCAAACATTTATCTTTCTTCATTGGTCTCAGTCCAGTTTATCCAGTGACGAAGGAGCCAGTTACAGGACCAGTTACAGTCACAGTTACAAAACTGAGGTACAGACTATTGGGAATAGTAGCTTTACTCAACCGTGATTTTTTTTTCTGATTTGCAAATAGGTTTAGTAAAGAGAACAAAGACAGCCTAGACCCATATGTGTTCCTCCCTTTCGGAGCGGGTCCCAGGAACTGCATCGCTATGCGTTTCGCCCTCCTGGTGCTGAAAATGGGTCTGGTGGTTTCGATGCAAAGATTTCGCTTCCAGACCTGCAAAGAAACACCGGTGAGTTTTACAACTTGGGTTGGGAGCTGGTTCCTGCTCATCTGCTAAAGAGTTTACTCAACCGATTTCCCATCTCACACTGTTCTGACCTAGTCTTCATGAGACAGTAAAAAACACACAATTAGTTCCAAAAACCCTCTTTTTATTTCAATGGCTGTGAATTCTGGTCATTCACAGCCCGTACAAATAGTTTGTGAATAGTCCGACAGACGTCTGCCGCAGTCCTTCGAGATAAGGCTGATAAGCACCCACCTTTATCTCCCTTGACACGCTGCCAAAGATCTAATTGGCAATTAACTTTGCAAGGCCACATGGAGCACAGAGTCAAAACGGAGCTTCAGAACGAACAAAGTTGCTTCTTGCAAAGGCTCCTGTGCCTTTGCTCCTCCTTTATGTCTTATGGGAGAGGCCAATCATCTCCAAGCCGTACTCCCAAGTCGGCCCTTTTGTCTTAACTGTTCTTGCCTTCTGGCAGCTCTGAGCATGCATGCACTGGGAACAGGCTCCCCCTGTTCCTCTGCCTCACTGACATCAGACTCTGGAGGCTCCGAAGTCAGCACACAACTCCCAGATGGCCCTGGCCCCCTCTCTGCCTCCGACGCAGAGCCCTCATCCGATCCTTCCCCAGACTTCCTTCTCACCTCCTCACTGTCCAACTTTGCTGCCAGCTCTGCAAGCTGCTGGCAGACCACAACACACACATATTTCTTGTTCAAAGACACAAGGAGGTGATGAACGTGAAAGCAAGATCTCTTTGGAAAGGCAGGGTCATTTTATCAGGGTGAAAAGCCTAGTCCATCCCATGTGTGTGTATGTGAGAGAGAGAGAGAGAGATTCTCTGTGTGTGATTCTCCAACGCCTAGGTTTTGCTTCTATGTCTTAACTGAGAATAGAGTCTTATTAGATGCTCACGGCAGAGTGAAGCCCCTAGTGAAGTGGGGGGTGGGGAGTATTTGAGTTGATCAAAATGCAACTGAGGCATTGTGTAGGCGTAAGAAAAATCATGTATGTAAAACATGGTTTTTGGTAGTCACCTTGTTAGTGGAATCACCTCTGTTTAATTCCATGTCTGTGTTGTTTTCTGTCTCCCTTTCTTTTGGTCAATGGGAAAGATCCCCTTGGAGATCGAGGACAAAGGATTCCTCAGGACAAAGAAGCCCATCATGTTGAAGTTGGTGCCCAGAGTCATCGTGAAACATGAGGAGTAGACATTCTGGAGGCTGCAAAGAGGCGGTGGTGTCTTCATGTAGTTGATATTAAATGCAAAACAGTTCCAAAAAAACAAACAGATTTTATAAAAACAGCTGAGAATTAACTCATTCTCAGTGTATTCTAAATGAAATGAAGGCAAAGTCCTTAAAACACCAGTCTTTAGTTTATCTCTGATCTCGGGATAATTAGGCAAACTGCCAAAGGCTTTTCTTGGCAACAGTTCAGGAACAGAAGAAATAACTACAGCCAAAAAAGTTACATATTGAAAGTATCACCAAATCAGAGGTGGGTTTCAGCAGGTTCTGACCAGTTCTGGAGAACCGGTAGCAGAAATTTTGAGTAGTTTGGAGAACCGGTAGTAAAAATTCTGAATGGCCTCGCCCCCATCTATTCTCTGCCTCCCAAGTCCCAGCTGATTGGGAGGAAATGGGGATTTTGCAGTATCCTTCCCCTGGAGTGGGGTGGGAATGGAGATTTTGCAGTATCCATCCCCTGCCACGCCCACCAAGCCAGACCCACAGAACCAGCAGTAAAAAAATTTCAAACCTACCATTGCCCCGAATCCCTCCCCACAAGGACCCAGGCTGAATGTCCAATTCCCAACCCATATGGTGTCATGTGGGGTGCATCTTCAGGTGATTTTGCCCATGGTATTCCAGGAGAATTGATCTTGACTGGGTCTAAACAAGTCCATTCAGCTGCGCAGTAGATCATGAAAGCAATCCTCCCTTTTCGTTCACAAAAGAGCCTGGATAGCTCAGCAGACTAATGCATTGTGCATTGTGATTAACTCCAGCTGTCTGCAATTACTGTAAATTCGAATCTCACCAGGCTTAAGGTTGACTCAGCCTTCCATCCTTTCTAAGGTAGGTAAATTGAGAACCCAGTTTGTGGGAGCAATAAACTGAGTTTGTATAAAATATACAAAAGTATGAAGGCTATTGCTTAACGCATTGTAAGCTGCCCTGAGTCTCCGGAGAAGGGAAGCATATAAATCAAATTGAAAATTTTTTTTAAAAAAATCTCCCTCCAGCTCACTTCCCCACCCAAATGCCAATCTTCCTCCCTCCCCATTACTATGGCAGCCAATAGCAAGCAAGCATCATAGAGGCTGACATTCGGCCCTCCTGCAGTGGAGGTGTTAACCCTGGAGAAAAAAACCACAGTACAAAATAGACAAAATAGAAACAAATGAAACAACCCAAAATACAGGATTATGTACAGTAATAAGACTGAGGTTTATGAGGACATTTAATGTGAAAGAGTTGTAAATAGAATAGAATAGAATAACAGACTTGAAAGGGACCTTGGAGGTCTTCTAATCCAACCCCTTGCTTAGGCAGGTTTTGGGGCTTTGACATCTCGCTAGTTCACCCATTCAGATTGAAAGATAAATTTCACTTGCTAACTGAATAGCTGGAGAAAAATCAGTTTTTAATAAAACCTGGGACTGAGAATCAAAGAAACATTTCTTCAGTGCTCTTTCCCCATCTAGGAAAAGTCCTGCATCCTTAAACCACTCCGGTTATATTGGAAAGAAGGAGTGTATATATGTACTTTCTTATTTAAAAGACAACTTTATTACCCAAAGCTATTTTATCTGGCACCTGTCATAGCTCTTGCATGCGCAGGAAAGATTACATGGTAATAAAAAATAAAAAAAAGCTGATTTATCTGACAGAAGAGCACGCGGGAGCAAGATAAGGTCAGCAATAACCTGAGCTTGCAACTTTGCTCTGTTTTAAATGGAGCTGTTTCTGATGAAGATAAATGGGTTCTTGGGAAGAAATTCAGGGGCCAGGAAGGTGTGAGATGTTCAGACACAAAGTCGCAAAAAGATTGACCCATAGAGGCTCAGGCCAGAGATGGGTTTTCAGCAGGTTCTGACCAGTTCTGGAGAACCGGTAGGGGAAATTTTGTGGAATTCAGAGAACCAGTAAAAATCACCTCTGGCTGGCACCACCCCCATCTATTCTCCCGAATCCCAGCTGATCAGGAGGAAATGGGGATTTTGCAGTAACCTTCCCATGGAGTGGGATGGGAATGGAGATTTTACAGTATCCTTCCCCTGGAGTGAGGAGGGAATAGGGATATTGCAATATCCTTCCCCTGCCATGCCCACCAAGCCACACCCACCAAGCCTATGCCACACCCACCAAGCCACACCCGCAGAACCAGTAGTAAAATATTTGAAACCCACCACTGGCTCAGTCCAATCTCAGGGATTCCTTGCATTCTTTCTGAATTTCTTGCTTTGCAGCCATAGTGTTCACAAGGTTGGGCTGGACTATTTGCATCCAGATGCTGCTTGAGGTGTGTGTGTGATCACTTTGTTCTGGAGCTTGCCAGAAACATGGGAGCATTTGGAGAAATTTGGAGCAATAAAGGGACAGTTTGAACTGCCAGCTGCCTGTGTTACCTCAGTACCATGCCAGGTCACACAGTCCTTCTCTCTTAGTCCAAGAATTAGTAGGTTATAATACAGGTAGTCTTCAATTTACAACAGTTCATTTAGTGACTGAAGTGACAACAGCACTGAAAAAAATAACATATGACCGTTTTTCAAACTTACGACCATTCCAACATCCCCATGATCCTGTGATCAAAATCTGGACCCTTGTCACAAAATGAAGGGTCAAATTATTCCTGCTTCACATGAAGTGAAGACCTAGAGAAGCTTCTCATGGTGAGTAAGGTGAAAAGAATGAGATGAAGAGGACAGCCAGCAGCCAAGTGGGTGGAGATAGTTATGGGGGCAATGAATGCCTCATTGGAAGAGTGGAAGGGCCAGCTGAGGACACATCACCATGGAGAAAATTTATCTCTAAGGTTGGGAAGAGTCAACACAAAGAGTCAACGTTGACTTGATGGAATGTAATCAGTCAAGGCAAACAGCCAGCTCCATCATGCTGGGAAGAGGAGAAAAGGAGAGGAGTGGAGAAGAGAAGAGATGGGGAAAGAGAGAAGAGAAAAGAAAAGAAAAGAGAAGAGAAGAGAAGAGAAGAGAAGAGAAGAGAAGAGAAGAGAAGAGAAGAGAAGAGAACAAAGTGGACGGAGTCAGTGACACTATGCACCATTAGAAAATCTGAAAAACCAGGCTAGGGAGAGATTGTCATGGAGAAGGTCTATCTTTGTGGTCTCTAAAGGTCTACACTGACTTGATAGCACACAACCAAGCAATACCTTAGCTTAAACCAGCCTTCTATAAGCTGATATTGTCACCTTTTTTAGAGAACACAGGTCCTCCCAAGCCCAGCCCAAATAACCAGATCTCCGCTGTTGAATAGGACTCCAATTTTTTCTCTCCCACCCCACCCCAGCCCCCAACTAATCTTCTGTCATGCTCTTCAAGTATCAAAAGAGAGTTTCCAACCGAGGACTTAGCCTCCCATTTAATGTCGTTCTCCAACGAAATGAGCTTAAGCAGGCGTAACCACCTACACAATATTTCTCCTGCATTATTCATGGTCTGTGTCTATCCCCCCTCAGCCTGCCTTCTCCAAAAAGGATACCGGTAGCGTTTTCCCCAAGTAGCATTTTTTTAAGAATTAAATAAGCCCATGCTTTTGTGAGCGGTAGCCGCGGCTTAGGAAAGCTAATGCCTTTTAATAATATTTGTTAACTCTGGAAAGGGGGATGCCTTCCCTCCCCTGTCTCCTTTTCCTCTTCCTCCTTGAAATTTTGCAGACTAACAAAGCTCACCTCTTCAGGTGAGTCAGAAGAATGTTATGAATTGGTCTCTCATGCCCTTGTTACTTCTCCGATGGATTGCTGTAATGCCCTCTGCATGGGGCTGCCCTTGGGATGCATCTGGAGGCTCCAGCTAGTCCAGAATGTGGCCCCGTGGGCAGTTACGGGGGTTCCTCATTACTCCTGTGTAACACCTCTCCTGCACGAGCTGCACTGGCTGCTGGTTGCTCTCTGGGTTCGTTTCAAGGTGCTGATGCTTACCTACAAAGCCCTACATGGTTTAGGCCCGGGGTATCTCCTGCCTTCCTCCCATCATCTTGTGCGCTCCCACAGAGCAGGCCTCCTCAGGGTGCCGTCAGCCAAACAATGTTGGCTGGCAGCCCCCAGGGGGAGAGCATTCTCTGTTGGAGTGCCAACCCTCTGGAATGGTCTGCCCACCGAGCTCAGGACAGCCCCCAACTTCCTCTCCTTCCGCCGTGAACCAAAGACGTGGCTTTTCCATCAAATAACCTGATCTGTTGGGGGGTAACACAATGTAACAATTTTAATTGAGGTTTTAATGGGGATTCTTAATTATATTGTGATTTGTATTGTTGACTGTTGTTTGTGTAAGCCGCCCTGAGTCCCTCGGGAGAATGGCGGCATATAAATCGCAATAAAATAAATAAATAAATAAAATAAAATTGGATGGGAGGGAGCGGGAGACGTGGATGGCATGTGTGAATCTGTGTGTGAATCTGCTTAGCAGATGGACGGGGAAGGGAAGCAATTTGCACACCGAGGGGAGTGATTCTAAAACCCCCACGTATAGCACAATGGCCTGGTGGCAGGAGGCATTCCGATCCTTGCTGGTTCCTAATGGGCTTCAGAAAACACAAAGGGTTGCTATCCTTCTGGCCCTGATTCATACTTGTTTTAAAATGGGATGATTGTAGGATGGGATGGGATGGGATGGGATGGGATGGGAATGGAATGGAATAGGAATAGGAATAGGAATAGGAATAGGAATAGGAATAGGAATAGGAATAGGAATAGGAATAGGAATAGGAATAGGAATAGGAATAGACTAGACTAGACTAGACTAGACTAGAGAAAAAAATAGAATAGAATAGAATAGAATAGAATAGAATAGAATAGAATAGAATAGAATAGAATAGAATAGAATAGAATAGAATAGAATAGAATAGAATAGAATAGAATAGAATAGAATAGAATAGAATATGGAACGGAATGGAATGGAATGGAATGGAATGGAACGGAACAGAAAATAGAATGGAATGGAATGGAATGGAATGGAATGGAATAGAATAGAATTCTTTATTGTCCAAGTGTAATTGGACACACAAGTAATTTGCCTCCAGTGTTATTCTTATTTTAGGCTTACATGACAACTTTTGTCTGTTTGCTGTCTCAAAACAGTGAGAAGCTATGCCATCAGATTTTAGCACAGTTGGTGCAGTTCCAAGACTTGTGAAAGAGAACGCCCCTCTCAGTCTAAATGGAATAAGATTAACAGAATAACCACAGAGCTGGAAGGGACCTTGGAGGTCTTGTAGTCCAACCCCGTGCCCAAGCGGAAACCCTATACCATTCCACACAGAAGGCAGTCTCTTCTTGAAAACCTCTGGTGAGGGAACACCTATAACTTCTGAATGCAAGCCTTCCACTGCTCACTTGTTCTCACTGTCAGGACGTTCCTCCTTAATTCTAGATTGGATCTCTCCTTGATAAGTTTCCATCCATTGCTTCTTGTTCTTCCTTCAGGTACTTGGAAGAATAGATTGACTCCTTCTTTCTGGCAGCCCCTCAAATATTGGGAAATTGCTATCATGTCACCCCAGTCCTTCTTTTCCTTAAATTAGACATAGATTATGGGAGCAACTCGACGCACCCATGTGACACCTCTCCTGCGCGAGCTGCACTGGCTCCCAGTGGTCTTCCTGGTGCAGTTCAAGGTGTTGATTACCATCATTAAAGCGCTCCATGGCTTAGGATCCGGATACTTACGGGATCACCTTTTGCCACCGATGGCCTCCCTTTCAAACTGCTAGGTTGGCAGAAGCTGGGACAAGGAACGGGAGCTCACCCCATCAGGCGGCGCTAGGGATTCGAACCGCTGAACTGCCGACCTTTCGATCGATCGTCTTAGCCACTGAGCCACCACATCCCTGGTTTTGACTTTACACTACTGTAATTCACTTGACTTCTAGTAAACGGTACCTTTCTCGACCAGATAAGGATCCTTAGAAGCCCAAGTTGAGACAGGTCTGTTAATTTTCAATGGTTATGAACCTGGGAACGATCTAAACCTTGCTCTATTTCCCATCCGCCCACCTTCTCATCAATAAACCAGATTTTTAATTTCCACCTACGTGCAATCTTATTTTATTCTTTTCGGCCATGATGCAATCTCCTGAAACTTTGGCTCGCCCCGAGAACTCATCAGCATTCGGGAATGATGCATGGGCTCTTCCTAAAATCTTTTAGCTCCTGGAGTTGCAACGGAATTGAGCTTGGCCAACTTCCATTATGTTCCCCACCACAAAAGACACTTGGGAAAAAATGATATTGTTCCCAGCAAGGCAAGCTTGCTTTTTAAAGGAAAAAAAAATCCTTAGCTTCTAACTCCAGCTAGGAACAATAATACACAGCAATAATGGATTTACCCCTCAGGTTCTTCTGGAGCTGTCAAGATAATAACAATTCATTTTTAAAGCATCAACCAGGCTGTGCTGACCAGGGGAGGATATCCAACGAGCGGGAAAGTTTCTTCTAGGTTTCTCCTGCTCTGTTTTTCATCTGCCTTTTGCTTTTTCTGAGGTGGGAAGACTTGAAAGGGAGACCATCCGAGCTGTTTCACCCCAATCTTCTCCTGTGCTCTACCGAATAAAAAGTCATCATGAGAAGGTCAAGAGATACCTTATATCATGCCAAACAAAAAAGCTAAAAATACAACTGAGAATCTCCCGGTTCTTGGCTAACGTGGAGGATGAAAGAGAAAATGGTTGAAAGCAAACAAAGATTCTCCAAGACGTTTCTTCTGTTGAGATGATGAGGCTACTAGGGTTAATTCACATTCATAAACATGAATGTGAATGTGCGGCAGCTGCCAAAAAAGCCAATGCAATCCTAAATTTCATTAACAGAAAGATTCAATCAAGATCACGTGAGGTACTGATACCACTCTATAAAGCCTTAGTAAGACCATATCTAGGATACGGCATCCAGTTTTGGTCACCAGACTATAAAAAAAGATGTTGTGACTCTGGAAAGAGTGCAGAGAAGAGCAACCAGGATGATGAGGGGACTGGAGGCTAAAACATAGGAAGAACGGTTGCAGGAACTGGGCCTGGCTAGTCTAGTGAAGAGAAGGACCAGGGGAGACATGATAGCAGTCTTCCAATATTTGAGGGGCTGCCACAGAGAGGAGGGGATCAAGCTATTCTCCAAGGCACTCAGAAGCCAGACAAAGAATCATGGATGGAAACCAAGGAGAGATTCAACCTAGAAATAAGGAGAAATTTTCTGACAGGGAGAACACTCAACCCATGGAAGAGAAGTTGCCTTCAGAGGTTGTGGGAGCTTAATCACCGGAGGCTTTCAAGAAGAGACTGGACTGCCATTTGTCAGAAATGGTGTAGGGTCTTCTGCTTGGCCGGAATTGTTGGACTAGATGACCTGCAAGGTCCCTACCAACTGTGTTAATCTGTTAATCTGTAGTTTAATGAAGAGAAGGACCAGGGGAGACATGATAGTAGTATTCCAATATTTGAGGGGCTGCCACAGAGATGAGAGGGTCAAGCTATTTTCCAAGGCACCTGAAGGCCAGACAAGGAACAATGGATGGAAGCCGATCAAGGAGGGATTCAACCTGGAAATAAGGAGAGATTTTCTGACACTGAGAACAATCAGATGATGGAACAGAAGTTGCCTTCAGAAGTTGTGGGAGCTTCATCACTGGAGGCTTTCAAGAAGAGACTGGACTGCCATCGGTCAGAAATGGTATAGGGTCTCCTGCTAGGGCGGGGAGAGTTGGATTAGATGACCTACAAGGTCCCTTCCAATTCTGCTATTATTATTCTTCTATTCTAATTCTGAGGGATGGTTCAAAAATGGTTTTATAACAGAATAACAGAGTTAGAAGGGACCTTGGAGGTCTTATCCAACCCGCTGCTCAAGCAGGAGACCCTCTTCCATTCTGGACCAAGGGTTGTCCAATTTCTTGAAGAGCTCCAATGATGGAGCACCCACAACTTCTGGAGGCCAAGCTGCATTGATGAATCGTTCTCACCGTTAGGAATTTTCTCCGTAGTTCTAGGTTGGTTTAAAAAGTGACTTACGACCGTTTTTCACACTTACGGCCGTTGCAGCATCCCCACGGTCACGTGATCAGAATTCAGACCCTTGGCAACTGACTCATACTTATGACCGTTTCCCTTTCGCGGCCTTCCGACAAGCGAAATCAGTGGGCAAGCCAGATTCACCTATGGCTGACTTATCACCTGCAGTGATTCATTTAACAACGGTGGCCGGGAAATGGGGCGAAACTCTACCCTTCACATATGTCTCACTTAACAACAGAAATTTTGGGCCGAATTGTGGCCGCAATTCGAGGGCTGCCTGTATTGCCTTCCATTGGAGCTAAAAATAAAAGAAGGTGGAATGAAAGTGAAGCTTCCAGCAATGTCTTGCTTGCCTTCTGCCAACTCATCGGGGGTATCATTTTCAAATTCAATGTTGTGCTGTCAAAGCATTATTGATCTAATTTTCTCTGCAAAATGCTTATTAATGTTATCTTGTTACCCCTTGATGCATATGGCCTTGTGCGGCAGGGAACGGCAGGCTGTAATTGTCTCTTGGCACAGAATTATTCAGGGGTTTTTTTTTCCCCTCCCCTATCTTGAAGAGAATGAACAGCATATGTAGTTACACTAATGATTTCGTTTCTGAAGGCTTCCTGTACCATGTGTGTGGGGGCGTTGGCAACACATTACACCTAGATTAACAATAATTCATTTTAAATATCCTACTTAGAAAAGCCTGTTTTGATTACTAGATGCAAATATTTCTCTCTTGCTCCGTTTCCTTTTATTCTTCTGAGGCCGTTTTTTTTAAAAAAAAACATATGCTTCCCTCATCGTTTTGCTGAAAATAATTTGGATATTCCTTCCCTTCCCTTCCCTTCCCTTTCCCTTTCCCTTCCCCTTCCTTCCTTCTCTTTCAGTCTTCCTTCCTATCTTCCTTTCTTCTTTCTTCCCTTCGCCTTCCTTCCTTCCTATCTTCCTATATTCCGTCTTCCCTTCCCCTTCCTTCCTTCTTATTTTCCTATCTTCCTTCTTCCTTTTTCCCTTCCCCTTCCTCCCTTCTCCATCCTTCATTCTTCATTCTTCCTTCCTATCTTCCTTTCTTCCTTCTTTCCATCCCCTTCCTTTTTCCTTCTCCTTCTCCTTCATCCTTCCTTCCAATCTTCCTTCTTCCTTTCTCCTTCCTTCCTTCCTTCCTATCTTCCTATATTCTGACTTCCCTTCCCCTTCCTTCCTTCTCCATCCTTCACTCTTCCTTCCTATCTTCCTTTCTTCCTTCTTTCCATCCCCTTCCTTTTTCCTTCCTTCTCCTTCATCCTTCCTTCCTATCTTCCTTCTTCCTTTCCCCTTCCTTCCTCCCTCCCTCCCTCCCTCCCTCCCTCCCTCCCTCCCGCTCTAACTAAATAAAAATAAGAAAGGCTAAAGAGTAAAAAAAACAAAAACCCTAAGGACTTAAAATGTTGGACATTATAAACTGGATATTCCAAATTCCAAAATTCAGGATTATTGTGTCATACTGGTGTAACTGTATAGTGCATCAAAATATGACAGTAATTGGCTTTCTGGGTGTTTACAAACATGGCTTAGTCCATTATTCTGTTACCTTCCTCAAAACACCACCAGAGGTATTTTTAACAAACACGTTGCAACATCAGTGGCTTCTGAGTTTTTGTTGGCATTCACATTTCCACAACTATTATATAAGTGGGTGTGTCTGAAGAACACCTTCAGAGCCTTAAGAATAAAGAAACTCTTTATTCTTAAGAACTATTTCTTAGAGAGCAGCTCTTGCCGGCCCTCTCCAGATTTTACATTTGAACGATAGAGGGAAACATAGTTAACTTTTTATTAAATTCTTGTTATTTCTCCACACAATGTGTTACGAAATACTTGTACAGGATCCCAAAGCAAACACAAGGCATGAAAATGAAATCCTCTGTTATCCTTATGAAATCCTTATGATTTCAAAGGCCAGCTGTCTCTCCTGGCCTGACTGATCTTCTCCCATCGGCTGGTCCAACCAAGGAAGAATTTCATTCACTTCACTTTGGGGGTGAAGATATAAAACGCGATTTAAGGGAATGGGAGAGAGAAAACCTGAGTTGCAGGATAATGCAACTCAAGAAAAAACAAAAGTGGCAAGTTTCTTCCATCTTCAGGAGTAAGCATCTTCATGCAGTTAAATCTCCTACAATTATATACAAAGAGAGAGAAGAGGAGAGAGAGGGAGTGAGGGAGGGAGAGAAAGGAGGAGGAAGAAGAGAGGGAGGGAGGGAGGAAAGGATGGAGAGAAAGGGGGGGAGACAGGGAGGGAAGGAGAGAGCGAGAGAGGGCAGGAGGAAGGGAGACGCAGAGAGGGAGGGAGGGGGAAGGAGAGAGGGAGAGAGGAAGGGAGGGAGGGAGGACAGTTCATAATAGCCAGGTAAAATCCATTTTCCAGTTTAAAAAAATAGTCCTTAAAAATACACAGAAACTCCATGGAGGGATTGGGGAAATCCCTCACTTGATTTAGGCTCTTTGGATGATCTTCAAGACGATGGGTTTTGTAGGTTTTCTGAAGAACCCTTTTCTGGAAAACACCAGTGGGATCTACAACAGGAAAAGAAATGGACAAGTTGTATTTAAATAGAGGGAAATAAAATGCAGGGAAATTCAGGGCAATGTCTGAATTTCTATCATCTATTAATTCTACCAAGTATCATTCTCTCATTGAGTTTAGCCAGCTGGGAATGATGGGACTCAGAAGCCATATATTTGGAAGAATCCACATCAGGGTTCAATTTTTTCTAGGATTACTTAATTTGAAGCGAGTCACTGTTTTAAAAAATTTCCAGTCTGCGGATTGTCCATTCCAAGTAACTGCACCGTGTTGGAAGATAGATTTTGATATCTCATTTTGCCCTATAAATATATTTCCTAAAATATATATATCTACGTCATCATCTGAGTTTTCATTCTTGCCATCCTGCATAATTGGACAATAAGTTTATCTTTTGGAGGGGGAAATAACACCCAGAGAATCTATCCTATTTTCTGTAGCTTTAATTGAAGATAAGGTAAAGGTAAAGGTTCCCCTCTCACATATGTGCTAATTGTTCCCAACTCTAGGGGGCGCTGCTCATCTCCGTTTCAGAGCCGAAGAGCCAATGCTGTTCGAAGACGTCTCCGTGGTCATGTGGCCGGCATGACTCAATGCCAAAGGCGCACGGAACACTGTTCCCTTCCCACCAAAGGTGGTCCCTATTTTTCTACTTGCATTTTTTACCTGCTTTCGAACTGCTAGGTTGGCAGAAGCTGGGACAAGTCATGGGAGCTCACCAGTTACGCGGCACTGGGGATTCGAACCGCTGAACTGCCGACCTTTTGATCGACAAGCTCAGTGTCTTACCCACTGAGCCACCACATTCCTAATGATTAGCATATTTCAGGCTAATTCTGCCCACTGCCAGGAGTTCGATCCTGACCAGCTCAAAGTCGACTCAGCCTTCCATCCTTCCGAGATGGGTAAAATGAGGACCCGGGTTGTCGGGGGCAAGAGGCTGACTCTGTAAACCACTTAGAGAGGGCTGTAAAACCCCTGTGAAGTGGTATATAAATGCTATTTACTATTGCTATTTGCATTTCTCCCTTGTGGAGTTGGATCCGTGATGGAAAAGAAAGACAGAGATTGGCCAAGAACCTAGCTTTTGAATCGACGCTTCTATTTTCTTCCAACTGGGAAGTGGGAGTCAAAGGGTTAAGCCACAAAACTACAAGCTGCATCTTCCAAATACTCTGTGTTATGTTGGCTGCAGGTGAAGCGTTACCTGTCGAGCTTTTACTCTCCAGAATAGCTGTCTGCATGACACTTTCATTAGCTCTCCTGTCTCTGCTACGGTGAGAGGAAGGAGGGATTTGGTGCCAACCTGTTGTTTTCCTTCTCTAGATGAGCACAGCTCCATTCCTGATCCTCACCTGAGTTTCTTTGCAAGGCTGGAAGGAGAAATTCTGCATCAGGCTGGCTACGGCGGCCTTCATGGTAAGGAAAGCAAATCTCATCCCAATGCAATTCCGGGGACCAGCTCCGAAAGGCAAATAAGTATAAGGATTGATCTTTTCTTTGACCTCTTTGCTGAATCTGTTGGGACAAGCCAACATTCAGTCAATGCAATTGTCAACTGCTGTAGGAAAGGTGGAGTCAAGAGAGCAATCAGCCTGGAATCATTACTTGCCCACAAACAGTCTAAGTCCAAACTAGGGGTGAAATGCTCCCAGTTCGGGCCAAATTGCCCGATCCAGTAGTGATGGCGGAGGGTGGTTCGGAGAACCAGTAGCAAAAATCCCTGCGCCACCCTCCCATGCCCAGCTGAGCTGCGCAATCACGAGGCCTTTTTTTTTTTACTTTTAAAAGCATTTTTTCTACAACCTCTTCGGCCAAAAAAATGCTTTTAAAAGTAAAAAAAAAAAAAAAGCCTCTGAGGATCGCACGGCTCAGCTGGGATCGTCAGAGGCTTTTAAAAGCATTTTTTTCTGCAACCACTTCGGCCATTGTTTAGGCTACTTCCTTCCATCCCCCAAAGTTATTCTCACAGCCCATTACAGGCCCCTAATTTCTCTACCTTAACCAGCAGGCCAACTTTGGCCTTTGACAAGATCACCTAACAAGCTCTCTGTCTGGAAGATTCAACCCAGGTTGATGTTTTTACCATCAAGTCATTGATTGTGAGAACTGGAAGTATATATATATATATTTTAAAAAACCACCAACCACCAGAGAAATATCAAAGGGTACCTTTCAGGACTAAATCGCTCAGGTTCAAGCCAGTATTCCGGATCGTAGTGCAAAACAACTGATGGAATCACAATACCCATCCCTTTGGGAATGGTGATTCCATTTACTTTGATGGTGTTCTTGCACACTCTTTGAAGTCGCCCAGTGCTTGGATGCATTCGGAGGGTTTCGCTAATGACCATTTCCATATACTCCATTTGCATGAGGGCCTCATAAGTGATTGGAGCCTGAGAAAGAGAGGGAGAGAGAGGGAGGGAGGAAGAGAGAAAGGGAGAGGAAGAGAGAAAGGGAGAGGAAGAGAGAGGTGGAGGGAGACAGGGAGGGAGGCGGAGGGAGAGGGAGGGAGGGAGGGAGGGAGGGAGGGAGGGAGGGAGGGAGGAAGGGAGGGAGGGAGAGAGAGACATTAAAAAAAACTTGTCTCTGCTTATTTTGTCCCTAACTAACAACTTAAAAGTTAATATCTGAATCTAGAGCAGAAGAAACTCATGTCCCAAAGGTGCTTTTTCAAGAGGCAACTGGACTTCCTTGTTTTTCTTTGAAGAGGTTTTGCTTCTGGATGGACAGATGGATGGACGATGGATGGATGGATGGATGGATGGATGGATGGATGGATGGACGGACGGATGGATGGATGGATGGATGGATGGATGGATCCAGTCAAAGCTGAAGAAGCTTCTTGGGTGAGAAGCGAAATGTCTTCAAAGAAAAACAAGGAAATCCAGTTGCCTCTTAAAAAAGCACCTTTGGAACAACCATGACCTGGATGATGGAGAACCTCCATAGGCAGAAACTCATGGACTCAAGAAAGTTAACTCCTGTAGCTTTCTGGATATATTCATGTGGTTCTCTCAATTTTTCACAGTCCTTCTCTAGGATGTGTTTCGAATCTCCAGTCTGGCCTACAGTCCTTGAAGTTCTTCTGAAGTTCTTTAGATAACAACCAGGTCCAAAGCTTTGTTTATTTGTTTGTTTGTTTGTTTAGACTATGTTAGTCACTCAACTCCAATGGACTCTGGATGGCCTACAAGACTGGACAATCCATAAAAACAAATAAAATAAAAACGTCAAGTGAGCCATCCCAGACTGAAACCATCTTGTAAACAACACAAATCAAACAACGCAGAGACCCTAAACAAACAATAATTCATCAACCGTGCCAGGCCTGGGACCCAAGCCAGGTTAGCTGGCTTGCTCTTTGAGACAATGGCATATCAACAACAGCTTGCTTTGTGCTGTGTTATCACATCCCTATCGCTGTAGGAGGTGACATAGAGTTACCATAGCAACATGTTCGCTATGGATTGCATGTTCTAAAGGTGCAAAGTTTAAGAAGTGTTTCATCGTTCTTGTCATCATTGTGGTTAGCAGGCTTTCCTTAATGCTTAGCGTGTTCTCGAGGAGGCTGTAAAGTAAGACTTTGATGTAGGAGTTATGCCATTTTTCCTGAAGAAAGCATCAACCCTTAATTCAGATAGCTTAGAGTTTGGTCCTTCATTGTTTAGTAGCTGATCTCAAGGAAACCTAACTATGCTCAAAAACTTACTTCAAGCACAGAAGAGAGCTGGAAGGGACCTTGGAAATCTTCTAGTCCAACCCTATATCATTTCAGATAAGTGGCTGTCCAAGTCTTTTCTTAAAAACCCGCAGGGATGAAGCTCCCACAACTTCTGAAGGCAAGCCCTTCCTCTGGATAATTGTCCTCACTCTTAGGAAGCTTCTCCTTAATTCCAGGTTGCTTCTCTCCTTGATTAGTTTCCACCCATTGATTCTTGTCTTGCCTTCAGGTTCTTTGCAAAATAAGTTGACCCCTTCTTCTTCTCTGTGGCAACCTCTCAAACACTGGGATAGTGCTATCATGTCACTCCTAGTCCTTCTTTTCTCTAAACTAGACATACCCAATTCCTGCAACCATTCTTCATATGTTTTTTTTCCCCTCCATGCCCTTAATCATCTTAGTTGTTCTTCTCTGCACTTTTTCCAAAGCTTCAACATCTTTTTTGTAATGTGTTGACCAAAATTGGATGCAGCATTCCATGATACCACTCGTCTGGAATGTCAGGTATCCAGGATACTGGGTACTTAATATTCCAGATCAGGGGTCAGCAACCAGCAGCTCTGGAGCTGCATGTGGCTCTTTCATCCCTCTGCTGCGGCCCCCTGTTGCTCAAAATATGCATCACAGCTGCCAATGTGAGACACCTGCCGGCACGCGATTTATTGAGGTTTTCGACCTATCTTGGGTTTTTTTTTCCGGAGTTCAAAATGTTTTTGTTGCATGCAGAAATAAAAATTTGTTTTCTCTGCAGCAGTTCATTGATTTCACAAATGAAACACAGGAGCCTGCTGGAGCAGTGGACTAAAGTGCTGTTAAATAGCACTTAGCTGCCAGCTGCCTGCAATTACTGCAAGTTCGAATCTCACCAGGCTCCAGGTTGACTCAGCCTTCCATCCTTTCAAGGTAGGTAAAATGAGGACCCGGATTGTGGGGGCAATAAGCTGACTTTGTATAAAAAAAAGAACACCACTTGGGGGGGCCGAAAGCCCTACTAAGCAGGTATATACAAAAGTATGAAGGCTATTGCTTAATGCATTGTAAGCCGCCCTGAGTCTCCGGAGAAGGGCAGCATATAAATTGAATCAATCAATAAATAAATAAAATAAATAAAGTATATATAAATAAAATAAAAAAATCCCTGGCATAAAGAAATATACACATAAAGACCTACGAAAATAAAATAATAAATATTTGACTGTTACAGGGCAGAATTAAGAAAAGTGGATGTGGCTGGCTGGTGAAATCTAACAAGATAGAAATAGATCTATTCCAGTCTCCCTCTTAAATTCAAACAGTTAGCAAAATAGCTGCTGGAATGTTTAGGAAGGCCTAAAAGCTGGTGAAAGGAGATTTCACTGAAAATTAGGCCATGAAACATCTTGATATACATAGGAAAATCCCTGGCATAAAGAAATTTAACAAACACCCGCGAAAACCTCAGAAAACATATATCTATAAAATATGTCATGATATACCTATATCATATATCATAAAGGTATGATATATAAGGGAGGCAAAGTTACTCGCGTCCGTGGCAATCCTTACGTCACACGTGCCTCCTGGGTGGTGCTAAATGAGTAACAGACGGACTGGTAGCCAGACATCCACGAGGATCTCCTGGCTTCACACACAACCCCACAGTCCTTTTAAGGACCTTTTAAGTACCAAAAAAAAAAAAAATCATAAAGGTAAAAAACTATATATGCAGTGTTATCTTCATTTTAGACATGAAAAGGGGTTTTGTGGCTCCCGATGTTTTCTTTTCTGTGGGAAAATGTTTAAGGTTGCTGACCCCTGTTCCAGAGGATGGGAATCAAGGCGGAGTTTAATGGACATCGTTGAAAGCCTCATGGCACCCATGTTGAGTGTCACCTACCTTGTTAGGCAGAACCTCGTCAATCTCCTCCTGGAGTTTTTGCTGTATGTCAGGATGGAGGGCCAGTTCATAGGCCAAGAAACTGAGGGCGCTGCTGACGGTCTCATAGCCAGCAAAAATGAAGATAGTTGCTTGAGCCAGAATTTCCGTGTCAGTCAAACCTACATGAAGAACGGAAGAGAGAAGAGTTGAAGGCCACTTTCAAGGAGGCAAAGACGCCCTAACTTAATGAACCTTGGAGAAGATGCCCAAGAATGGGGCCATCTTTCTTTATTGATCCGTTGGCGAGGCGCTCTTTAGGATGGTTTCCTATGAAGTTTAGCTGAAGTTCATAGACGGGACCGAGAAATTGTAAGCCTCATCCAAGACCAGTGGTGGATTGCTCTCGGTTCTGTCCGGTTCTTGGGAACTGGTAGTAAAAGCGACAGGAGACTCTGCCTACCTACCCTGATGTCATATTTGGTGATCTACGCATGTGCAGAAGCTTTTGTGCATGCTTAGAACCATACTACTGATTTGCATGCCCGTTGCAAACTAGTAGTAAAGGTAAGTAGAACCCAACCCTCCTCTGGATTCTTATGAAGGTTTCCCTCAAACCCACTAACTTTACTTTAAAATATTCCTAAACCACCTCAATGCCCCCACCTTCACTGACAAGTTTGTCTGTCTCACCCACATTATTTATTTTATTCATTTATTTTATTGAATTTATCTACCGCCCTTCTCCCCGAAGGGACTCAGGGCGGTGAACAGCCGAAAATTAAAATAACACACAATATAAAAATTAAGATGACTACAAATAGATTAAATTAGTTTAGTTTAATTTAGTTTATTAGATTTATATACCGCCCTTCTCCTGACGGACTTAATCGGCCTCCCAAAATTTAAAACCCCAAGCTATACAATTAAAAACTAACCCATAAAACCTATTCAGGCCAGGCCGGCTTGGTGAAATAAAAATGTCTTCAGGGCCTTGCGGAAAGTGCGGAGATCTGGGATCAATCTTATTCCGGGAGGGAGTTCGTTCCAGAGGGCGGGTGCTCCCACAGAGAAGGCTCTCCCCCTGGGGGTCACCAGCCGACATTGCTTGACCGACGGCACCCTGAGGAGGCCCTCTCTGTGAGAACATATTGGCCGGTGGGAGGTTATCGGTAGCAGAAGGTGGTCTCGTAAATACCCTGGCCCTAAGCCATGGAGCGCTTTAAAGGTGAGAACCAACACCTTGAAGCGCACCCGGAAGACCACCAGGAGCCAGTGCAGCTGTATTATTAATTCCCACACTAGCAAACTTAGCAGTGAGCGCTGCTTCTGGTTAGAAGATGTGACCGTCGACGATGATTTCAAATTATTACCTTTATAGGTGTGATTCACACCATTCACCTTGTAGCTTGTCGGTGAGTTTTGAGATTCTATCATCAGTTGCAAGAAATCCACTCGTCTCTGAAAGAATAAGAAAATTTCAGAATACTTGCTCCTTGGCAACCTGGCTAACAAAGAGTGGCATTTACGCAATAGCAACACAACTTCGGAATGCTGATTACAACAATGGCGTTTTATTCAGAAGGAATCCCCTAATTATTCCCAGGTCACTGCTTGCAACGCTGCAGTTTAATTTGAAAGGGATTTCATACAGGAAAGGGATTGGATATGCTTAAACCTAAAATGGAAGGCTATGTTTTGTTTTTAAATCTAACAAAAGAGGATAGACCCGTGATGGCAAAACCTATGCGACAGGTGGCATGCGGAGCTATTTCTGCGGGCACACGAGCCTCGCCCTAGGTCAGCTCCACCACGCATGCGCCTCCTGCCACCCAGCTGATTTTCAGGTCTCTGCCGCGCATGCGGGAAATGAACACGCATGCCATGCCATCCCTCCCCTCCCAGGAGTCTCCATGCGGCCTGTTTTGGATGCCAGGTAAGTACAGGGCTCGCTCAGAGGCTCTGGGAGGGCGAAAAACGGGCCTCCTGGAAGTACCAGAAGTCCAGAAACAGGCGTTTCCGGCCTCTACAGTAGTCCCGTCTGGACTACTGT
Organism: Masticophis lateralis; assembly: GCA_030761175.1. Lineage (NCBI taxonomy): Eukaryota > Metazoa > Chordata > Lepidosauria > Squamata > Colubridae > Masticophis > Masticophis lateralis. Next base: position 3,732,384 of record JAUDYJ010000013.1, read on the forward strand.
AATGCTCTCTACATGGGGCTCCCCTTGAGCAGCACTTGGAGGCTCCAACTGGTCCAGAGTGCAGCCACATGGGCGATTATGGGAGGGACTTGGCGCACCAACATAACACCTCTCCTGCGCAAGCTGCACTGGCTCCTGGTGGTCTTCTGGGTGCAATTCAAAGTGGTGGTGACCATCTTTAAAGCGCTCCATGGCTTAGGACCCGGGTACTTACAAGACCACCTTCTGCTGCTGATAGCCTCCCATCGGCCAATACGCTCCCACAGAGAGGGACTCCTCAGGGTGCTGTCAGTCAAACAGTGTCGACTGACAGCCCCCAGGGGGAGAGCCTTCTCTGTGGGGGCACCTGCCCTCTGGAACTAACTGCCCCCGGAGATACGGAGAATCCCTGACCTACGCACCTTTCGCCGTGCCCTCAAGATGCTATTATTCCAACAAGCGGGGCTGGCCTAGACATGATTTTTAATTGGGGTTTATTTTTAATGATTAGGCCAATGATTTAATATGTTTTTTAAAATGTTTTTTTTTTAATTTTGTATTTGGACTTGTTTTATTATTGACTGTGCACTGCCCTGAGTCCTTCGGGAGAAGGGCGGTATAGGAATTGAATAAAATCTAAATCTAAAAAATCTAAATCTCTGGAGGGCCAAGGAAGATTGTTTTTGCCTTTCCTGGAGGCTCCAGGAAATTTAATTAATTAGTTTCCACCCATTGCTTCTTGTCCTGCCCTCAGGTGCTTTGGAGAATAGCTTGGCTCTCTCTTCTTTGGGGCAGCCCCTGAGATATTGGAAGACTGTTATCATGTCTCCCCTAGTCCTTCTTTTCATTAAACTAGACATACCCAGTTCCTGCAGCCATTCTTCCTATGTTTCAGCCTCCAGTCGCCTAATTATTTTTGTTGCTCTTTGAGACAGTTCCTTAAATATTGGAAGACTGCCATCATGTCTCTTTGTTTACAAATAACTCTGAAGCTACTTATCTTGGAAAAGATTACAGATATGAATTCCTGATGCTTGGTGTGTTTTTTTCAGAATTAATTTAATAGTTGAGGCTTCTCCCACACCTTTTCACCTTCCTGGGCCCTTTTCTCTTTCAATTTTGTTATGGACCTCGCAAAGAACTCCAAGGATTCATTGGAAAATACACTGACATTCATCTTCTCAAGAAGAGGCTTTAACCATGGGGCAACATCTGGAAAGAGAGGGGAAAGTGTTAGAAGAATACCTGCTGATGTCATGAGCAACTAGGCTGTAGGGTTGCTTTGAGGCAGAAGGAAATGATTATTAACCCAAGGGACATTCATTTGAGGAGAAGCTTGAATGCTGAAATTATTTATTTGAAACAGGAAAGTGGTTGTGAGATTCAGTGCCCTCAGCCACGCAAAATGATGCAGACAAAAGGCACACTTAGACCAGAGGGGGTATTCAGCAGGTTCTGACCAGTTCTGGAGAACTGGTAGCGGAAAATTTGAGTAGTTCGGAGAACTTGCAAATACCACCTCTCACCGGCCCCATCCCCATTTATTCTCTGCCTCTCACATCCTAGCTCATCGGAAGGAAATGGGGATTTTGCAATATCCTTCCCCTGGAATGGGGTGGGAATGGAGATCTTACAGTATTCTTCCCCTGGAGTGGGGTGAGATTTTACAATAGCCTTCCCCTGGAGTGGGGAGGGAATGGAGATTTTACAGTAACCTTCCCCTGAAGTGGGGTGGGAATGGGGATTTTACAGTATCCTTCCCCTGGAGTGGGGAGGTAATGGAGAGTTTACAGTAAACTTCCCCTGCCACACCCACCAATGCACACCCACAGAACCAGTAGTAAAATATTTTGAATCCCACCACTGACCCAGACGTTCTACTTCTAACTTTAGTGTAAGTTTATACTAACAGAATCTTATAAGTCTAAAGATACCCCTCTCATCACTCCTCCTTTGCCTTTGCAGTCTAAGAAACTAGGGCTGGTCCCTTCTGACTTGTTGGCCACTTTCCCATTCCTTCAGTGGGCTCAGCTGCCTCTTATCTGTCCATTGTCTAGTCTTCACCACTTCCTCCTCTCTCTCAAGGCCATTCCCGCAGACCATTACAAAGCGCTAAACCTCGTCATAGGTTACAAAGAATGGATTTCAAAGCTGAAGGTAGCACCAACTTACAGAACAAAATAAACAGCGGAGAAAGGAAGTCAATCGTCATCATTTTCTGTGCCTGTTGGACAAAGAGGTCTTTGGGATTATTTATGGAATCCGTGTTGACCCCAAAAGAGGTGCTTGTTATCACATCCATGCTGTAGGCACCGAAGATTCTGGACAAATGCAAGACACAAGTGGTCAAAATAAGGAAAAAGAAGGAAGGAGGCCCTCAAATGTCCACCTGTACAGGTCAGATTTTCATGTCTGAAACATTTTCTTTAGGTGATCTGGAACTGCTACTAGACGTCTGCTAGATTTCAGTTTGAACTTTGAGACCGAGATTTTAAGCTTGATCAGCTTTTTGAGGCACTATGGGACTTACCTCATCAGAGGTGACTTTCTATGTGATCATCTTCTAAAATGGGGTCATGATCTACTGCCAGATTATACATTACAGATTAACAGAGTTGGATGAGTTTGTAGGTCATGATTAATAGAATAACAGAGTTGGAAGGGACCTTGGAGGTCTTCTAATCCAACCCCCTACACCAAACCCTAGACAAATGGTTATCCAACCTCTTAAAAACTTCCAGTGTTGGAGCATTCACAACTTCTGGAGGCAAGTTGTTCCACTGATTAATTGTTCTCACTGTCAGGAAATGTCTCCTTAGTTCTAAGTTACTTCTCTCCTTGATGAATTTCCACCCTTTGCTCCTTGTCCTGCCCTCAGGTGCTTTGGAGAATAGCTTGACTCCCCCTTCTTTGGGGCAACCCCTGAGATATTGGAAGACTGCTATCCTGTCTCCCCTAGTCCTTCTCTTCATCAAACTAGACATACTCAGTTCCTGCAACCATTCTTCATATATTTTAGCCTGCAGTCCCCTAATCATCTTTTTTGCTCTTCTCTGCACTCATAGATGATTAAGATCATCTATGGCTCAAACATGGCTTATCTTCAACTAACCTGATTTTTTAATGAGCCACTGTGGTGCAGTTGTTAGACTGCAGTACTGCAGGCTGCTTCTGCTGACTGCCAGCTGCTTGCAATTTGGCAGTTCAAATCTCACCAGGCTTAAAGTTGACTCAGCCTTCTGTCCTTCCAAGGTTGGTAAAATGTGGACCCAGATTGTTGGGGGCAAAATGTTGACTCTGTAAACTGCTTAGAGAGGGCTGTAAAGCACTGCAAAGCTGTATATAAGTTCTAAGCACTATCGCTATTACAGGCTGATTCTGCCTACTGCTTGGAGTTCGATCCTGACCGACTCAGGGTTGACTCAGCCTTCCATCCTTCTGAGGTCTGTAAAATGAGGACCCAGATCGTTGGGGGAGATATGCTGACTCTGTAAACTGCTTAGAGAGGGCTGTAAAGCACTACAAAGCTGTATATAAGTCTAAGTGCTATTGCTATTGTCCATTTGTGAGGAGTCCTTGGTGCTCTCTGAGCTTGGTGATTTTCTTGCAGATGTTTCATTACCAAACTAGGTAACATCATCCGTGCTAGCAGTGAAACAGCCAAGCTCAGAGAGCACCAAGGATCCCTCATTTCAAACCTGACCTACAAACATTCTCCTCTATTGTCCATTTGTCTCTGTACCATCCAATTTATCCAAAGGAGACTTCATAGCTTGGAATCCTAATAGAGGACAATTCTATAGGCTCTCCATTGTCATGGAGGAGGGAACAGCTGTGCCGCATCATTTAGATTCGCTAAATCCCTAAGGATTTCCTATTTTCTAGTGAATATAAACTGCACAGCACAACTGATCATCGGAAATACTGGTTTTATGAACCGATACCTTTTTTTAACTACAGATTCGCTACGAACCGGTAGCTTTTTTATCACTACCAATTCGCCCCGAACTGGTGCGAACCAGTAGCATTTTACCCCTGTGCCCATCCCACACAGTCAGGCTGTTACTCACTCTTTAACATCCACCAGTTCATCTCGATCAGCTTTCTTCTGCAAAAGCGCTAGTAAATTGTTCGCATAGTTCTGAATGATGGGAAGCATCTGAGGGAGAAGAAGAGGATGAAGAAACACAAAATGCAAGTGAGGGAGAAAGAGAGCGTATCGTTTTTGTCCTACAGCAAAATCAGGGTTTGGGGCACGGTCAAAAGGCTGTGGTTCCCCAACCCCCCTTCTTATTCCTCACCTCTTTCAGCTTTCCACTGGTGAAAGTGGGTGAAAGCACTGTCCGAATCCTCTTCCATTGCTCATCTTCTGCTGCCGTAACGGATTTCGTTAACTGGCCCCGCGGAAGAAAATTCTAAGGGTCATGTTTGAGAAAGAGAGAGAAATGGATGCGCATCACGCATTTGGGATGAAAAAATGAACAAACCAGGAAGGTTTTGAACAGGGGTGCAGGCACATGGGTACACAGAATCTTAGCTAGAGGTTCACCCGAACCCCTGCGAACCCCCAGCAGTGGGTTTATAGGGATTTGGGTGAACCTCTGGCTAAGATTCTGTGCAGTTTGGAGAACCCTCAAATCCCACTCCTGGTTGGCCCCACCCACCTCGCCCCTCCCAGGAGTCCCCATGTTGCCCATTTTGGATGCAGGTAACTGCAAGGTGTGCCATTTGCTGCAAGGAGGCAAATTGCTGGGAGGCAGAGACAGATTTTCTTTTCTTGTGCTAATCCGGCTGTGCTGAAAATGAAGCTGAAACTGAAATGGTCTGTTTGCTGTTTGCTGCAAGGAGGCAAATTGCTGGGAGGCAGAGGCAGATTTCTTTTTCTTGTTTTCCTCCCCAAAAAAGGTAGGTGTGTCTTATTGTCCGGAGCATCTTATACTCAAAAAAATACGGTAATTGTTTCCTAAGTATCTCTTTCCTTCTTCCCCTAAAGTCGTTCACACATTCCATTACATCCTGATCACATAAGCAGGTTATAAGGGACTTCTGGAATGAAAGCAGGGATGGGACTAACCTGACTTGGAAGTGTGGGGAGAGAATATTCCATAGGGAACTTACCATTGGAGAGAAAGCCCAGGTCCCATGACCCACACAATGTAGATCCCTGGCAGAAGGTGTCTACAAGATAGCAATAGCACTAGCACTTAGACTTATACACCGCTTTACACTGCTTTACAGCCCTCTCCAAGCGGTTTACAGAGTCAGCATATTGCCCTCAACAATTTGGGTCCTCAAAGATACCTTCTCTTGGCTTGTAATTTACCTTACTCTGATTAGGTCTATAATCGAAGTCTTTTTCCCAACCTTGTCAGAATATTTGCCAAGTTGAAACTCACCCCACGATTCAGGAAGTTGGAATGACTTTCTTTTACCAGTACAATTTTAATCATCTCGGGGTCCGTTATAGCCAACATCGGATTTCGTCCATCGTAAGTCCTAGAATGAACAGTCAATGGGTTATTTGAAGTCTGGCAAGAGTTACATATATTCATATATCCATGTTTCCCTGAAAATAAGACCGGGTCTTATATTATTTTTTGCTCAAAAAGGTACATTAGGGCTTATTTTCCAGTTAGGAAAATCTTATTTGGGGGGAAAATATGGTACTAATTGCGTCTGTCTGGCTGATGATCTTAACTGGGACTTATTTTGGGAAGTAGGACTTATATTACAAGAATCTTGAAAAATCATGCTAAGGCTTATTTTTCAGTTGGGTCTTTCAGTGGGAGGTTGCTACAGGTTCTACCCAGATCGGCGAACTGGTAGCGGCAGCAGCAGAAGGCTCCACCCACCCGCACGAGATGCTTCTGCACATAGCAGAAGCATTGCATGTGCACGCAAGTGCGTGCACACACATGACCAAACCAATCCTGACAGGGTTTGCAACCCCCACTACTGATACATATCAGGGGTGAAATCGAGCAGGTTCTGACAGGTTCTGGAGAACCGGTAGCGGAAATTTTGAGTAGTTCGGAGAACCGGCAAATACCACCTCTGGCTGGCCCCAGAGCAGGGTGGGAATGGGGATTTTGCAGCATCCTTCCCCTGGAGTGGGGTGGGAATGGAGATTTTGCAGTATCCTTTCCCCAGGAGTAGGGAGGGAATGGGGATTTTATAGTATTCTTTCTCCAGGAGTAGGGAGGGAATGGGGATTTTGCAGTATCCTTTCCCTGCAGTGAGGTCAGAATGGAGATTTTGCATTATCCTTCCCCTGCCACGCCCACCAAACCATGCCCACCAACCGGTATTAAAAAACTACGTAACCAAGATTTTTCTGGAACCACAATTGAGTGAAATCACATTCACTACTTTCTGGGGGGGTTTTTTCCATTTTTTCATTCTGGCAGCCAGCAAATTTTGTGCTGCATTGTGAGAGACTTATATAGCTATTTCTGGCTCGTTAGCCATCCTCAGTAAACCACACCCACATCTCATGTTCCTCCCTGTAAAGATACAATGTCTATTTTCTTACTTTCCGTAGGTTTAATGTTTGTTTTAAACCTACATTACACATTAATATATGTATAATATATTAAATATATGTTTAATATATATATAATATATATATTTAAATTTGTATACCGCCCTTCTCCTACTGGACTCAGGGCGGTGCACAGCCAAGAATAAAAAACATTCCAATACAAAGTTTAAAGTTTATAAAAATCCCCTCATTCATATATTCACAAACAAGGGGAAAGTTTGCCAGTCGAATAAAAAGGAATCCATACTCACCCCCAAATTTTGCCGTATTTTTTAAAACAGGCTATATCAAAATTGGATCTTCCCTGTAAGAGAAAAGATGAAGAATGAGCGTCAGATGAGATCAACTCTCTTTTAAATCATTCCTTGCCTGGCTAAAATTCACAACACAGATTTGCAAACGTCTCTAATCACGGAAAATAAGGAATGGCTTACAACTTACTCTAAGGAGCGTTAGAAATTACGATGCGCTGAAAAAAGTGACATGTGACTCTTGTTCACAGTTATGACCCTCGCAGCATCCCCACGGTCACGTATCAAAATTCATCTGCTTGGCAACTGGCATGTACTTATGACTGTCGCAGCATCCCAGGGGGTCACACTTTCCCATTTTACGACCTTCTGACCAGCAACGGTCAAAACCAGGTGACTAACATAACCACTGAAGTGACTCATTTAAGGACTGCGCCAAGAAAGGTCGTAAAAAATAGGGCAAAAACTCATTTAACAAACATCTCGCTTTGCCACAGAAATTTTGGGGTGACTTGTGATCGTACGTCGAATATACTGCCTGTAAATTCAGAGAGGTTAGGTGGACGGGTGAGTTTTGCAAACAGGGCAGAGTTCGCAGAGCTGAAATAACAACAATATTAAACTAAAGCGGCTTTCCAACTTGTTTGCTGAGTAAGTTAGTTAATAAGTTTTCACACCACACCCCCAAGTGTTTAAACCCGGTTTCTTGCCAGGCTCAAATATACAAGCGGCTGGGTTATATATTGCTTTTTGCTTTACAAGATAAATTCTCAGCACTCAGCTGGATTAAAACTGGGTGACAGAGATTCCCTGCCTTGATTCTCTGCCTTGTTTTTGATTCTAAAGTCCATGTCCCCATCAAAAAAAACCCCCAACCTGAGTACATTATCTCAGGATTAATTTTCAAAAAGTTTCGGGCTTATTCTCCATAGCATCTGAAGGCAGGACAAGAAATCGTGGGTGTTAAAGAGAGATTCAGAGTAGAACTAAGGAGAAATTTCCTGACGGTTAGAACAGTTAACCAGTGGCATGACAGAATAGAATGGAATGGAATGGAATGGAATGGAATGGAATGGAATGGAAGGGAAGGGAAGAGAAGAGAAGAGAAGAGAAGAGAAGAGAAGAGAAGAGAAGAGAAGAGAAGAATGAAAATAATAATAGAATAGAATAGAATAGAATAGAATAGAATAGAATAGAATAGAATAGAATAGAATAGAATAGAATAGAATAGATAACTACCAGTTGCAAAATCCCTGTTTCCTCCCAATCAGCTGGGACTTGGGAGGCAGAGAATAGATGGGGGCGGGGCCAGTCAGAATTTTAACTACCGGTTCTCCAAACAACTCAAAACTTCCGCTACTGGTTCTCCAGAACTGGTCAGAACCTGCTGAATCCCACCTCTGGTTGGAAGGGACCTTGGAGGTCCTCTAGTCCAACCCCCTGCTTAGGCAGGAAACCCTACACCACTTCAGACAAATGGTTATCCAACATCTTCTTTAAAATATCCAGTGTTGAAGCATTCACAACTTCTGGAGGCCAGTTGTTCCACTGATGAATTGTTCTCACTGTCAGGAAATTTCTCCTTAGTTTTAAGTTGCTTCTCTCCTTGATGAGTTTCCACCCGTTGCTTCTTGTCCTGCCCTCAGGGGCTTTGGAGAATAGCTTGACTCCCTCTTCTTTGGGGCAGCCCCTGAGATATTGGAAGATGGCTATCATGTCTCCCCTAGCCCTTCTTTTCACTAAACTACCCACTTCCTGCAACTGTTCTTCATATGTTTTAGCCTCCAGGCCCCTAATCCTCTTGGTTGCTCTTCTCTGCACTCTTTCTAGAGTCTCCACATCTTTTTTACATCGTGGCGACCAAAATTGGATACTCTATTCTAAAATATTCCAACTTGTCTTCAAAAGTTATGGGTACTCCATCACTGGAGGTTTTCACAATGGTATAGAGTCTCTAGTTTGAGCAAGCGGTTGGACTAGAAGACCTCCAAGGTCCCTCCCAACCCTACTGTGCCTCCTACTGCACGAACATGTTTTCTTGAACTTATTATTAACATGTAAAAACCCTAAGACCCAAAGCTCAATTTGCAAGTCCTCTCTTCCCTAACAAATCTTAGAGATTTGAGCCTTCCCTGAAGATTAAGTCTGCCTTGAACCTGTGCCGATAAAAATAATCTGCAAACATACATAACGAAACCACAAGGTGGTACCGATGAACGGGAGAGGCATGGGGCCTGGAATGCCCAACTTCCTGAAGACTCCGTAAGGCCAGACACCGTATCTGTAAAAAGGAGAACATAATTTTTCAGGGTTCAAGAGAGTTTGACTAGGGATAGAGAAGTGTCTGTTTTATTTTTTAACAGTTTATTTATATATTTTCACATTACATACATAAGTGCTTAGTGATCAGAGTATTGTCTGGATCATTTTATTTATTTTATTTATGTATAATAATATTTTTCCCACGCCTGATTACTACCTCTTAGACCCATGATGGCAAACTATGGCACGGGGAGCCATATCACTGGGCACGCGAACTCAGCTCCACCAGCTGGTTTTTGGACCTTCTAGGCCCACTAGAAGTAGGGAAACAAGCTGTTTCCTGCCTCTGGAGGGCCTGAGGGTGAGTGGGAAAGGCCCGTTTTTTGCTCTCCCCAGGCTCCAGAGCCTCTCTAGGAGCCTGGGGAGGGTGAAAACAGCCTTCCCCACACACACACACACACCCAGAGGCCCTCCAGAGGCCAGAAACGGCCAGTTTGCCAACTTATTGGAAGTTGGCAAACGGGCTGTTTCCAGCTCCCGGAGGGCCTCCAGGTGGTGGTGAAGAGCATTTTCACCCTGCCCAGGTTCCTAGAGAGGCTCTGGAGCCTGGGGAGAGCAAAAAACAGGCCTACCGGGTCCACTGTGCCATCACATGCCAAAAGCAGGGGGAACATAGGGGGTCTCGTGCGCGCATGCACAGGGGGCAGGGCGCATATAATTATGGGTATGGGCATCAGTGACTTTTTTCAGGGCCATTCTAACTTCAAACAATCGCTAAGCGAAAAGGTTGTAAGCCAAGGACTATCTGTAGTTGCATCCGAAACCTTCACGGGTATGAATTACCCTGAACAATGGGATCCTATTGCCAAATTTAACCCTCACTCGCGGGTTGCATCCCAGCCAGGAAGGGGAAACAATCTGTTTCAGTTCTGCAGATCTGCAAACAGATCAATGGACCACTGAAAGCACCCACCTCAGTTTGGCTGCTGATTTAAAAAATAATAATAATAATTAAAGTTGCATTCCGTTTGAAAGAAATTTGCTTAGCTGTTTAAAAAATAAAAATGGCAATGCCACCCCTTCGTAAACAGAACACAAGGTTGGAACGCGAGATCTTCCAAAATCTTCGCTAGAGGCAGTCCAACATGCTCCTGTTAACTCAGGAATTAAACGTTTAATCTGGATGTGTGTGTGTGTGTGTGTGTGTGTGTGTGTGTGTTTGCGTGTCTGCGCTCGCAACATTTTCCTCCGTGTTTCCTGCCATAATGACTTTGTAAGGCTCTTTAATAAGCACTGGCCGTTGATAAGCGGGGCGGTTGCTGCTTCTGCAGAAATCTTCAGAGAGAGATAACCTCGAGGTAAAAGCAATCATTTCACAAAGAAAAGAGGGGGCCGGACTAGAAAGAAGCCTTAAAAGCCTGAGCAAAAAAAATAAAAAAATCAATTTTTTAAAAAAAGAAAGACAAGTTTCCTTTTAGACCTTCCACCGGCTCAAGGCAAAAAGGGAAAGTGGGGAGAAGAGAAAAAATAACAAAAATGCAACTTAAGACATATTTCTTGCTGAGAAATCAGAGCGGAGCTAGCTTTTCTGGCAAGAAATCCTGTAGGTATCCATCCAGGGAAGTTCTGGTGTTTTCGGTCTGAGCTTCCTACTGGTTCCTCGACTTTTCTACTTGATTTTTAGGTAGGTCACACCTGCAAGGTAGATGCACTCAGTGATGGGTAGTGGAGGATCTAAAGGATTAAGTTGCAGTCCCCAAACATCAAAGGCTTTTTGATATCTACTCGATGATCTTAGAGTTGAAGACCCTCAAGTAGAATCAATCAGGCTAGACTCAAGATCCTAGCAGGGTAGACTCTGCTTAGCTTCCAAGCCCACTGTTGTAAATAAATGGCCTTGGTGGCGCAGCAGACTAAAGTGCTGTTAACTAGCATCAGCTGCCTGCAATTACTGCAAGTTCAAATCTCACCAGGCTCAAGGGTGACTCAGCCTTCCATCCTTCCGGGGTAGGTAAAATTGTGGGGGCAATAAGGTGACTTTGTATAAAAAAGAACATCGCTTAAAGGGGGGAGGGGCGAAAGCCCTACTAAGCAGGTATATACAAAAGTATGAAGGCTATTGCTTAACAGATTGTAAGCCTCCCTGAGTCTCCAGAGAAGGGAGGCATATAAATTGAACTAATAAATAAATAAACGTGTACTCTTTCCCAATTCAAATGTTTAAATTCCTTGAGGAACGTTTGGGGAACCAAGAAGGATGTCAAAGCAATAGGCTCCTGTAGTCTTATCATCTATAGTTTAACCAATGGCAGATCAGGTCAATTCGAATATGCGAAGATTGCGTTCTTCTCAATCAGCGAAAAGTAGGGGACAAAATAGACAAAATCGGGGTGTGGAATTTGATTCTAGCTCAACAATAAAACTGCGCAGACTAAACAATCCTACTTCAATTTTGGATATCTTCAATTAAAGGTAGGAAAGAGACCCCAAAGGGTTGACCACATCAGTTAAGGCAAACCAGTGGTTAAAGTTAGAAGAACTTTGTTCTTATAACTTAATAGACTATCACCCACAAGTTTTTATTTCTTCCTGTATGCTATGCGATGTTGAGGAGGACCTCAACAAGTGGACCCAGCAGCAAACAAGGCTGAAGTTCATGCAGGGAGAGGAAGATGGAACATCACGTTTTACTTACAACATCAGAAGGCCAATGAATAAACTCAGAAGTGCCCAAGTCTCTATTGAGAAATATGGAAGGTGGTCCATCCTGAACTTCTGGGATCTTGGGTTTCTCCTTCTGCTTTTGGAAAGATTGATGGTTCGAGAGAAAAAGGTTGACAGAAAGTACTACTGGTTCAAATCGTTGAGAATCGCCGTTCCTATTTGCCTTTAAAGTCAAGAGTATGTAAAATAAACATGAGGGGACTATTTAGTTCATGAAGTAAACTAGAGGTGGAGCAAAGTCAGAACAGGAGAAACTCGGTTGCCCAACCACAGTTCATGTAAGCCAATGTTAAACTCCGGAGGTGAAAAGGTCTTGAAAATAATTGACCAAGTTAGTTTGAAAAATCTTTTTTTAATGAAAAAAAAAAGAATAAGACAAACTGGGTTTAAAAATGACATAAATCTATAAATATATATTGAAGTTACTGAATATAAAATAACTTTTCCAAATTCTGGATACTCTTCTGGATTTTGTAGACAGCCATGAAGAAGACCTTGGAGAAACTATGCAGGAATATTCAACATATATTTTTTTAATTTATATGCCACCCTTCTCTGGACAATGTGTTAAGCAATAGCCTTCATACTTTTGTATATACTTGCTTAGTAGGGCTTTCGCCTCCCCCCCCCAAAGTGGTGTTCTTTTTTTAATACAAAGTCAGCTTATTGCCCCCACAATCCGGGTCCTCATTTGACCTACCTCGGAAGGATGGAAGGCTGAGTCAACCTTGAGCCTGGTGAGATTCGAACTTGCAGTAATTGCAGGCAGCTGGTGTCACTTTAACACCACTTTAAGCTGCTGCGCCATTAATATGGACACCAACACGTTTTAAGCCCAAGAGCAAAGCAAACATAAGAAAAGAGATCCCCAATTTTGTTGTTCAAACTTATGAATCTCTGTCAAATTTCGAGACAGAGCTGGCCTGGCTTCCTTTGAAGGTCTATCAATAAAAATGGAATTAGTGCCTCGATCCCTTTGTTTGTGATTTATCATAGCAGGCATAGCTAAATGTCTGTGGAGATTCTCCATCATTCAGGTCATGATTGTCCCAAAGGTGCTTTTTCAAGAGAGAACGAAACTTTTTCTTTGAAGATATTTCACTTCTCATACCCTGATGACACAGACAAACCCTCCAAGTGTCCACAATGACTCTCTAAAAGAATGCAAATGTCCAGCTGTCTGCAAGGAATATAAGTCCTTCCGTTGCCCACCATCCAGTCAGAGCTGAAGAAGCTTCTTGGATGAGAAGCAAAACATCTTCAGAGAAAAACCGGAAAGTCCAGTTGCCTCTTGCAAAAGCCCCTTTGAGGCAACTGTGGCCTGGAGGACGGAGAATCTCCATAGACATCTATATTGTATGGACATAGAAAATGGCTTTGGGCTCGTGTTTGCTATGAAGGTATTCCTGCATACAGTACCTTATGTACTTTCATATTTTATATCATGCTATACATAAATTCTCCTTAGATTAATAATCAGATATATTGAGTTCAGGTTTCTTCTTGTGTTGGAAAATATATCTGAGTCACCTGCCGCACCATCTTTCTCCAGGGATGAAATTGTAATATTGGGGATTTTTAAAGCTATATTTTGGTCTAGAGGTTAAGGCACCTGGCTAGAAATGGGGACACTGTGAGTTCTAGTCCTGCCTTAGTCATGAAAACCAGCTGGATGACCTTGGGCCAATCACCAAGAGATGGTGAGTTCTAGTCCCGCCTTAATCATTAAAGTGGACTGGGTGACTTTGGGCCAATCGCCAAGTGATGGTGAATTCTAGTCCCTCCTTAGCTATGAAAACCAGCTGGATGACCTTGGGCCAATCACGAAGAGGCGGTGAGTTCTAGTCCCGCCTTAGCCATGAAAGCTGACTGGCAACTTGGCCAATCACCAAGTGATGGTGAGTTCTAGTCCCTCCTTAACCATTAAAGTTGACTTGGGTGACTTGGGCCAATTATCAAGATGCGGTGAGTCAGCCAGTCAGATGGAAGCTGACTGGCTGACATTGGGCCAGTCCCTCTCTCTCAGTCCAGCCCACCTCACAGGGTCGTTGTTGTGGGGAAAATAGGACGGGGGGAAAGTGTGCTGGATATGTTCACCACTTTGTTAATAAAAATAATAAAAGCAGGAAACAAATAATACATTAATTAAAACCAATATTACTCAGGGAGAGGGAGAGAGGAGGACAGAGAAATGTTATGAAATGTGAAATGCTGCAGCCTGCACTGAAAGGACATTGTGTGCAGTTAACTCTTGCAAAACATGCTCATTTGGTCAATTTCTGGCCCTTTACCCTTCTTGGATAAGAGCCCTGGATCTCTGCCATCTTCCAGGTGGAAAGTGGTGGGACAGGCTGGGACACTGTCAGCTGCGGTCAGGTGAGTTCATGCCAGAAGAAAGGTCAAAGAAGAGAGTTAAGAGCTCTGGGTCAGGAAAGTTTGTGTGATGCAAAGTAGAAATTCCTGACTTATTAGGAAAATATCGATCCAGCTGGAGGGCATGGAAGAGAACATCAACTGATCCTTCTCACACGTTCAACCAGCAAAGAATTTGAAGTTTTATTCCAACATCCCATATCCCTGTTTAATTGAAAATGGCTGCATCCAGCCAGGCTAAAGTAGGAAATAGCTTAGCTACTGTTAAAATCTTATCTTTTGAGCACAATAAATTGCTAAATGTCTTTCCTTTTGAGTCTAGTACAGTAAGCTAATATCACTTATTTATTTTTATTTTATAGCAAATTTATATACCGCCCTTCTCCCTGGGGACTCAGGGCGGTGTACAGCCGAGTAAAAACATAGACTACAAACATTAAAATACTATTAAAAAGATATATATATAAATCTGGCCCCATAATTAAAAAACAATGACAAACCAATTAAAACATTTCAAAGTGTTAAGCCAGCCCGGCTTGATATCACTCAACAATAAATGTTCTGAATAAAACAAAACCATCTGAGGGTGGCCCATCCATCATAATAAAATAAAGGGAGATTTAAGCTTCAGGGGTTTTTTTCCCCCTCCTGTAGAAATATTTTGCTCTTCTCTTGATCCAATTCATTTCCATGAAACTTGCCCAGGAAAATGTCTCAAGACAGATATTAATTAGGAAACTCAGGAACTTACATGGTGGGATCCTTCTGCATTTTAAAGCCACAGTGGCGCAGTGGTTAGAGTGCAGTACTGCAGGCTATTTCTGCTGACTGATGGCTGACTGCAATTTGGCAGTTCAACTCTCACCAGGCTCAAAGTTGACTCTGCCTTCCGTCCTTCTGAGGTGGGTAAAATGAGAACCCAAATTGTTGGGGGCAATATGCTGACTCTGTAAACCGCTTAGAGAGGGCTGTAAAGCTCTGTAAAGCGATATATAAGTCCAAGTGCTATTGCTAAACTCAATCCCGCCCTCTGGAACGAGTTACCCCCGGGGATTCGATTAATCCCAGACCTCCGCATTTTCCGCAAGGCATTAAAGACTTTTCTATTCCAGCAAGCCGGGCTGGCTTAATGTAGATTTTAATGGGTGAATTTTAGGAGGGGTTTTAAATTTGGGGAAGCCAAAATTTGATTTAATTATGTTTTTAGATTATTTTTAACTTTTATATTGCTTGTATTTTAATGTTTGGCTGTTTACCGCCCTGAGTCCGTCAGGAGAAGGGCGGTACATAAATCTAATAAACTAAAATAAACTAACTAACTAATCATCCTCTTTTAACGACCCCATAATCCCTCGCAGGATGAAGTCTGGGCAACTGAATAGAGCTGAGTGTTTACTGGCCAGATGCCCTTCCTATCGCCAGTGCGGAGGTTTTTTTTTTTTCAGCAGATACATTCTCAGTGTACCCAGAGAGAGAAATGTAAATAAATAAATAAATAAACTCCATGAATAACAGAATAACAGAGTTGGAAGGGACCTTGGAGGTCTTCTAGTCGAACTCCCGGATCAAACAGGTGACCCTAGACCCGTGATGGCGAACCTTTAGCACGGTGCCACAGGTGGCACGCGGAGCCATATCGGTGGGCATGCAAGCTCAGCTCTGACATACATGTGTGCACCAGCCAGCTGATTTTCGGGCCTTCTGGGCCCACCAGAAGTCAGGAAACACACTGGAGGGCTTCCGGGAGGCTATTTTTGCCCTCCCCAGGCTCCGAGAAAGGCTCTGGAGCCTGGGGAGAGCAAAAAGTGGGCCTACCGAGCGCACTGGGCCATCATGTGCCAATAGCAGGGGGGAACATGGGGGGGCGCATAGAATTATGGATGTGGGCATGCGTGTGTGTGACCCCGCCACGCTCCCCCGCTTTTGGCACGCGATGACAAAAAGTTAGCCATCACTGCCCTAGACCATTTGAGACAAACGGCTGTCCTAAAACTTAAAAACTTCCAATGATGGAGCACCTCCGACTTCTGAAGGCCGTTTCACTGATTAATGGTTCTGTCAGGAAATTTCTCCTTAGTTCTAGGTGGATTCTCTCCTTTGATTAGTCTCCTATGAATTTTTGAAAGCTCTCCTCCTCCTCCTGTAGATTTTAGAGTTATACTTATGAAAGTTATTGTGTGTTCCATGTTTGGCTGTAAGGGTGTTTTGATATGTTTCCTACTTGTGATGGTGCTAACCACTCCAGACTTGTTTGGCCAAGAGCCGGTGGACTCTATAGCGGTATGTAAGTAAATAAATACTTTTAAGGTGCAGCTATGTTTGCAATGTTTTAAGTAGGTAAAGGTAAAGGTTCCCCTCGCACGTATATGCTAGTCGTTCCCGACTCTTGAGGGCGGTGCTCATCTCCGTTTCAAAGCCAAAGAGCCAGTGCTGTCCAAAGACGTTTCCATGGTCATGTGACCAGCATGACTCAACGCCAAAGGCGCACGGTACGCTGTTACTGTCCCACCAAAAGTGGTCCCTATTTTTCTACTTGCATTTTTTTTACGTGCTTTCAAACTGCTAGGTTGGCAGAAGCTGGGACAAGTAACGGGAGCTCACCCCGTTATGCAGCACTAGGGATTCGAACTGCTGAACTGCCGACCTTTCAATCAACAAACTCAGTGTCTTAGTCACTGAGCCACTGCACCTCTTATATATGTATGTTATAAGTACGTCTTAGTTATTCCCATAAAATTATTTCTCTGGTGAGTACCATTTGGATGCAACGCCAATTTCTTGTGCAGAAAAAATAAAGATGTGCACCAGATCACAAAACTCAGGGAGCGGGGTCAAAAAAGGAGGAAAGTCCTATGTTTTAGCCCAGTTTTCTGCAACTTTGGGCTGTCCTTCACCAAATATCTATGGAGATTCTCAGTCATCCAGGTCATGGTTGTCCCAAAGGTGCTTTTTCAAGAGGCAACTCCTTCTCCAGGTGTTGGAACTGTAGAACTATCTATCTAGAAGACCCCAAGAGAGACACAAATTGTTTTGAATAGAAGGAAGAACTTTGTGTGATGAGATGAACTCAAACAATGAACCAGTTGAAGGTCTTATTTAGAAATGAAATGAGTTGAGAACATCTGCTCTGGACAGTAGGTATTTCTACTGAGAATTAGAAATAGTACATTGTTTATTGGCACTTGGGTAGATGTTCTGGTGACAGATAGATAACCTGCTAGGTCACCCATGAACAAATATCATCCAACAACTATTTAGCAACTCAATTTTTGTGGTAGGACACATCATCATTCTTTCTTGCCTCCTGTGAAAGCCTATAATTTCTAAATTTATATTCCACTATAATATAAAGGCTAACTTTTGTAATATTTGTAGATGTCTTTTCGGATAAAGTAAAGACGCATAATACAGTTTTTCGAAAACACCAGCAAATGCCGGAGCTAAAACTGGGATAAAGACAGCTTTGGTGCAAATTTACTTCTTAGTAGATCTGAAATCATAAATGCAGCTAAAAACACGTTCAAATCTCCTTGAAAAATAGGATGTTTTTTTTTAAAAAAAATCAAGTTTCTAAAGTTAATTGTACAGACGCATTCCTGCAGAATTTGTAAGTGAAGAATAAATTATTTATTTATAAAGTTTATGTTCTTCCTCCAGCAAATTTTAGGTAGTAATGGAAAGCGGAAGAAGGACAAATGTCAGCTCTGGAATTATATCTTCTCCATGGATTGGAGCAACCAAGATTCAGCGTGGATAAGATGTTCCTTGAAACCAATATCCTCCCTCATAGGTTTTTATTATATCATTATTATTATGATTGTGGGTATTTTTTTTTCAGACTTCACAAAAGGTGAACAGAGTTCCTTCCAAGATGTTGCAACCAGTATGTGATATTACTTTCTCTAATATCCTTTCTCTCATTCCATAGGCATACTCATCAAGACTGCTACTTGGCATGTCTGCAATCCTTTGGTATATGTGCATAGAGTAAACAGATAATAGATATGTAATCTCTTTACCTCTGCCTGCCCTTCATCTAACTTGGCACGCAAAGTTGCGTAGTATAGTTTTAAAGTCTGGTGAGTCAGTGCCTTTAGTTTTTCTTGTCAACATGTTTGTGTAGCCATGAAGTTCAGCAAAGTTCAGGAGTGTAGACAAAGGAACTTCTGAAGTTGCCTGGACACTGTGAGGTGACTGCCAGCTGTGAGTTCATGCCTGGTGCAAAGTCACCATCGAGGATCATGAAAGGACTTTAGACCCCTGCCTTGAACTCCCAAAATCGCTTGAACAAAAAAGTAAAGAACCAGATACTGGACAGCTTGGTTTAATCTGTCAAATCTCATTCTTCATGAAATGGCATGTTCTTCCCGAGTCAGAAAATCATGGGATTTGCAATCCAGCACATCTGGGGAATCCCAGCTTGGAGAAGTGTTTTAAGTACAAGTGACGTACGGTATTGGATGGAGGCAATAGGCTAATTGTCAACAAGATCTGGAGAATGTGTAGAACTTAATTTTTAAACCTTGTCAAAGGAAGATAGGAAGACATGATGGGATGATATCAAACCAGGAACTTTCTGAAGGATGTTTATTACATTTCTTACGTTGGTTCTGATCTCATTCATTCATTCATTCATTCAATCAATCAATCAATTTAAAAGATCACCCAATTTCAGTATGACTCTGGATGGCTTCTGGAGTTAACAATCAAAAGAAAAAAAATACGTGATTTTAGGGCAGTATTTCTCAACCTTGGCAATGCAAAGAGTGATGAACCTCAACTCCAAGAATTCCCACTTGGGTGGCTTTGGGAATTCTGGGAATTGAAGTTCACCCTGCTTCAAGTTGCCAAGATTGAGAAACTCGGCTCTCATGAGACATTCAAATAAATAATGCGTAAGCATCACAGCCATTCATAGGGTTGTAATTCTTCACAACTCTAATTTGATCCTCAACCAAAACTTGGAGTCTTTGAAATCTTGGGCAATGGATGCTTACTCAGCCGTCCAAAATTAAGGAATTGTTTCGATAGGCGTGCCATCAAAGAATTCTCGGAAATTAAAATAGTTTTCCTAACATCCCTGTTCAGGTTGTAACATGACGGTTTTCTATTTTAAAAGGCCCTCGTGAATTGTACAGATCACCAGCTGGGATAAACAGTATGAAAGTCTAATGACGAATAATGATATATTTTAGCTATGCCTGTCTTGAGACAGCCTCCGTATCAGACTTATATCTGAGACAGATGGGATTCTAGGATGTCTGACTGTCTGTCTATCAATCAGTCAATCAAAGAAGCTCAATTGAATAGCGAGGAATTGATTTGTCAGATATGACCGTGCCTTGAAAAACCAACATTTTAGAATTTGTACTCCACCTTGGAAGAAAACGAGCCTATTTTGAGAAAATAAGCTACCTTTGAGGAGATGCTAAAGCTGGCAGAGACAACATCCTCCCCCAGTTTTGGATGGGGTGATTTGGGAAAGCAGCTGTGAACATTTGCAATCGTGGTTTATGCATGCGAAAGAAGCCAACTGCAGTAGGCTCAACAAAGCTTAAACAACTCTTGGCTCACCACAACGTTTAAAAACAGATCTCCACTCTAGCTTCCCTTATCACTTGCTCACTCCTTAAAATGTCCTAGGTTGGATTAGAGCAATGTGTTCTCCACAGAGCTGCCAATCAAGAGGGTTAGGAAGTAACTGTTCTAGATTGCTGATCCAATCTAGATTCTCTAGGTCTAGAACAGGGCTCACCAACCTTTCAGACCTCAGGGACCACTAAATTCAGAATTTTAAATCCCGCGGAACACTATGATCTGCCTAATGACCGGCGGGGTGGGCGTGGCTAGGTGGTCATGTGACTGGGTGGACGTGGCCAACTCGATGTCACTCACATCAAGGGGCGCCTCGCCAGCCTCTACTCACTCTCCCCTCCCAGTCATTCCTTGCCTCCCTGCCCGGGCTCCTTAGGACCCCAACAGGAAGCAGTTGTTGGAGCTAAACAGCCACAACAAGAAAGATTTGGCAAAACAACTCAGTTCAAATTGGATCTGACTAAGAAGGAGCTCAGCAGAAGCACCTGCTATGACTATGAGCATAGGTTTTCCAAGCAGAGGGAAGACCTGCAGGAGTGCAAGGCCACGTACCGGCGCCTGGAGGCTCAGCAGGCTGAGATAGTCAGCCAGTTCCAAGCCATGAGGCTGTCCCACTGGAATGAGGCCGTCCGGCCCTTCGCCACCAGCGGCCCTTCCCTCCAGCCTTTGCCCAAAGCCCTGCACCAGGAGGCCGAAGCAGACCCCAAGTTAGAATTTCTGTCCCCCTCTGACCCGCACAAAAGACCCTGAAGGGGGAGACTCTCTGCAGCAACACAAACATTAATTGCATGTATCCGGCCCAGGGGCCGTAGTTTGAGGACCCCTGATTTAGTGCAATATAAAAAATGTAAATAATTTTTCTGCGGACCACCAAAATATTCTCGGGGACCACTAGTGCTCCACGGACCACCAGTGGGTGACCGCTGTTCTAGAAGATTCTCTAGGTCTAGATCAGATCTAGATTCTATAACGAGATGGTAATTTCACAACAAATTCAACCTTTTCCTAGTTTGTTCCCAGGTCCAGTTCAAAAGCATTCTGCACAAACTCTCGGCTCATTGTAAGGACTCCACAAACTAGTAGCATTTAGAAAAATGGAACTTGGTGTTTTACACAGGTCTTGTTTAATCTGCTAAATCATGGTGATTCCTTAGAGAACTGAGATATTGTTTAAATTGGACATGCACAGTAGGGCTGCCTCTGTCTCTATAATACATTTTTAATGCTTTTACGAGAATAAGTCAAAGTTGCACGGAGAGGAACGCCTTCCTTTTTGATACTCCAGCTTGCCGTGCAAGGGCAATGTTGAGTATATTATCCTCACCTGAGTAACAATCTCTTACTCCAAGCAGAACAGTCCTACCCCTTTGACGCTTATAATTAATCTGCTAGTGATTTCTTGGGGATCTATATTGCTGCCTTTAATGAAGCGCAGATTTCTCCGATCTGATTCCGTTGCAAAGGGAAGTTGGGGAGGGAGGCTGGAAATTTGATTTATTCTATTTATATCCTGCCTTTATTATTTTTACAAATAAATCAAGGTGCTGAACAGATCCAACACACCTCCCTCCTATTTTCCCCTTAACAATAACCCTCTTTTGCTGAGAGAGACAGACTGACCCAAAGATTCCCAAGCTGGCTTTCATGCCTAAGGCAGGACTAGAACTCATCACCTCCTGGTGATTGACCTAAAATAACCCAATTGGCTTTTATGCTTAAGGTAGAGCTAGAACTCACAGTGATTGGCCCAAAGCCACTCACCTGGCTTTCGTGGCTAAGGTGGGACTAGAACTCGCTGTCTCCTGGTGATTGGCCTAAAGTCACTCAGTTAGCTTTTGTTCCTAAGGCAGAACTATAATTCACCATCTCCTGGTGATCAGCCCAAAGCCACCCAGCTGACTTTCATGGCTAAAAGCAGGATTAGAACTCACAGTCTCCTGGTGATTGATTTAAAGTCGTCTAACTGGCTTTATCTAAAGTGGGACTACAACTCACAGTCTCCCAGTTTCTAGCCCGGTGCCTTAACCACTAGACCAAAATGTTGTCTCCATCACTGGACCTCACTCCTTTGATGGCCCAAAGAATGAGTTGACAATGATGGCATGAGTAAAGTAAGGCTGTCTTAACAACATCTGGAGGAAAGCTATGAGGTAGAACTATCTCTTAGAACGCAGAGCCACAAAAGATCATTTTCAGAGCAACCCAGATGGAGGGTTCCGATGTAGGAGAGCTCTGATCAATCCAGGGAAGGCAGCAGTTTGGCAAAACAAAGCAGCGTTTGCAAACCAAGGGAAGAAAGAATAGGATCAAGACTTCTTGTGGGCTCCTTGGTGCTCTCTGAGCTTGGTGGTTTTCTTGCAGATGTTTAATGGCCCAACTAGGTAACATCATCAGTGCTAGAAGGAAATGGAGTTTGTGGAGAGGAGAACGAGGAGGATGGGGTCCTTGGTGCTCTCTGAGCTTTGTGGCTTTCTTGCAGATGTTTCACGACCCAACTAGGGAACATCATCAGTGCTAGAAGGGAGTGGAGTGAGCTCTCTGTTTATATACAAGTGGCTTGCTTTATCTGTGTTGGTGGGAGTTTCTTGGTGGTTCCTTGATTGTATGTCTGAATTGGTAGTTCCTTGGTTGGGGTTTTGTATGATTCGGTGTTGATTGGGTATTGCCTTCGGGTTCTTTCTGTTGCCTCTAGAATTGTGGCAACCTTCACCCTCCCCAGATGTTCTAAAGCTGTGTTTCTCAACCACAGCAACTTCAAGATGTGTGAACTTCAACTCCCAAAATTCCCCCAGGAAACACATTTATCCGAAATGATGTAGGGTCTCATGCTGAGGTGGGGGTTAGGGGTTGGACTAGATGACCTATAAGGTCCCTTTCCAACTCTGTTAATCTGTAAATCTGAAAGAGTTCAGGATTCTGCATTATTGACTATTCTACTTTATTACCCACTTCTGAGAATACAAATTCTTCTAAGGGTATCTAGCAAAAGTTTTTCCTTGCGGCAACCTTTCTTTTACCCGCCTTAAAAACGTAGCTTTCTACTAAAGCAACTCAAGAAGAAGAAGAAGGAAGTGAAAGAAAGTGGAAAAACATCTTTATTTATCTCGTACATCTATATTTTACATGCTTGCTTGTTTTTGGAAATAGGTATTTTCTGCCAAGGAAGGCGAGGAGGGATGGCTAATTATACAAAAGTACAACAAAATGCAAAGCCAGCCATTTAATAATTAGTTAAAACACCATTAAAATTCATCAGAGGTACAGACTCCTTCTAATGAAAGCCCCCTGTTTCCAGATTCTCCGAGGCTGGATGAGATCATCCTTACATATTATGAATGGATATCAGTAGATATCAGAGAGAAAAAATTCAGTTGGTTTTTCTTGGTGAAAAGTTCCAAATTTCTGATGGTGATAAGGACAACCCAACTCAGGTGCATATGCAGTCTGGATTTTACTAACTAGATTCATCACCGGCTTAATTTATAGGTCACAAATTAGGGGTGAAATCCTCCCAGTTCGGACCAGATCGCTCGATCCGGTAGCAATGGAGGCGGATGGTTTGGAGAACCAGTAGCAAAAATCCCTGCCCCCCCCCCACCCCCACCCCATGCCCAGCTGAGCCACACAATCATCAGAGGCTTTTTTTACTTTTAAAAGCATTTTTTTCTACAACCTCTTCGGCCGAACAAATGCTTTTAAAAGTTTAAAAAAAAAAAGCCTCTGATGATCACGCGGCTCAGCTAGGATCGTCAGAGGCATTTAAAAGAAAAAAAAGTCTCTGCCGATCAGACAACTCGGCTGGGATCGTCAGAGCCTTTTGAAAGCATTTTTTTACAACCTCTTCGCCGAAGAGGTGATAGAAAAAATGGTTTTAAAAGTAAAAAAAAAAAATGGCCACACCCACCCAGTCACATTACCCCCCCCACCAAGCCACGCCCACAGAACCGGTAGTAACCAATTTTAGATTTCATCACTGTCACAAATGTTCAAAATATCAAATTATACATCATCATCACTAACAAAAACAACAAATATTAACATCCCCTCCCTCATTGCTATGATTTCAACCTTATAAGAGCTACTTAAAGCAAACGAGTCCATCACTCCAAAGCTATTTAGTGACTATTTCAATGGTTTTTCTTCCAAGGGTTCTAAAGATGACGAAGCCCAAAATTGTTGCATCCACTGCAGGGATGTTGCAGGCATCATCGCTAAGTTTTATTCCTCACTTTCTCGGCCGCCTTATCGTGGGACTAACTTCAGAACGATTGGTTTCTCCGGAACTAAGAATGCTTGGTTGCTCATGACCAGAGGAATCTGCGGGAGAGAGAAAGAACGGAGAAAGAAATTAGGACAATCCAACCCAAATGTTTCTGTTGCATGCAGAAATAAAAAATGTGTTTTCTCTGCAGCAGGTCATTGATTTCATAAATGCAACACACTATAGTTTTTTTATATATAGCATAAAGGTATATATGGAGTGTTATCTTCATTTTAGATGCCTCAGATAGCTCAACCGGGTTGATAGCCTGTTATTAACACCCAGCTGTCTGCAATTACACCAGTTCGAGGCTCAAGGTTGACTCAGCCTTCCATCCTTTCTAAGGTAGGTCAATTGAGGACCCAGTTTGTGGGGGCAATAAGCTGACTTTGTATAAAAAAATATACAAAAGTATGAAGGCTATTGCTTAACGCATTGTAAGCCGCCCTGAGTCTCCGGAGAAGGGCGGCATATAAATCTAATTTTTTTAAAAAAGGGTTTTGTGGCTCCCGGTGTTTTCTTTTGTGTGGGAAATGGGTCCAAATGGCTCTTTGAGTGTTTAAGGTTGCTGACCCCTGGACTAGAAGACTGCCAAGGCCCCTTCCAATTCCGTTAACAGATCTAGTCCAAATCTATCTTTCTCACCGGTGTTTCTTTGCAGACTTTAAAGGAGAAGTGTTGCATAATGATGGCAATAGCAACTTTCATGGTGACCAACGCAAATCTCATTCCAAGGCAATTCCGGGGTCCAGCTCCGAAGGGAAGGTATGTATAGGGATCAATGTTTTCTTTGTTTTCTTTGCTGAACCTGGGTGAACAGAGGAAGGAAAGAATGTCAGGAGCTGTAAGAAGGAGCTAGGACAAGGGTCCTCAAACAGAGGGCCAATTCACGGTCCCTCAGACTGTTAGGGGGCCGGACCAGCTGGGTGGGCATGGCTAGGTGAGAGTGTGGCTAGGTGGGCATGGCCAATTTAACAGTCCATTAAACAATGCGTGCAAATTAAACGTTTTGTTTTGCTCCTTTGTTTTGTTTTTGTTTGCATGTTGCTCTTTTCTTTTTACTGGATCGTTTTCAGTTGGTTAGGAGTCTAGTGATCCACTTCAGAAAACTCAGTTTTGCAGCAATTCTTCTCAGCCCCCAAGGAGCTTAAGCAATCTCTCTCTGTCTCTCTTTCTGTCTCTCTTTCCTTCTCTCTCTCCCTCCCTCTCTCTCTCTTTCTGTCTCTCTCTCACCACCTCTCTCTTTCTCTTTCTCTTTCTCTCTCTCTCCCTCTGTCTCTCTCTCTCTCTCTCTCTCTCTCTCTCTCTCTCTCTCTCTCTATTTATCTAGCTTCTGGAAGTGGGGGAGGTGAAAAACAGGCCATTTTTGCCCGTTTTTTTGGCCTCCTGAGGCATCTGTGCCCCCCATTTTTCATCTCCCAGAGAGAATAAAAGAGGAGCGAAAGGAGAATGGAGTTTGCAGAAGACAATAAGTTTCCTTAATTGGTTCGTGATTCCTTGCTAAGTTTTGAAGATATCGGCCTGGCAGCTCTCCAAGTCAGATAAGGTCTGTGACTGTAAATTCACCCTTGAAAAACTTGGCTGGATGTGACTGAGAGGAATTCACAGTAAATTAATAAAAAGGGGGTTTTGTCGGGACAAGGAGTCTGCTTCATGGTTTGGGGAAGTCTAGGTCAAAACAACAAATGCAAATATCTGGTTTGTTTGTACCTCTCAGGTCTGAACTCTTCTGGTTCCGGCCAGTATTCCGGGACCTGATGCAGAGTGAGGGGTGGGATCATTATCACGGTGCCTTTGGGAATGGTCATCCCATTGATTTCAACATCCGTCTTGCAGACTCTTTCAATACGCCCTCCAAGAGGATATATCCTTTGAGTTTCATTCAGCACCATGTCAAGGTACTCAAGTTGCATGATGGCATCATAGGTAACAGGTGCCTTGGAGGGATAATTAAAATAATTAATTTTCTTTCATATCCGGTCCACCTTTCTTCTCACAGATTGAGGCAAAGATGCCCATTTCCACGTTGACACAATGTTGGTCAAAATATGATAACAGGGTTTCCTAACACTGAAATCAACTCTACATTAACAGAAACTCCGGAATCTGTTGGATAACACGGGAGGGCGTTTTTGCCCTTCCTGGGCTCCGGAGGCTTTCCTCGAGACTCCAGGAGGGTGAAAACAGCCTCCCCAGGCTCTGGAGGCCCTTCCCAAACTTCCAATAGGCCTGTTTTTCACCCTCCCTGAGCCTCTGCACGCACCTTGCACTTACCTGCATCTAAAACAGGCCATGTGTGGACTCCTGGGAGGGGAGGGATGGGCAGGGTGGGGCAGGGCCAGCCAGGAGTGGGATTTGGGGGTTCTCTGAACTGCACAGAATCTTAGCTAGAGGGTCTCCCGAACCCTTGCGAACCCCCAGCAGCCCACCCCTGGGTTTACCTTGTTGGGTAGAACAGCATCTATTTCCTCTTGCAGCTTCTGCTGAACATCTGGGTGAGTGGCTAAGTTGTAGGCCATGTAACCAAGGGAATTACTGGTGGGTTCATATCCAGCAAAAACGAAGATAAACGCCTGGGCTAGAATTTCTTTATCGCTCAGGCCTGCAAAATAGAAATAATAAAAATAAAGAAATAGGGTGATACAGTACAGAAAATTTACTGCGGGCAATCATTATGACTTCGTACCAAGGATAGTAATGGACCTTGCCTCGTATTGTTTTATGTACTTTGAAACACAGCTAAAAGGTGTCAAACTTCCTAGGGCGCCATAGAACAACATTGATCGAAGCTGACTTTGCTTGAAAGAAAGAAAAAAAAATCACATATGCTGTCTTTTTTGTTGTTGTTCTTTGAACCATCCGTTTCTTGGAAAAGAACTTCTCGCTCAAGTTCAAGATAGACTTTGGAGGTCCCATTGAACTACTGGAGGTGGGGGGGAGTCTTATCTTGCCAGGTCTCCTCCGTAAGTCCAAGGTTCTTTAAAATATGATGCTAAATTGTGGAAATTAGCATGTGATCTACCTAAGCGATGGGGTTATCATGGAGACAATCTATCCAGGGGGCTGCTAAAAGATGATAATGATTTGATGACACATAATCAGTCAAGTATGTGGACTCTGTGGACGTTGGCCACAGAATTGAGATGGTGGGTGTTAAGCAAATCACTTCCAGAATTGCACATTTAACAGAGTAACAGATTTGGAAGGGACCTTGGAGGTCTTCTAGTCCAATCCCAAGTGGCTGTTCAGTCTCTTAAAATTCTTTGGCTGTTGATGACCATAAATTACAAGTCGGTTAGCTAGGACTTATCAATCCATCAATAGACAAGCACCACAAAACTTAGAAAATGTGTAATGCTAAACGGGAAACGTAGCAACGCAGTGGCTCAGGGGCTAAGACGCTGTGCTTGTCAATCGAAAGGTCAGCAGTTCGGTGGTTCGAATCCCTAGTCCCGCTTAATGGAGTGAGCTCCCATGACTTGTCCCAGCTTCTGCCAACCTAGCAGTTCGAAAGCACTTCAAAAATGCAAGTGGAAAAATAGGGACCATCTTTGGTGAGAAAGTAACAGCGTTCCATGCGCCTTTGGCATTGAGTCATGCCAGTCACATGACCATGGAGACATCTTCAGACACTGCTGGCCCTTCGGCTTAGAAACGGAGATGAGCACCGCTCCCTAGAGTCGGGAATGACTAACACATATGTGCAAGGGGAACCTTTACCTTAAACAGGAAACGGGGCAGTATTACCTTTATATGAGTGATTCAGTCCATTGCTTGTAGAGTTTTTGCCATTGTTTACGGAGTTCTTGTTGTTGTTTTGGGAGTCAATCATCATCTGGAGGAAATCCACCCGACTCTGTGAATCAAATGAATGGACCCATGAAAACCGACAAATCAAGAATGCAACTTGGGTGTCACTAAACATTAAGGCAACAAAGATAGGGACAATCGCATTTATGACGGTTGCAGAGTCCCAGGGTCATTTGATCCGGTTTTGTGACCTTCTGACAAGCAGAGTCAATAGGGAAGCTGGATTCACTTAACAACTGTGTGACTCGCTTAACAACTGCAGTGATTCACTTAGCCACGGGGGGAAGAAAAATCTTGGTACTTACCAGGGATGGGTTCTAAAATTTTTTACTATCGGTTCTTATTTTATGGGTGTGGTTTGATGGTCATATGACAATTCTTTAGGATTTAGCAGAGGTACTGGTCTACTAGGCATTTAACTGCTTGCAGAGCTGTACCGGTCTACCCATTTATTTTTGCAGGCACCGGTCTACCACCACACTGCCTTTTAACACTGATCAGCTGTAGGGTGGCCCTTTGAAACCCCATGGCAAGAGTTAAACAGTTTTTTTTCCTTTTAGTCGATCAGCTGGGACTCGGGAGGCAGTGAATAGATTGGGGGCGGGGCCAAATAAAAGGTAAGAATAATGTGGGGAGGAGGGAGGGCCCAGTTCCTGAACAAAGATAACTGGTTCAGTGACTGCTACCGGCTTGGCCAAACTGGGCCGAACTGGAAGGAACCCACCACTGGTGCTTACCCCTTGGCCTTCCTTCAGTCGTGATTCCTTCATTTTTGAAAAAGATTTTGTGAAGAAGTTCAGAGCTTCCCATGAAAAAGCTGTTAGGCCCAAGGCATTGAAAATTGGCATGAGTGCTGGGAACATAACTGAAAAAGAAATTCATTGTGAAAAACACCGCCATGTCCCTGAAGGAAAACAATATTTTATTATACGTGTGTTTCTTTCCTTCGAGTACCCAAGGTGAGCAATGAATAAACATTAACAAGATTTATTCAAAAGGCCACACTCTGCAAACGCCAATGGCCATCAGGCAGGTGCATTAAGAAACCTCTGGATTATGCAAAGATGCATCCTTTTCGACGGAAATGCCATGTAAAGTTGTTTTTGTATCACAGCACGAGAAACTCAAAGCAGTGCCATTATCCCTCATTAATTGGGAGCAGGCAACTTGCCACCTTAGATTCATACCTGCTGCTCGGTTTAATTTCATTTTCAAAAAACTCTCTGCAAAAGATGAGCCCAAGCTGATCGGAAAAGGGAAAGAGTAACAGCGACAGAGGAGGCGGTGGGTGAACGGGCGAAAAGAGCTCCAATCCATTTTGGCTTCGGCTAGAAATATCCATCGAACAATGAAATTACATCGCATCAAAACTCTAACCTAGGGGTCCTCAAACTATGGCCCACGGGCCAGATATGGCTCACCGAAGCCATTAATCCGGCCCATGTGGGACCACGAGGCTGCCCCGCACACATCGCCCCACCTACCCGCCGGACGCCTTCTAGAAGCTGAGGCAACCAAAAATGGGATGCGCAGGAGGTCAAAAACGGGCAGCAGAGTGGTACTGGAGGCTGGGGAGGCCAAAAACAGGACACCCAGAGGCCTTGGGAGACCGAAAATGGGCCCATTTTTGGCTTCCTCAGCCTCCAGAGAGAAGGAGAGGGAGAGAGAGAGACACACACAAACAGAAGTCCCTCACACCCCCCCCAAGACAGCCATATCCCTTCACTAATCTGATTTCCACCCCCAGGAGCATAACAAATTGAAGTTTTCATAGGAATGAAATTGTGTACACTGTTATCTATATCTATATATGTAAATAAATCAATATTAGAATTATATGTATAAAAGATAAATTGAAATAAGGGAGGAAAAAATGGGCGTGTAAGAAGTGTTTACCGATGCGAAATTGTCGAAAAGAAGAAAATTGTAAAAGAATCTTTTTTGATTTCAAAAAACAAAACAACACTCTTTAATAAAAATTATTTTTTAAAAAAAAAACAAATTGAAGTTTAATTTGTAGGTATTGTTTAATGGATTGCTAAATTGGCCATGACCACCCAGTCACATGACCAACTAGCCACGCCCACCCAGCCAGTTCAGGGCCTCCCCAACAGTCTGAGGGACCGTGAATTGGCCCCCTGTTTAAAAAGTTTGAAGATCCCCTGCAGTCTAACCCTTTGGACTATGCATGCAATCTCAGGTTCAATCTGAGTAGATTGCAATCAAGAGGGAGCATCTCTTAAGAGAAGAAAGGTTTCCCATCTCCAATCTCAAATGCAGCAAAAGATCCTACCAACAGAATGAAATGGAGAGGCAAAATTTCTCTGGGCGAGTTAGGGAAGACTTCACCGGATTCCAGGAAGCAGAACTTACATGCAAGAATGATCCGTATATCGAAAGCTCTGAACTTGGTGAGCTTCTTGATCTGCTTGACGAAAGGATCTTTGGGATTGTTCATGGAGTTGATGTCTACCCCGAAGGAAGTGCTGGTGACCACATCCATGCTGTAGGCCCCGAAAACCCTAAGAAGAAAAAGGAGAGTAACAGATGATCCAAGCTGCAGGGATTTGGTGACAAAGATTTAGGAAATGGCTGTAAAGCCTGACAGAAGATACATCAAAACGTATGTAGCCAACACAAAAAACCCACAGCTTCCTGATGGGGCCGGTTTGTTAAACATCAGTTTCGGCTCTGGAAATCCCCCACACATCTGGAGCATGTCAAGTTGAAGAATGTAGGCCTGATGTCACCAGCAGCAGCTTTCCAGGGTCCTGGATTATAGCCTGACCCAGAATTGAATTGAGACATTCGACGTCCAAGGCCGTTGCAGTTTGTTTAATACTTTGTAGGCTGCAATTGTCTTGATGGCTTTCATGTCAGAGAGAGGGAGGGAGGGAGGGAGGGAGGGAGGGAGAGAGAGAGAGAGAGAGAGATTGGAAGGATGGATGGATGGAAGGATGGCTGGATGAGACAGATAAGCGATGGTAGGTAGGTAGGTAGGCAGGAAGAAAGGAAGGAAGGTAGGTAGGTAGGTAGGTTTGGATGGAGACAGACAGACAGACATGGATGGAGGGATAGATAGATGATAGATAGATAGATAGATAGATAGATAGATAGATAGATAGATAGATAGATAGATAGATAGATAGATCAGTAGGTAGATAGGTAGGTAGGTATGGGTAGAGACAGACAGACAGACAGACAGATAGATAGAGATACACAGATAAGAGAGAGAGGGGGATACTAAAATGTCTCTATTTTGCTGCACAATTACTCAAGTTCTTCAAATCCCTGGATTTTAATTTGCAGTTTTCTCTAGTATAAATATTACTTAGCATTTGCAAACAAACTCCATTAATATAATGCTTTTTTCCTATGTTGTTTTCATACACAGATGTATTTTTGTCCAGATTTGTCCCAAGCACATGAAATGTATCGCGACGGTACACATTTTTCAACGATAGCCACATTTCATTCCAAGTAGCAGTTGGGAAACGAGAAGCGGTGTTTCAAATGTGGCATTATTAAGGCCGTCTCCCTCCCACCTCCCCACTTGTGACAGCGCTGGAGAGTATTCCTGCTCTGAAGAACTTACTCTTTCACATCTATGGGCTCATCGTTTTCCATTTTCTTCTGAACGTTTTGAATTAAAATCTCCCCGTAGTGTTTAATGATGGGAAACATCTGAAAAATAAAAGCACCGTTTTAAACATTGATGGGCCGTTCCCTTTCTCAGTTGCTGGTGCTTTCCTCCAAAGCCTGTGGCTGATTCATAAATAATTACAAATTCAACTGTGATACAGATAATGGCCATCTTTCTTAAGTTTGACTGATGGGTTCCTCAAAATTTATTGGGGCATTTTAGGGCTGAAATGGACAAAGCGGCTAAACTGGTCCAGGATCGATGTTCTTTGGAGATCTGTTAGGGCTATCTGTAGAACTAAACTTGAGATATATGGCCCTCACAGTCTATATTTACTCAATCCAAATAGATCTGGAAAGGATCCTCCTGCTCAAGCTATCTATATCATTTCAGACAAGTGACTGTCCAGTCTCTTCTTAAAATCCTCCAATGATGGAGCACCTACAACTTAACCATTTCACTGGTTAATTGTCCTCACTCTTAGGAAGTTTCTTCTTAATTCCAGGTTGCTTCTCTTCTTGATTAGTTTCCATCCATTGTTTCTAATCTTGCCTTCAGGTTCTTTGGAGAATGGCTTGACTCCCTCCTCTTTGGGGCAACCCTTCAAATCTTGGAAGACTACTAATCTGTCTCCACCCTCCCTCCCGCTCTTTCTTCCTTCCCTCTACTCCTTCTTTCCCTCCTCCCTCCTTCATGGCTTCCTTCCTTCCTTCCTTCCTTCCTTCCTTCCTTCCTTCCTTCCTTCCTTCCTTCCTTCCTTCCTTCCTTCCTTCCAAAATTCAGCTCTAGCTTTGGGGCATGAAATGAAGCTTAGAGGAAACAACCTCTTTGAAGAAAGAAGTTGAGAAACTGAATAGAGAAAGTTCTCTTTTAAGGGTTTTTTTTCCCCCTTGTTACCTCCTTCAGCTTCCCGCTGGTGAAGGTGGGGGAGAGCACAGTGCGAATCCTCTTCCATTGTTCGTCTTGGGACATAGAGACTGCATTTTTTAAGATTTCTGGGGCAGGGAAAGCCTAGAGGTCAGGAAGAAAACATTATACAATATTCAGATTTCAAAAACTCAGCCGTGTCTGAAGAAACTCTTGGATGCAAAACATCACCGGATACCATGATGGTTAGGTGATAAATTCACCCCAATTTGGGGGAGGTAAAGGTATCTACCACCTGCTCCCAACTGATCTAAGCAAAAATCTCAACCCAGACTCAATTTCGCATGTTTCAGAATACAATAGAGAGAAAAAAACCCCCCAAAGTCCTTTTCTTATCTTCTGGTTTAACATATAGCCATGCATTTTGCTATCCGATGGTTCAAGAAGCAAGAGACTTACTCGCCGGTTGGTAAAAGTAGTGTAGCATTCTTTCACTAGGACAGCCTTGATAATTGCAGGATCCAATACAGCAATAATAGGTTGACGGCCATCATAAAGTCTGCATTCAAAAGGAAGAAGCACAAAGAGATGCTATAAGCATAGATAGATAGATAGATATTCTCTGAGCTTACAGCATAGCCTTTTCTACTTGGCCCCTCTTCTCTGAGTTTATAACGTAGCCTTTTCTACTTGGCTTCTCTTCTCTGAGCTTATAGCGTAGCCTTTTCTACTTGGCCCTTCTTCTCTGAATTAATAGCGAAGCCTTTTCTACTTGGACTGTCTTCTCTGAGCTTATAGCATAGCCTTTTCAACTTGGCCCCTGCCCTAGTTGTTGACTAGATCTTCCATCATCCCCATCCATCATTTCTGAGGAGGATAGGATGTGTAGACTGGTATTGCTGAAGTATCCTGAGTTGGGACAGGCTTATTGTTATGGTAATCTTTATGGAGAATCTAAAATGGAATGACCGATGGTTATATGTCAAGAAAACTCGAGCAATCAGAAGAGTTCCTAGTTGCTGTTGGGTTCTCAGCTACCCTTTTCTAGACGATGGAGTTGATGGAAATAATTTTTCTTCCCTAAAGACAACCACTTGTACCAATACTCCATTCAGTTGCCCAACTCTCAGTAGACTTAACCTAACTGATCCCACAGAGGAACCAAGTCAACCTCAGGTCATGTTGAAAAGCTAAATTGGGTCATCAAGTTGTGTGGTTGCAACCTAGACAAAGAAGATGACAACATTCTGGCCAAAGTCAAAGTCAAACCACTTACTTCCTGTTGTCAAGAAGACATAATGGATGAATATGTCCATGACATAATCAGGAAAACATTTGACTCAAAGGACATTTTTACGTTTACTAGTGGGTTACACAACCTCCAATTTAAGCAAGTTGATTAGGGGGCTGGAAGCTAAAACATGTGATGAACGGTTGCTGGAATTGGATATGTCTCGTTTAATGAAAAGAAGGACTAAGGGTGACATAATAGCAGCCTTCCAATATCTCAGGGGCTGCCCCAAAGAAGAGGGAGTCAAGCTATTCTCCAAAGCACCTGAAGGCAGGACAAGAAGCAACGGGTGGAAATTAATCAAGGAGAGAAGCAACCTAGAACTAAGGAGAAATTTCCTGACAGTGAGAACAACGAATCAGTGGAACGCCTTGCCACCAGAAATAGTGAACACTGGAAGTTTTTAAGAAGAGATTGGATAACCATTTATCTGAAGTGGTGTAGGGTTTCCTGCCTAAGCAGGGGGTTGGACTAGAAGACCTCCAAGGTCCCTTCCAACTCTTGCTATTCTGTTCTTTCTCACGAATAGGGACGTGCCCACCGGAAATTCCTGCCAGAGATTATTTTGTGAGCCCTTCTGCCCTCCCTCTTAACTTTTCATGCCAGAGAAAGCTGTTTACAGTCTGTGCTTAGATCTGCTTACTTTCTAGAAAGAAGAGGTTTCTCTACGCCTTTCACAGCCAAGCGGATAATCTCCCAGAAAAATCATATTTGAAAAGGGCAACTATTTGCTTTGTTGTCGCACCAGCAACAAAGCATCCTCCTGGCCGGGAGCTTATCAACAAAAAGCCATTGTGTGTAGCTATTGTACAATCGGTCCAAGATTCCCCCACCCCCAATAAATCTGCGAGGGGATGGAGGGCTTTAAAAAACGTCAGAAGGATCCGTGGAAAATACACACCGGGGCTCCAAACAGAAGAGAGGAACATCTGGATTTCTGGTTAATTCTATAATTTGGGACAGCCATGGTAGCTATGAAAAGAGAGAGAGCCAAAGACCCTTGGATGGCTAAAACTTTGCAGGCATTTCTATAACCTTGTAAAAATATATGCATAATAAAGAAAAGCTATAACTTCACTCGGGACTATAAACTGCAACCTGTTTAAATAAATATTTTATCAAGTCGATGAAAAGCAGAAACAAATTCAGAGTCATCAAACCTCCAGATGAACATTCAGGGTTGGCTTGTTTTTATTTTTATTGATTTGTTCCTTCCTTTCCTTTCCTTTCCTTTCCTTTCCTTTCCTCCCTCCTTCCTTCCTTCTTTTCTGTCCTTCTGTCTTCCTTTCTTCCTTTCTTCCTTTTCTTCTTTCTTCTTTCTTTCTCTTTCTTTCTTTCTTTCTTTCTGTTTTTCAGTCTTCCTTCCTTCCTTCTTCACTTCCCTTCCCTTCCTACATCTTTCCCTTTTTGCCTTCCTTCTCTCTCCTACTCTATTCTCTCTCCTCCTTTCTTCCTTCCTTCCTTCCTTCCTTCCTTTATCTCTCTCCCTCCCTCCCTCCCTCCTTCTTTCTTCTTTTTCTTTCTTTCTTTCTTGAATCTTGAAGACTTTGGGCCACCCCTAGTCTCTGCAGATCTGAGCTGAGAACTAGAAACTTGTAATAAATAGAGGGCTTACCTCCACATCTTCCCATATTTACTGAAGCATTCACTGTCGAATTTTATAAATCCCTGGAGGGGGGAAAGAGTTTAAAGGCTTAGAAAAAATGGATTCTGGGAGTTGAAGTCATAAAAGGGCCACCATTCCCCACCCCTGATCTAAAGGTTGAGTTGGCCCTCTAGGTACTGTATCTATCAACACTCACTTTGCGGTAATTCAAGATTGTCCCAAAGAACGGCAATAAAGTTGGACCAGGGATCCCCACTTTGCTG
The DNA here is from genome assembly GCA_030761175.1 of Masticophis lateralis. Lineage (NCBI taxonomy): Eukaryota > Metazoa > Chordata > Lepidosauria > Squamata > Colubridae > Masticophis > Masticophis lateralis. The sequence continues at coordinate 3,767,850 of JAUDYJ010000013.1, forward strand.
AGAATTCGAAATGGCCAAACTCCATACCTGGAAAGAGAAAGAAATGTGATCCAAGAGATGTTTGCTGAACTGTGTGTTATTCAGCAAATCTTACTCAGACGGCTGAAGTTTTTAAAACAATCACTGTGAGGTTCTTGGTGGTCTCTGAGCTGGGTTGTTTTCTTGTAGACATCTCATTACCATACTAGGTACCATCATCAGTGCTAGATGGAAGAGGAGGAGGAGGACGACGACTGTTGGGGTCCTTGGTGCTCTCTGTGCTTGGTGGTTTTCTTTGCAGATGTTTCACGACCCACCTAGGGAACATCATCAGTGCTAACAGGGAGTGGGGTGTGCTCTCATTTTACATTCTAGTGGCTTGCCCTGTCAACCCCTCTCCCTTCTAGCACTGATGACGTTCCCTAGTTGGGTCGTGAAACATCTGCAAAGAAAACCACCAAGCACAGAGAGCACCAAGGACCCCACCGATTAACCCTGAACTTCAAATATTCTCTTCTTTAAAAAAAAGAAAAGAAATCACTTGCTAACTAACTACAATGACTGAATTCATAAAACCTGGCAAGCCCGAACTGTGGAACCGTACAATATTTGATAGAATTTGATAGATTCACTGGCAAGAAAAGGTCAATGCAATATCTCAGGACAAAGCCGTGGCACCTGTACTTTCTAACCATAATAGAGGAAGTCAGATGTCAGACTGCAAATTTCTCCCTCCCTCTCTCTCTCTCTCTCTCTTTCCCCCTCTCTCTCCCTCTCTCTCTCCCCCTCTCTCCCTCTTCCTCTCTCTCTCCTTCTCTCTCCCTCTCCCTCCCTCCCTCTCTCCCTCTCTCTCTCCATCTCCCCCTCTCCCTTACTCTCTCTCTCTCCCTCTCTCTCTCCCTCCCTCTCTCTCTCCCTCTCTCTCCCCCCTCTCCCTCTCCCTTTCTCTCTCCCCCCTCTCCCCCCTCTCTTCCCTATCTTGCTGGGTCCTCATGGGGGTTTTTTTTCCAAGCATGGTGTCAGCCAGGATATAATTGCCGAAGGGAGAATGCAATCATGCCTGATAAAGATGATTAGAAGACTCAACCTCATCATGACCAACAAGCCTCTCGAATAATAAAATGACCGCTTAGTTAAGTGATTTGGGGAGATTGGTGTTAATCAACGGAGAAACCGTTTTCATTCTCATCCTGCTGCAGGTAAGTGGAAACCTGCTCAACTGAATTCTTCCTTTTATTCCAGAGTTCAAAGGGAAGGACACTGTGTGCCCTTCTTCACTTTCACCTGGATAACCTCTTCATGACGTGGTGTAAAACACACGGGGGACATTGAACATACAATGGTACCTTGGTATTCAACTGCTTTGAAACTCCTCAAATTCGGTATTCGACAATTTTGATGTGAACATTTGGTCCCGATACTCATCATTTATTTAGTACTCAAAACACAAGATAGAATTATCAGCGTCGGCTGCCTTGTGGCTCATGACATTATTCCTTATGGGGGAAAAAATGCTTGGTACTCATCATTTTTGACACTCATCACGCCTCCCAGAACCTATTAACGATGAATACCAAGGTACCACTGTATCAGAAACTGTATTTTATTGATTTGGATCACATCAGCAGAGATCTATCTGTCTTCTTGAAATAATTACCTTCCAAAGATTTGCAGTTTGGAACATGAAATGAGAGGCAACACCTCAAACCCATTTCAGTTTTCTGTTTAACTGATAAAGGGGAATATTTGACATGAGGGGTCCTTGGTGTTCTCTGAGTTTGCTTGTTTTTTTGCAGACTCTTCATGATCCATCTAGATAACATCATCAGTGCTAGAAGGGAGTGGGGTATATGAGACCGAGGAGGAGGAGGAGGAGGAGGAGGAGGAGGAGGAGGAGGAGGAGGAGGAGAAGAAGAAGAAGAGGTGGAGGAGGAGGAGGAGGAGGAGGAAGAAGAAGAAGAAGAAGAAGAAGAAGAAGAAGAAGAAGAAGAAGAAGAAGAAGAAGAAGAAGAAGAAGAAGAAGAAGAAGAAGAAGAAGCGGAGGAGGAGGAGGAGGAACTGTGAGGTCCTTGGTGCTTTCTGAGATTGCTTCTTTTCTTGCAAATGTTTCATGACCCATCTAGGTAACCTCATCAGTGCTAATGTTTTCTGCTTAAGAACAGCCAGGTGCAAACAAAGACAACTTCTTACGCTGATGAAGATTCTCAGTTACCCAGGCAGAGTTGTTTGGAAGTTGAGTTACAGCAACTGGACGTCTGTTCTTTTCCTCTTCGTTTGAAGTGTCTCGCTGCTTATCCAAGCAGCTTCTTCCGTCTGAGCAAATTGGTCAGGAGGACCTCATATATGTCCTCCAGGATGCTCTCATTCAGGGTTAGGCAAGAAATTAAATCACCCTCAAAGACATATATGGGGTTCCTCCAACCTCCTTGCTCAGACTGAAGATGCTCTTGGGAAAATCAGCGAAACATTTCGAGCTAACAGGACAAGACAAGAAATCCAGGTGTTGTTGTTTTTTAAAATTTTTTATTTATATGCCGCCCTTCTCCGGAGACTCAGGGCGGCTTACAATGTGTTAAGCAATAGCCTTCATACTTGTGTATATTTTTTATACAAAGTCAGCTTATTGCCCCCACAAACTGGGTCCTCAATTGACCTACCTTAGAAAGGATGGAAGGCTGAGTCAACCTTGAGCCCGGTGAGATTCGAACTTACAGTAATTGCAGACAGCTGGAGCTAATTACAATCCATTAGTTTGCTGAGCTATCCAGGCTCCAGTTCTCCCATACCTGATATGGGATTTATTTTACCAATGGGTGGACAATAAGAAATGGAGATAAACATGAAATATGTGTGCTGAGATAAACTATCTGAATTTCTTTTTTTAATATATGTGTGTGTGTGTGTGTGTGTGTGTGTGTATAATTTATTTATTTATTTATTGGTTCGATTTGTATGCCACCCTTCTCCGGAGACTCAGGGTGGCTTACAATGCATTAAGCAATAGCCTTCATTCTTTTGTATATACCTGCTTAGTAGGGCTTTTGCCCCCCCTCCCAAGCAGTGTTCTTTTTTATACAAAGTCAGCTTATTGCCCCCACAGTCTGGGTCCTCATTTTACCTACCTCGGAAGGATGGAAGGCTGAGTCAACCTTGAGCCTGGTGAGATTTGAACTTGCAGTAATTGCAGGCAGCTGGTGCTACTTAATAGCACTTTAGTCTGCTGCGCCATCAAGGCGCTATATATGAAAATAATCTTAAAATAGTGATATATTGAAGAGAGGAGGGAGCACAAAAGGATACAAACCGATATACTGTCTGTAATTGTATTGAATGATGATGTTTTTATGTGGTTTTTTTTTTTTGTTTAAAAAAATAAAAATTATTTGATAAAAAAAAGAAATCCAGTTGTCATGACTCAACTTCCAGATGTAATTACTCATGGTTGTCAATGTAGGAGGAGAAGAGATTGGTGCTTGTTGCAATTAAGTGCCACCCACTGAAATTTCCTGCACCTAGCCACCCTTTTTCAGCTACTATAAATAACTTAGCTGAGATTTATTGATATTTATCCTGGTAAATGATTCACCAGCTTCCTTTTACAAGCCTGGACGAGATATAAGTAATTGAAATATCTTATCATTGATGTTTAGAAATACCTCATTCGGCTTTGGGGACCTGTGATTTCCTCTAAGTCGGGTTTTCTTTGAAAGCAGTCTGGAGAACTCCATTAACCCAATTTCTAACCTTATTCTCAAGGTGAGAAATATATATATTTTCACATTTTTATTTACCGTATTTTTCGGAGTATAAGATGCACTTTTTTCTCCCCCCCCCCCAAAAGGGGGTGAAAATCTGGGTGCGTCTTATACTCTGAATGTAGCTCCACCCAGCTTCTCAAACAGAGGTTGAAAAAAGCATCAGAAACAAAGCTTCAGAAAGGAAGCCCTCAAACAGAGTTTCGGGGGCTTTTTTTCTGAAGCTGTTTCGGAGGCTTTCAGAGGCAGGAAAAGAAGGCAGAAAAAAAACCAAAAAAAAAAAAAAAGCAAGGCACTGAGCTCACAACCAAGGAACCTCTTGCTAAAATTCACCTCTGGGGACAGCTGATTGGGGGTATTCCGGGAAGCCGATCCATCCGCCAATCAGCTGTTTTCTTATTTTCCTCCCCAAAAACTAAGGTGCATCTTATACTCTGAAAAATACGGTATATCATATTTAAAAAGAAATTGGACATAGTGCAACGGTCTTGACATTGTCTTCGCCATACACACTAAAATATAACATAAATATCTACTCAGCATACATCGCTGCACACTTATATTTACATATATTACATCATCTTTCAGTCTGCCCATCCTAGTTCTTTACTGTTCCAACTTCCATTTCTCAAATCCCATCATTGGTAAAATCTATTCCAACTCTCATACCTTTTCTGTCTCTCCTTTATTTTTTAGTTCTAGCGCCAACCTATCCCATTCTGCACCGTCTAATATTTTCTTTATTATCTCCCTTTTTAGAGGTACCGGTATATTCTCATTCTTCCATTGTTGGGCATATTCCATTCTCGCTGCCATGATGATATGCAATATTAAATACGTTGATCCTTTACTGTAACCTTCTGTTATGATTCCTAGTAGAAATAGTTCTGGTTTAAATTCCAATCTTTGCCCCATCATTTTGTTCCAGCCACACCTGGATCTTTTGCCAATATTCTTTTGCTTTCCTGCATGTCAAGGTGAGAAATATTGTTCATCCTGGTGTGAGTCAGAGAAAGTGACTTAGATAAAACCCTTCCTGAAAATTAATGGCGCAGGAACAAGATTTGAACCGGGAACTTAAAGTTCTGAAGACGCATCTCTTAATGACTACGTTCAATTAAAACATTCTGGATAGAAGGTCAGATTTGATCCATTATCACAATCTGGACTGGGATTCCTAGCTGCCCATCAACGAATAAAAAACCAGGTGCTGGGTGATTTTACTCTTTGTAAACTGGTCACACCCATTCACCCTGTTATGTTAAAATTTTAGGGGTCCTTGGTGGTTTCTGAGTTTGGTTATTTCCTGGCAGACATTTCGTTACCCAGAAGTTTGATACTGATTTTAATTGAAATGTTTTAAATTATGGGCCAAAACTTTATTTAGTTATTTTTAAAATTATTTTAATTTTTCTGTACAAATGTTTTTACTCTTGGCTGTTCACCGCCCTGAGTCCGTAAGGAGAAGGGCGGTATATAAATCTAATAAAAGAAAAAAGAAAGAAAGAAAGAAAGAAAGAAAGAAGAAAGAAAGAAAGAAAGAAAGAAAGAAAGAAAGAAAGAAAGAAAGAAAGAAAGAATAACATCATCAATGCTAGAACTTTGCTCAGACAGCATACCCAACTCTCTTTTAGCACTGATGATGTTACCTACATGGGTTACGAGACATCTGCAAGAAAACCACCCATCTCAGAGATCACCAAGGACTCTACAGTTCAGCCTCAAACTCCAAATATTCTATCAATATTGAAAATTAAGAGATACCCTTTTCTTGTTTTTTCAGAGCAACGAGGAAAAAGAACAAAAAGGAAAGGAGAGGTGGAAAGCCAACATGGGATACTTACAGCAGAAGAAGTCCCGTCAAAAGCACCACCATGAACCATGTCTCCATGGATAAGGTAGGAAGAAGATCCATTGTGAGTTCTTGGTTCTTGGATCTTCTCGTTGGGTGATTCTTCTAATGAGCTTCAGGTAGAATTCTGTCCTTGAGCAGACAATTCTGGGACAACCTTCTTCTCCCAATTTCTTGGTTATCCTTTGTCAGCCTTGCTATGCCTGGAGAAGTGAATCTGTCCTGATGCGACTTACTGTTATATTTATTTGCAAAAGAGGAGGAGAGCTGGTGCTCCTCCTACTGACACATGATAGGCTGTGAAGTCATATGAACTTGCTTGCTTTATTATGAAAGAGCAATTCAGACCGGCTTTGTTAAACAAGAACATAATGTTCTTCAAAAGTATTACTTTCAGCATGTGTTTTGTTAAGTCATCATGGCTGGCTTCAGCTGTACCACCATCGGGAGGAGCCTGCATCTTTGCAGTTTTAAGGACTACAACGTGGCTTTAGCAGAATGCAAAGCAAGATTGTTGATTCATGGACTAAAATATTTGTGAATCATTTCTTATATCTATAGACTCAAAGCGAGTTGCGATGACTCCATAGAGCAAACAAGCCAACCCAAGTCAAGTCCAACTTCAAAACATCTCCACTTCTTCTGATGTTAGAGAAAGGTAAGACGTTCTCAAGTTGGGGTCACCAATAGTGACCACATCAATGTTATGTGTAGCTTTGTGGGTGTTGAGCTCCATTGAATTCTTCTGGCCTGAATTTTCAACTTCCCTGCCTATAACCCGAAGTCTTGAGCTTCCCAAGAAATTCCCAAAGGCAACATGGAAAGATAAGTTTTCACAAAGTGCTTAAAAAGTTGTTCATGTAGGAAGGCGCCCCTAGAAAGGAGACCATTCTGCTTATGTAGCTCAGGATTGAACTGTGGGGTCCTTGATACTCTCTGGTTTTCTTGCAACCATTTCATAGCCCAAGTAGGAAACATCATCTGTGCTGGAAGAAGTGGGGTTTGCAGAGTTGAGGAGGAAGAGGAACAAGAGGAGGAGGAGAAGGAGAGGAGAGGAGGACCATGGAGTCCTTGGTGCTCTCTAAATCTGGTTGTTTTCTTGTAGACGTTTCATGGCCCAGTTAGGGAACATCATCAGGGCTAGAAGAGAATGGGGTTTGCAGGGTTGAGGAGGAGGAAGAGGAAGAGGAAGAGGAAGAAGAGGATGACAAGGAAGAGAAGAGGAGGACTGTGCGGGTCCTTGGTGCTCTCTAAGCTCAGTTGTTTTCTTGTAGATGTTTCATGGCCCAGTTAGGGAACATCCTCAGGACTAGAAGAGAGTTGGGTTTGCAGAGTGGAAGACAAGGAGGAGGAGAAAGAGGAAGAAGAGGAGGAAGAGGAGAAGGAGAAGGAGAAGGAGAAGAGGAGGACTGTGGGTCCTTGGTGCTCTCTGAACTTGACAGTTCTCTTGTAGACATTTCATGACCCAGCTTGGTATCCTCTTCAGCATTATATTGCCAGCGAATTCCATAGATAATAGCAGAACTTTCCTTGGGTAACTGATTTTTAGAGGTACCTTCTAGGATTTGGAGGCTGGTGCTTGGATGACCAGGAGGGCCTTCAAAGCATAGCTTATCTCATTTGGATGGAAGGGACGGATGGAAGGAACATGACCATCTCAGACGCCCATCCTTAGACAATCCAACCCAGCATCTAAGATCAACTCAGCACTCCCCTTATTTTCATTCCAAACTTTGCACTAGAAATTTGGGTCGAAACAGTCCAAAGCTCTAGCTTGAGTGACTGCTCATCAGTTTTTGGTGAGCCTTGTGATTTATCGCTTCTGACCTTTATCCCAGCAGGAAAGACAGGCGTTGGCTTGCCTCCTCTGGTTTCGATGGTGACCTTCAGGTGCAAATCAATCGGAAGATTAGGATGGAATAACCATGATATTCTAAACACAACATCCAATGGGAAATGGAGATTTATGGAAAAGGAACACTAGACTGGTTTTGAATGAAAAAAATATATTTTTTTTCTCTCCGTCAGCATTTAGTCACCCTTCGGGATTGCCTGTGCAAACTTCACTCTCTGCTGCATTTGTTTTTAGAGTCTCTGGGTTTTTTTTCCCCCCTATCCTCTGAAAGTTCAGCTTGCTTCAGATCTGTTGACATGTCTCTGATTACATAAGCCTCAGAGAAACGGGAGAGGGGGGGGGCTTGCTGTTAACTCAGCATGGACCGAAGAGAAGAGATAGGATGAGAACATTTTGACCAAGGTTGGCTCTATCGTCTGCGTAATTCTGCCTGGGTCCTTCTGACCCAGCTAGGTAACATTATCAGTGCTAGAAGGGAATGGGGCAGGGATGGGCTGCTGGGGGTTCGCAGGGGTTCGGGAGAACCTCTAGCTAAGATTCTGTGCAGTTCAGAGAACCCCCCAAATCCCACTCTTGGCTGGCCCTGCTCCGCCTCTCCCAGGAGTCACCACGCAGCCCGTTTTGGATGCAGGTAAGTGCAGGGCGCACACAGAGGCTCGGGGAGGGTGAAAAACAGGCCTACCGGAAGTTCGGGAAGAATGGAAATGGGCCCATTTCCACCTCCAGAGGACCTCCGGAATCTGGGGAGGCCATTTTCACTCTCCCAGAGGCTCAAAAAAAGCCGCCGGAGCCTGGGGAGGGCAAAAATGCCCTTTCCCCGCCGTGGTGCCGGAGGCTGACTAGGCCACGCCCACGATGACCATACCCGGGCAGAGAATCCCTTGCTAAAATTTTTGAAACCCATTCCTGGAATGGGGTTTGTGGAAGAGGAGCAGGAGAGGAAGGGGACAATGGGTTCCTTGGTGCTTTCTGCCTGCCTGCCTGCCTTCTGTATGGATGGTTTGAGCCTGGGAATGATTGGCTCAGCCAATCTCATAGTACATCTGTTGTACTCTGACAATAAAGGTTTGAATTTGAATTTGACACTGCAGCAAACATCTATAAATTCTTCCTCTAAAAATAATCCACCATTCAGAGATGTTTAACAGCTGAACCTCTAGTCTAGGAGAGAAAGGTTGGTGACCACCTTTAAAGCGCTCCATGGCTTAGGACCTGGGTACTTGCGGGACCGCCTTCTGCCGCCAATAGCCTCCCACCGGCCAGTACGCTCGCACAGAGAGGGCTTCCTCCGGGTGCCGTCAGCCAGACAGTGTCGGCTGGCGACCCCCAGGGGGAGAGCCTTCTCTGTGGCAGCGCCCGCCCTCTGGAATGACCTACCCCCGGAGATACGCAGGATTCCAGATCTCCGGACCTTTCGTCGGGCCCTTAAAACCCATTTGTTCCATCTAGCTGGGCTAGCTTGATCCCATCCTCCGTTTTTAAATTTGACATTGATTTTAAATTGGGTTGTTTTAATTCTCGGCCGAATAATATTTAATAATTTTTAATTGTTTTTAACTTTTGTATACCATGTTTTATTCTGGCTGTTCACCGCCCTGAGTCCGCAAGGAGAAGGGCGGTTTATAAATTGAAATAATAAATAAATAAATAAATAAATAAATAAATAAATAAAAGGCTGAAGGTGGTAGGTGAGGTAGTAGGCTGATGGTAGTAGGTGGTGTAGTAGATATGACATCACTGTAGGGTCCTTGGTGCTCTCTGAACTTGGTGGTTTTCTTGCAAACGTCTCATGCCCCAACCAGGTAACATCATCAGTGCTACAAGGCAGTGGGATTAGTGGAAAGGAGGAGGAGGAGGACTGTGGGCTCTCTGAGCTAGGTTATTTTCTTGCAGACATCTCATTACCTAACTAGGTAACATCATCAATGCTAAAGGGAGGGAGGTTTGCTCTCCCTGCCCCCTGCTCTACTTCCCTTGTAAATTCCCTCCCATTTCCCCCCTACAGAATTCCTTCAAGGCATTGTGGGAAATTCAATGAGCATCTTTCAACCTCTCCACCTCCCCTTCCAAAGCTACAAGGGCCTATGCTATTTTTCTCTGCATCACCTTAAATACACACCTGTCCTGAGAAGTAAAAAAGGAGTTTGAAGCTCATCCCTGAACGAAATGAAATTTCAGCACGAAATAATAAAATTGGGTTTCTCTATTCCCGGGGCATTTATATATATATATATATATATTTCAATTCTCCCTGAAAGGAATTAATTCTCCCGAAGTGAGTTAGCCCAGATGGGGTGCCTTTGTACAAAACCTGATAAGCTGTATTCTTGGCAGCAGGGGTGAAATATGCAAACTATTATTATTATTATTATTTTATTCAAATGTATATAAATGTGATGCATTGTCCTACTCTTTCAGCTCCATTCTCCTGTTTCATTTTAAGCCACAGAATCCCTAAAGGATTTTATATCCTTCCGTATCATTTTTTTTTTTACAGATCCGGCATAGTGCCGAATCAAAGTTCTCCGTATCATTTGAATTCTATAACAAGCCAAAAAAAGAGAATATTTCTCTTTTTGACTTCCTTTATCCAGGGGATCTCCCTAATTTCTAATAAGTCAGATGTAATTTAATGTAAGCAGAAATATCTTGTATCTGTTGCAATCGAGGCACAAGACGTTGAGCAAATAGATCTACCAGTAAGCTGTAAGACTCCTAGGACTGATTCATGTATTAATTTTTTATTTTGTTTATTTATTTTTATTTTTGTCAAGGATGCATGACAGATACAAGTGTAAACATAGTTACAAATGCATGAAAAGAATACGAATAAAAAGAAATATTAGGACAGGGATGGTAGGCACGCTGGTGCACTTATGCAGGCCCCTTACAGACCTCTTAGGAATAGGGTGAGGTCAACAGTAGACAGTCTAAGGTTAAAGTGTTGGAGGTTGGGGGAAGAAATCACAGAGTCAGGTAGTGAGTTCCAGGCATTGACAACTCTGTTGCTGAAGTCGTATTTTCTGCAGTCGAGTTTGGATCAGTTTACCATGAATTTGTAACGGTTGTGACCCAGGCCCAAGTAGGTATTATCAGACACAATCAGTTAGAAACAAACAGACTTTATTATAACAGCTGAGAATTTACTCTTTCTCAGAGTAGTCCAAATTAATTCAAAACAAATTCTTCATAACCCAATTCTTCAGCCTTATCACCAACCTTGGTCTAATTGGGCAACCTGCCAAAGGCTTTCCTTGGCAGAAGTTCAGGAGCAGAAGACGCCGACAAGAGATAAATGCAGCAAGACAAGAAACAAATCTATCAACGTTGTTTTCTGACAAAGAGGCCAAGAGCCGTTGCTGGTCTTTTAAGCCTTCTGGGAGAGGCCCATCATCTCTTGGCCTTACTCCCAAGTCGTCCTTTTTGCTTTAGCTGCTCTTGCCTTCTGGCAGCTCTTCTCATGCGTACACTCGATATTGTGATCGCCGATTGTCCATGCACAAGACTGAACTTAGCAACGTCTGTGTCCCTCCAGAGTTTGCCCATCAAACCTCAGCGTTTGATGGGTTGGAACAGAGTTGGAAGGAATCTTGGGGGTCTTCTAATCTAACCCCCTTCCCCAGCAAGAGACCTTAAACCACTTCAAACAAATGGCTGTCCGATCTCTTCTTAAAAACCTCCAAGGATGGAGCACCCACAATTTCTGGAAGCAAGTCTTTCCACTGATAAATTGTTCTCGCTGTCAGGAAATTTCTCCTTAGTTCTAGGTTGGTTCTCTCTTTGACAAGTTTCTATCCATTCCTTCTTCTCCTGTCCTTTGAAGAATAGGTTGACCCCTTCTTCTCTGTGACAGCCCCTCAAATATCGGAAACCTAGCAGGTTCTCGGTTCTCCGATTCAATTTATTTTTGCACAATGATCCCATCCGTTCCCTCTCCCAACCGGTCTTTCCACAAATATTCAGGTATCGAATGGCTATCCATTCCAGGTATCAAATGGGATCTGAGGAAGAGAGGGCTGCAGGATTTCATCAGCCAAAGGAGCTCCTGCCCAAGTTTATTGCCGCAAGACAGGATGGCAGCAATAAACTGGGATTTCAGCAGAGAGCTCTCCACCCATCCAACGTCCTTCTTCCTTCCTTCCTTCCTTCCTTTCTCTTTTTTTTCCCCTTCTGAATGAAGCAAGAGAGATTATTTTCCACTTTCGATCAGCTGGGGCAGATGCACTGATAAACGTGTTTGCAAGTTCAAGGCAGTTTATAGCTGAGCAAGCCCTCAAAGATCATCGGAGTTTATTGGCAAAGATGATGAAAGAGTTTCTTTGCCTTGTAATCAAGAGCAAACTCCAACATCTAACACCGTTTTCAGGGAAAACCTCTCTAGCTGCCTCCCATTCTAGCTCAAGAAAAAAATAAAAAAAGAATACAGATTGAATTATAACAGTTCATTTAATGAACAGTTCAAAGTTACAAGGATACTAACAAGCAATTTATAGCTGTTTTTCACACTTATGGCCATAGCAACAGCCCCACAGTCACATGATCAAAATTCAGGCACATGGCAACTGACTCGTATTTATGACGGTTGCAGAGTCCTGGGGTCATGTGTTTCCCCTTTAAAGCAGGGGTGAAATCCAGCAGGTTCTGACAGGTTCTAGAGAACCGTTAGCGGAAGTTTTAAGTAGTTCAGAGAACCGGCAAATACCACCACTGGCTGGCCCCAGAGTGGGGAGGAAATGGGGATTTTGCAATATCCTTCCCTCTGGAGTGGGGAGGGAATGGAGATTTTGCAATATTCTTCCCCCAGGAGTGGAGAGGGAATGGAAATTTTGCATAGCTAGCTTTGTAGCTTGTCTTTGTGCTAGGTTTGGTTGAATCTTGCTGGGTGATGCAATGAAGGGCAATTCAATGGTTGCTGCCAGCTTTATCTTCAAAGACTTTGTCGTGTGGCTTATTAACTCCGGCCCATCAGTGGGGGTGTGTGTGAGACAGGGACAGAACACCTCCCTCCATTATACCAAAGTTTATTGTGCACAGCTTTTAGCCAACAAACCCTTAGGGAGATGCTGAGAATCGCAAGGAGCATGAAGGAGGTAAAACCTGCTTTTCACGAGAAGCTTTGCTCTCCCTCCAGGCCTCTAAAATCAGGGACAAGCTCTTCAGGATCTTATTCCAACTCTACTGCATTCCAAAACAAAGTTTTGGCCAAACCTTTGGCATTTGCAAGGGCTCCAGCAGGAAAAAACGCCTTTTTAGGAAATCTGCAGCTTAGAAGTCTATCGAAGGCATACAGCGCCCCCTGCCGGCCAGGCCATAGCTTTGCAGGCTCAGAGAAATGCAGGATCACACATTCCACAGGTAACAAGGAAGCCACCGGACACAGGTGGAACAGGTGGAAGACCTGTTGCCACGGACACCCTGAAAATACCAGATCTCTCCCCCAAAACAGCCGTTTCCTCTTCCAAAGGCGTTTGTAAGATTTTACATAAAGCAGAGAGAGAGAGAGAGAGAGAGAGAGAGAGAGAGAGAGAGAGTGTTCCAGATAACATAGATTATAGAATCGGGTTGGAAGGGACCCTTGGAGGTCTTCTAGTCCAACCCCCTATGCAAGAAGGAGAATCTAAAAAGTACAGGGTAGAAAAGAAAGAACTGGGCTTTGAACGGTGGGCCTGGAGCGTGTGACTAGGCGGCCTCTAGAAAAAATGATGAATAAATAATAAGTGAATAATAAATAAATCTAGGCTTTCCAACCTCTCCCCCATCCATTTTGTACAGGTGGGTAGTCCTCGACCTACGACCACAATGGAGACTGGCACTTCTGTTGCTGAGCGCGACAGGGGTTCAGTGCAGTGGTGAACTGTAAAATTTGTTACTACCGGTTCTGTGGGCGTGGCTTGGTGGGGGGAGGGTAATGTGACTGTATGGGCGTGGCCAACTTTTTTATTTATCTTTTTAAAAACATTTTTTACAACCTAGTCGGGCCTGAATCAGGTGTAAAAAAATGCTTTTAAAAGGTTTAAAAAAAGGCTCTTATGATCCCAGCTGATTATCAGCAGACTAAAAACATTGTGATTAACACCAGCTGTCTGCAATTACTGTAAGTTCGAATCTCACCAGGCTCAAGGTTGACTCAGCCTTCCATCCTTTCTAAGGTAGGTCAACTGAGGACCCAGTTTGTGGGGGCAATAAGCTGACTCTGTATAAAAAATATACAAAAGTATGAAGGCTATTGCTTAACGCATTGTAAGCCGCCCTGAGTCTCCGGAGAAGGGCGGCATATAAATCAAATTTTTTAAAAAAACAACTGTTGTTTTTTTAACTTGCTACAGAACAGCTTCCAGTGTCTTTCTGATGCTGAATGCTAAATCCCGGATAAGTTCTCACCCTACCATGTCTTTCGTCATTTTTTCCTCTCTTCCCCACTTGCAGACTTCAATTCCTTGATTGTCAGGCTCTCCAAAAGGAACCAAACACTTCCAAAAATGCCTCTGGACCAGGGGTGATATTCATTTACTTTCCCTACCGGTTTGCAAATGTGAGCATGTGTCACATACACACATGTGCACATGCTCTCAACGTTGAGAGAATTGCTTCTGGTTTCACTGTATTCATTTCTTGTCGGTGTCTTCTGCTTCTGAACTTTTGCCAAGAAAAGCCTTTGGCAGTTTGCCTAATTATCCCCAGGTCGGTGATAAACTGAGGAATGGTGTTTTGAAGAATTTGCTTTCATTTTGTTTGGACTACTCTGAGAATGAGGTAATTCTCAGCTGTTCTAATGAAGTCTGTTTTCGAACTGTTTGTATTTAATATTAATTACTTGGGCCTGGGTCCCAATACTGGCTCAAAACCTGTCTAAATAGGTGATCTGTCCCCCCCCTTCAGAGACCCACAAAAACACAGCCAGCCGAGGGTTAAGAATCACTTGGCACACTCCGCAGTTCTTATCTCAGCCTTGGCAGCGATATGCACACCGTCTGCCAAGGACTTTATTGGTTTACACAAACAAGAAAATCACCTACGTAGCTTTGCCGTTCATCCAGCTTCCAAGACTACGAGGTTGCTCCGTTTGTTTAGCTTTGTTCGTCACGAACTTCGTGACCCACCGTACTCTCTTATATAGATATGTTTCTGGGTGTGGTCCAGTGAGTCATTGATCCTGTGACTCCAATCCAATGACTCAGGATTTCCTCATACGCCGCAGCTGCAGTACCCTTTTCTCTCGCCTTCTTTGGCGTGCGTCCAGCAATGACGTCTCTCCCTCACTCTCATCTGAGACACCTGTTTCCCCACTACTTGGCTCTCTTTCAGCTGGCACCTGAGCCAGTGCCAGAGGGGGAGGGCTGGGAGATCTGGCTGGCTCCTCTTCCTCCTGCTCAGAGCTGCCTTCCTCCAAAGGGATAGGCTCAGAGGACGGGGCCACAACAATAGGACGGCATAGAGCCGTGGTGGCCCACCCACGATTTCCATTACCGGTTCAGATGAACCAATCCGAACCGGCTGAATATCACCTTTGCTCTGGACCCAAATATCAGTTCCAATTCGATTCACCTTCCTTCTCCCAGGTGACACCCTAAATGAAATGCATTAAACTGGGCTTCTTTATTCCTCCTTTTGAATTTGATGAGGGGGGGGATGTCTTTTCTTTCTCCTCTAAAACCAGATGTTACTTTCATACCCCAATAACTCTGAAACAGCTGAATGGGTTTTCTTCAAACTTTTTTTTTAATTTGTTTGCACATTAACATAATGCAACTTTCTTTCTTTTTTTCTTTGCATAAGCACCCCACCCACCCATCCCCCGAAATACACCTCTGGGCTGAAAACTGATCTGGAAAAGGGTCAGACGAAGGAGAGCGGAAGGAGGGAGGGAGGGAACTTTGCAAAAAATTATTAGCACCCCGTTGAAGGTAAAAAAAAAAAAATCAAATTAACACCCGATAGAAGGTGAGAAGTGAAAAAAGGAATGGCATCTCAGTGTGGAACACCTCTTCTGAAAAGGTCCCTTTTGGATTTCCAGGTGTTTTGAAAATTGGTTGCAAGCGGTCAGCCCCAAATTTTCAGAACCACTAACCGGGCAAACCAAAAATTACAAAATGGGAGTTCAGCATCCTGATGGCCTCCTGCTGCTAAGGGCAACAGGGCTGGAGGTTGTCGAGATTAGAACATAGAATAACAGAGTTGGAAGGGATCTTGGAGGTCTTCTAGTCCAACCCCTGGCTCAACCAAGGAGACCTTGTACCATTTGAGATGACCGACTGTCCAGTTTCTTCTCAAAATCCGCCAGTGATGGGAAGATCCATAACTTCTGGAGACAAGTTGTTCCACTGATTAATTGTACTGTCAGGAAGTTTCTCCTTATTTCTAGCATGAATCTCTCTTTGATCAGCTTCCACCTAATATTCCTTGTCCTAGCCTTAGGTGCTTTAGAGAAAACAGAGTGGGACTGGAAGGGACCCTGGAGGTCTTCTAGTCCAACCCCAATCAAGCAGGAGACTCTATACCAGTGATGGCTAACCTTTTTGCAACTGCGTGCCAGGAGCGGGGGAGGGGGGTCATGCGCGCACCTGCTCACACCCATTCTTCCATGCGCCCTGCCCCCATGCATGCGTGCGTGACACACACCCACACAAACACCCTGCTCCTCACACGTAATGGCACGGTAGGCCCGTTTTTTGCTCTCCCCAGCCTCCAGAGCCTTTCTAGGAGTCTGGGGAGGGCGAAAATGGCCTTCCCCACTGCCCTGGAGGCCCTCTGGAGGCCGAAAACGGCCCGTTTGCCGACTTCTGGTCCTACTCCTAAAACTCCAAGAAAGACTCTGGTGGCTGGGGAGAGCAGAAAATGGGCCTTCCGGTCCCACCAGAAGTTGTCAAACGGGCCATTTCCAGCCTCTGGAGGGCCTCCAGGGGGTTGGGAAAGGCCGTTTTCGCCCTCCCCAGACTCCTAGAAAGGCTCTGGAGGCTGGGGAGAGAGAAAAATGGGCCTTCCCCGCCACTCCCCGAGACCCTCCAGAGGTAGGAAATAACCTGTTTCCCTACTTCTAGTGGGCCCAAAAGGCCTGAAAATCAACTGGCCGGCTCACACATGTGTGCTGGAGCTGAGCTCACATGCCCACAGTTATGGCTACGCGTGCCATAGGTTCGCCATCCGGCCTTATACTATCTCAGTCAAATGGCTGCCCAATCTCTTCTTAAAAGCTTCCAGTGATGGAGCACCAGAGGTGGTGTTCATCCGGTTCAGTCCGGTTTGCCCGAACTGGTAGCGGAAATCACAGGTGGCCCCACCCTCCCGCCCCAGCTCTATGCCACCTTATTTACGCATGTTTTTGAGGCTGGATGAATGTGCGGAAGACAAGGATGCCAGCAAAGCATGGACTGGGCATCTGAGCTCACATTTGCAAAGCAGTAGAGAAAGTAAGTGAATAGCCACCCCTGTGGAGTACGCACAACTTCTGGAGACAAGCCGTTCCATTGATTCATTGTTCACGCTGTCAGGAAATCTTTCCTTAGTTCTAGGTTGGATCTAGTTTGGTGGGAAGGCACCCAATGAATGCATCGCTTTGTTCTTCTTGGAAGCACAATTGGAACAAAACGCGAAATAATGATGACGATGGTTACGGCCATTGCCCATTGCCCATCCCTGTCCCCGGGAATTCGCTGCAGCGCCAGACACCCCCTAACCTTCCGCTTCTCCACCTTCCCCCCGCCACCCCTCCGTTTCCCAATGCAAGAAAACAACCACAATAAAAAGCGCATCCAATTTGCAAAGCCTTCAAGGCTGCGGAAAATAAATGCCCAAAGTAGATTTGATTGAAAGGACCCAGCCGGTGCTGTTCCACCCCGGGGTCTGATGTTTGTCTTGCACATTTTGGAATAAAATGCATTCTGATCTTCCTTCGCTCAAAAAGCAGCAAGACTCAGCCCAAGGACCATAGGAAGGAATTAATAATTCAAAGCGGTGGGTTGGCTTGCGGGGCATCGTAATGGCTTTCCTCCATCAGCGTCATTCTTATCCGAAGCCGGGGTCAAAAAACAGCGCTGAGGGGTGCAAGCGAATGGGCTCTTTCCTGCGGTAAAGGAGATGCCACAAAGTTTTGACTGCTGGTTTCAAACCAATATGTACGTTGCTGTCTTCGCTTCTGCTCCTGCAGTTGTTGTTGTTTTAATTATTTATTTCGTGGTCTTCTTCCCACCCACCGCCCGCAAATGTGTCATCTGAGATGCTTTACGGTCTAAACCAGGAGTCTCCCAACCTGGCCGCTTTAAAGACTTGTGGACTTCAACTCCCAGAATCCCGCAGCTGGTATGTCTTACGAAGGGGCCAACTTGGGAGATCCCTGATCATGATTAGAGGACTGGAGGATAAAACATACGAAGAACTATGTCTATAGCTGTGATGGCGATCCTATGGTGCGTGTGCCACAGGTGGCACATGGAGTCATATCTGCAGGCATGCGAGCCTTTGCCCTACCTCAGCTCCAGTACGCATGTGTTGGCTCGGTGGCTAAGACGCTGAGCTTGTCAATTGAAAGGTCGGCAGTTCGGCGGTTCGAATCCTAGTGCCGTCTAACAAGGTGAGCTCCTGTTACTTGTCCCGGCTTCTGCCAATCTAGCAGTTCAAAAGCACGTAGAAAAATAGAGACCATCTTTGGTAGGAAGGTAACAGCGTTCCATGCGCCTTTGGCATTGAGTCATGCCGGCCACATGACCACAGAGGCGTCTTCGGATAGCACTGGCTTTGAAACAGAGAGGAGCAGCACCCCCTAGAGTCAGGAACGACTAGCACATATGTGCGAGGGGAACTTTTACCTTTATCTGGAGTGAAAAATTATGGGTGACCACTAGATGGCAGAAGAGGCTTACAGAAAAATGTTTGCCTTTGTGCTGCCATCCTGTGGGCACCCCAAGTGGTGCAGGCCAATTTCTCACCTTCACCAATTCTAAGAGGCATGAATGCTTACTCTCAGAATTCCCCAGCCAGTGGGGGATTCTGGGAGTTGAAGTCCACCCCTTAAAGTTGCTGAAGTTGAGAAATACCGCAGTAGTCCCAACACATCCCTGAATGGCTCCATCCTTGAAAAATCCTCTCAACTCTGCTTCCTTGCCTTCCAATGACTTTTACGTCTCATTTTTGCACTAGCTAAGGAACAGATTCTTTCCCAGATTGCATTTTAAACATGGAAATGGGACACCATAGCAATGCTTGAAACTTCAGTCCAATGAAAGATGAGTCAATTCCGTTTTAAACACGGCAACATACTTCTTGTCATCTGAACAGAATCTATTTTTTAAAAAGTAATTTAGTAAATAAATCTGTTGGCACAGATGATATTTGCAGCTGGCACAGGGCTGGTAATATGTTGTCTTGTCGTTATGGTGCTAATAACTATTTCACAGCTGTTGTAAATATATATATATATTTCGACTTTTTTGGCCTAGAAGAAATCACAAGATTTGTTCTTGAAGATTACCTTCATTTTAACACATTTTAATGCAGTTTATTTCACCTAGTTAGAGTGGAACAGAAGGAAAACCTGTTTCTTTGCCTTTTTTCTATCATTCCCCCCTTCCTGTTTGGCTCTTATTGTAAAAATGTTCAGCATCCTTTACAATACTCATTTATAACCATTTATAATATTGTTATAACAATATTTTATTATAACAATTTCCTATCCCGATCTGTTTGCATAAAGCAGGCCAAGAAAGTAACCGTGGAAAGAAAATTGGCACCAAAAAAATAGATATACAGCTTTCCAAATTCTAAACACACTTCAAAAAAAAAAAAAGGTGCTAATATATTCTTGATGAGTGTAAGATTACAAAAATCCAAGCTGTAAAACTCAAGGAAGTGTTATTTTCAGATTCCAGACCTAGTTCATTCACACAAACAGAAAACTGGATTTTTCTCCCGAGACGTTGTGTTTTCTATTTTTCTTCCATGTAAAAACCCACCAACCTCATGTGTACATTTTTACAAAAAAATGTTTTTATGAAAACAAAACACATTTAAAGTTTGTAAACTCCTTGTGGGTGGGGGTGGGGGTGTTTCACTCTAGCTCAGGCCGAAATGCTTTTAAAGTTTATCTAGCGTTTGGCAGATTAGAGAAACTTTGTTATCTTGGAATAATGTGGTTTGGGACAGAAATGATAATCACCCATTATTCAAATGTCTCAATCTGGGATGAAAAGGTAAACTCACTTCTTCAATAATTTGACAGGTTTAAAAAGATGATCAAACAATACCACCTTCCCCCTGAGTCCTTCAAGAGAAGGGCGATATATAAATATAATAAAATAAATAAATAAATAAATGTTAGAACATTCTTTAAAGCAATGTATCTCAACCTTGGTAACTTGAAAATTGATGTCCCAAAGATGCAAAACGCAACTGAACTTTCCTGGTTTTCTCTTTGGGAAAAAAAAAATCCACTTCTGCCCCAAGAATCTTCTTCAGTTCTGAACTGAAGAAGCTCCTTGGATGAGAAGCAAAATGTTTTCAAACAGGAAAGAAAAAAAATAGGATACACAGTTGCCTTTTGAAAAAAAAAAGCATCTTCAGGTCAGTGGTGGGTTGTCCCCGGTTCGGACCGGTAGTAAAACTGGCGGGAGGCCCTGCCCACCACCCCGGATGTCATCATCAGCGATCTGCGCATGCGCAGAAACAACTGTGCATATGATCCTCTTTGGTAGTAAAGATAAGTAGAACCCACCCCTGCTCAACCTGGATGATTGAGACTCTCCATTAACATTGAAGATGGGTGAATTTCAACTCCCAGAATTCCCCAGCCACCCATCGGATTCAGTGGTGGATCGCTCCCAGTTTGCAGGAACCAGTAGTGGCAGGGACGGGAGGCTCCTCCCACCCACCCAGATGTCATCAAAAATGCTCTGCGCATGTGAGCGCCGCACACTCACGCTACCGATAGCGAACTGGTAGCGCCGGGATTTGAAACCCACTACTTATCGGATCGGCTAATATTAGTGTGCCCCTGCACTTCCTAACTCGCAAGATTCGGGTTTTTTCACCATCTACATGTATACATCCAAAGGAGACTGTGTTGTCTCTCTGTCTCATATATGTGGGAATATGCATAATTTTGTATTTATTCATTGGTCATGTTTATGTAGTGTCTATCGAAGGTGGTGACCACTTTGAGAGCTGCACGCAACGAAATTTCATTTTAATGTTATGCCGAATAGTGTACGTTCAAAGTGACAATGAAGTTAAAAGTTATTCCCACCCCATTCCAGGATAAGGATACTGTAAAATCCCCATTCCATCCCCACTCCAAGGGAAGGATACTGTAAAATCCCCATTCCATCCCCACTCCAAGGGAAGGATACTGTAAAATCCCCATTCCCTCCCACTCCAGGAGAACGATACTGTAAAATCCCCATTCCCTCCCCACTCCAAGGGAAGGATACTGTAAAATCCCCATTCCCTCCCACTCCAGGAGAACGATACTGTAAAATCCCCATTCCCTCCCCACTCCAAGGGAAGGATACTGTAAAATCCCCATTCCATCCCCACTCCAAGGGAAGGATACTGTAAAATCCCCATTCCCTCCCACTCCAGGAGAACGATACTGTAAAATCCCCATTCCCTCCCCACTCCAAGGGAAGGATACTGTAAAATCTCCATTCCCTCCCCACTCCAAGGGAAGGATACTGTAAAATCCCCATTCCCTCCCACTCCAGGAGAACGATACTGTAAAATCCCCATTCCCTCCCCACTCCAAGGGAAGGATACTGTAAAATCCCCATTCCATCCCCACTCCAAGGGAAGGATACTGTAAAATCCCCATTCCCTCCCACTCCAGGAGAACGATACTGTAAAATCCCCATTCCCTCCCCACTCCAAGGGAAGGATACTGTAAAATCCCCATTCCATCCCCACTCCAAGGGAAGGATACTGTAAAATCCCCATTCCCTCCCCACTCCAAGGGAAGGATACTGTAAAATCCCCATTCCCTCCCCACTCCAAGGGAAGGATACTGTAAAATCCCCATTCCATCCCCATTCCAGGGGAAGGATACTGTAAAATCCCCATTCCCTCCCCACTCCAAGGGAAGGATACTGTAAAATCTCCATTCCCTCCCCACTCCAAGGGAAGGATACTGTAAAATCCCCATTCCCTCCCCACTCCAGGAGAACGATACTGTAAAATCCCCATTCCCTCCCCACTCCAAGGGAAGGATACTGTAAAATCCCCATTCCATCCCCATTCCAGGGGAAGGATACTGTAAAATCCCCATTCCCTCCCCACTCCAAGGGAAGGATACTGTAAAATCTCCATTCCCTCCCCACTCCAAGGGAAGGATACTGTAAAATCCCCATTCCCTCCCCACTCCAAGGGAAGGATACTGTAAAATCCCCATTCCCTCCCCACTCCAAGGGAAGGATACTGTAAAATCCCCATTCCATCCCCACTCCAAGGGAAGGATACTGTAAAATCCCCATTCCCTCCCCACTCCAAGGGAAGGATACTGTAAAATCCCCATTCCCTCCCCACTCCAGGAGAACGATACTGTAAAATCCCCATTCCCTCCCCACTCCAAGGGAAGGATACTGTAAAATCCCCATTCCATCCCCATTCCAGGGGAAGGATACTGTAAAATCCCCATTCCCTCCCCACTCCAAGGGAAGGATACTGTAAAATCTCCATTCCCTCCCCACTCCAAGGGAAGGATACTGTAAAATCCCCATTCCCTCCCCACTCCAAGGGAAGGATACTGTAAAATCCCCATTCCCTCCCCACTCCAAGGGAAGGATACTGTAAAATCTCCATTCCCTCCCACTCCAGGATAAGGATACTGTAAAATCCCCATTCCCTCCCCACTCCAAGGGAAGGATACTGTAAAATCTCCATTCCCTCCCCACTCCAAGGGAAGGATACTGTAAAATCTCCATTCCCTCCCACTCCAGGAGAACGATACTGTAAAATCCCCATTCCCTCCCCACTCCAAGGGAAGGATACTGTAAAATCCCCATTCCATCACCATTCCAGGGGAAGGATACTGTAAAATCCCCATTCCCTCCCCACTCCAAGGGAAGGATACTGTAAAATCTCCATTCCCTCCCCACTCCAAGGGAAGGATACTGCAAAATGCCCATTTCCTTCCAATCAGCTGGGACTTGGGAGGCAGAGAATAGATGGGGGCGAGGCCAGTCAGCATTTTTACTACCGATTCTTGGAACTACTCAAAATGTCCGCTACCGGTTCTCCAGAACTGGTCAGAACCTGCTGAAAACCCACCTCTGATCCTTTCCCAGCTGGGAAACTGTGGTGTTCTTTTCTTACATTGCCCCCTAAACTTTTTAACTTTTCTTCTTTTCAGCTTGAAAGCACGTTGAAAGCAAGGACCTTCTTAGAGAAGTGACATCTAGCGATTTTGACGTGCAGACACAAGGGGGAGAGGTGAGGCACGGGAGTGGGGGAAAGAACATCATCCCTCTCCCCCGCCCAAATCAGTGTTTTTCAAAAGTTGGCCACTTTTCAGATGTTTGGACTTCAACTCCCAGAATTCTTACAGACGCCAAGTTTCTACTCCACATTAAAAGGGGGCGTGTAAAGGGGGGAGGGGGCCCACCAGGGCCAACCGCAAGGTCTCTCCGACGCCACGTGGCTTGCACGACTGTCTCTCACGCCCAGTGTGCATGCCCGGAGGAAGCCCCCCCACTTCCCACTCCAATTGTCAGGGGCCAGCTGACACTTTGCGCTCCCGTCCGCCTTGCGCGCTCTTTTGCAATTGCGCGCTACCCTGATGCCAACTCGGCCAGTCCGGGTTGTGTTTTGCCTGGTCCGGCCAAGGACGGATGAAAACAAGGCAACACAAAAAGCACGCTCAATTTGGGTTAGCACGCTAAAAGCTGCATTCCCACGACCTGCCTCCGGGGATTTGCAGAGCAGAGTGTCTAAAACTCCGCCTAGAGACAGACTTTGGCAAGCTAGAATCGCGTGCACGCGAGTCAAGAGAATCGTGTGAACGCAGCCCTAAGCGGGGACTCCGAAAGGGCAGGCTTCCCTCCTCCTTGCCAGAGGGTTGCATAACGGCCTTTCCTCCCCTCTCAAGCGGCTGCCACAACCGGGCCCACCCCGGACTGACGTCGCCTCGCCTCCACCCATCTCCACATCCGTGCCAACCTCCCTTTGCGCCAGGCAGTTCAGTTTCTGTTCCCTCCAACCTGCTTTCTCTTCCCCCACCACTCCCCCGAGGCCGCGGGCGGTCCAGAAGCACCCCGGAAGGGGCAGGAATCCCCCCACCCACCCACCCTCCAGGCCAGGCGGACCACAACCCCCATGGTCCCCAGCCCAGTAAATTCCAGTAACACCCCCCCCCAAAACCCTTGAAACACGTCCCGCCCCCCGAGAAAGCCAGCCACCCGTGCCCTCCGTGGAAAGGGACAACGCCCCCTCCTCGCCCCTGCTGAGCCGCGGGACTCGAGTGGCCGCTTCCCTCCGGAGGGAGAGCAGCCAGCCCTGCCCGGCCCGATCGTGTTTGTTTTGCCCGGCCACGCGGTCGCCTCCCTTCCCCCCATCCACTGCACCCTCCTCCTGGGACACACACACACATCCAAGACCCGCATACGCAAGACCCACCCCTTCCCCACCCTCCTCCCCAACCCTCACCCAGCCGGGACCACCCCTCTCCAAGCGCCAGCTCCCCTCTCCACGCGCGGGGAGGGGTCCGCGGAGGCGCCTGCCAGCTGGGCCGACCCCGCCTCTAGCCGACCCCCCCGTCGGCCCCCGCCCCCGGGCCGCCCCCTCCCCGCCAACCCGTGCGCAACGAGGTCCCCCCCCCCATCCATCCACCCAGCCTAGCCAAGCAGGGCGCAGCGGCGGCGGCTGCAAACGGCAGCTGGGCGGCTCCCCCTACGGCCGCGGCTCCGCCCCGGAGGCCGGCGGGGGAGTCGGCTGGCTGGCTGGCTGGCTCGCACGCTGGCTGGCGGGGAACATCATGGCTGAAGTCAGCGAGGACGGGCGCGGCGGCGGCGGCGGGGCCGGAGCCTTGGTGGCGCTGCGCTCGGCGCCCTGCAGCCCCGCCGCGCCCCAGCCGCTGCCTCCGCCGTTGCTACTGCCGCTCGTCCCTGCGGCTGCTGCTGCTTCGTCTTCTTCTTCCTCCGTCTCTTCCTCCTCCTCCGGCGGGGCGCCGCTGGCCCGGCTGCAGGGCCGCGACTTCGAGTTCCTGATGCGCCAGGCGGCGGTCAGCATCGGGCGCAACTCCTCGCAGGGCGCGGTGGACGTGCACATGGGCCACTCCAGCTTCATCTCCCGCCGCCACCTGGAGCTGGCCTTCCGCGCGCCCCACTTCTTCCTCCGCTGCCTCGGCAAGAACGGCGTCTTCGTCGATGGAGCCTTCCAGCGGAGGGGAGGGCCGCCCCTCCAGCTGCCCCCGCAGTAAGTGCCCCGCCGGGACCGGGTGGGAAGGAGGAGGAGGAAGAAGAAGAAGAGGAGCGGCTGGTGGGGAGGATGGCGATGGGGATGGTGGCGCCCGCCGCGGGCCCGGTTGGAGATGCAGCTGGGAGCGCAGAGTGGGTGGGGGGGGAACAGGAGGAGGAGGAGGAGGCGCGCCGGGTGGGCGGTTCCAAGGGGAGGGAGAGGAAGCCCCGCTGCGGGGGGGGGAGGGGAGGGAGAGGGGCCGACACGTGTCGGGGCAGGAGCTGAAGGGTTTGTTGACAAGAGCTCTTTTGCGCACACGGGAGAGTCGTGGTCTCGGAGTGGAATGGGGTGCAGAACGAGTGGAGCCCCCAAAACGCGCGTCGGCGGCCCGGGAAAAGCTTGACGGGGTGGGAGGTAGGGTGCAGGGAGTTAAGGTCGTGGGAAGGGGGGCATTTTCAAAACAAGCTGGAGAGGAGGAGGAGGAGAACCCACCACCCAGGAAAAGTCTGGGGATGGAGTTCCTTTTGGGGAGAGGGAAGCCTCTGGAAAAGGGGGTGCCCCTCTCAAGGAAGGAGACCAGAGTTGACTTTGCGGGGTGTCTAACCAGGAAAGAAGGCCTACTTTGAAGAGAGGGGGGGGGGGATGGCAGTGTTTTGAGTTTTTTTCTGAAAGTTATTCTTCACCCAAACTTAAGGGAGCTGCCTGCACCCCAAAAGTGGGGGAGAATGCAAACACTTGAACCGTGGAATGGCCTGGTGGATAAGTTCACCCAACCAGCTCCATTCAGTGGCAGGTTGTCAGACGGGACCTGCTCTGGCCTTTTCAGGGAAGTGGGTGGGCCCCCAAAATGGGAGTCTCTTTTAAAAAGGCTTGGGCAGGGGAAGGCTTTGATAGAGATTACTTAACCACAGATTATCTGGAAGGCATTTAAATGATAGGGTTAGGGTTAGGGTTAGGGTTAGGGTTAGGGTTAGAAAAAGGGAAGAAATTAGAGGGGAGATCTTTTTGAGGAGTGGGGGAGCTTTCTCCCTCCGAACTCTCCCCCATGGCTGGGAACCCTTCCTTTTCTTGGGTCATTCCTCCTACCAGTCATTGCTTAATTAATTATCTGGATAATTAAGAGAAGTTCAAACTGCTGAGCAGAAAGCTCTACATTTTCTTCTTCCTGTACTCCACCATCTCAGGTCTATTTAGAAAGAAAGAAGAAGAAGGTGTGGAGTCCAGACAACCCCCCCCCCCCAGGTGGAAACCCTGCTTTGGGGTCCTTAAGCAAGGGCACAGGTCCCTCTTGACCATCTGAATTAAGCAGTGTGGAAATTGCACAGATGGGGGGGTGGGGGTGATGGGTGATCCTGGAAACAGGGCAGGGAGCTAAGCAGCTTAATGAATAAACAGCCAACCCAGCCAAAAAGCAAACAAATCCACAATTCGGCTTTGTGAGAGGTGTGAAGGCAACCAGTGGTGTTTCCAGAATGGAGTGATGGTGGGGCTGGGTGGAAGGGGGGGCGGGAATCCCTGATAGCTGAATTTAACCCAGCTCTACAGTGCTCCTTAGGGCCACAAGAATGTGTGAATTCTGAGTGCAATTAGAGTCCGATTAAACTCAGATACAATACAGAATCCCAGTGTCTGGCTTCCTTTCCTCTCCTCTGTTGTTTCGCCATCCCAGGCCCTCCCTGGTTGTGGAAAAAACAAAACAAAACAACGCAAAGTGTGTGGTGTTTTGCTTATTCTGGGCCTCACTCCGTATAAGTTTTCTTGGCAAAATGGTCAGAAATGATTCGCCTGTGTTTTCCGGAGTTTTAATGTAGTTCCTTCGCTGCTGTGGTACTCCAGGGAGATTCGGAAAAAGGACAAGAAAACACCACTGCACATGTTGGGAGAACTCTTTGTTGATATTTAGATCGTATCGTGCAAAACTTTCCTTTTGGAGCAATCTTGGATATTTTTGCTGCTGTTCATGTTTGTAAGATTGTTTGGAAAAAGTGCTTCACACTAAACCGAATTTATTTTCTAGACAAGGAGTGTCCAACC
This sequence comes from Masticophis lateralis, assembly GCA_030761175.1. Classification (NCBI taxonomy): domain Eukaryota; kingdom Metazoa; phylum Chordata; class Lepidosauria; order Squamata; family Colubridae; genus Masticophis; species Masticophis lateralis. Next base: position 3,794,698 of record JAUDYJ010000013.1, read on the forward strand.
TTGGCCACTTTAAAGACTGGTAGACTTCAACTCCCAGAATTGCTGGCTGGGGAATTCTGAGAGTTGAAGTCCACAAGTCTTTTTTTTTTCCCCAATTTTTTTTTTATTTTTCAAAACACAAAACATAAAATACATCTTTTTAGAGCAGATGCTTGTTCCATCATATAATAAGTACAATTATTAAGATTCCCACAATCAATTTTGTTCCCATTTTTATCCGATTACATCTTTTTAAAAAAAAAGAAAAAAGAAAGAAAAATCTTATTCTAAACATTTATCATTCAATTATTTTGCCCAACATTCTAGACTATAAACACCATTCTAAATATCATTTTAACAATCAATATTTCATATACTTTTCTCAGTTTAAGACCCATTACACCAAATCTATATTTCACTTCTTCTTGATCACAACTATTATCCAAATCTTATCAAAATTTTATTTCCCTTTTCTCTTAGAATTTTTACAAAATCAATCAACATTTCGCTCTGTAGTTTATTACTTCCAAAATATTTTATTTTGATTTAGTTACTCCATAGTTATTCTCTTATACTATTAAAATTATTTTGGCTAATTCATAGTTTATATAATTCCAATCTGATTATTTAACTGGTTCACAGTTATATTATTATTCTCCTGTAAAGTTTCTTCCACTTCCTCCTAATTTTATTTTTTAGCTGGTTCACATCTTGATCTGCTGCTTTCCAGCAAGGCTTACCTCCACTCCTGACCTTGAATTATTTTTGGCTGGTTCACAGTATGATTTTAACTACACACCAACTTTATCTCCATGTTGGCTGATTGGGGAATTCTGGGAGTTGAAGTCCACAAGTCTTAAAATTGCCCCAGTTGCACCTCTCTTGACTTAAAAGCACATTTGAAGGCCAGAGGGATGAGATAATATTTCTTTTCTAGACAAGAGGTCTCCAACCGTGGCAACTTTAAGCCTTGTGGACTTCAACACCCAGAATTCCCCAATCAGCCAACATGGCTGGCTGGGGAATTTTGGGAGTTGAAGTCCACAGGTGTTAAAGTTCCCAAGGTTGGACATCCCTCTCTTCTTAGCAGAAGGTAACTTTGTTTTGGGGATGAGCAGTTTTAGTCTGCTAAATCTGAATCTCAGCCAAAAAAAAGCATTGGGGTATTTCAGAGCAGCACAACCGGAATTTCAAAAAGATTTAGTGTGGGTGGTCCCGAGAGCTAATTATGACCGTGTAATAGGGGAACTAATAAATGAAGGAGTGTTTTAAGGAGGGGAAGACGATTGTAAGAACGAGATGCCTCAACTTTTGCAGTCAAGGAGGAATTCCAAGCAAGCGAAGAAAAAGAATATTTTCAATTTTAAAGGGGGGGAGGGGAGAGAATGCCAATAAAGGAGAATGTTTGTATCTCAGGGTCCTTGGTGCACTCCGAGTTTGCTTGTTTTCTTGCCGATGTTTCATTACCCCTAACAGAATGCTTTTAGCATGAATGTTGATGTTCCTTCTAAAGGAAATAGAAAGCCATCAAAAACAATGTGTAAAGTTGGAGTTGTTATTCTGGAAAGTTTGGGCCTGAAAATGGAATCCTTCGGACAATAAAAGAAGAGGCCCCTTAGTTAGGGCAGAAAATGGATTTCAAACATTTGGCTCTGCTCTTCCATCATCTCATGGGCTGGCTGGGGAATTCTGGGAGTTGAAATCCAAGCTGCCAAAGTTGAGAAACTCTGGCGTAGAGATAAATGCAAACAAAAATAAAATACAATAAAATAAAGCCAGTCCTTGTCCTTAGGCTACGGAAATGGGGTAAAAAGGATTTTTAAAAAAAAAAACACAAAGAGCATTCCTGAAGGTGACAGGCGATGAGGGATGACGAAGATGAGGGTGATGAAGACAAAGATGAAATTCTAAGTCTCCCTATTCTTTCCTGGGAATTTTTTTTTTTTTTTTTTTTGCCTGTTGCATGAACCTAACTGGGTGCAGTTTGGGCAATAAATGAAGCTGCCTGAATGGGAACAAGGAGTTGTGTGAACACACATTTTCTGCCTGGTAAATTAAAACAACAATAGGGGTGAGAAAGTGAAGGGGTTTTTGATGACAAAAGCCATCAAGTGTCCTCAGGATGGAGAATAATTGTGTAAAAAAGTGGCCCAGGTGTGTAAGAAGGAGTTTTATTTATTCTGAGTTTATTTTCCGATTGAAAAAGGGACTTGGGTAGGAGATCGTGTACAATGATGAAGAGAACCAGTTCTGCCTCTGTGGTCCAAACAGCAACATCTTTGATAGAGTAGAGTAGAGTAGAGTAGAGTAGAGTAGAGTAGAGTAGAGTAGAGTAGAGTAGAGTAGAGTAGAATAGAATAAGAATAGAATAGAATAGAATAGAATAGAATAGAATAGAATAGAATAGAATAGAATAGAATAGAATAGAATAGAATAGAATTTTTTATTGGCCAAGTTTGATTGGACACATAAGGAATTTGTATGGTACTTAAATACTATTTTTTTTTAGCAGAGAGTTTTCTGCTAGAATAATCTATGTTTGGAAATTCCTTGAGGGATTTTTGGTTTTGTAGGAATGGAAAAAAGAATTTCCCAGCCTGATAAGGAGCAAACAGCTGGATCCCATAAATACAATTCGGGTAGATAAAAGTGAAATTGAAAAAAACAAAATTTCTTGACCGATTCAGGGGGAATCAACCGTGTGATGGATGCAGTATTGCTCCTTAAGGTATTAACAGAGATAAACCCGCCTGTTCACATGAGGGGCTGCAGAAAAATGAGCCTTGCTTGGCTTGGTCACTGCCAAACCATGGTTTATGGCTCGGCACAGATGAGTACACTATTCGGGGAGTGGGGGGTGAGTTGACGGACTAAGGATTAAGCAAACTATGGTTTGGTGAAATGTGTCAGCCCAGCCTGTTGACTTTCTTGTGGGCATCGTTAAGAGTTCCTGCTAGTAGTAGCCACCATATTGTGTGTCATGGCGGCTCAGTGTGATTTCAAACTCGGTTTCTGGGAAACCTGGAGGTTGTGTGCATGTCTTGTTTGTGTCTGTGTCACAGATGTGTGTGCTTTGGAAACTGAGAAAGGAAGCAGTAATCCCCAAGAGTTTGCTCACCTTTCTCCCTCCTAAGATAATTTTCCAAGGGAGATGATTGCTATTTTTGCAATGTTGCAATGAAACAGGAGGTTGGGCCGGCTGCGTTTTCCCAATTTGGAAAATTGTGTCCAATTTTTGCCTTACCTGGAATTGTTGGAGTTTCTGACCAGCAGACGCCCATTGGCTGTAAGATAAATTCATTTCTCCTTGGTTTTTTGCATCATTTATGCCAATTGAATTTATTGTTACGTAGCCCAGAGGCACTTCAGTCTGATAGGCGGTATAAAAATCTGCTAAATAAAATGAAAACAAACATGAAAAGAATAAGCAGAAGGTGGGCCAGACACAAGTGTGGTGGGCAGATGGAGAAATGGAGATGGAGAAATTTGCCAAATAAATAACAAAAATAAGCACGGAAAGAACAGGGAGAAAAGGTGGCCCAGATACACCCAAATATGATGGGCAGTATGAAAATTTGCTAAATAAATAAATTAAAAACATGGAGAGAGTGGGCAGAAGATAAACTAGACACAACTGTAGTGGGCAGTGTAGAAATTTGATAAATAGATAAAACAGAATAAAGTAGAATAGAATATTCTTTATTGGCCAGCTGTGATTGGATACACAAGGAATTTATCTCCCAGTGTACATAAAAGCAACAAAGTAATAAATAAAACAAAACAGACTTGTAAAAAAAAACACGGTTAAAAAAAAAGGAAAGAAACATTGAAAAAATGGGCACTGAAGTGTGATAGGCGGCATAGAAATATTTTAAATACATAAAATAAAAAATGTGGAAAGAATAGGCAAAAGATGTGTTAAATGCACACGGGTATAGTGGGCAGTGTAGAAATTTGGTAAATAGATAGAATAAAATAGAATAGAATATTCTTTATTGGCCAACTGTGATTGGACACAAAAGGAATTTATCTCTGGTGCCAAAACTCCCAGGGCACATATAAGCAACAAAGTAATAAAACGAAACACACTTGTACAAAAAAATACATTTATGGTAAAAAAAAAAAAAAAACATGGAAAGAATAGGCACTGAATAGGCGGTATAGAAATTTGTTAAATGCATAAAATAAAAAATAAATGTGGAAAGAATAGGCAGATGAGTTTGATGCACACAAGTACGGTGGGCAGTGTAGAAATTTGGTAAACAGATAAAATAGAATAAAAGAGAATATTTTTATTGGCCAGGTGTGATTGGACACACAAGGAATTTGTCACCGGTACAGAAGCTCTCAGGGCACATACAAGCAACAAAGTAATAAATAAACCAAAACACACTTGTAAAAAAAAAATACATTTATATTTAGAAAAAACAAACAAATAAACATGAAAAGAATAGGCCCAAACAAATGGTATCTTTTCAGACTTGAAACCTACACAATCTGGCTGGTTTTTTGTCACCAGCTTTCAAATGAATCTTTGCTCTGTTATGCTTTTATTTTTTTTTAAATAAACGAAAGTTATATAACTGCAAGCTGTTTTCTTGTGTTTAGGTATTTGGTGACTCGTCTCCGGTTCCTGGCTTCTTTTTCCTCCAAGGCAAATCTGAACTTGGAAATGTTTTTGTTCGGGGGGGGGGGGGGAAGGGGGGGGAATCTGGGACTCCTTATCAGGGCAATTAATTTCTCCTTGTAAAACATGGCTGACGTTTTTCTTCTTTTCCCTTCCTACTTTGCAAGAACCCATGGCGTCCGTGCCCCCTCAATTAACTTCCTCTCTCTCTCTCTCTCTCTCTCTCTCTCTCTGCTAAAGTTGCAACGCTTGCCAAATTAAGAGGCTGGGAAAGCCAACGTCTTTGCATGATTGATTGATTTTTAAAAGTGCCCGAGCAACAACATTCCCCTTCCAAACACTTGTAACTGTGTTTTCCACACCTGGGTAAATTAGATTGGATTTTTAAAAAGTGGTATTTTTTTCCCCTACCCTTTGGGTAAGGGACACAAGAAACCCATCATCCATCACAAAAAGGACACAAAAAGTTGTAAAGGGCTTTTTGATAAGTTTCCATAATGAAGGGGAAAAGTTTGGGAAGCCCTGCCTTTCATTTTATTTTAATTTGCCAAGAAAGTTTAAAAAGCAATGCCTTTTGTTTTAATTTGCCAAGGAAGTCTAAAAAGCAATGCCTTTCATTTTAATTGGCAAAGAACTTTTTAAAAAGCAATGCCTTATCAATTTTAAGTTGCAAAGAACTTTTTAAAAAGCAACGCCTTTTATTTTAACTCACAGACATTTTTTAAAAAAGCAACGCCTTTTATTTTAACTCGCAAAGAAATTTTTTTAAAAAGCAATGTTAAGCTTTAATTTGGTTTCCTGATTTCTCGGCTGCGGATAATTCTGCCGAAGAGAGGGAGGGGGCAAATTGGCTTTCTCGTCTAGTGTTTATGATCAGGGTAAATAAACCCCAGACTCCTCCCTTTCCAGTTTTGTAAAACCGATGACGCAATATTTCCTACTCCCCCCCCCCCCCCACCTTCTTGCTTGCTTGCTTGCATTTTTTTCCCCCTCCCCTTAAATGGAATTTGCCCTGTGTTTTCTCGCAGGTAAACAGTTCCGGTTTTCCTTGCGTTCAGTGCTTGCTGCTCGCAGCCAGGCCTCAAAACTTGTGGCACGTTTTTCCTTTCAAGGTTAAAACTAGAAACTTGTTTAGATCTGGACGAGCATATGGATATCATTACTTCTGGGTGTTTTTTATTTATTTATTTATTTATTTATTTTGTTGCTTGCAAAACCCTTCCTATATATGTTTCTGGTCCACAAATTTCCCAGGGAGGGGGAAAAACCCTGCAGGAAAGGAAATTTCGCATGCATGTTAATAGTAACTCCGTGGTATATTTCCCTGCATATGGCTGTGTTTAAAATGCCGTTCCGCAGAAGTTTTTTAACACGGGTTTTTTGGCAGGGCAGAAAGAGAGAAGCAGCTGAAATATTTGTCCGTTTTGTGTTAGCATTCCCACCTTCGGGGAAGGAATGTCGCAGGGAGCTTTATAAATAGAAATCTTATTTTCTGTGTTTGGGCTACAGGATCGAAGAATTGAAAACAAGGTTCCCTTCTCAAGGGCAAAATATATACTATTATACTGGTAGTCCTCGATTTACGGTCACCATTGAGCCCAAACTTTCTGTTGTTAAGTAAGACATTGGTTAAGGGAGAGTTTTGCCCCATTTTACGAGCTTCCTAGCTGCAGTTGTTAAGTCAATCCCCCTGCCGTTGATAAAAGTCAGTAACTCGGCTCCTAAGTGAATCTGGCTTCTCCATTGATTTTGCGTGTCGAAAGGTTGCCAAAGGATATCACAAAACACTGGGATACTGCAGCCGTCATGAGTACATGCCAGTTGCCAAGCCTTGGAATTTTGATCACATGGTCACGGTGCAAAAGTCACATGGTCACGGTGCAAAAGTTTATAACTCTGAAAAACGGTCGTAAGTCATTTTTGTCAGTGACATTGTGACGGTGAACGGTAAGTAAATGAACTGTTGTTAAGTCGAGGGATACCTGTATTTACTAGGGCCTAAGTTAGGGGTTTGCAGTAGATCTTGGCTTGTTAGAGGAACCCTCCAGTCACGAGTTCGATTGTAACTGTGGCTTAGAGAAGCTTGCAGGCAAAGCTAAATACTGTTAAGAGTGATTGCACAAGACGAATTCATGACCAGCTTGTGATCAATAAACCAGGTTGGTGATTATGCTGTGGGACCCAGAGCAAGAAAACTCACAGAAGTTTTTTTTATTATTATGATTTGTGGCCAATCGCTTGCTCTTGGCCTGGCCTACCTCACAGGGTGGTTGGGGAAAAAACTGGGAGAGAAAAGATGCTTTGTCTCTGTTAACTCCTGGAGGAACTCAGATTTAAATCAATGAACTCTCTCTTCCATTTGTGCAAGCATTTTTTTTTTTTTTTACAAATAAACACTTGGAAAAATGAATGGAGGTAGTCCTTGACTTACAACCATTCACTGAGAGACCGTTCAGACTTACAACCGGTCTTCGCACTTACAACTGTCACAGCATGCCCCACAGTCATGTGTTCCATGTGCTTGCAGGGGTTGCCACATCCTTGGGTCATGTGATTGCCGTTTTCCGATCTCCCCGGCTAGCTACCAACCTACAAGCAAATTCCATGGAGGAAACCAGATTCGTTTAACGACCCCCTGATTCACTTAACAACCGCCGCGGTTGGCTTAACCACGCGGCAGGAAGGCCACAAAATCGGGCACATCTGGCTGAACCGAACAGCCTTGCTTAGCAAGGGAAATTCTCCCCATTTGAAGTCGAGGGACTACCTGCATTTGAAAATATTTAAAAGTCCCTGTGCTATTAATGAAGAAATCTCAGCCAATTATCTCCACGCCTGCAGAGAGCACATATCAAAGGCTAGATCAGCTCCAGAAATCTGCATCTAAGGAGACGTTTAATCATCCTGCTGCGAGTTTAATTATTAGCTCAGATTTTCCAGATTTTTTTTTTCTTCATTTACTTATTTAGGAAATGCACTTTAAGTCTTCTTTTTTTCCTCTCTCTCTCTCTCCCTTTCTCTGATGGAGTCCGCGGAGAAAAAAAGAAATCTCTGGCGTTTAAGGAGTTGTGGTGTTTCTATATTCTCCCCTTCGGCTGTGTGTGTCAGAAAATATATAAACGCCCTGCCGAGCTTCCTATTTCACAGCAGCGACATAAATCTCGGTCAGTAGGATTCAGGTTTCACAGCTGTGTTGTCGTTCGGGGTGTGTGTGTGTGGTTCTCTATGCTTTTGCAAAACGAGCAAAGCGAACAAAAAAATAATAACAAAATGCGAAATTGCCCCAAGGAAAGGCTCCTGTTAGTGAAAGCAACTTTTATGGTGAGTGGTTTCCTCGAGAACAGGAAGAAGAGGCAAACGATGGTGTCTCGAACCCTCTTCATTAATCTGAGATTCTCGTCCCTGGAGGCCCTGTTCAGACATGGAAACGGGTTTGTTTCCGTGGTGGAGTGAGCCAGGGCGAGACTCCTCCGCAGGTTGTTCATTTCGCACAACGGTCAAGCTGCCGTTAACATTTACCCCGAAGTTGATATTCGTTTTCTCGCTGTGAGATTTGACCGCCAAAGTCTGAAAGCGAGTTGTCTTGAGATGAAGGCCGCAGACGGTCGCAGCAAACTAAGATCAAGCCAGATGATTTCTTGCTTCCCACCCACACTCACCCCAGAGATAGGTTTCAGCAAGTTCTGACCAGTTCTGGAGAACCGGTAGCGGAAATTTTGTGTAGTTTGGAGAACCGGTAGTAAAAATTCTGACTGGCCTCGCCCTCATCTATTCTCTGCCTCCCAAGTCCCAGCTGATCAGGAGGAAATGGGGATTTTGCAGTATCCTTCCCTTGGAGTAGAGAGGGAATGGAGATTTTACAGTATCCTTCCCCTGCCACGCCCACCAAGCCACGCCCACAACACCACGCAGTAAAAAAATTCAAAACCCACCACTGCTTTGCACTCTGGGTTCCCCAGACCCACTGGCCAACTCATGTGTTTGGGGCCTTCCGGAAATCTATCAAAGTGGGGGACAGTCTAATTTCTGAAGAGATGATGATCCAAAGGGAGGGAGCCACCACGGAGAAGGCCCCCCCCTTCTGGGTCCCATCAGATGTATCTCCTTAAGGGACGGGTCCCACGACATTCCTCCCTCCCCACTCTAGTGGATCGGGTGGATATGACCAGCAAGAGACGGTCCCTCAGATAATTGGTCCCAATTTCCATGCTCCTTTCAATCAGTGTTACGAAGTTTACCAAAATTGAGGCTGCAGCTTGGCTCGGTGTGATACGAGCTCCTTTGATGCTTGGCTTAGAGAGAGGACCGTCTCAAGGTAGAGATACTCAAAGCAAGCAGATAAACCATCTAATGGGGTGTTGTGGCTTTCAATTCTCTGTTGTTTCTATGCTTCATCTGAGTTGAGGAAATTGCACTAAATGAAACCGAAAGTCTTTCACAAAAAATAGCAGGTACGACATGCAAGCCTGCTCCACAATAAGTTAAGATTAAGATCCAAAATCTGATAACCTTGGGTTTTTTAACCACAATTACTTAAATAAAGCATGACTTCCTGATTGCACATAAGCCTGATACCATGACTTCCAAAATACCATAGCTAGATTCACACAGAAAGAAGCCATTGTTACCCAATGTTTTAACCCTTTGACTTGATTTTTAAGCTTTGGCATCTCGCAGTTCTCTTGCCAACCTCATGTTAAGCAGGTCTACTCAAAGGAAGCACCAAACTACAGTGGTGGGGTTTAAAAATCCCACTAAATAGTGATGTGGTCTGTTGTTTGGTTTAGTGTGTCGTGCTTTCGTCAACAAACCATAGTTAGAATAACAGTTGGAAGGGACCTTGGAGGTCTTCTAGTCCAACCCCTTGCTCAGGCAAGCAAATGGTTGTCCAACCTCTTCTTAAAAACTTCCAGTGTTGGAGCATTCACAACTTCTGGAGGCAAGTTGTTCCACTGATGAATTGTTCTTATTGTCAGGAAATCTCCCCTTAGTTCTAAGGTGCTTCTCTCCTTGATGAGTTTCCACCCATTGCTTCTTGTCCTGCCCTCAGGTGCTTTGGAGAATAGCTTGACTCCCCCTTCTTTGAGGCAGCCCCTGAGATATTGGAAGACTGCTATCATGTCTCCCCTGGTCCTTCTCTTCACTAGACTAGAGATACCCAGTTCCTGCAACCGTCCTTCAGATGTTTTAGCCTCCAGTCCCCTGATTATCTTTGTTGATATTCTCTGCACTCATTCTAGAGCAGGGATGGCTAGCCTTTTTGCCATCACGTGCCAGGAAGGGGGGGGGCATGTGAGATTCACGCGCACAAGTGCCCACACTCATAATTCTATGCTCCCCACCCCACTCATGTGCCCGTGACCCTCCCCCGCCCACCCACCCTTCCACCCCCCCCCCCTTTTGGCACATGATGGCCCGTTTTTCTTTCTCATCTGGCTCCAGATCCTCTTTATGTATCTGGGGAGGGTGAAAACAGCCTCTCCCCCCCTCGGAGGCCCAAAACAGCCCATTTCCCAACTTCCAGTTGGACAGGAAGTTATGTTTTTTGCTGTCCCCAGCCTCCAGAGACTTCCGGAGCTAAGCTGGCATGCCAGGCAACATGGCTCCCTGTGGTCATCTTTGAAACTCCCCCAACCAATCAGGAGACTCTATATCATTTCTGACAGAGGGCAGTCCAGTCTCTCCTTGAAAGCTTCCAGTGATGGAGCTCCCACAACTTCCAAAGGCAACTTCTGATCCATCGGTTGATTGTTCTCACTGTCAGAAAATTCCTCCTTATTTCCAGGTTGAATCTCTCCTTGTTCTGTTTCCGTCACGGGAGTTGGGCTAGAGGTCCTCCGAGGTCCCTTCAAAACTCCGTCATTCTATTCTATTTTTTTCTCTCCTCGTACTAAAAACAGCTCAGTTTCTTTCCTGATAATATCTCACCGCCCTTCGGAGTTAAATCCTTGATATTCCATCCCTTCGGCTTCGAAACGAAGTTCCCGGAACCAGATTAAGGATTACTTTAGCTAAGCCAATTACCTTAGTCATGAACGAGGAAGATGGCACGATAGGAATCTGGTGTCTCTCCCTGATTCATTCGTGGAAGATAATCACACAAATTTTAATCATGCAAAGCAGCGTCTGCATCAAGGCAAGATGTCATCAAAACCGTGAAACAGATGTTGTGATGTAATATCATAAACTCCCTTCCCCTTGCGGACAGACAGTCCTTAACTTACAACAATTCATTTAGTGACCGTTTGAATTTACTGTTGTGGTCCGCCTGTGGAGCTGGCAGTGGAGTCAGACAGTGATGAGGCTGAGGAAGAACAGGGGCCAGTCCTGGAGGCTGGGGAAGGCCCGGATGAGAGCTCTGCGTCAGAGGCAGAGATGGGGCCAGGGCCATCGGGGAGTGATATGCGGACTCCGGAGCCTCCAGAGGCTGACTGTAGAGAGGAAGAGGAAGAGGAGGAGCCTGTTCCTAGTGCACCTATGAGAAGAGCTGCCAGACGGCAAGAGCAGCTAAAGCAGCAAGGACGACTCGGGAGTAAGGCCAAGAGATGATTGGCCCCTTCCATAAGACTTAAAAGACCAGCAACGGCTCTTGGCCTCTTTGTCGGAAAACATCGTTGATAGTCTTGCTGCACTTATCTCTGGTCGTTGTCTCCTGCTTCTGAACTGTTGCCAAGAGAAGCCTTTGGCAGTTTGCCTAATTATACCAAGGTTGGTGATTAGACTGAAGAATTTGTGTTAGAAACAGTTTGTTTCGATTTAGTTTGGACTACGCTGAGAATGAGATAATTCTCAGCTTTTCTAATGAAGTCTTTGTTTTGGAACTGTTTGGATCGATTACTACCTACAACATATAGGTAGGTATAGCGCAGGGGTGAGCGGGAGGACCCAGTTGACGGTCACAGCGAATCAGTTCACTGTCAACTCACCATCGCCATTACCGGATCGCCCGAACCGGGGAGAACCGGTAGCAACCCACCACCGAGGTTATCGGTCTTGGTCCAGTGGACTTTTTCAGTTTGGAAGAATACGACTACAGATAGTACACAGATTACAGATAGAACTCAACTTACAACCGTTTTGTATAGTGACCGTTTAAAATTACAACAGCACTAAAAAACGGGGGTGGGGGGAGACTTTTCCACCCATCTTCCACCAATCTGGAAAACAAAAATTCTTAACAGCCTTTTGAAGAAGAGGAAGCTTCCTCTTCTTAAACCTTTGGAGTCTTCAATGGACCCATTTTCCGGACAGAAAGATCGCCCGAGGTGACAAAGGCGCCTTTTGCGGTTTGCAGTGTTTCAAATCTCTTCCTCCCCTTTCACCGCGGGAAAAAAAAAACCCCTCCCGTGTCCTGCTTTCTATAAACAGAGAGAGAGAGAGAGAGAGACGGTGTACCCAGAAAAAAAGGCCTCGCTTGATCTTTTAAAACGGAAATGTTTATTAAAGTTTGTCGAGCGTGACAAAAGGAGAGAGAGAGAGAGAGAGAGCGGATGCAAAAAGGCCTTCGATTTCGGCATCGGCTGTGCAATGACAAGCTTTTCTTTTCTTTTTTTTTTCAAAAAAAGAGAAAAAAGATGTTGGGGGGGTTTAAGGGCTTTGTAAGTGTGGATTCCTCGGTGGATCAAGAGAGCCTGGCAACCAGAGGAGGGATTTTGGGCCCTGGTAACGGCCTTTAAGCCTCTCCCTTCTCCAGCCAATGGGAAAAGACGGGATAAGTGGAAATCCTGCAGGAATTTGGAGACAAAGGGATAGCAGCCCGGAAGAGACCGGACAACCCCTTGGTCTGAAGTGGTGTAGGGTTTCTTGCCTGAGAAGGGGGTTCGGCTAGAGGACCTCCAAGGTCCCTTCCAGCTCTGTTATTCTATTCTATTGTTTCTCTTTTGCCCCAAACCAAATGGGGTGCCCATTGTCTGAAACGGTACGGGGCCACGATGGCGAACAGGTGGCACACGGAGCCATTTCTGCGGGCATGTAAGCCGCCACCCTAGGTCAGCTCCACCAAGCATGCGTGTACGCCTCCCGCCAGCCAGCTGATTTTCGGGGTCTCTGCCACGCACGTGGGAGACACGCGTGCATGCCCATGCCGCCCCTCCCCTCCCAGGAGTCTCCATGCGGCCCATTTTGCCAGGTAAGTACAGGGTCGTAAGTGCGAGAAAGGGTCCCAGGTCGCTTGTTTCAGTGCCATTGTAACTTCGAACGGTCACTAAGTGAATGCTGTAAATTGAGGATTACTGCACAGCTCTGATCTCCCTTATGTTGACTGGTGCAGTTCATTTTGGTCTAGAGATAGTCCTCGATTTACGGCCGTTGCTTAGTGACTGCCTCAAAGCCACAACCTTTCAGCCCCTTTTGTATCGTCTCTTCTTACTCCCGCAGGACTCCATAGAAAAATATCTCATATTTAAGGTAGACTCAAAATACTACATGGCGTGGAATAAATGGTACGATTGGATAAATCAAAAGAAAGGAAAGTAAATGTAAAATTAGGTAAGGCAACAAAATTAACAAACAGGCACCTTCAACAAGATAAAGGATGTGATAAAGCGACAAAGTCACTTTCTATATTTTGGGGTGTGTGTGTGTGTGTGTGTGTTTTCGTTTTTCTTTTTTTTTTTTTCTTTTTTTTTTTTAGTTTAGTTTTGTTTTCTTTTTCTATCTTTGGCTGTGAGTAAGTAATGCTGTTCGGATTAATATAAATGTATTCTGTATATACTGTATTTTATCTTTTTAAATTTAATAAAGTTTGTTTTTAAAATTGCTTAACACATTGTAAGCCGCCCTGAGTCTCTGGAGAAGGGCGGCATATAAATCAATTTTTTTAAAAAAAGAAAAAAAAAGAAAAAAAATCTCATATTTTTGGACATCATGGCCCGCTTGGGTATATCAGAGCAAAAAAAAGGAGAATTCCCCATGTCATTTTTCTCCTTTTCACACTCCAGAGGAGCAAAATGCAACCACCGTTTTTTTCTCCCTAGAACCCAGTTCATAAAGTAGCTTAATGGCAAAATCTCCCGGGAAGAGTCATTGTGTTAGCATCTTTGCTGGATACACCAGACTGGTTTAATTGTTATGTAAATTACCCTTGCTACGCCATCAACTTTCTTCTTAATGGGCCATTCATCACTGCAAAGTTTTCTCTCTAGGAGCCAGCTGCTCTTCCTCACAAGTCTTCCACCACCACTAAAAAAAATGCCACATTTAAAATAGACAGACAGACAGATAGACAGACCCAGATAGAGAAATAGGGATAGCGAGATGGAGAGATATAGATTAGAGAGAGAGGAGGGAGGGAGGGAGGGAGAGGGGGAGAGATATGAGAAAGAGAGATACAGAGATACAGATATAAATTATATATATATATATATATATATATATATATATATATATAGAGAGAGAGAGAGAGAGAGAGAGAGAGAGAGAGAGAGTTTAGAGAGGGACTGAAGATAGATGGATGGATGGATAGATAGAACAGAGATGAGTGACAGAACAATTAGAGAGAGAGAGAGAGAGATTATATGTGTTTTTGTCCTTTGTTTTTGTCCTCAGTTTCTCTGTTATGGATGGATGGATGGATGGATGGATGGATGGATGGAGAGAGAGATGAGAGAGAGAGACTAGATAGATAGATAGATAGATAGATAGATAGATAGATAGATAGGTAGATAGACAGATAGATAGATAGATATTATATTTGTTTTGTCCTCAGTTTCTCTGTGTGTTATGGATGGATGGATGGGTGGAGATACAGAGGTACAGATATAAATTAGAGAGAGAGAGAGAGAGAGGGAGGGAGAGAGAGAGAGAGACAGGCAAACAGATAGATATATGTGTTTTTGTCCTTAGTTTCTCTGTGTTATGGATAGATGGATGGATGGAGAGAGGGAGAGAGATACGAGAGAGAGAGATCCAGATCCAGTATATATATAGATAGATAGATTAGAGAGAGAGAGAGAGAAAGAGAGAGAGATACCCTATTTCCCTGATAATAAGCCCAATTGGGGTTTTGAGCACATACGCTGAAATAAGCCTCTCCCCGAAAATATTTAAATGCAGAACTAGAAATCAGGTAAGACAGCAAGAGGAGCCCCACACACCCCAAAGTAATAAGACCTCCCTGAAAATAAGGCCAAGCGCTTATTTCGGGGTTCAAAAGAATATAAGACATTTTTGGGAAAAACACGGTGGGTGGATGGATGGAGTGAGTGAGTGTTAGAAAAAAATCTCACATTCACAAGCTTAGTCTGCTGGTCCAGGCCAGGTTACCAGGGGGAATCGTGTAACTCCGGGACACTTCAAGCGTCATAAATATGAGCCAGTTGCCAGGAATTTTGATCAGGTGTCCGCGGGGATTCTGCAGCAGTCCTCAGTGTGAAAAAAACCCGGTCCTAAGTCACTTTTCTCTGTTCTGCTGTAAGCTGATGAACATGACCCTGACTTACTGCAACGGTCATAAATACGAGTCAGCGGCCAAGCATCTGGAATTTGATCACGTGACCACGGGTGATGCTGCAGGGGGTCCTAATAATTGTGAAAAAAACCTTTCCCTTTTTCGGTCACTAAATGAACTGTTGTAAGTCAGGGGCCACCGGTGGTGTGGCCCGTCAGCGGCCTGTGCAGATGGTAGCTGATTCTGACAGGGAGGAGGCTGGTGTGCTGCGCCATCAGCCTGTGCAGCTGGCACTCGAGTCGGACAGTGAGGAGGCTGGAGAAGATATGGTGCCAGAGGTGGGGATTCAGCCAGGGCCTTCAGAACCTCCAGAAGCTCCTCTAAGTGAAGAGGACGAAGAGGAGGAGCCTCTTCTCGATGCACGGGTGCGCAGAGCGGCCAAAAGGCAGGAGTGGCTCCTCAGGAGGAGGTCTCCTCGAGAGTAAGGCTTGGGGCTAATTGGCTACTCCCTTAGCCTATTTAAGGAGGAACGCCGACTGAAGCAATTTGCAGGGAACAACTTCGTTCACTCTCCTTCGTGTCTGGATTCTCTGCAAAGTGCTTCTGGGCTTTCTGCCAACCTTAGTAAGATTGTGATTACTTTATCTTTGGTTTCTTGTAGGCTATTAAGAAAGTTTATTAACAGCCTTTGTTTGGAAGAGACTGAGTTATTTTAGTAAATTTACTAGACTTTGTGTGTGCTGCGTTCTTTGGGGTCCATAGTTGGGGCAGAACAACCGGCTAGCAAAGGAGCTGAAATTTAACAAGGGGCTAAACGTCATTGAAAGAATCTAGAGAAGGGAATAAAATCACTGATGATTCATCCCATTCTCCCCTCTGTTTAACTCTGTTTATTATTAATCATTGTTCAAACAGCCGAGTGGAGATTTATTGACACAGGAAGGTTGAGAGGAGGGCACAGAAGGCAGTAGCCAAGCTCGACACGCCGTTCCCTTCTCAAAGGCTTGCCAAAATAGCAGGTTCAGGGAGTCCTCGACTTATGACCACAATGGAGCCCAAGGTTTCCGTTGCTAAACGAGACAGTTTCTTGAGTAAGTTTGGCCCGGTTTTGCTACTCTTCCTGCCGTGGTTGGGAAGTCGTTAAATTAGCAACATGGTCATTAAGCGAATCCAGCGTCCCCGTTGACTTTGCTTGTCAGATGGTGGCACAAGAGGCATCACATGACCCTGGGACCCCGTCATCAATACAAGTCACTGTATTTGAATTTTGATCATGTGACGACGGGGAATGCTACAACGGCTCTAAGTGTGGGGGAAGGCAAGGTCATAAGTCATTTTTTTCAGTGCCCTTGTAACGTCAAATGGCCACTAAGTGAATGGTTGTAAGTTGAGGACTGCCTTTATGGTCTTAGAAAAGTTTTTGTTGTTTCCTGAACTTGATGGTTGGTTGGCAGACATTTCATTACCCAAGTAGGTTACGTCATCAGGGCAAAGTGAGTTAGAAAACTCTGTGTGAAGACCTAGAAAACTCTTGTGTGGTTACTATTAAAGGAGAATGAGAAGGAGGGAGGAGAAAATAGGTTGAATGGATGGAAGGAAGGAAAGAAATAAATTGAAAGGAAGAAAGGAAGGAAGAAAGGAGAAAATAAGTTGAATGGGAGGGAGGGAAGGGAGGGAGGAAGGAAGGAAAAAATAG
Source organism: Masticophis lateralis (assembly GCA_030761175.1). Classification (NCBI taxonomy): domain Eukaryota; kingdom Metazoa; phylum Chordata; class Lepidosauria; order Squamata; family Colubridae; genus Masticophis; species Masticophis lateralis. Next base: position 3,811,387 of record JAUDYJ010000013.1, read on the forward strand.
GTTGAATGGATGGAAGGAAGGAAGGAAAGAAATAGGAAGGAAGGAAGGAAGGAAGGAAGGAAGGAAGGAAGGAAGGAAGGAAGGAAGGAAGGAAGGAAAAAGGTTGAATGGGAGGGAGGGAAAGGAGGAGAAAATAGGTTGAATGGAAGGGAGGGAGGGAAGGGAGGGAGGAAGGAAAGAAATAGGAAGGAAGGAAGGTCGGAGAAAATAGGTTGAATGGATGGAAGAAAGGAGAAAATAAGTTGAATGGGAGGGAGGTACGGAAGGAAGGAGAAATTAGGTTGAATAGAAAGGGAGGGAGGAAGGAAGGAAAGAAATAGGTTGGAAGGAAGGAAGGAAGAAAGAAAATTTGTTGAATGGGAGGGAGGAAAGGAAGGAGAAAATAGATTGAATGGAAGAGGGAGGGAGGGAAGGAAGGAAGGAAAGGAAGGAAGGAAGGAAAGAAGGAAGGAAGAAAGAAAGAAAGGAGAAAATAGGTTGAATGGGAGGGAGGAAAGGAAGGAGAAAATAGGTTGAATGGAAGAGGGAGGGAGGGAAGGAAGGAAAGGAAGGAAGGAAGGAAGAAAGAAAGAAAGAAAGAAAGAAAGAAAGAAAGAAAGAAAGAAAGAAAGAAAGAAAGAAAGAAAGGAGAAAATAGGTTGAATGGAAGAGGGAGGGAGGGAAGGAAGGAAAGGAAAGGAAGGAAGGAAGAAAGAAAGAGGAGAAAATAGGTTGAATGGAAGAGGGAGGGAGGGAAGGAAGGAAAGGAAGGAAGGAAGGAAGGAAGAAAGAAAGGAGAAAATAGGTTGAATGGAAGAGGGAGGGAGGGAAGGAAGGAAAGGAAGGAAGAAAAAGAAAGGAGAAAATAGGTTGAATGGAAGAGGGAGGGAGGGAAGGAAGGAAAGGAAAGGAAGGAAGGAAGAAAGAAAGGAGAAAATAGGTTGAATGGAAGAGGGAGGGAGGAAAGGAAGGAAGGAAGGAAGAAAGAAAGGAGAAAATAGGTTGAATGGAAGAGGGAGGGAGGGAAGGAAGGAAAGGAAGGAAGGAAGGAAGAAAGAGGAGAAAATAGGTTGAATGGAAGAGGGAGGGAGGGAAGGAAGGAAGGAAGAAAGAAAGAAAGGAGAAAATAGGTTGAATGGGAGGGAGGAAAGGAAGGAGAAAATACGTTGAATGGAAGAGGGAGGGAGGGAAGGAAGGAAAGGAAGGAAGGAAGAAAGAAAGAAAGGAGAAAATAGGTTGAATGGGAGGGAGGAAAGGAAGGAGAAAATAGGTTGAATGGAAGAGGGAGGGAGGGAAGGAAGGAAGGAAGGAGAAAATCCTTGATGCTCTCTGAGCTTTATGGTTTTCTTGTAGACGTTTAATCACCCGAAACAGGTAACACCATCAGTGCTAATAAGGAGTAATGTTTGCTCTCAGTTTATATCCTGAATGAAATATGATGCAAGCCGTATTTTGAAATCAGACACAACCAAGCAACTGTTTTTTTTCCCTTCTGGTTTCCTTGAGTTGCCATTGATGGAAAGGACACCAACCTGTTGCCAAGTTGCAACGGACAGACAGCCGTCTTTGCAAAGCCTGTGATGAGCTTTGCTGAATCATCCGGATGGAATGCAGATATTCCCACCTCCAGCGTCATCGTTGGATTGAAGCGTTCCTCTCTGTCGTTGGCTGCTGGGAACCATGACAGTTGAATAGGAGACAAATCTTCCCAACGACATGAAGTTCGGTGAAGAAGGTGAAATTGAGGTGCCCCATCCTCGTTCCCCTCCACCACCCAAAAAAATCTTCTTTGAAATTTGGAACGGAGGTTTTGTTCCATAACAGGACGCTGTTGAGTTAATTTGGCATCTCCTAAAAGTTACACCCCGAGGACACAATTAGAGCTTAGCAAGCAGATATTCCCAAGTCAACGTTGTGTGATCTTGTAGGTTTTGTTGCTGAGGACATCTGAGGAACCACCCAGTCAACGGTTGGGCTGCTTTGTGGTTTGTCAGATTTATTTTGGTATCTGGGGATGGAAGCAGGTTTGGGCTGGTTCTTCAAATAGATCTTGAGGGTCAATCTTCGTTGAGGACTTTGGTGTCACCAGGAAAGTTCTGAAGAAGGTATGTTCTTCTTCCTGTTCCTATCCTTTGGTTAGGGTTAGGACTCCTGCAAGTCCCTTGGACTGCAAGGCGATCCAACCGGTTAGTCCTAGAGGAGATCAACCCTGACTGCTCTTTAGAAGGCCGGATCCTGAAGAGGAACCTCAAATACTTTGGCCACCTAATGAGAAGGAAGGACTCCCTGGAGAAGAGCCTAATGCTGAGAACGATGGAGGGCAAAAGAAGAAGGGGACGGCAGAGAACAAGGTGGCTGGATGGAGTCATTGAAGCAGTCGGCGTGAGCTTAAATGGACTCCAGAGGATGGTAGAGGACAGGAAGGCTTGGAGGAACGTTGTCCATGGGGTCGCGATAGGTCAGACACAACTTCACAACTAACAACAACAATCCTTTGGTTTTATGGAGCGGGCATTAATTGTGGCAGGTTTGTGGTGTGTAAGATATGAGATACCTTGGGAGATTGATCAAAAAGTCAATAAGAGTTGAAATACTAAAAATGGCAAGAAGAGATTATAGATAGATACAGGATACCTCTTAATATAGGATTTGTCTTACTAAAGATTAGAAAACAGCTAGAAATTAGAAACGGGGGAAATGTTATGATGTCTACTGTCACATGATACAAGTTACTATAATTACTACGTATATGTAGATGTTAGAAGTTGAAAGACTACAACTCCGTATAAAATTATATATCAATGGAAAGATCATTTAATCAAGAATGTCATGCAATAATTTTTATGAAGGATTTGCTATTAGAATAGCAGGTACAGTATAAAGAAGAAAAGGGAAACACGTAGAAAAAAATGAGATATACAAAAATTATCACCATGTCAGTAAATACTTAGTTGGGTAACTTTTAGCATGAATTATGGCCTTACAACATCTTCCCATGGAGTGAACCAAGTCTTTGAGTTCTGCAGCTGTTCTAATGTGAAACCAAGATCGAATGATGGCTTCTATTAACTGGGTTTTATTGCTGGGTCGCTTCTGACTACAGGTTTCTTTAGTCAGCTCCATAGATTTTCAGTTGGGTGAAGGTCTGGACTATTCCCAGGCCATTCCAGCAGTGGAATAGGATTATCTTGAAACTCCAAAAATAAAAAGTGGTGTTATTAGTCATCCAACCTCAAAAATACACTTTTCCCAAAAAGGTTTCCACAATTTTGGCCACTGCTGTCTAATATATTATAAATACAATGTATTTCTAAGTTTTAAATTTGAAGGATTACTATCATGTATACCTAAACAGTATTATTATTGTTTTTAATAATCTGTATAAAGTAAAGTGACAGTACACATAATGTGCTGCTCACTAAGCACTCATATACATTAGAGAAAAAAACATAAATAAAATCTTTTTTTAAAAAAAAAAAATCACTATTTCCCCCGTGGGAACGGGGGGGGGGGGGCAGGGGTGCCTCACAATCCTTACATTCCTCAAGAGGACAAACAGGTTACCCAGGAGTAAAGCCGTTGGGAAACTCTTGACAGAATGCAGAAACAACATTACTTGCACTTCCTCCTTGTCGTCCTCAGTTTATGACCGCCGTTGGGGGTCACAATTTGCATGGTTAAACAAGAAGGTTCTAAGGAAAGTCACAAATGTGGATCATGTGATTCCGGGACGCTGCAGCCGTCATAAATACGTGCCAGTCGCCAGGCCACCAGATTTTGGTCACATGACCAGGGATTTTTGCAACGGTTATAAGTGCAAGGACCTCCATGCTTTTTTTTCTCCCTTAGTTCTGTTTTAACTTCTAACAGTTGCTAAAACCAGTGGTTGTGCATCGAGGCCACCGGTATGTGTGTGTGTGTATACGTTTGCAAGAAAACCATGAAGCTCAGAGAGCACCAACGATCTATTGCCTTCTTTCCTTCCTTCCCTCCCTCCTTCCATCCATCCATCCATCCACTCATTCAACCTATTTTCTCCTTCCTTGCCCCAGCCATTCAACCTGTTTCGTTCCTTCTTCCCTCCCATTCAACCTATTTTCTCCTTTCTTCCTTCCTTCCTCCCTTCCTCCCTTCCATTCAACCTATTTTCTCCTTCCTTCCTTCCTTCCTTCCTTCCTTCCTTCCTTCCTTCCTTCCTTCCTCCCTTCCTCCCTTCCATTCAACCTATTTTCTCCTTCCTTCCTTCCTCCCTCCCTCCCTTCCATTCAACCTATTTTCTCCTTCCTTCCTTCCTTCCTTCCTTCCTTCCTTCCTTCCTCCCTTCCATTCAACCTATTTTCTCCTTCCTTCCTTCCTCCCTCCCTTCCTTTCAACCTATTTCTTTCCTTCCTTCCTCCCATTCAACCTATTTTCTCCTTCCTTCCTTCCTTCCTTCTTTCCTTCCTTCCTTCCTTCCTTCCAACCTATTTCTTTCCTTCCTCCCTTCCCTCTCTCCCATTCATATGTATGTATGTATATGTGCGTGTGGGTGTGTTTATATATGTGTATATATGTGAGTTGAAATCGGATTGCTTCTATCTCTGGATTTGGCATTAACATTGTAGCACGTTGGAAAGACGGGGCTGTTCTGTGGATCTTTGGCTGAAGTGGCATATAAGTGTGCACATCCTTCTCGCGGGATGGGCGCTGTGTAAATTTGATTAATCAATAAATTTTAGATAAAGCCATCCTGCAAAGGCAAGGGGAAGATGGCCTGAATGTTTGTTTGAAATGCTGTGTGCTTTATGTGTATTTCTCTTTAGCCAGGTTCTTCCTAAGAAAGTAAACCAAGATTTTTATTCAGCCCTAGTTCAGTGAAATCACAACCCACTAGTTTCTAGGCTTTTTTTTCTTCTGGCAGCCAGCAAACCCTCTGCTGCCCATTGGGAGACTAAGGAGACTAAGATAGATCTATTTCCGACTTATAAGCCCTCATCAGTTAGCCACACCCTCATCCTAGTTCAGTGAAATCACAATCCATTAGTTTCTAGGCTTTTTTTCTCCCAATGGGCAGCAGAATGTTTGCTGGCTGCCAGAAAAAAATTGGCTTCTGATATATATCTTGGTTTCTTGCCTCTATAAGATCAGGGTGCTTCATCACTGGAGGCCTTCAAGAAGAGATTGGACAGCCATTTGTCTGAAATGGTATATACCCGTGATGGCAAACCTATGGTACGCATGCCACAGGTGGCACGCAGAGCCATATCGGTGGGCATATGAGTGTTGCCCTAGCTCATCTCTGGCGCGCATGCGTGCATCAGCCAGCTGATTTTTGGGCCTTTTTGGCCCACTGGAAGTCAGAAAACAGCGCTGTTTCCGGCCTCCAGGGGGTGGAGAAGACCATTTTCACCCTCTCCAGGCTCCTAGAAAGGCTCTGGTGCCTGGGGAGGTCGAAAAATGGGTCTACGGGGCCCACCATACCATTGCGTGCCAAAAGCGGAGGGGAGTAGGGATTGCACATGCATGCACGGGAAAGCGGAGTGCATTGAATTATGGGTGTAGACACACGCGTGCGTGACCACCACCACCCCGCTCCCCCCCGACTTTTGGCACATGATGGCAAAAAGGTTAGCCATCCCTGGTATATATTATATAGGGTTTCCTGCCTGGGCTGGGGGTTGGACTAGAAGACCTCCAAGGTCCTTTTCAACTCTTGTTATTCCGTTGTTAACTTGGGAGGCTGGACCATATTTTGGAAAAAAAAATTGGTTTTAATTTTCCTTTTTAAAACACTGTCTTGTATTTCTTTAACCCTGCTGTTCACTTGGGAAGGGAAAAAGTTTGGCCACACAGCCTTGTTATGACTTGTTCAGTTAAAACAATGGGGTGGAATTGGAACGGGTGTCTGTGCAGGCTCTATTTCAGGAAAGGGGGGGGGGGGTATTAAATATTTTTCTTCCCAGAGTCCAAGGCTGCTTAAAAACAAATTGGCGTGCTGGGAGGGGGTTTGGGGTTGGAAATGGGGCAGTGAGAAGGAATATATTTCCGTAGCCAAAATGTGAAACTTTTGGCAGCTTTTTCTAACCTTGTTTTTGCCCTTTTAAAAAAGCTTCTTTTCCTCTACTTCACGATTGGAGAATGTGGTTTGTAATCAGGTACAGGAAGTCCTCATCTTACAACGATGAGGGAGCCCAACAGGTCTGTCGCTAAGCGAGACGGGCAAAGTGAGTTTTGCCCTGTTTTACGAGCTTCCTTGGCACAGTTATTGAGTGAATCGGTGCAGTTGTTCAGTTAGTCACAGTTAGTTGTTGGGTGAATCTGATCCGACTTGACTGATGATGTTACCTAGCTGGGTCGTGAAACATCTGCAAAGAAGCAAGGAAGGACCACACCGTCCTCTTCCTCCTCCTTCTCCTCTTCCATCCCACAAACCCCTTTCTCTTCTAGCACTGATGATGTTACCTAGCTGGGTCATGAAACATCTGCAAGAAAAACCACCAAGCTCAAAGACCACCGAGGACTCCACAGACAAACTTCTCTTAATGTGGTATGTTGCGCTTGTAGCTTAGCATAGTTAGGAAAAATGTCCAGTTTTTCTCAGGACGGGCGAGTTGCTATCTTCTGATCTCTAATCGAGTCCGGAGTAGAGATGTTTCTCCACTCTGGCAGAAGATTTGACCCTGGTATGTATTTTAGTTTTTTTGTTGGATACAGCAAGGGACTGCCCTTGTCCTAAAGACCAGAGGATGGAAAGCATTCCACAAAAGAAAATTTTGGATATTCCTCAGTCAGGGTCTCCAACGTTGGGCACTTTAATACTTATGGACTTCAACTCCCAGGATTCCTCAGCCAAGGTCTCCAAACTTGGCAACTTTAAGACTTGTGAACTTCAACTCCCAGGATTCCTTAGTCAGGGTCTCCAAGGTTGGGCACTTTAATACTTGTGGACTTCAACTCCTAGAATTCCTCAGCCAGCATCTCCAACTTTAGCAACTTTAAGACTGGTGGACTTCTAGAATTCCTCAGCCAGCGTCTCCAATTTTAGCAACTTTAGGACTGGTGGACTTCCAGAATTCCTCAACTTGCGACTCCAACCTTAGCAACTTTAAGACTGGTGGACTTCCAGAATTCCTCAACTTGCGTCTCCAACCTTAGCAACTTTAGGACTGGTGGACTTCCAGAATTCCTCAGCCAGCGTCTCCAACCTTAGCAATTTTAAGACTGGTGGACTTCCAGAATTCCTCAACCAGGGTCTCCAACCTTAGCAACTTTAAGACTTGTGAACTTCAACTCCCAGGATTCCTCAGTCAGGGTCTCCAGCGTTGGGCACTTTAATACTTGTGGACTTCAACTCACAGAATTCCTCAGCCAAGGTCTCCAACCTTAGCAACTTTAAGACTGGTGGACTTCCAGAATTCCTCAACTAGGGTCTCCAACTTTAAGACTGGTGGACTTCCAGAATTCCTCAGCCATGGTCTCCAACCTTAGCAACTTTAAGACTGGTGGACTTCCAGAATTCCTCAACCAGGGTCTCCAACCTTAGCAACTTTAGGACTGGTGGACTTCCAGAATTCCTCAGCCATGGTCTCCAACCTTAGCAACTTTAGGACTGGTGGACTTCCAGAATTCCTCAGCCAGCGTCTCCAACCTTAGCAACTTTAAGACTGGTGGACTTCCAGAATTCCTCAGCCAGCATCTCAGCTTGGCCACTTTAAGCCTTTTGGACGTCAACTCCCAGAATCCCTCAGCCAGGAATTCTGGGAGTTGAAGTCCACAAGTCATAAAAGTTGCCAAGGATGGAGGCCCCTGCTCTAGAGGCTGAGAAAGGACCACATCTGGCTGCATCAGCTTGATGCTCTGTTAGATGGGCTGGAAATAACAGTTTTGAGACTTTTCTTACCTGGGTCACTCAAGCAGGTGGCCTCACCTGATCTGATAGCATCCATCCTCTCCTTTTTGGTCCGGGTGGGACACAGCAAGGAGGAAATTTTGGATAACAAGCAACCAATCAAAACAACAACCGGTCCCACATATCCAAATCTTCATGGGAAAAGAACCGCCAAGAAAATCACAAAGACGAATATTTAGAACCAGTTCTAAGAAAGAGAGCGAAGCCATATCGTGCCTTAAAAGCTGTTTCAATATTTCCCATCCTAGTTGACCCAGGGCAGATCTTAAACCCGAGTGCGCGCACACCAGCTGTTTGCTAACATGATTATCCAGCTACAAATTGTGGTCTTAAAATCTGGAAGGGACTTTAGCATTTTGGATCATTTCTTCCAGCTAAAAAGGCTTTTAGTGCTTCGTTTGAGGCCAGGAACAAATGTTGTTTTTGTTTTTTTTCCCTTCTCCTTCCCAAATTGGCCAGTACGTTGCAACCGGAATGCGAAAAATAAACAGGAGTTGCATTTCGTTTTGTTGTCGTTTCTTTTCTTTTTTTTTCTTCTTCCCGCGCTGATGAGACGAATCTTCCTCGGAGCTTATTAAATGTGTCCAGATGTCTTCTGCCATTATCAAGGCTGCAAATAATTCTCATTTATTCTAAGGGAGGTACGATGTGATGCTACGATATTAATGCATGCTCAGGAAGTTTCCTGTGGTTGCCTGTGGGGTACGAAAATCTCCTCCGTGTGATTCATTTTGGCTTTTTTAAAAAAATAAAAGAACATGGACTTTGGAAAAAAATTCTTTTTAAATCACAACTAACAGAGGTAGATCAGCCAGAATCAAAAGTGCATTTATTTGTGCTTGGGAACAGCGGAATACTGTATGGAATTACTTGAAAAGCCAAACACCTCCACTTCTGACCACAGTGGAGCCCAACATTTCTGTTGCTAAGCGAGACAGTCGTTAACTGGACTTCTGCCCCATCCTACAACTTTTTCTGCCACAGCTGTTAAGTGAATCACTGCACTTCTTACCATGGTTGTTAAGTGAACCTGGCTTCCCCATGGACTTTGCTTCTTAGAATGTGACCCCACCCCCACCTCTGGGACAATACGACCGTCATAAATATGAGTCAGTCGTCAAGCGTCTGAATTTTGATCACGAGGAAGCTGCAACGGTCGTAGTTCATTGTTGAGTGCAATCATAGCTCTGGGATAAAAACTATTCAGAAGACATGTGGTCCGAGTTTTAATTGTTCTGTATCTTCTGCCAGAAGGCAACAGTCCAAAAAGATGGTAAGCAGGATGGGAAGAGTCTCTGAGAATGTTATGCAACTTCCTCAAACAGCGAGATTCGAAAATGTCGTCCAGGGCTGGTAGCTGGAGTCCGATGATATTCTGGGCAGTTTTAATGATTCTCTGTAGAGCTTTTCTGTCCACTACAGAGCTGCTCCCATACCATGCAAGAATGCCATATGTCAGGACATTCTCAATGGTGCTGCGATAGTAGGACAGATTTTCCCTTTCTCACAAAGATCACAGCCTCTAAAACCCCAACTTTAATGGAATTTGGGGTTTGCAGGAAACGTAGGCTGGTATTGATTTGCAACTGTCACAAAATCAAATCCAGCGTTATTCATGTTTGCATTAATTGCCACCTGTCTATGCCATGAAAAGGCCCCCTGTTTGAACAAACCTCTTACTCGCCTCTTGTTATTCAAAGAACATTCCGGCTGACCCTTAAGAATTTTTCCAAAACTCTGCTCCGTTTGGAAAGAAACTCCCTTTAGCCAAACTCCGTTTGAACACCGATAAAGGAAAATACCCTGTTTCCCCGAAAATAAGACATCCCCTGATAATAAGCCCAATCGAAGCTTTTGAGCGCACACGCTAAAATAAATCTCTCCCCGAAAACAAGCCCTCCCCGAAAATATTTAAACACAGAGCTGGAAATCAGGTAAGACGGCAAGAGGAGTCCCTTCTTGCTCCACGCACCCCAAAATAATAAGACCTCCCTGAAAATAAGGCCAAGCGATTATTTTGGGGTTCAAAAAAATATAAGACAGGGTCTTATTTTTGGGGAAACACAGTATTCGTAGCTCAGGGTTGAAATGTCCTTGGTACTCTCTGAGCTTGGTTGTTTTATTCCAGACATTTCATTACCCAACTCGGTAACATAATCAGTGCTAGAAGGGGCTGAGGTTTGCAGAATTGAGCAGAGGGGTAGGAGGAGGAGAACCGAGGGGGTCCTGGTTGCTCTCTGAGCGCCGTCATTTTCTTGCAGATGTTTCATGACCTAGCTAGGCAACATCATCAGTGCATTGGGTGATATTATCTATTTTGGGTCATGGAACATCTGCAGGAAGACAACCGAGCTCAAGAGAGCATCAAGGATAGCTCAGCGGACTAAAAAGCATTGTGATTAACTCCAGATGTCTGCAATTACTGTAGGGTCAAATCTCCCCAGGCTCAAGGTTGACTCAGCCTTCCATCCTTTCTAAGGTTGGTAAAATGAGGACCTGGATTGTGGGGGCAATAAACTGACTTTGTATAAATATACAAAAGTAGGAAGGCTATTGCTTAACGCATTGTAAGCCGCCCTGAGTCTCCGGAGAAGGGCGGCATATAAATCAATTTAAAAAAAAAAAAAAAAAGGACCCCCTCAGTTTGAATAGGGTAGACAAAAATGCAGGTGACTTCAGGGGGAAGAAAAAAAAAACCCATACAATTTACATTCAGGAATTGAACTGTAAAAACTGCCAACAGTTTTATGATGGAGGGCCCAGAATCTTGGTCTGGGTGGTGTCTGTCCTTTTTAGAAGACAACCCCCCCCCTCTATGCTTTTACTAAGCAGGCTGATGGCCTAGAGGCAACATTGCTGCATCCGTCACGGAAATCCCTCCGTGTAAACACAGCCTTGCAATGCACATATTTCCAAGCAACAGTAATGTTAAGATGTCGGGAGAATTTACAGTTTTGCTGTGATTTATGGAAGCCGTCCTCTTTACGGGGCCTTGCTTAGAGTTTCCCTAAGCCCAGGGAGCTGTTTGAAAGCGTAGTTGTAAAAACAGAAAGAAAATAGGAGGAGAAAAGCAAAATATATGGAGGCACCGTATAGTTTTTCCCCCAGATTCCTTTCAGGTTTTGTTTTATATATATTCCTTTTCCTCTTTTTTTCTTACGGTGGTTCCCTTAAGTAAAGAAAAACACTGCAGTGTTTTTATACTTCCTGCTCCTTTTTTTAAAAAAATAATAATAATACTGCTGTTTTTCTTTTGCTTCCGTCCTTCCTTATTTGGGCTTTGCGTGCATTCCCAGGAGCAATAACTGGAGTTTTACTGAAGGGATTCACAAAAGAATTGCTGTACAGGTAGTCCTTGATTTACAGTGGTCTGTTTAGTGGCTGTTTGAAAGTACTTCGGCACTGGTGAAATCCATTTACCTTTGCTACCAGTTCAGTAACGGGAGTGCGCGGGAGCACGCATGCGCTATGCATGCACACATGTACCTCTTCTGCACCTGCACAGAACCCTCTACGCATGCGCAGATGGTAAAAGACCAGGATGTAATGATGTCCTGGCGGGTGGGTGGAGCCTCCTACTGCCGGCGCTACCAGTTCAGTGAGCCGCTACCAGTTCAGTGAGCCGCTACCAGTTCTGACTTGTATTTATGACAGTCGCCGTGCCCCAGGAGGATCACGTGATCCCCTTTTGCGATCTTCTGACAAGCAAAGTCCACGGGGAAGCCGAATTCACTTAACTGTGTGAGCAACTTAACAGCTTCAGGAATTCACTTAACCGCTGCGGCGCGAAAGTTCGCAAAACAGGACCAACTTCATTTAAGAACCACCTCGCTTACCAGTTGAAATTTGGGGCTCTATCATAAGTGGAGGATTGCCTATAACGGGTGTCAGCAACCTGCGGCTCCGGAGCTGCATGCGGCTCTTTGGGCCCTCTGTGGCTCCATGTCAAGTGATCCCACCACTGGCTGGACCCGCCCTTAGCCCTCCCCTCCCAGTCACTCCTCGCCTGGCCTGAGAAGGTAAGGGCGGCGGCGGGGAATGGAGAAGTGGCCAGGCCAGAGACAGAGATACAGGGTGGGAGGGGGGAGAGAGAGGGAGAGAGAGAGAAGTCAAAAAGATTTTGTGGTTCCTGGGTGTTTTTTTTAACTGGTTCTCTGCCCTAATGACTGGCTGGGTAGGCATGGCTGGTGGGGTGTCACATGACTGGTGGAAGTGAGTGACATCGAGTTGGCCACGCCCACCTAGGTTTTGTGGCTCCCGGTGTTTTCTTTTCTGTGGGAAACCGGTACAAATGGCTCCTTGAGTATTTAAGGTTGCAGACCCCTGGACTATAATAATGGTTAGTTAAACTCTCATTGATCGGTGTGTCAAGTTTCAGGCTACCATTTTGGGACCCAGGAGCATATCCTAGATCCTCCAATTCTGCATTGTTTAAAATACGCGCCTGATGTTTATACTCTGGTGTATGTGTCACACACTCAGTTGTGTCCATTTTTCTTCCTCTCCCCCCCCTCCAGGTGTGTTATCCGGTTTCCCAGCACAGTCATCAAAATCCAGTTCACGTCCCTCTACCATAGAGAGGAGGTGAGAGAGGACACGGCATCTCCTCCACTCCGGCCACTCTACCCACAGATCTCGCCGCTTAAGATCCACATTCCGGAGCCGGATCTACAGAATATGGTCAGCCCCCTCCCTTCTCCCACTGGCACCATCAGGTAAGCAGCATGGTTCTCCAGCACAGGTGTGCCCAGCTCCGTATCAACAAACACCAGTTTGCTTTTCCCAAAAATTCCCATTTCTCTCCTTATACAGGTATATTACATTGATTGATTGATTGATTGATTGATTGATTAGCCCTTGATTATCCATACCAAAGTGCAGAGTATCAGAAGCAAATTATTACTAAAATTTGATAAAAGCAATTTAAAGTGGAATTGAAATAAAATACAATTTAGAATGAAATTGGAATAGCAATAGCCATTAGACTTATATACCGCTTCACAGTGCTTTCCAGCCCTCTGTAAGCAGTTTACAGAGTCAGCCTCTTGCCCCCAATGATCTGGGTCCTCATTTTACCCACCTCGGAAGGATGGAAGGCTGAGTTGACCTTGAGCCTGTGAGATTCGAACTGCGAAATTGCAGGCAGTCAACAGAAGGAGCCTGCATACTGCACTCTAACCACTGCGTCACCGCGGCTTTTAAATAAACGATGATTTAAAATGAAATTGGAATAAAATACAGTGATTTAAGATGTAGATCAAATATGATAAAAACTATAGTTAGATATCACCCGTGCAATCCACCCCAATCAGTCCCACCTATGCCGATCTCAGCCGAACCATTTTGCTCAAGTATTGTGCTGTTCAGTGTTATTTTCAGATTCTGGCCACACATAAGATAAGTTGTTTTGATATGGGGATCCCAATGGATCACTTGTTTGGCATGTAGACCGAGGTACCCATCTCTCACCTTCTTATACAGGCAACAATCAAATACACCTGTACATTGATTGATTGATTATCTTTTTGTTGTTGTTGTCAGTTGCAAAGTCATATCCGACCCATCGCAACCCCATGGTCAACATTCCTCCAGGCCTTCCTGTCCTTTACCATCCTCTGGAGTCCATTTAAGCTCACGCCGACTGCTTCAGTGACTCCATCCAGCCACCTCGTTCTCTGCCGTCTCCTTCTTCTTTTGCCCTCAATCTTTCCCAGCATTAGACTCTTCTCCAGGGAGTCCTTCCTTCTCATTAGGTGGCCAAAGCATTTGAGTTTCCTCTTCAGGATCTGGCCTTCTAAAGAGCAGTCAGGGTTGATCTCCTCTAGGACTGATTGGTTGGATGGCCTTGCAGTCCAAGGGACTCGCAGGAGTCTTCTCCAGCACCAGAGTTCAAAGGCCTCCATTCTTTGGCGCTCAGCCTTCCTTATGGTCCAACTTTCACAGCCATATATTGCAACTGGAAAAACCATCGCCTTGCCTATACGCATTTGATTATCCTTTGGGCCATATCAAAGTGCAGAGTTCCAGAAACAAATTATGACTAATCATTGTTGATGTTGTTGTGGAGAAATAGGAGGAGGGAGGAGCATCAAGTATGTCGCCTCCTTGAGTGATTTATAAAAATAATAATAAAAGGCAGGCTGTAAAATAATGACAGCAATGATTGTGGACCACTTGGGTCAAAGCTCATGTGAAACAGAAGTTGGGTTAGTTAGAAGTTAGAAGCCCTGGGTTGGAACTACGATGCTGAAGCTGGGAGTGGGGGAGGCAAGGTTGTCTTTTTTCCTTTCTGCGGTGACTTCACTTCCTTCAGGAAGCAAATATCACATGCCCCAAACGGTGATACGTTTTTGCTCGACACACCCTAGAGCCAATGTTGACACAGGCAAGCTTCAGCTTGCTGGTCTTGATGGGAAACACGAGTCCTTTCCCAAGCTGGTGGAGAGAGAGAGAGAAAGACCCGAGATCTCCATCGCCGAGACCAAGGGTCCTGGGAAGTGTGAAGTCTCCTCTGAACTTGAGGTGCTGGAGACCTGCTAGAGTGCAGGTCTCCAACATTGGGCACTTTAAGACTTGTGGACTTCAACTCACAGAATTCCTCAGTCAGGGTCTCCAACCTTTGGTGACTTTAAGCATTGTGAACTTCAGCTCCCAGAATTCCTCAGCCATGGTCTCCAATCTTGGCATCTTTAAGACTGGTGGACTCCAACTCCCAGAATGCTTCAGCCAGGAATTCTGGGAGTTGAAGTCCACAAGTCTTAAAAGATGACCAAGGATGGAGGCCCCTGTTCTAGAGGCTGAGAAAGGACCACATCTGGCTGCATCAGCTGTATTCCACTTGATGCTCTGTTAGATGGGCTGGAAATAACCGTTTTGAGACTTTTTTTACCTGGGTTATCTAAGCAGGTGGCCTCACCTGATTTGATAGTATCCGTCCTCTCCTTTTGGGTCAAGCAAGGAAGAAAATGGGTGGGCGAAATAGTCACTGCTAACCCCCTATCTTTGCCACTGTTTTGACTCGTGATGAAAAGGAGGGGAGGGGTCTTTTGATGGTTGCCTTGAGTTGATCTCTGAGCATCCTTTTGAGCAAAAGAGGGTTAAGGGGGAGATGGGTCAGAGCAGCCCCCAACTCTCTTATGGTCTCACACTGAGTCTTAATACAAAATTTCACTTTCTCCCTTCCTTCCTTTCCCCTCTTTTTTCCTTCCTTCCTTCTCTCTCTCCCCCTCCTTCCTCCTTTTCTACTCCTCCACCTCCTTCCCTTCCTTCCTTCCTTTTCCTTCCATTCCCCTCTTTTTTCCTTCCTTCCTTCTCTTTATTCTCCCTCCTTCCCTCCTTCTCTACTCCTCCGCCTCCTTCCCTTCCCTTCTCATCTACCTTCCTTCCCTTCCCTTCCTTTCCCCTCTTTTTTCCTTCCTTCCTTCTCTACTCCTCTGCCTCCTTCTCTTCCTTCCCTTCCTTTCCCCTCTTTTTTTCTTCCTTCCTTCTCTACTCCTCTGCCTCCTTCTCTTCCTTCCCTTCCTTTCCCCTCTTTTTTCCTTCCTTCTCTCTCTTCTCCCTCTCTACCCCTCTGCCTCCTTCCCTTCCTTCCTCCCTCCCTCCACCTCCCTGCCACTCTACTTCCTTCCCCCTTATCCTTCCTTCCTTCCTTCCTTCTTCTCTACCCCGCCACTTCTTTCCTTCTTAGTCCTTCTTTCCTCTCATTTTTCTTTTCCTTTCCTCTCCCCCCCCCCCCCATTCTGCCCTCCCTCCCTCCCTCCCAAAGAAGGAGAAGTTTAAGTTTGGATGTTGCCTTCGTTCTATAAGTCACTCAACACTTTTCAACTTCTGCTGAGCTGGTAACAAAACTCCAGAACCTTTCTAAACAAGGGTGCACAAGATCCCCTCCGGTTTTTCTCCTTCCCCTTAACTCTTCGTTCCTTTTTCTTCCTCTTCTTTTTCTTCTTCTTCTTCCTCTTCTTCTTCTCTTTCTCCTTCTCCTTCTCCTCCTTCTTCTCCTCCTCCTCCTCCTTCTTCTTTCCATTCCCTTTTAGTTCCTTGGCTGCACTGAGTTGGGATTTAGCGCTCTAGCCCCCCCTCCCCCCTCACTGCAAAGGGGAAACCGGTGCCAAACAGAGCCTCCATATTCCAAGGCACTCTACCTCAGTGCACCAGACCTTTTTTGTGTATGTGTGTGCAAACGGGGGGGGGGGGGGTGAGAAACCACGTTGGTCCAAGAGGCTTGTTTCTCGAGCATGCCACGACCCCAGGCATCTCTCCGGCAAAAGCTTTTGCAAGTCTCGTTTCGAGGAATGCCAACCATCCTGTGGCGAGAAGGCGGAGGAGAGGAAAAAAAGAAAAAAAAAGGAAAGTTAAGTTTTCTCTCCAGGTTCCTCCCTCTCCTGGTGATGCTGGGAAGCTGTTCTCATGAGATCAGCTTTCCTCTCCTTCCCTGTCTCCCCCCCCCCTCCTCCCCATCCCATCCCATCCCACCCCTTTTGGCACCATTCGCTTACCTAATTTGGTGCGCCCTCGCCCTGCGTCTTCCTGATTGGTCCCCGGGAAAGTTTTCCAGCAAAGATTTTTTCCTTTTTGGAAAGCAGGGACTGCGCCTCCCTCTTTCCCCTGTTGGCAGACACTTCCCAACTGTTGTTGTTGTTATTATTATTATTCTTTTCTTTTTCTTTCCTCGTTTGTTTGTTTGTTTGGCTTAAGCTAAGCGGCAGCATTTGCCAGAATACGATAGACAGGCTGGTCAAATCAAACTTGGTTAGGCCATCCGTGGTCTGTTTCTCATCTTTGGGCTCTTGCAAATCTTCCCCCCCTCCCCCACATAACTTTCTTTTGGAAAATGCTGGGAAGTTTTCTTCCTCTTTGTCTTGTTTTTCCTAAAGACGATCCTCCTCATCGTCTTGGTTTCCAAGGAAACACCGTTTAAATTAGTTCCCTTCGAGGAAAGCAGATCAATCTGCGCCACTACGAAATGTGTACAAAAGTTTTTGCACTTCTCTTTTGAGGTTTTGTCCCAGGGAATTTTTTTTAATCCAAACGGGGACTGGAGAACTATCAATCTATCTAATGGAGATGATGGATAGATACGTAATGGATAGATTTTTTTTTAATAGGAGAATTGTTGTATTGGGGGTTAGAAATAAGAGGTAGAAAATAGAAATTGGGATAATATTACGATGCATTACACTGCCTCAAAATATAATACATTATAACTACAATATATATGTAAATCTCAGAAGTTGAAAGATTATTATGATGTATATCTAAATGGGGTATTTTGTATTATTAGTATTTTGTATAAAGTAAATTAACCCAGATAATGTAATGTTCACTAAATACCTATATATGTTGAAGGAAAAAAACCCACCATAAATAAAATTATTTTTTTTTAAAAAATCTATCTCATGGAGGTTCTCAATGCAGAGTCCGTCCTACAGTAGCGGCCATAATTGTGGAAACGTTTTGGGAAAAGTGTATTTTTGAGGTTGGATGGCTAATAACACCATTTTTTTTCTGGAGTTTCAAGATAATCCTATTCCACTGCTGGAATGGCCTGAGAATAGCCCAGACCTTCACCCAATGAAAAATCTATGGAGCCGACTAAAGAAACTTTTTAGTCAGAAGCGACCCAGCAATAAAACCCAGTTAATAGAAGCAATCCTTCAACCTTGGTTTCACATTAGAACAGTTTCAGAACTCAAAGACTTGGTTCACTCCACTGGAAGACGTTGTAAGGCCATCATTCATGCTAAAGATTACCCAACGAAGGATTAACTGACATGGTGATCATTTTTGCATATCTCGTTTTTTCTACATGTTTCCCTTTTCTTCTTTATACTGTAACTGCTATTCTAATAGCAAATCCTTCCTAAAAGTTATTGCATGATATTCTTGATTAAATTATCTTTCCATTGATATATAATTTTATGGTACTACACCAATAAAAAAAAGTGGTTTTTATTAGCTAGTTTTAGAAAATAGACTTTTCCCAAAAGGTTTCCACAATTTTGGTCAGTACTATGAGGTGGAGATGGCAGATTGTGTCCCATCTCAGAGAGTGATGGGTTCGGATTACACCTAACCTTCCCGGACAGGAATTTTGCATTCTTTGTTCATTTCCTTTTCTTGTTTTCTCTCCTCCTTTCCAACACTGTACAGATAATCCGTTCAAACTTAACGATGAAAAAAGTGACATAGGGGCATTTTTCACACTTAACAACAGTGACGAGAAAGAAAATGGGACAAAATGAGACAATATGAAAAATTTGTCCCATTTTCATAAAATGGGACAAAAACTCACTGAACAAATGTCTCGCTTAGCAACATGAATGTTGGACTCAATTGTGATGATTAGTTAAGGTCTACCTATACTCTGAATTTAGAAATAAATTTTAAGTACTTCAGTCTGACATTCTACTTTTTAAAGGTCATTTAAAATCGAAAGTATGGTGGTGGAGAGGGATTTTTTTTTATTATTAGAATTATGCCTTGTTTAACAAAACCTACCAACTTCAGCAGTTTCAACTCCGTGACGTGGAAAAAGAAGCTGTTGCTTTTAAAAGGATTTTTTTTTTGCCCTCCTTCCTTCCTCCTCATTCTTCCTCTTCTCCCACTCATCCCTTCAGGTTCCCGCCCCCCCCTTTAAGCCCTTTGCTTAAATCTTAAATTGCTTTTCCCCCCTCAACGTTAAAGGCTAGGCAATAATAATTAGATTTTTTTTTCTCCAGTTCCTTGAGCAAGTTGACTTTGTACTGGCTAAGCCTTTGTTTTGAATTTGGATTTGTCAAACAACAGGAATATATATATATATATATATATATATATATATATATATATATATATATATATATATATTAAAAAAAAAAGCAAAGTTGATGTGTGTGTATTTTGTGTTTTGTTTACTTCTTTGTAGAACACACAGGGAAGGGAAACAGCTCTTGGCTGGGTGTAAAATGCCAGTAGAAACATCCTGCAGTGAGCTCATGCTTTGTCTGCAAACTGCCAAAATAGGAAAACGGTGACAAGCCAAGATTTTTACAGAAAAATATAAAGCAGGAACGTTGGGGTGTAGGACTTCAGAGGTAGGGTGTTAATGAGGCCTTCGAGGTTTATAAAAAAAAAAAAAAAAACTTGAAATGCAAGTTGGTGGATTTCTTCCTGTTTTTGCCCAGGAGCTGATTTTACTTTTGTGAGCAAACCCTAAAGGTTTGGATAGGTTGCAAATCATTTAAAGCTGCAGGTTTTAAACGTTTCGTGTTTTTAACCACAATGCTTTTGTTTTGTTTTTAAAATAATAATAACAATAATACAGAATAGAAACAGATTGAGATAAAAGTAACTTGCAAAAAAAAAAAAGGTGAAAATTGCATGCCAAAAAGAAAGCTGACCCGGTTAGAAATAAATTAAAGATATACATACATACATACATACATACATACATACATACGTTTTCCTTGTAGTGAACTTTTGCTTGTAAGTGAAAATGTTGTTTGCTCATACATAAATTTGCCTGTGTTTTCCAAGAGTCTCTTGCACGCTTCCATCTTGTACCCTCACTAAGAGATTTCTTAGTGGTAAGATAAAGGTAAAGGTTCCCCTTGCACATATGTGCTAGTCGTTCCCGGCTCTAGGGGGCGCTGCTCATCTCCATTTCAAAGCCGGAGAGCCAGCACTGTCGGAAGACCTCTCTATGGTCATGTGGCCGGCATGACTCAATGCCAAAGGTGCACAGAACACTGTTCCCTTCCCACCAAAGGTGGTCCCTATTTTTCTACTTGGATTTTTTACGTGCTTTCAAACTGCTAGGTTGGCAGAAGCTGGGACAAATCACGGGAGCTCACCCCGTTAGGTGGCACTAGGGATTCGAACCACTGAACTGCCAACCTTTCCATCGTCAACCTCAGTGTCTTAGCCACTGAGTCAACGCATCCCTTTCTTAGGGGTAGCCACAACCACCCAAAAAAAATAATTAGTAATTTTTTTCTCTCTTTCATATGTTTCCTAATTAGACTGCTGGAGTGGACAATTTTCAGTTTTGTGAGGTTTTTCCCCCCATTCTGATTCTTACGTAACTGTGTTTACATCAAAAATGTGGGAGTTTTCTCAAGTGAGGGGGGGGAGAGATGCCCAGAGAAACTGGGAATCAGTAATAATCGTGATTTTTTATTTATTTATTTTTTGCAGCTCTCCTCAGTGATCTCTGTTGATTTTGCTATTTGAAAAACATAAAATGCTTTATCTAAACCCCTTAGCACGCTCATAAAAGTACCCCGCTTGGTATATTTATTAAATGTAAACACGTAGTTTAACCAGACAGAAGAAATCAGCCATCCTTACGATCATAAAATAGAGTTATATCTTCTGGCCTTCAGCCGTTCATATTTTTAGAGAGGGGGAAAAAAACCCCTGGAATAGTCAGGGAAAAATAAGATGCGTGTTTTGAAAATTTGGCTGATGGGCGTAATGTGTTCAGTCTTAATTTCCTGCTTTTGAGATTTCATTCTTAGGTTTCTGAATCTGAAAAACTTTGCTTGGACTGATTGAAATTACTCGTTCAGATGTTCTTTCTCTTGTTAGAAAAAAACCTGTGATTTTCTGTTGCTGAAACTAAAGAAAACACTTTCTAAAAAATGCCTTACAAGTCCTTTTATGTGGCATTTGTCTCTAAATAGCTGACAAGCCACAGACAAATACAAAGCCGTACAATTATTTTTTTAAAAAGAATAAACAGAAATGATCAATCTCGCAACACGATCTACCAATCTGTCGATGCCGTCGACACTCACAAATAGGATAAATTATAAAAACATAGCCCCATTTCTTGCCACACAAATGTTCATCGTGAATGTGCATATCTTATCATCCTGCTGGCTTGGAAGAAGTATGGACCTCAGCTCCCAGAATTCCCCAGCCAGCAGGTTGCTGAGGAATTCTGGGAGTTGAAGTCCAAACAGGCTGATGGGGGAACTCTGGAAGCTTTATCTAGCAATCTTATTTATCCAGAAACCAGCCGGTGATCTTCCGGGTGCGATTCAAGGTGTTGGTGACCACCTTTAAAGCGCTCCATGGCTTAGGACCTGGTTATTTACAAGACCGCCTGCTGCCACCGATAGCCTCCCATCGGCCGGTTCGCTCCCACAGAGAGGGACTCCTCAGGGTGCTGTCGGTCAAATTATGTCGACTGGCGGCACCCAGGGGGAGAGCCTTCTCTGTGCGGGCCCCCGCCCTTTGGAACGAATTGCCCCCGGATATACGTAGGATCCCTGACCTTCGCGCCTTTCGCCGAGCCCTGAAGACTTTATTATTTCGGCAAGCTGGTCTGATGGTATGAGAAAACTTTAATGGGTTTTTAGCTTTGGGGTTTTTAACATTTGGCCATTTTATTGAATTAGTTTTAAAATTGTTTTAATTTTTGTATTGATCTTTTTTATTATTGGCTGTACACCGCCCTGAGTCCTTCGGGAGAAGGGCAGTATAGAAGTTTGAATAAAGTAAAGTAAAGTAAAGCCATCAACCCTCATTGAGCAAAGATTGAAGTCCACCCATGTTGACTTGGGGAATTTTGGGGTTGAAGTCCACACATCCAAGTTGCTAAGGGTGAGAAGCCCTGATTGAAATTCAGACCTTTTTAATCCAATGAATAAAATGAGCAGATGACAAGCCTGAGGCAGACTTGATCCCTGATGTGAAATGAGGTCCAGTCCAGTTAATACTTGGATGGCAGGTCATTCCGGGAAACTAGGACTCTTGGTCAAACCAGGACATTGAGCATCCATCTCCAACCCAGCATTGGTAAATCATTTCCGTGACTCCTATGAGTTATGGATGGACGCAATCATCCAGACTCCAGTCTCCCTTGAACCAACAAGATTTCTTAAATTTGTCACATCTTGGCTTAGGTCAAGGATCTGCAACCTTAAATACTCAAAGAGCCATTTGGACCTGTTTCCTACAGAAAAGAAAACACTGGGAGCCACAAAACCTGGGTGGGTATGGCCAACTCGATGTCACTCACTTCTACCAGTCACATGACACACACACCCTAGCCACGCCTATCCAGCCAGTCATTAGGGCAGAGAACCAGTTGTTAAAAATCACCAGGAACCACAAAATCCTTTTGACATCTCTCTCTCTCCCCTCCCTCCCCCCTCTGTCTCTCTCTCTATCTCTCTATGTCTCTCTTTCTCCTGATCTCTCTGTATCTCTCTGTCTCCATCCCCCACCATCACCCTTACCTTCTCAGGCCAGCCGAGGAGTGACGGAGGGGAAGGCGAGGGGTGGGATCACCTGACAGGGAGCCATAGCAGAGGGCCCAAAGAGCCGCAGGTTGCTGATCCCTGGCTTAGGTGAGCCTGTGTTCCTCTATCTCCCACCACTTTTTGAGGAACCATGGATGCAACAGCGATGGTCCTGTTGCTTGAATTCAGCATCTCCAAAACCTCTGCCTCTCCACCCCTCACACCCACCTTTATCTACAGCCCTCCTACCAATAAAATCAAGGTACAAAATTGGAAATCCAGAAAAACAAAACCAGGCACCAGGAGAGGATGAGAAAGAGGGCACCACATTGTTTTTTTCCTTCCAAGAAGTTCTCGTGATGTCATTCAAGAGCTGCCTCAGGGGAAAAAAGATAACTCTACTTAATTCCTGGCCAGGTAGAAAGACATGAGCAAGTGTTTTTTCTCACCTTTTTCGAGCCTGTCTTTAAGGTAATTTACCTCTTCCTTAAGGGACACGGTGGCTCAGTGGCTAAGACGCTGAGCTTGTCGATCGAAAGATTGGCAGTTCAGCGGTTTGAATCCCTAGCAGTGCATAACTGGGTGAGCTCCCGTGACTTGTCCCAGCTTCTGCCAACCTAGCAGTTCAAAAGCACTTAAAAAATGCAAGTAGGAAAAATAGGGACCACCTTTGGTGGAAAGGTAACAGCGTTCTGTGCACCTTTGGCTTTCAACTGCCAGAATTCCCTAGCCCAACATTCCCTAAAATTATATATCAATGGAAAGATAATTTAATCAAGAATATAATGCAATAACTTCGATGAAGGATTTGCTATTAGAATAGCAGTTACAGTATAAAGAAGAAAAGGGAAACACGTAGAAAAAAACGAGATATACAAAAATTATCACCATGTCAGTTAATCCTTCGTTGGGTAACCGTTAGCATGAATTATGGCCTTACAAAGTCTTCCCATGGAGTGAACCAAGTCTTTGAGTTCTGCAGCTGTTATAATGTTGAAACCAAGATCGAATGATGGCTTCTATTAACTGGGTTTTATTGCTGGGTTGCTTCTGACTAACAACTTTCTTTCATCGGCTCCATAGATTTTAAATTGGGTTAAGGTCTGGGCAATTCCCAGGCCATCCCAGCAGTGGAATAGGATTATCTTGAAACTCCAAAAAAAAAAAAGTGGTGTTATTAGCCATCCAACCTCAAAAATACACTTTTCCCAAAAGGTTTCCACAATTTTGGCCACTATTATAAAGTCTCCAAGGTTGAAAATCACTCTTGTTAGCCCATGAAGAAAAGACTCAGATCTGCATAAAATCTTAGTAGCCGCTGTCTCCATTCTGCTCTCCGAACGGCAGGCTGTGTGTTGCGTTGAAGGCAATGCAACCACAATAGGTCAGAGACGTTATCTTGAGCAAATCCTGACTTGGCTCTAACAGTGCGGAAGGCTTCCGACGGTCTATCCAAGGAAACCGTTTCCGGGTGTGGCTGTCTGTATCTGCTCCACACATTTTGAGGTTCTGGGGCAACATTTTTGATGAAAAATGAAAGGCGTACACCAAACTGACCAAGCCTGTTCCTTACACAACATGTCACTTTCAAAAAATACACAGAGAGACACACACACATATATATATACAAATAGGCGCAGCCTTAGTGCCCTTGGCTGCGTGCCTATCAAAAATTCAGGGCTTCTCCTTTCGAGGGAGGGTTCACTAGCTTATTTTAGATGGGAGCAACCCCCCCCCCTCTTTTTAAAATAAAAAAAAAAAACTGAGACTAGAAAAGGTTGCGGCTGCGAGAAGACCTTTTCCCCAGTGGTGAAATCTAAAATTTGTTACTATCGGTTCTGTGAGCATGGCTTGGGGGGGGGGGGGGGGGGTAATGTGACTGGGTGGTCGTGGCCAATTTTTTTTTTTTTTACTTTTAAAACCATTTTTGACATGTAAAACCATGTAAAAATGCTTTCAAAAGGCTCTGACAATCCCAGCTGAGTTGCCTGATCATCAGAAGGTTTTTAAAAACCCTCTGCCGATCAAGCAACTCAGCTGGGATCGTCAGAGGCATTTAAAAGAAAAAAAGCCTCTAACGATTGCGTGGCTCAGCTGGGAATGGGGGGGCGGGGGCAGGGATTTTTGCTACCGGTTCTCCGAACTGCCTGCCGCCATCGCTACCTACTCGCCCGAGCCGGACATTTCCCCCCTGCTTTTCCCTATTTTGGTCTCCTTTTTCCCTGGAGTTTTCTATTCTGCTCGGTATAATTTTGCAAACCGTTCCATGAACCTCCTCCTTCGTCGGAAAAGGGAAACTTGATTAGTTTGTGTACTTGGTTACCCCATTACAGATCATTCTCAACTTTCGACCACGATTTGGAGCCAGAATTTCCGTTGCTAAACGAGGCACTTACGAAGTGAGTCGTGCCTGAGTTTTGTGACCTTTTTTTAAAACCATGGTTCTTAAAGCAAATGGCGCAAGTCCTTAAGTGAAGCCAGCTTTCTCCATCGACTTCGCTTCTTGGGAGTTGGCTGGGAAGATCGCAAATGGGGATCTAGGAATTCTGCAACCCTCCTAACGACATGCCAGTCACTAAGGACGTAAATTTGATGAAAAGGGCGAAATGGTCAAGATACGTTGCTAGTCTATGTATGATATATCATAACCACAGGTGATATTCAGTTGGTTCGTACTGGACCGGTAGTGGAGATCGCTCTATGCCTTCTTGTTTAGGCACTTTTCCGAGACCGGGCGCATTGCGTGGAAACACACGAGTGAGCAAAGCACATTGCGGAAGGCTGAGTGCATGTGCATAAGGTGCACGCATGTGGCGAACCAGTGGTAAGAATATTGGAAATCCACCGCTGGCCATAACCCTTAATAAATTCATCGCCATCTGTGGGGGAGGTCCTAGCTGTGAGGACTGGTTATTAAGTCCCTTTTCAATGCCATTGGATCTTCCAACAGTCACTAAACTTTTACTTCTGTCTACCTGGTTCCTAAGGCGTGGAACTCCAACTCCCAGAATTCCTAGGGACCGAGGACCAAGAGGAATTGTGGGAGGGGATATCCAGCAGAACAGGAGTGCACCCCGGTTAAGGAAAAAGAACCAGGCAGCCGTTTTCGTGTCAGTCAATTTTGGATTGTGTTTAGGATTTGATTATCATCCTGTTTTTCCAGTAGCTAAGTTGCTGGGTAGACAACACAAAAGTTGCCCGTCTTCAGGCCAAAGGTTGTAGAAACTGTGAGTCCAGCAACACTCAGCTCTTTGCAAATCTACTTGCAACAGTCCGTTTAGTGACTGTTGATTGTTGGCCTTGCTTGCTTTTTAATCCTCCTACAACATGTTTTCCTGAAAGAGCCAAAAGCTTAAGCAGCCATTTACTTATTCCATTTTTTCCCCCTATGTTGTTCTTTGGCAATGTTGTGTTTTCTTCTAGATTTGCAGCTGTGAGTGCCCTCTTGTGGCCCTTATCCCTGGTAATACTCTTTTTATCAGCAAGAAATTGAAAGATAACAAAATACAAACTTGACAACATTTGGCTGCTTCTCCTAAACGTAGGCTTGCATCTTCTAAGCCAGAGTGTGTCCCAACCTTGGCAACTTTAAGACTTGTGGACTTCAACTCCCAGAATTCCCCAGCCAGTCCACAAATCTTACAAGTTTCCAAGATTGGACATCCCAGGGTTATAAAGATGAACATCGACAAGTCTTAAAAGTTGCTATGGTTGGGACACCTGTATGCTAAGTTTTGGGTGGTTGGTTTGCATCCAACCTATCTTGTTCGGTTCACACAACGCCACAAACAGTAGTTTGTAAAGCCAACCTAAGTCAAGCCTTAAGAAGCCTACATTATGGGATAATGCAACAGGTGAACCCACTTGGTTGGAGATCCATTGTGAACCAACAAACTGTTTTTGACCTATCTGAAAAGATCTACTCAGTTGAACTGGTTAAACATTGTCCTGTTACGCCCCAGCCTCGGTTGAATCATTAACTTCTGGCGAACAATAAAGATGATAATCATCAACAGATTTAAACTCCGCTACAAATTTGTAAGGTTAATTATGCAACGGTGAGAGTTTAACATCTTGAAAATCCATCGATCACAATGTATTATGAGCCAACCCTGAGGAAGAATAACTGAGCGCCTGCATTGATCAAAAGCCATTGTGTGAAGCCAAACCATGGTAGTTTGTTCAACAAACTGGGATTAAGCAAGCCATAGTTTAGGACACAAACAAGCAATACTGTACTGAGATAATCTTAGAGGTGGTTTCTCCTCCAGGCCAGTTTTGGCAGCTAATAGATATATTTGGCTTTTAATAGTAAGTGAGACGTTACATTTGGATCCAAAATCACATGAAGAATTGATATTGTGGTATAATAAAGCAAACTCGAAGAATGCAGGGAAGATAAATGTGTGAACACTTGACTCAAACAGAGTGTATTACTTAAATCGGTTGATTTAGGATGATGGCTTGAATGAGAAATGGTCTTGGGAATGCGATTTAGCTTTTAACATCACATGTACGTTTGAAACAGGTGTCGATGCTTTTTATTTTAACGTTGACTTTAATCCCTAACAATATTTTTTTCTTTGTTTTTTTTCCACGATTGCCAGTTTTTCCTCTGTTGACGTTGGTGGTCCTTTGTGTCCCGCTATTAAAATTATTTTTTTAAAAAAATAAAATTAAAAGGTGTGATTTCCCCAGTGTGTTCTCAGAAGGGACCATTGAGTTGTAATGTTTATTGTGAAAACATAAAATCTACCTTTGTGAGGTAGGATCATCTGTTTACCATTGACAATGAGTTAAAGATCAACCCCAAGCGAAATCATATGTTGTTTCTGTTAACTTCTTAGCCAATTCTTTGGAAATAAGCCTCCAGTGTACTAGTAAAAGGCAAAATGTAGTTTTTCTGGTGCCCTCAAAACAACACAACCTTCTTGAAGGAGCAGAGGTTGGCAGATTACTTTAATGTAACTGAGATGCAGCTTTCAGAAATGGGTCAAGAAACAGCAAAAAAAAAAAAGTAGCAAATCTTGGAATGGAATGGAATGGGAGTTGGAAGGGACCTTGGAGGTCTTCTAGTCCAACCCCCTGCTTAGGCATGAACCCCTATACTATTTCAGACAAATGGTTGTCCAACCTCTTCTTTAAAACTTCCAGTGTTGGAGCATTCTCAACTTCTGGAGGCATCTTGTTCCACTGATTAATTGTTCTCACTGTCAGGCAATTTCTCTTTAGTCCTAGGTTGCTTCTCTCCTTGATTAGTTTCCATCCATTGCATCCATTTCAGTGGTGGGTTGCTACTGGTTCGCACCGGTTCGGGCAAACCGGTTGCGGCGGCGGGAGATTCCACCTACCTTCCCAGACATCTCTGCACATGCGAACCGGTAGCGAACGAAATTGAAACCCACCACTGATCCATTTCCATCCATTAGAGATGGGCAAACTCCATCAATCCAGAAAAGGAACATTCTAGAACCGTGATGGCGAACCTATGGCACATGTGCCACAGATGGCACGCGGAGCCATCTCTGCAGGAACGCGAGCTGTTGTCCTAAGTCAGCTCCACTGTGCATCTGTGCGCGCCAGGCAGCTGAGGCCTTCCGGAAGTCCAGAAACGGGTTGTTTCCAGCCTAAGAAGGGCCTCCGGAGGGCCAGAGGAGACAGTTTTCGCCCTCTTGGAGGCTCCAGGAAAGCCTCCGGAGCCTGGGGAGGGCAAAAAATAGGCCTACTGGAAGTCCAGAAGCAGGCCGTTTCTGGCCTCTGGAGGCTTCAGGGAGGCCTGCTAGGCCCAAAATGGGGCTTGGGGGATCGCACACAGATGTGCAGGGGGCCGGGGCATGTGGGGGGGGCATCGCATTATGGATGTGGGCATACGTGTAATAGCACGCACAGAAAAAAGGGTTAGCCATCACTGTTCTAGAACCTTGTGCAGAAGGAAAAAGGGAATATTCCACCATTTCCTTTCAGATTTTCAGCAGTATCTAGAAGTTTGCCTTCCAAATTGGAAACTCTTCAATGTTAAGGATAAAAACAGCCTTGTTTTTGGAGCTGGGTCAACCAATGTTTTCTCCCTGCACCCATGTCCGTCTGAAATTCTTCGAAATCCTCTCATAAATGGGAAGGAAACCAAAGGAGAAAGCTTCTTGGTAGGCTTCTGCTGTTAGATTTGAAGGAAGTGGACCTGAGGTCAAATCAGCAGGTTCATCTTAGTTTCTCTTTCAGGTTGAATTTGTTGTTCAACCTAATGAAATCACGTGACGGTAATTCAGTATAAAAACAGAAGACCTCGCTAGAAATCATCTAGTTGAGTAAACTTCTAGAGAACCACAGGTTCCTTATCTGTGGTTTTGTCAATGTACCTTGCGGTTTTAATCTTGTTTTGGACGGAGATGTGAGAGCGTTAACCGTCTTTTGAGAGCCCTTCAGCAGAAAAGCCGGTTAACAATTTTTAGGCAAAATTCTTAAAAGGTGAAATTTCTTGAAAGTTGCTCATGTCTGCTTTTTTGCGGGATCCAAAAGAAATCTTACTTCTCTCATCCGGGTTGATAGTTGATGGGTTTGGTTGCTGGGTTGATTCTTTATTTTATTTGTTTTTGACTGTTTTTTAGCTTGTTATGGAGTTTTTAGCTGTCGAACTCTGCAGCCCAAAGTCACAGGTCTGTGAGATGTTGTTGTTGTTAGTTGCAAAGTCATGTCTGACCCATCGTGACCTCATGGACAATGTTCCTCCAGGCCTTCCTGTCCTCTACCATCCCCCAGAGTCCATTTAAGCTCACACCTACTGCTTCAGTGACTCCATCCAGCCACCTCATTCTCTGCCATCCCCTTCTTCTTTTGCCCTCCGTCGCTCCCAGCATTCAGCTCTTCTCCAGGGAGTCCTTCCTTCTCATTAGGTGGCCAAAGTATTTGAGTTTCCTCTTCAGGATCTGGCCTTCTAAAGAGCAGTCAGGGTTGATCTCCTCTAGGATTGACCGGTTGGATCGCCTTGCAGTCCAAGGGACTCGCAGGAGTCTTCTCCAGCACCAGAGTTCAGACGCCTCCATTCTTTGGCACTCAGCCTTTCTTATGGCCCGTTGTGAGATGTGCAGCTATATAAATGCACTATATAAATAAAATAAAGGCACTGATTTTTGGATATGATTTATTTATTTAGCTTCCCGTCGCGCACAGGTAAATCAGCGCTGCTTGCAAGATTAAAACAGAGGGACCAACCCAACATATAAACCCCAGCACCCGAGAATCAACAGTTGGCCTCGCTCACCATCAATAGTAACCAAGCTTTTTTCTCCAGATATCTTAGTCAGATGAGAAGAGATAGTCCTCAACTTACAACGGTTCATTTACTAACCATTCAGGTTTACAACAGCATTGAAAACAGTGACTTATGATCATTTTTCACATTTACGACCGTTGCATACGACAGATCTTCATGTGTGGACCTGATCTTTCGCACCCAACGTTAGCAGAGTTAACAATGGGAGTGGTGCAGTGGCCTAGAGGTGAAGCTCTCGCCCTTACAATCAGGAGGCTGTGAGTTCTATCCTAGCTACAGTAGAGACAGATATTTCTCTCACTGGGCACAATGAGAATATATCTCCTGAACAAAACTCCGCATTGGCATCAGGAAAGGCATCCGGCCAGTAAACACTCTGCTAATTCTATTCAGTTGCCCAGACTCCACCCTGCAAGGAATTATGAGGCCGTTAAATGAAGATGATAATTAGCAGTTGTTAACAACCCTAACAACTCTTTCTTTCCTCCTTGCAGTGTCCCTAATTCCTGCCCGGCTAGTCCTCGAGGTGCTGGTTCCTCAGGTTATCGCTTTACCCACAACGTTACCTCTGACCTCCAACTGGCTGCCGAATACGCAGCAAAAGCTACTTTGGAGCAGCAGACGGACGCCTCCAGTGGAGACAGCCCAAAGGTTGGATGAGCTTTTTTCCCTCTATCAATTGTGCAAAAGCTCGGTCCGTGGTCGGGAGGGTAAGGGGTATAGATAACCAAGGCAGAGAGGTGCCTTGGGTAGTGTCAGCATTTCACGCTGCACTTACTCCAATGCTGACATAAGAAGAAGAAGCGGAAGCATCTGGAAAGAGACATTTGACCCTTCACCTACTTATTTTCACTGGAAAGAATATCACCTAGGAGATGGGATGGGAGGGGGGAAATTCCTTTGAGGGGAGCAGTAGATTAGGGGCAGAGTGACAGGGAAGATGGCCAATGAGTATAGAGGAGTGGAGAAAGGAAAAGGAGGGTTTGCCTGAGGAAGCCAGACTTGGCTGCAATGAGTCGGGGATAGAATGTGCGTGCTTAATAAATTAAGAGGTTTTTTCCAAAGACTTTGTTTGAAATGCAATTTATTCAAGATGACTTCGAAACCTGACAGGTAGGTGGGATCTGGTCTTCTTCTCCTTCTTGTTCCCCAGTAGGAGCTGTAGAAAAGATGAGGGAAGGAGGGTGAGAGGACCAGCTATCCTATCTTCTGCTCTCTCACCTTGTCCTCTACTACAATAGTGGCCAAAATTGTGCGAAAACCTTTTGGGAAAAGTGTATTTTCTAAAGCTAGCTAATAATGCCTCTTTATATCGGAGTAGTGCCACAAAATTATATGTCAATGGACAGATAATTTAATCAAGAATGTAATGCAAAAACTTTGATGAAGGATTCGCTATTAGAATAGCAGTTACAGTGTAAAGAAGGAAAGTGAAACACGTTGAAAAAAGGAGATATATAAAAACGATCATCATAGAAAAAACGGGATATGCAGAAATGATCCCCATGTCAGTTAATCCTTCATTGGGTAACCTTTAGCATGAATGATGGCCTTACAATCTCTTTCCATGGAGTGAACCAAGTCTTTTAGTTCTGCAGCTGTTCTAATGTGAAACCAAGATTGAATGATGGCTTCTGTTAACCAGGTTTTATTGCTGGGTGACTTCCGACTAACTAGTTTCTTTAGTCGGCTCCATAGATTTTCAGTTGGGCGAGGGGTGG
Organism: Masticophis lateralis; assembly: GCA_030761175.1. Classification (NCBI taxonomy): domain Eukaryota; kingdom Metazoa; phylum Chordata; class Lepidosauria; order Squamata; family Colubridae; genus Masticophis; species Masticophis lateralis. The sequence continues at coordinate 3,842,473 of JAUDYJ010000013.1, forward strand.
GTTTCAAAATTTTTTACTACTGGTTCTGTGGGTGTGGCATGGTGGGTGTGGCATGGCTTGGTGGGCATGGCAGGGGAAGGATACTGTAAAATCTCCATTCCCACCCCACCCCACTCCAGGGGAAGTGGGATGGGAATGAATACTGGCAAAATCCCCATTTCCTCCCGATCAGCTAGGACTCGAGAGGCAGAGAATGGATGGGGGCAGGGCCAGTCAGAATTTTTACTACCGGTTCTCTGAACAACTCAAAATTTCCGCTACCGGTTCTCCAGAACTGGTCAGAACCTGCTGGAACCCACCTCTGGTCTTGACTATTCCCAGGCCATTCAAGCAGTGGAGTAGGATTACTGTATTTTCCTGCGTATAAGACTACTTTCTAACACACACAAATCTTCTCAAAAGTCGGGGGTCGTCTTATACGCCGGGTCTCATTCTCCTGTAACCAGGCAGACCAGCCCATAAGGCTCTGACGAGCCTTAAATGGCTCTGAGGAGGGTCGTCTTATACGCCAGAAAATACGGTACCTTGAAACTCCAACAAAAAAAAAAAAGTGGTGTTATTAGCCATCCAACCTCAAAAATACACTTTTCCCAAAAGGTTTCCACAATTTTGGCCACTCCTGTAACTATGCCCAAGTTGACCATCGCCTTGGCCAACAAGAGCACAGTTCCCATCACCCAATGCCTCTTCATCCTCCGTATTTTGTGGTGGTCAAAGGGAGAAGGAGGAACTTCAAGGAGTTGAGACCCCCAATCTTCTTCCCTTTCTCCAACCCATTCTCAATTGCGACATCCTGACTCCAAAATCGTTTGGGGTTCCAACGATTGAACTTCCTGGCATTGTCAAGGCGTTTAAACCGGCCTTCTCCACGCTGGCCCTCCCTTCGCATGTTTTCAGACCGGCGTGGCAAAGCCTCAAAGCCCCGTCGGATTTGAGCTCTGAAACTCTTCTTCTTAACGTCCGGAGCTGGCCTCAATCTGACAGACTCGTGAGAAATAAATTTCAAGGCAAGATTTCTCGAGCAGTCTATAGCGGCGCGCGGATCCATAATCTATTTCGTCTGGTATGACACGGTGCTCCGGGGCTTAGCTAGCAACTCCAAAAATCCCCCCAGATTATTGCAACAAAGGTCTTTGCAAAACAGAGTAGCAGGAATGGAGGTTAATGGCAAGCTATTTTGGCTATTTGGACGTGTGTTTCAGGCTAAGAATTTCAAGTGGGTTTGCAGATCGAAAAAGCGGACTCTTTTCCCCGAAAAATGGGTCTCCTGTTTTATTTTATTTTATTTTATTCTCCAAAGCCCCTGAGGGCAGGACAAGAAGCAATGAGGGGAAACTCATCAAGGAGAGAAGCAACTTAGAACTAAGGAGGAATTTCCTGACAGTGAGAACAATGAATTAGTGGAACAAATTTGCCTAGAGAAGTTGTGAATGCTCCAACACTGGAAGTTTTTTAAAGAAGAGATTGAATAACCATTTGTCTGAAACGGTCTAGGGTTTCCTGCCTGAGCAGGCAGTTGGACTAGATTTTTTTTTTTAATTTGATTTATATGCCGCCCTTCTCCGGAGACTCAGGGCGGCTTACAATGCGTTAAGCAATAGCCTTCACACTTTTGTATATTTATACAAAGTCAGCTTATTGCCCCCACAAACTGGGTCCTCAATTGACCTACCTTAGAAAGGATGGAAGGCTGAGTCAACCTTGAGCCTGGTGAGATTCGAACATGGAGTAATTGCAGGCAGCTGGATGTTAATTAGGGTGCTTAGTCTGCAGAGCTATCCAGGACGTCCAAGGTCCCTTCCGATTCTGTTATTCTAAGTTCTAAATCCTCAGTCCTTCCTTTACCTTGAAAAAACATCTGTTTAGTGGCCTCTGATCTTGTCAGACAAGCTCAGGCCTAAATTATTAACGTTCTGCGAAGCTGCTAAAGAGCTCCCTCGGCGTCTTTTCTTGTCCACAGGATGAGTCCAAGCCACCGTATTCCTACGCCCAGCTCATTGTTCAAGCTATCTCGTCAGCTCAGGACAAGCAACTAACACTAAGTGGCATCTATGCTCACATTACAAAGCATTATCCGTATTACAGGACAGCAGATAAAGGTTGGCAGGTAAGTTTTATTGGTTTTTTTTTTCTTTTTCTTTTGAAGACGTTTTGCTTCTCCTCCCAGAAGCTTCTTTAGCTCTGACAGGACAGTGGGGAATGAAAGGATTTATACTCCTTGCAGACAGAGCTGGCCATTTTCATCCTTTTAGAGGGTCGTTGAAGCCCTTGGAGGTTTATCTGTGTCCTCGGGGTCACCTGAGTGGTGCAAATGGTTCCTGTAGTCTGCAGTTGTCTTTTCTTCTGGAAATCCATTCCTACTCCCACACCGTTCAAAGGGTCTTCATCCCAAACGGTAAAGCTAAAAGTCTATAGAGATTCTCAATCATCCAGGTCATGATCTTCCCAAAGTTTCTTTTTCAAGATGGCCCTTCAAATAACCTGGCCTTAAGCCCAAGTAGGGCTTTAAAGATAACAACCGTCACCTTAAATGGGACCTGTCCATTTTTAACCGTAAATAGCAGTAGCACTCAGACTTATATACCGCTTCATGGTGACTTACATCTCTCTCTAAGCGGTTTACAGAGTCAGCCTATTTTCTCCCAACAATTTGCATCCTCATTTTACTGACCTCGGAAGGATGGAAGGCTGAGTCAACCTTGAACCGGTCAGGATCGAACTCCTGGCAGTAGGCAGAGTCCGCCTGCAATATTCTAATCATTGTGCCACCATTGCAAGGACGGACGGACGGATGGAAGGAAGGCAGGAAGGAGAAAAGGGAGGGAGAGAAAGAAAAAAGTGAAGGAAAAAAGCGGTAGCACTTAGGTTTATTCACAGCCCTCTTTAAGCAGTTTACAGAGTCAGTCTCTTGCTCCCAACAGTCTGGGTCCTCATTTTACCAACCTCAAATGGACAGAAGGCTGATTCAACCTTGAGCCTGGTGAGATTCAATCTGCCAAATTGCAAGCAGCCGGCAGTCAGCAGAAGTAGCCTGCAGTACTGCACTCTGACCACTGCGCCACCACAGCTAAATCTTGACTAATCCGTTTTCCTCCTGCAGAATTCCATTCGGCACAATCTTTCCTTGAACCGATACTTTATTAAAGTCCCTCGTTCTCAAGAAGAGCCGGGAAAAGGCTCTTTTTGGCGGATAGACCCTCCTTCGGAAGGCAAGCTAGTGGAGCAGGCATTCCGTAAACGGAGGCAAAGGGGGGTGTCCTGCTTCCGAACCCCGTTTGGACCTCTCTCTTCCCGGTAAGTTCAATGTAACAGCCAAAAATGATGCTCACCGCTGCTTAACTATAGAAAAATTGGCCAAGAGGATGATTTTTTTTTTATTTTTAAAGTTTTAAAAAAAGTTAAAAATAGAAACTTAGACTGAACCATAGAAACAATAATTAGTTTCAGTTTTCTGTCTGAGGCCAAATTTGGGGCAAAACTCTCCAATATTGGAGGAAAAGGGAGCTTGCTACATTTTGCTCAGTTGTGAACGTGAGGTCAGTAAGTTGTCAAATGGGCTGCTGAGGACTAGCTACCCAGTTTGGTAAAATAAAAGAGATGGGGAATGAATACAGGCAATCCTCGACTTAACGACCACAGTTGAGCCCAGAATCACTGAATGAATTGTTGTAAGTCGAGGACTTATCTGTACAAGAAATACACTGAATTTGCAAAGAGCGCTTGGTTTTGATTTCTACTTCTCTCGGTTCTCTTCCAGGAGCGCGCCCCCCTCCCCTACTCACCCTGGCCTGCTTTCTCCCCACACGAGTGGCCTACAGACTCCAGAGTGTGTGTCGAGGGAAGGTTCCCCAATTCCTCATGAACACGACTTTGGATCCAAGCTTGCTTCTGTCCCCGAGTATCGATATTCACAAAGTGCTCCTGGTAAGGTGCCACTGTCGGACCTGCCAGCACCTAAACCCAGGGATGGGCTTCAAAAATTTTAGCAAGGGGTTGCTGGGTGGGTGTGGCCATGGTGGGTGTGGCCTAGGCCTCCTGCACCACGGTGGGAGGTCGTTTTTGCCCTCCCCGGACTCTGGAGGCTTTCTCCAAGCCTCTGGGAGGGTGAAAACAACCTCCCCAGGCTCCGGAGGCCCTCTGGAGTCTGGAAACAGCCCTGTTTTCGGCCTTCCCAAACTTCCGGTAAGCCTGTTTTTCGCCCTCTCTGAGCCTCCACGTGCGCCCTGCACTCACCTCTATCCAAAACGAGGATGCAGTGTGGAGACTCCTGGGAGGGGCGGGGCCAGCCAAGAGTGGGATTTGGGGGTTCTTTGAACTGCACAGAATCTTAGCTAGAGGTTCTCCCGAACCCCTGCGAACCCCCAGCAGCCCACCCCTGCTCTAAATAGAAACGATCCTTGGCTACATTTGTTGAGAAAAGTATAGTTTTATTCACAGGCAAGTGTGTTGCGATAATGCAAAGCCAGAACTAAGAATCACACGCCGAAAGTTAAGGGAGGAAACAGTTACTCAACTTTTTCCTCCCTTAACTGCCTTACATCACAGAACACACACACACATACACACACACACAAAATGAACAATCAGGCTCAAGCAATATATTTTCAGAACAGTAGGTGGGTATGCAGCTGCCTTCTTCTCCCAGCTGGGTGATCTTGAAGCAGCATCTCAGGAAGATTCAGCAGTTACTTTCGCTTTCCCCATCAGCATTCCCCTCCCATACACTTTCCCCAGAGTTCATAGCAGACTATCACTACATGGTAGTGAAGTGCACAAACAAACATAAAGTGGCAGCTGGTAGCCTCCGGTGGAGTAGTGGGCTCTATCCAGAGTTTCTGCCACCCTGTTAGACTCCTGAATGTGGGCTCAAGATAGCAAACGAATGTTAGGAATATCTCGTGAAAATTACCCCAAAAAAGTATCATGAGCAAGGGAGTGTCCCGGCTTTTTCACATGGACAACATTGAGAATTGTCAAGTTTGGAGAAACTGGGTCTTGGTTTTTAGGGGAGTGTTATTCTCGAAATTTGTTTAGTTTTATTCGGGAATGCTGGATTTGAATCTCTTGTTCTAGCCAATGATGGGTCTCTTCTCTTCCTCTTCCTCTTCTCCTTCCTCTTCTCCTTCTTTGTTCCATCCCTTTGATCCCTCCTTCTCCCTCCCTTTCATTTCCCTCTTCCTCTCTGTTTCTCCCTCCCTCCCTCCCTCCCTCCCTCCCTTTCTTTCTTTCCTTCCTTCCTTTTCCTTCTTCCTCTCCCTTTCTTCCTCCCTCCTTCCCTTCCTTTTCCCTCTTCCTTTTTCCCTCCCTCCCTTCCTTTCTTTTCCCTCTTCCTCTCCCTTTCTTCTTCCATCCCTTCCTCCCTCCCCCGCTCCCTCCTCCTCGGTCTCTTTCTCAGGATCCCCCGTAAGTGCCCAGCCGGTGATCATGGCAGTTCCTCCCAGGCCTTCTGCGCTGGTGGCCAAGCCAGTCGCTTACCTGCCCGCCTCCATCATGACCTCTCAGCAGCCTTCGGGACATGCGGTTCACGTCGTTCAGCAAGCTCCCACTGTTACAATGGTCCGAGTGGTGACGACTTCGGCAAGCTCAGCAAATGGCTACATCCTGACCAACCAGGGGCCAGCTGGGAGCACCCATGACACGGCAGGGGCTGTCCTGGACTTGGCTGGTAAGCCTCAGGGGAGTATCTTCTCCCCCAGAACGGCCCCAGAACGGCAAAGATCTAGTCTTGCCTTAGCTATGAAAGCCAGCTGGCTTACTTTGGGCCAATCACCAGGTGACGGTGAGTTCTAGTCCCGCCTTAGTCATGAAAGCCAGCTAGCTGACTTTGGGCTGATCACCAGGCGACATTGAGTTCTAGTCCCACCTTAATCATGAAAGCCAGCTGGGTGACTTTGGGTCAATCACCAGGCGACAGTGAGTTCTAGTCCCACCTTAGTCATGAAAGCCAGCTGACTGACTTCGGGCCAATCACCACGCGACAGTAAGTTCTAGTCCCACTTTAGTCATAAAAGCTATCTGAGTGACTTTGGGTCAATCACCAGGTGACGGTGAGTTCTAGTCCCGCCTTAGTCATGAAAGCCAGTTAAATAACTTTGGGCCAATCCCTCTCTCTCAACCCAACCGACCTCACAGGGTTGTTGCTGTAGGGAAAATAGGAGAAAGAAAAGGTTTGTTGGGTATGTTTGCTGCCTTGAGTTAAGTCGTCAAAATAATAAAGGCAGGATACAAATCAATCAATCAATAGAATCTCTCTTCTCTCCCTGTAGGGTTGGACGAGAAGCCCACCATCGCCTTTGCTGCCATACCGACTGCCAGTCGTGTCATCCAGACGGTGGCCAGCCAAATGGGTCAGGGCATCCCTGGACAGACAGTCACCATCCTGCAGCCGGCCACTCCCATGGCCCTCGGACAGCACCAGTTACCTGTCCGCACGGTGACCCAAAACGGAAAGCATGCCATTCCCACAAACAGCTTAAGCGGTGGGACTTACGGTATACATAACATTTCTCCTTTGTTCTCCCAGGGTTTGCGTGCTTTTAGAATCTTTCTCCAAAAGCGAGCTTGCTCTGCCTCGTAAAATAAAATAAAATGAATTTTGGGGGTGGCACATGACCGCGGGACATCACAAGCGGATATAAATGCAGGTTGCCCAAAATGCAGTCACATGATCACAGAGATGGGGTAACCAGCGACCAACAGACCTGGCAACAGATTCAGACAGTGAGGAGGTAGGGGAGGAACCTGGGCCAGTCCTGGAGTCTGGGGAAGGTTCTGATGAGTGCTCTGCATCAGAGGCAGAGAGGGGGCCAGGGCCGTAAGCCAGTTATCAGCTGCCTTCTGAGTCAGACATCCGTGAGGCAGATGAACAGCTGGAGCCTGTTCCCAGTGTGTGCGTGTTAGAGTTGCCAGATGAAGGGAACAGCTAAAGAACAAGAGTCGACTCAGGAGTAAAGCCACAGGTAGACAGTGAAGGGCCCCTCCCAGAGGGAATAAAAGAGGAGCGAAAGGGGAGTGGAGCTTGCAGGAGATAATTAGTTCATTCCTACATTCTTACCAAGTATTGTGGGCATCTGAAAGATATCGGCCTGGCCACTCTCCAAGCCTGATAAAGGTTGATAATTATGAGCGATCTTGAAAGATGGCGGGAGAGGAAAGATTTTGCTGGAGAGGAAATCACTGTCAATTCAATAAAAGGGGTTTATCGGGGCGAGGACTTGGCTTCGTGCCAAGTCCTCGTCCCTTTCTTTACCTTTCATCCAAACAGACGCTGTGAGTTTTTCTAAAATCCTTTCTCTTTCTCTCCCTCTCATTTTTTTCCCCCCCGACTCCAGCCCTCTCCAACCCCTTGCAAGTACTTGCAGCTCAAGCTAGTTCCTCCACCCCCGTGGTCATCAGCCAGACAAGAGAAGCCGGGGTGAAAGATCCCGATGAGCTTTTGAGAGAACCCGATATCAAACGACCCCGAATCGAAGACCCTAGAATGGTTGCGGCCTTGCAAACTGGCGTCATCACCTCCACAGCCCCCTCGGGACAATCCGCCGGAGAATGAGGCCGTGGGAAATTCAGAAAGGCACCCGAGGCGCCGCGGGAGAAAAATCTCTCTTTTTTTCTCTCTCTCTTTCCCACCCCCACCCCAAGCAGAAATCTTTTCTTTCTGCAGCTATTAACACCTGGATCATTTCAGTGGTGGTTGTTGTTTTTTTTCCCCCCCCCCTTGTTTTTTTGTTTTTGTTTTTTTAAATCAACTTTTGAACTTTCGGAAGGACGGGCGAGCATTTGTCAAGATTGTCGAGGTGCCAAATGAATTGGGCAAAATATTTCCATCTTTCTGGACCCAAGGAATGAATTTCCCCCTGTTTTTCACTGCAGAGATGTCCTCTTTCTTTCTTTCTTTCTTTTTCTTTCTGTCTTTCTTTCGAGATTTAAAAAGAAAAAGAGACACAGACCATTTTGATTGTTTGGGATATTTCTCTATCCCTCCTCGCCTTCCTTAATTTTCATCCCTTCCTTGTTTTTCCTTTTACGCATGGTAGTTTATGTGCGAGCGTACTAAAATGGCAGGACAGAGGCACGAACTTCAGGTGGGAACGTCTGACCTCAAAAACAGGTTTATTTTTTTTTTTCCCCCCACTCTCCGAGGAAGAGAAGTGCATCCATTTTATATCTCAGAACTCCAACTTATGAAAAATGATTTGCAAAAAAAAAAGAAAAAAGAGAAAGAAAAATTACTTGCAAAGCAATATCATACTACGGTAACTGCCACCTAAAACGGCAGATATGTGTTTATATTTCCTTTGTATTACCTACTTGCAGCCCGGTTCACCTTCTGACAATGGGGAGTCACGCCCCTATCCAAAATCTCGATCCCAGAGCACAGTAAAATTAGTTTATCCCACTTAAATGGCTTCCTAATGAATTTGAAGCCTAGACTTCCCAGAATTCTCAGCCTACTGGACAGATGGCGGGATTCTGGGAATCACAGTCCCAGCCTACCTCATTGGGATGGCTGACCCATCACAGCACTTGGCTCCACCGGTGCCTTTTGGAGAAAGAGATAAAAGTTTATTTCAATCATTGTCTGTTGAATGAAAACAGCCAATTGTGATTTAAAAAAGGTCCAAAATTTGCGGATCTTTTTAAGAATTGTCACACCTACAGGCTTGTAAAAGAACCACGTGGGTTCCTTAATTTCATTCCTGTTGATTTTTGACAGAGAAGGAATAGAATTTTTTTAACATTTTTAACCTTTTAAGGACAGTTCCCCGGAGCACTCTTGTTATGTTACGGTCCAAGCGTTGGACTTTCGTCTAGAGAGACCAGGTTTAAAAAGCATGAAACTTCCCTGGGTAAAACCTTGGACCAGCCGTTGTTTTGTTTCAGCCTAAACCTACCTCACAGGGTTGTTGTGAGGACAAAGGGGAGGGGTGAGGAGAGCTATGTATGCCACCTTGAGCTTGGAGGAAAGGCAGAATAATAATAATAAAAAAAGAACCGTAATAAATCAGTAACCATCAACGTGTCAGGTCACCCAATCCCTTCGTCTCACTTCAAAGCGTAGGATTTTTTTTTGTGTGCGATGAACAAGATAGAAAGATTACCATGGTAAGTTTTGCAAGCTGGTAATCCAAGCCAAGAGCTCTTTAACAGCAGGTTTTGGAACCGCCCCAGCTAAGGATGGATGCAAAATTGAAGGTGGAATGGAACAGAATCCACTTTCACAGGTGAAACGGAACACGAGTTCAGAGGGCTCCAGTAAGACAAAATTAAATCAAAAAAGTTGTTAATATTTAAAGAATTGCAGGCTTCCTCCTTTCATTTGACTTCAGCAGACCTTTGAGACTTTAAAAAAAAATGCACCTCTGATGAACGTCATGGAAGAAAAGAAATAACGGAAAAAGGTTTTAATTACTGTGGATTGCTGTCTTCTCTGCCATTTTCTTGAAGCACTTAAAACTCGCCCGTAAATTGGTTTGTCTTTTCCCTTTGCAAATAACCATAACCCTGAAGCTGTTTGCCCCCCAAATTCCTTTTCTCCAGAAGATCGACCGCTTCTGCACCTCCTGGGGGATTTTTTTTTCAAGGGTTAATTAACAGATTAATAGCGTTGGAAGGGATCTTGTAGGTCATCTAATCCAACCACACCCACCCACCCCCCAAGCAGATGACCCTACACCATTTCTGACCATGGCAGTCCAGTCTCTTCTTGAAAGCTTCCAGTGATGAAGCTCCCACAACTTCTGAAGGCAACTTCTGTTCCATCGGTTGATTGTTCTCACTGTCAGGAAATTTCTCCTTAATGGGTAAGAGGTCCATGTCTGGCCATGGAAGACCATTCCCAGGTTCACTTTTGGTAAATCAGAAGCTCTTCCAAGCAAGCAACTTCTCTTGATTTTTTTTTTCTTATTTCAGCCTGTAAATCACACCAAGCAAAGATGCAGGAACAAATCATGTCACAAGTTAAAGAGTGTGATGGGGTTTAATTTACACGTGGACCATTAGCCATTTCTCTCTGATCCTTTGGTTTTTTTTCCCAGCTGGCAATGGGAATTTGCAGAGGCCCAAATGCCTGTTAAAATGGGGGCAAGGCCTCAGTCTCAGGGTAGTGTTCCTTAACTTGACTTACGTTGGTCTTCCTCCCTGCAAATACTTCCTGCTGGTGAAGAGATGATGAGAAACATCTATGGAGATTCTTCATCATCCAGATCATGGTTGTCGCAAAGGTGCTTTTTCCAAAAGAAATAGAATAGAATAACAGAGTTGGGAGGGACCTTGGGGGTCTTCTGGTCCAATCCCCTGCTTAGGCAGGAGACCCTAAATGGTGGTCCAATCTCTTCTTAAAAACTTCCAGGCAGGCTGTTCTACTGATTAATTGTTCTCCCTTTCAGGAAATTCGTCCTTAGTTCTAAGTTGCTTCTCTCCTTGATTAGTTTCCTCCCATTGCTGCTTGTCCTACCCATAGGTGCTTTGGAGAATAGCTTGACTCCCTCTTCTTTGGGGCAACCCCACTGGACTTCCTTGATTAGTTTTTTTCTATGAAAAAGTTTCACTTCTCCTCCAAGAAGCTTCTTCAGTCCAGAAAAAAGAACGGAAGAAGCTTCTTGGATGAGAAGCAAAACATTTTCAAAGAAAAGAGAAACCTAGAAGGTCCAGTTGCCTTTTGGAAAAAGCATCAATGAGAAAGGAAGTCCAAAACAATTGAGTCCAGGTGTGACAGGAAGCTGTGAGAAAAAGCAGAGGTGCACCCACAGTTTATAGTACAAGCCATAAGATGGGGAGAGGGCACTTGGATCCTCCATCCATGCCTCCAAAGTTCCATCTCTGATTGAATTTCCCACAAACTGGGGACGTGTTTCCCTGCTACACAGAGCTGGGAAATTACTAATGGTTGTGTGAAGTGTTTGTCTATCGAAAAACCCAATTCCTTCCAACCCCCTGCCCTCCAAAAAAAAACACACATCTCTCTATATGTCACCCACAAAGTACTAAGGATAGACTCCAGGCATCACAAAGTTGAGAAGATTGATGCTTCACCTTAACACCAATGATGGATAAATCTAGAGAGATGTTTTGCACAGGTTTTTGTGCTCCAGATCGTATTGCCTTTCTTCCCTGATCTTGAGAGATCCTGTGTAATTAGTCAATAGATACAGACCTACAAATAAACCCTGGTTTCCTTTAAACCAGGGTTTGTTGAATAGGCAGATCCAGCTGGGTTGAAGAGGCTTCTGGCAGGGGCAAGTTCTTTTGTTTTCAAAAGCCCTCGTGAACTGATCTCATTGTCACTACAAGATCTTATTTCGATAATATTCGTTTACTTACTTTGGCTTTTCAAGCCGGGCAAGAGGCATGTGTGTGTATGTGTTGGTGCCATTTTGGCTTTTCTTCGAACAGTCGAATCTTTAGGGTCAACTCCAGACCTGACAACATTTGGAAACCCATTTTAAAGCAGATATTTGGAAATGGAATCTCTGCATAGAAGGGAGCTATTTTCTGAGAGTGAATATTTTTCTCCAAATATCGACGGCAAGGTTCTTTTGTACCTTAGTATATATTTTGTTCGCTGTTCCACCTTCACATAAATCAAAGAAAGGGTAATTTTCTGGCCTTTTCACATGCCTGCATTTTAACATTTTAATTTACAGGTCGTTTATCACTGTTTAATATGTTTGCGGACTCCTGCTGTGGAGGTGATAACCCAGTTTTCATTTTTAATTGCCAAATGCCCTGGGTCGGAGTTCTTGAATTAATGACACAGTCAATTTCAACCAAAATGTAAATTGTCTCTTGCTCTGATGCTCAAAAGAATAATGTGTTTGTGTAACGGAATATTTACCCAGGCTGAATTTCTGTCATCTTAAAAAGTATAGCAAAAGGATTGACCCAGAAACAGAATTGGCGCTTCCCAACCTGCTTGTACAAGCATTTTTCTCTCCCTCTTGATTTCCATATCAAAAACACAACGTTTTAATAATGTCGGGACAGAAAACTGACAGGTGACGACTTGCTGATCTGAATTCGCATCGAGCTGGCAAAACAAACTTTTGAGTTTATTGCAAGCGAGAGCCAAGTTGTGTTGAATTTAATTCACCTTTCTGGCGTCTTGAGCTGAAAAGCTTAAGCATTGCTGCGATCTCTATGGTAGAAGTTGTAGCAGAGTACAGATAGTCCTTCTTACGAGCACAATGGAGCCCCAAATTTCTTGTTAAGTGAGACCGTTGCTAAAGTGAGCTTTGCCCCATTTTACGACCGACCTTTGCCACCGTTGTTAAGTGAGCCAATGCAGTTGTTTAGTCATACAATTATTAAGTGAATCTGGCTTCTCTGGCTTGTCACAGAAAGGGGATCATGTGACCCCGGGACACTTCAACTGTCATAAATGTGAGTCATTTGCCCAGCGTCTGAATTTGGATCACCTGAGCACTTACGCAATGGTCATAAGTGTGAAAAATGGTCAAAAGTCACGTTTTTTCAGTGCTGTTGTAACTTTGAACGGTCACTAAAATGAACTTGCACGCAGAGGACTACCTATAACCATGATGGAGAACCTATGGTGGCACACGGAGCCATATTGGTTGGCATGCCAGCTGATTTTTGGGCCCACCGGAAGTCGGAATCGGGTAGTTTCTGGCCTCCGGAAGGCCTCCAGGAAGGTGGGGAAGGCAGTTTTTGCCTTCCCCAGGCTCCTAGAAAGCCTCTGGAACTTGGGGAGGGCAAAAAACCAGACCTACCGTGCCATTGCGTGCCAAAAGTGGGGGGAACGCAGGGGAGGTTGTGTGTGCATGCACGGGGGGGGGGGGGGGAAGGGTGAATTATGGGTGTGGGCACACGCATACGTGACCCTCCCCCCCTGCACTCCCCCTGCTTTTGGCACACAAGGGCAAAAAGGTTAGCCATCACTGACCTATAACATTAATTACAAAAGATTTACACGCAGGTAAAAATGAATTAGTGGGCATGGAAAAATGGGTGGGATTTGATGGGCGTTAGCTAGTTCCATTATATGAGTTCTTATTACTTGTTCCACTGGCTGGGTGGTTAAATTATTGACTGAATTGGGATATTTGCACAGTGTTTGGATAATTTGCTTGACTTTAACCAAGCATGCGAACGTCATCAGTTTACAAAACCAGTGTGCTCTTATTTTTGTATGGCACATCATATTTGTCCTTTTTAAAAATGTTCTGTTGGCGTATCTGCGTTCCCAGACGTAGGTGGGCATGCAGACAAAAGCCAAATTTGATTTAACTGACCTTGAAATGTAACTCAAATTAATTTCAATTAAATACAGTTAATGTCATTGCCGCCCGCTGTGTTAAGAATTTCCTTCTTTCATGCCAAGAGGGATAAACCGGGAATAAGCAGTGGTGTCCCCAAGACTTGGGGAGGGGGGCAAAGGCAGTTTTAGGAGGCCAATTTCTGCATGTCTGGTTTGTATTAACTACATTGTGTGAATCGGGTGAAATCCAGCAGGTTCTGACAGATTCTGGAGAACCGTAGCAGAAATTTTGAGTAGTTCGGAGAACCGGTAGCAGAAATTTTGAATAATTCAGAGAACCGGTAGCGGAAATTTTGAGCAGTTTGGAGAACCGGCAAATACCACCTCTGGCTTGCCTCCGATTTTGCAATATTCTTCCCCTAGGAGTGGGGATTCTGCAGTATCCTTCCCCTGCCACGGCCACCAAACTATGCCCACCAAGCCACACCACGTCCACCAAACCACGCCCACAGATCTGGTAGTAAAGAAATTTGAATTTGACCACTGGTTAGAACTAATTACAAGAGGGTGTATAAAGCAGATCCTGATCTTGATATCACGGTGGTCATGATAAAATTCAAGGAAGAGAGCCATGGCTATCAGCTTGATAGGGGAAAAAGCAATTTAAAAAACATAAGAACAGAATTGCCAGCTTGGGAAACGAATAAGAAATAATTATTTAAAGGTGGATGCACTTAGTGGAAAGAAGAGCTCTTGAGGGTAGTGTCAGATCCTTCAACCTGCCCATTTTCAGCAAAATTGGTGAATAATAATTAAATTTATATGCCACCCAACTTCCACTAACAGCTAAGTTGATCTTCACCAAGTCAATTTGCAGCAGCCATCTCAGAGAGGGAGACAATATTTATGCAATTCCATTTACTATATTGTCGCAATAGTATTCTTTTGAATAAATAGAAAGGTCTCAAATCATTTTGAAATAGGTTTTTTGAAAAAAGAAAAAAGCAGACCAGATTTTTAGACATCCCTCTTCCTAGGCTCTTGATGTACTGTATTGGGAGGAATTTCTGTGTGGTGGGAAGAAAAACCCAGTAATAAATTGTTCTCGGTGTCAAGTCACTTCCAAAACAGCCCCATCTCTAGAAAGCATGCTTTGCATTTATACTGCCATATAAATTCCTGGAAGAAGCGTTGGAAAGAGACACGACCAAAATATTCATGGGGGCAAAAAAATAGCCCAATATATTTCTTGGTAAGAAGTATTAGCATTTTTTTTTTAAAAAAAGGATCAATTTTCCCAGCATATTTTTTTTTAATTCCAGATATATAATGCAAAAATATACAAAAATGATCTTTCATGCTTGGTCAGCGTTCACAAAAGTTGAACCGGTGTCAAGGCTCCCATGATTTCAACACCCAGAAAGAGAAGGGAGAGGCAAAGCTGATAGAATCCATCTGGCTTGGAGGGAGCCTCTCCTTGAATTGAATTCAGCGGTTCATTTACAGTTAGTCCTCGACTTACGACCATAACTGAGCCCAAAATTTCTGTTGCTAAGTGACTTTAGCCCAGTGGTGAAATCTAAACCAGTTTGCTACCGGTTCACTGGCCGTGCATGCGTGCTGCGTGCCAAGCACACACTGCACACGTGTGTGCACAGCACACACCTAAAGGACGCTTGGGAAGGTAAGTAGAACAGTGAAGGGGGAATCAGCTGTGCCGCACGATTTAGCTTTGCTCTTCTGCAGGTGCAGAATTTCCTTCTTTCTAGCAAAGCTAAACGGTTGGAGGAATCGGTAGTTAAAAAATGCTACCATTTTTTTTAAACTACCGGTTCACATGAATTGGAGCGAACCGGTAGCATTTCACCCCTGCTTTAGCCCTATTTTTACTGTATGTTCTTTCTTGCCACCATTGTTAAATGACTCTCTTCAATGGTTAAATTAGCAACACAGTTCTTCAGTGAATCTAGTTCCCCCTTGATTTAGCCTGTCAGAAGGTTGCAAAAGGTAGTCACATGACCCCGGGACATGCGACCGTCATAAACATGAGTCAGTTGCCAAGCTGAATTTTGATCACATAACTATAGAGATGCTTCGCACTTTTCTTCCTCATCTCCCTTTTACATCATGCCTTGCTGATAGTAAATCAGAAATTATGAGGCCATGGTGGCGCAGTGGTTAGAGTGCAGTACTGCAGGCTGCTTCTGCTGACTGCCGGCTGACTGCAATTCGGCAGATTGAACCTCACCAGGCTCAAGGTCGACTCAGCCTTCCATCCTTCCGAGGTAGGTAAAATGAGGACCCGGATTGTGGGGGCAATAAGCTGACTTTGTATAAAAAAGAACACTGCTTAGGGGGGGACAAAAGCCCTACTAAGCAGGTATATACAAAAGTATGAAGGCTATTGCTTAACACATTGTAAGCCGCCCTGAGTCTCCGGAGAAGGGCGGCATATAAATCGAACCAATAAATAAATAGATTCAAATTTTTTTACTACTGGTTCTGTGGGCGTGGCTTGGTGGGCATGGCAGGGGAAGGATACTGTAAAATCCCCATTCCCTCCTCACTCCAGGGGAAGGATACTGCAAAATCCCCATTTCCTCTGATCAGCTGGGATTCAGGAGGCAGAGAATAGATGGGGGCGGGGCCAGTTAGAGGTGGTATTTACCGGTTCTCCGAACTACTCAAAATTTCCACTACCGGTTCTCCAGAGCTGGTCAGAACCTGCAGAAACCCACCTCTGGATGCCAGAGAGGAAATTGAGCAAATGGGCAAATACATTTTTTTAAGACTGTTATCCTGGGTACACTTTTACCAGGGACTAACACTACTGAGTGTTTTTTTCTGAATATTATATTTAATACTAGCATTATTTATATCTAATGTTAGATGTTATGGTTTAGGGTTTCCTGCCTGAGCAGGAAGTTGGATTAGAAGACTTCCAAGGTCCCTTCCAACTTAACTCTAAATATTAGATGCCATATGACTACTATAACACTAGCCCCACCGCAAGATAGCTCAGGAACTAAGGTTGTGTCTTGGTTGACTTTTCTATTTGATGTTCAAACTGAGAGCACAATTGCTTTAAAAAAAATAATAAAAGGAAAAAATACAAGAGATTAAAACCAAATCAGTGAAAAACTGAAGAGTCAGTTCATGTCCAAAAGCAATGAGTTTTTCTACTGTTTTCAGGAACACGGGTTACACTAATTTTAAATGTAGCGTAGAAGAGGCAATAAAATGTTTCGAGCTGGGATGTCATTTGGATTACGAGCCACCTATCAGCTGAATGAACTGTGCATCGCCCCACAAGAAGCGGTCCTGTTTGAGGCTTGCTGCGTTCAGAAGGTTAATTAAAACCACTGGCTGAATGAGAAAGAAAAATCACATTAGCTGGACGGGGCTAGGCTAAAACCGTTGACAAGCTTTAAAAAAGCAATTTACTATAAGTAGCACCTGCAGAAGAGGCAATGAGCATCATCTACAGAAAGCAAAATAGTTGGAAGTCAAACTTTAATACTCATTATTTTAGCTAGGTGTGGAATAGAATAACAGAATCACAGAGTTGGAAAGGACCTTGGAGGTCTTCTAATCCAATCCCCTGCTTAGGCAGGAAATATACCAGTTAATTATTGTGCATTATTATTAAATTTCAGATTTCAAACAAGTAGCTGGGCTCATTCAATGCAGGATAAAATAATGGCAGGTCATCTAGCGGTGAGTGAATTCTGTAAATGCAGAGTGTGTTCTCTTTCACAGTGATTAATTTTGATATGAAAGTTGCAAGGAGTTATTTACTCATTCGGTGGAGGAAAGCTTTGTTCCTTCCCATTTGATCCTCATCCAGTAACAAAAATAATCTATCTCAGCATCTGCTTCTGTCCTACTATCGCAGCACCATTGAGAATGTCCTGACATATGGCATTCTTGCATGGTATGGGAGCAGCTCTGTAGCGGACAGAAAAGCTCTACAGAGAATCATTAAAACTGCCCAGAATATCATCGGACTCCAGCTACCAGCCCTGGACGACATCTTCACATCTCGCTGTTTGAGAAAGTTGCATAGCATTCTCAGAGACTCTTCCCAATCCTGCTTACCATCTTTTTGGACTGTTGCCTTCTGGCAGAAGATACAGAACAATTAAAACTCGGATCACACATTTTCTGAATCGTTTTTATACCAAAGCTATAACTGCACTCAACCATGAACTAAAGGGCCACCATCAGTGAGCTGTTGGACAGCATTACTTGGTCTGTTGTGTGGATGTTTGGATGGTTTTAGGGGTGGGGAATTGTGGTGGGTGGGAGTGTGTTTGGGGATTGTTATGTATGTTGGACCTGGTCTTTGGGTGTTAAGTGAATTTTGCTGTATGGGTATACTGTGTATACACATACAATGACAATAAAGTTATTATTAAATTGAAATGGGCAAATTGGTCTTTAAGTGAAACTGCCACTAAGTGAAACCACAATGGTGTATAATTGTAAGATGTTTTTATTTATATTTTTATGGTTTTTTTTTAATTAACCGTACCCCATATCCTCCTGGTGGTCTGACTGTATTAGACATGTGATTGATCACATTATAATTGATCACACCCATCTTAAAACGGCTAAGGTTGAGAAACCCTGGCAATAGACAAAAGATGTCTCAGCCTCTCTCCATCTGGCGGTCCTTAAACGCATCAGGACTAGAACTCCCAAAACACCCAGATTGCTGGTCCACTTCTCAAAGGCTGCCAGCCTGGGAAGCATTCATTGCAAGAACAGAAGACCTCCAAGGTCCCTTCCAACTCTTGTTATTCTATTCTATTCTATTCTATTCTATTCTATTCTATTCTATTCTATTCTATTCTATTCTATTCTATTCTATTCTATTCTATTCTATTCTATTCTAATCCCTGCTGCATTTAACTCTGCCTCTTCTTGTTCCTTGCCTGCTCCAGCCACTTTCATCCCTCCTTTTCTTCCTCTTCCTATGCATCTTGATTAGCTTATTCCAGGCTCCTGTCTACCTCTTCCTCCCCGCCCTTTCTCTCTCTCCCACTCTTTCTCTTCTTCCATTTCTCCCTTCCATTTCTTGGGCAAAGCGGCGGCCAAAACTAAAACACCCGGAACGTTGCGAGCGGGAACCTCGCGCTCAACCCGGGCGGGTTTTAGGGAAGGACCCGCGCGCATGCGCAGAGCCGTCTTTGCCCGGGCTTTAAAAATAATATTGGGTTTTTTTGTTTTTTGTTTTTTGGTCGGGTCTTTGTTCTTTCCTCCTCCCGAGTAAACCCGGCTGTGGGGCGGGAGAGAAGGGCGGGATGTCCTCGGCGGGGACGGAAAGCTTGCTGCGGCAGGCCAGGTAGGAGGAAGAAGAGAGGGAGAAAGGAGGAAGCTTTGCCTAAACCAGCTTTCCCATCTGCTGGCTGGCATCTAGCCAATCCTAGGTCCATCCTGGCTTGTGCAGGTCGCCCTGGCTGGCTGAGCGTTGTCGGGCCGCCCTCCTGGAGCACAGAGATCCCCACCAGCTTCTGCCCAATGCTTTGACCCAAGGAGCTCAGCCTCTCTGCTCTGGGGGGATCCATGGTTCCCCCTCTGAGCTGGCAGACGTTTCATGACCCAACTAGGCAACATCATCAGTATTAAAAGGGTATCTGGAGAGGAGTAGGAATAGGATTATGGGGTTGTTTTATTTATTTATTTATTATTAATTAATTAATTAATTACATGTATTTATATGCCGCCCTTCTCCCGAAGGACTCAGGGCGGCAAACACAAGTTAAGAAACATGTACAATAAAATCGCACTTTAAATCAAATAACTAATTAATGATAAATAATAAACCCAGAATCAGAGTCAGACTATTTGCTTGAACAGCCAAGTCTTCAGCTCCCGACGGAAGGAGCGGAGATCAGGAGCCGTCCGGAGCTCGGTAGGTAATTCATTCCAGAGGGTGGGAGCACCCACAGAGAATGCCCTACCCCTGGGCACCGCTAGATGACATTGGCTCGCCGTCGGGACCCTTAGGAGAGCGGCCCTATGTGAGCGAACAGGACGGTGGGAAGAAGGCAGGTTTTCTTGGCAAGGTTTTCATCTGCAGGTTTTCATCTGCAGTTTTCTTGCAGATGTGTCATGTTGCAGATGTTTCATGTTGACTCAAGTGTGCACACGCACACTTGAGTCAACATTCATTGCATGCGACTGCCTGAACAAGTCCTTGCAGTTTTCTTGGCAAGATTTTCAGAAATAATTAGGCTTTTTTTTTCCTTCCTAGAAGAAGGTACATCATGCTCGTAAATTGAGGACTACCAATAATTGGGTGTTTGACCAACATTGACTTTGAATTGTATCAAATACGGCATTTCTTAACTTGTCAATTCCTCTTCCCTCTTAGAGAGCTCCAGGATGATGAATTTCAAAAATTCACTTCTCGGATCTCAGGCTTCCTCCAAAATCAAGACTTTGGAAATGAAACGGTTGATTCCTTGCGAAGGCTATTCCTTATTGTCTCGACCACCAAATACAGTCAGAAGTGAGTGAGAAACAGCACCGCATATTGACATGTATTATACTTTGCGGAATTTATTTTCCTAATCAGATTTACTGATTGATAATATCTAGCCAACATTCTTTTAAAAAAAAAATTAAAGGAATTAAGACGGGCATCTGAAATCAGGATTTTGTGATTGAGAACAATGGTGGGGGGAGCGGGAATTCTAGAAAATAAAATGAAAGTAGTAACTACATTCAGATACGCTTTTTATTCTGGAAGATTTTTTTATGGGGAAACTTCAAGTAGATGGCACGTTGTTCAGGCATTTCTGTTACTCTTTTTGTTCCTTTCGATGACTTTACTTGTAGATTGGAGGACAAACTTGTTCAGCTTCTGCAAACAACCCTATACCTACCAAAGTCTCCTAAGCAAATCCAGATACTTTGCAGTGCCATATTGAGAGAGGTATCATTTTCCAATGATTTATCTCTGCCTTTGGATAAGTTCCGGGACACCAGGCTGTTGAGTTTAACTTTCTCCATTGTACAATCCCAAGTAAGCAAAGATTATTATTATTAGTAGTAGTATCTTTTATTCATTAAACATGAAACTCAGTCAACTGAACATTTAAAAATACATCACAAATACCATTGACTGGTACTAATGGTTGATACGGGTTGCTGCCAGTGTCCTAGGTATCAACCAAGTATCTTCTTAAAATATATGATGTTCCGGGTTTTTTGCAGTTCCGTTGGTGTTATTGCAGGAAGCTGCAATTTCTTGATGTGTTTAGTGAAATTCTTGGACATGAGACCAAGTGCCCCAATGACAATGGGTATCACTGTTACATGTTTCATCCATAGCCATGTAGTTTCGATGGCCAGGTTGCAATATTTCATGATTTTTTCCAGTTCTTTTTCTTTGACTCTGGCATCTCCTGGTACAGCAATATCAATAAATTGTATGCTTCGGCCCTCAACAACTGTGATATCTGGCATGTTGTGTTCCAAATGACGATCTGTCTGTATTCAAAAGAATAATTATTAGAATAATTAGAATAATTCTAGAATTATTATTAT
This sequence comes from Masticophis lateralis, assembly GCA_030761175.1. NCBI lineage: Eukaryota > Metazoa > Chordata > Lepidosauria > Squamata > Colubridae > Masticophis > Masticophis lateralis. Next base: position 3,863,246 of record JAUDYJ010000013.1, read on the forward strand.
TTTCCAATTTACTTTTTTTCCCAAATTGATTCTATCTGAGTGGTCGCTAGGAGTCAAAAACAGCACATAATCAACTCTGCTCCAGTTGTCCACTAACACTTTTAACAACTTTCAGTCCTATCGTAGGTAATCAAGCAGTAGCAAAACAGCCAAACAGTAATATTGCATAGTGAAATATGGCTGTTTCCTTTATTTTTTATTTTTTTAAAAGCTGGTTTTGCAATTGTTTTGCGTTTGACCTCTGCCCCCTCCCCGCCTTTAGATGTTGGACATGATAAACCAGCAGATGTGGAATGAATGTTTTTTAATGCTTTCTTTAAGCTCCCCCGGGTGGTGAAAATGGATATTTTTCAAAAATTCTAGAAATCCACAAAAAAAAACCTTAAAAGAGCTTCTTTTTTTCTTTTCTTTTTTTTTGCATTGGGGTTCTTAATTGGCACGTGAATCCCTAAGATAACCTCTCCAGAATTCAGATAGCTTTCTGGATTGTTCCGATTCAATTCTGCTGTTGGATATCAAATCATTGCTTTGCCCAAAGTGCAATCAGAAGACAACCGTTGAAGAAATGGGGCAGCACGTGGTGAAAATCCTGGAAGGCAGGCTGCCTGAAGATCAGAGCGCACGCCCTCTTCTCCCCATGCTTTCGAAGGTCATCGGTTCTGCGCCGCTGAGCCTGAACGAAGGTGAATATATCTGAATTCTAAAATGGTCAGGCAACTTCTCAATCCCCCGTCAGTCTTTCATCTTTCATTGAGCGGCTGCTTGCCTGGGACGCTTGGACTAAGAATTGCCTGAATTAAAATAAAACAAAAGATGAAGAGTTGTAAATACCACCTGCAGTCTCTTTAGGAGCCGAGGTGGCGCAGTGGTTAGAGTGCAGTACTGCAGCTACTTCAGCTGACTGCTAGTTCAGCAGATCAGCGGATCAAATCTCACCGGCTCAAGGTTGACTCAGCCTTCCATCCTTCCGAGGTGGGTAAAATGAAGACCCAGATTGTTGGGGGCAAGAGGCTATTTAGTATACTGTCTTTGGTGTAAGCCGCCCAGAATCCTGGGAGAGTGGGCAGCATAGAAATATGACTAATAATAAAATAATAACAATAATAATAGTTGCATCTTTCTTTTGGGTTCCTAGACCAGATCAACCTGATCAGCAAAAGGATGGTGGATTGGCTGAGGTACGCCAGCCTTCAGCAAGGAGTGACCCCGGCAACAGGTGGCTTTTTCAACCCAAGAGGAAAACAGGTATTCAACCCACGCTGTCAGGGTTCCAAGGAACAACGCCAACAAAATAAAACTCTGAGGCCTGAGGTTCCTCAAAGTTCCAATTTTATTAGAGATGTCATGTTGGCACATCTTGGAAAACCTGAATCTGAAAGCTTCCAGGTTTTTCCCACCCAGCTAAGAATTCACAGCCCTGCCCCACACCCACAAGTTCATCACATTGTCCAATCAGCTCTTCACACTTCACTGGATACAATCTTCAGGGAGTCTCCATCAGATGCAGGCAAAAGTCCTTGAAGATGGAATGTTGTTATGACTCACTTTCTACCGGCCCAAAAACAACCCCTTCCCAACTTCCCCAGCTAAAATATGTGGCAGTTTTGAAGCAGAAAGAAAATTGTCTTCCAAAACTTGACACACGCTTTATGACCTTTATGACGTGGTGTGGAGACAATAACTTGGCCCTTAACACCAATAAGACCAAGGAGCTTATAGTGGACTACAGAAGGAATGGATCAGACATCCAGCCCTGGCTTATCAATGGAGACCGAGTGGAGCAAGTGGCCAATTTTAAATTTCTGGGTGTTATCATAAAAAGAAGAGCCGACCTGGAGCTCTCACATTGCAGCCCTGGTCAAAAGGGCCTAGCAGAGATTCTACTACCTGAGACTTCTCAGGAAACAACAACTGAAGGAAAAACTGCTGATGACCTCCTACCGCTCCACTATAGAGAGTATTTTAACTTACTTGCACTTGTGTGTGGTTTGCCCATTGCACAGTGGCAGATAGGACAGCGCTCCAGAGGGTCAACGTCATTGCCCAGAGGATCATTGGTTGACCCCTCTCTTCTCTTTGGAAGAGCTTTATTTATTTATTTATTTAAATTTATATGCCGCCCTTCTCCCCCAAGGGACTCAGGGCGGTGGACAGCCGAAAATTTAAAACAACGTACAGTATAAAAATTAAAATAGCTAAAAATAAATTAAAATAATTGGCCTCCCAATTTAAAACCCCAAGGCTATACAATTAAAAACTAACCCATAAAAACCTATTTAGGCTAGGCCGGTTTGCTGAAATAAAAATGTCTTCAGGGCCTTACGGAAGATGCGGAGATCCGGGATCCGTCGTATTCCGGGAGGGAGCTCGTTCCAGAGGGCGGGTGCTCCCACAGAGAAGGCTCTCCCCCTGGGGGCTGCCAGCCGACAGTGCTTGACTGATGGCACCCTGTGAGAACGTATTGGCCGATGGGAGGTTATCGGTAGCAGAAGGCGGTCTCGTAAATAGCTTTATAGCTTTATAGCTCCTGCTGCCTTAAGAAAGTTCAAAACATTCATAAAGATCCATCTCATCTCATGGTGCATGAGGCTGACTAGGCCACGCCCACCTAGCGACTGGGCAGAGAACCCCTTACTAAAATTTTTGAAGACCATCCCTTGATTGCCTTGCCTGGCTGGAATTGGGTAACCCCTTTGATTAATCATTGGGACTCCTCGCATTCAAGCCTGGAGTTACTGTCCCTGCCTTTTTTTTTTTGTCGCTCCCCAAATTCTACCACTTCTTCTGCCTTTTGTCTTTTTCCCAGCCTGGCCCCATCACCGAGGTGGACGGCACGGTGGCCACCGACTTTTTCACCGTGTTGTCGGTGGGCCAGAATTACACGGAGGACCAATGGCTCAACATGCAGGCTTTTTCCATGCTGAGGAAGTGGCTCCTGTGTTACAGGAGTGACACATCAAGCAATCCCAATTCAGGTGAGGGTTTTTCTTTAGGGCTCCGTGTGGAAGAGAAATGGGAATTTCCAAATCCATGGAAGCAGAGGTGGGTTTCAGCAGGTTCTGACCAGTTCTGGAGAACCGGTAGTGGAAATTTCGAGTAGTTCAGAGAACTGGGAGTAAAAATTCTGACTGGCCCTGCCCCCATCTATTCTCTGCCTCCCGAATCCCAGCTAATCGGGAGGGAATGGGGATTTTACAGTATCCTTCCACTGGAGTGGGGAGGGAATGGGGATGTTACAGTATCCTTCCCCTGGAGTGGGGAAAAAATGGGGATGTTACAGTATCCTTCCCCTGGAGTGGGGAGAAAATGGGGATTTTACAGTATCCTTCCCCTGGAGTGGGGAGGGAATGGGGATTTTACAGTATCCTTCTGCTGGAGTGGGGAGGGAATGGGGATTTTACAGTATCCTTCCGCTGGAGTGGGAAGGGAATGGGGATTTTACAGTATCCTTCTGCTGGAGTGGGAAGGGAATGGGGATTTTACAGTATCCTTCCCCTGGAGTGGGAGGGAATGGGGATTTTACAGTATCCTTCCCCTGGAGTGGGGAGGGAATGGGGATTTTACAGTATCCTTCCCCTGCCACATCCATGATGCCACGCCCACCAAGCCACACCCACAGAACCAGTAGTAAAAAAAATCTGAAACCCACCACTGCATGGAAGCATTTGGGTTCTGGGTTCCAGGAAAAGATGGGCCTTCCTATCGAAAGACTGGTGGGCAAAATTTCTGGGAATTAAATGACAAAATCCCTCTTGCTTATCTTAAAAACGCTGGACTTTTTAAAGAAGAGACTGACAGCCGTTTGTCTGAAATATCGGCAAACAGGCCGTTTCCAGCCTCTGGAGGCCTCCGGTGAGGGGAGATGGGAAGGCCGTTTTTGCCCTCCCCAGGCTCCTAGAGAGGCTCTGGAGCCTTGGGAAAGCAAAAAACGGGCCCACCATGCCATCGCGTGCCAAAAGTGGGGGGAGCGGGGGGGAGTCCCATGCGCATGCACGGGGGGGCAGGGCGCATATAATTATGGGTGTGGGCCTCCTGCGCTCCCCCCGCTTTTAGCACGTGATGGCAAAAAGGTTAGCCATCACGTTTCCTGCTTGAGACGGGGTTGGACTAGAAGACCTCCAAGGTCCCTTCCAATTCTGGTACTCTGTCGTCTTACTAATCTTGTTGTCAGGGTTCCAAGTAATAGACCCATAGCAAGCACAACTCCAAAGCAGGTGGATTCCTCAAAGAATAGCTTTATTGGATGTATCATATTGGCACAGACCTGATGAAAACCTGCTCTGAAGAGTCCCGCGGTTTTCACCTAACTTTCCACTTTCTCAAAACAAATCAGCCACATTGTCCAATCACGGCTCTGTCTGGTTGCCTGGTGACGTCGCTCCTCCTTCCTCTGACCAGGTGCAAGGATGTCCTTGGTTCCCAAGGGAAAGTATTTTGTTTTGGCTAATGAAAGTCCCAGCTGTCTCAAATCCCCCCCCACCTCCCTATCCCTCCGCTCCAGTGTGGCAGGACTGAAGCTCCAAGACGGCTTCGGTCAAGGTCAGCTTCAGAGTTGACCCCTTGTCCTGCCTCGCCTTGTCCTCTTCCCTTACAGACGATAAGTCAGAGGTGGATGGTTCTCTCGTGTCGATGGTCTCTGTCACATCCACCTCAAGTCGCCTCCTGTCTCCCAGGGAACGTCTAAGAGAAAAGGCCTTTGAGTACTGCCAGCGTCTCCTGGAGCAGAGCAATCGTCGTGAGTTGTCCTAGGCGGCAGGGGGCAGGGATTGGGTACAGGTAATCCTCGGTTTACAATAGTTCCTTTAATGACCATTCAGAAGTTACAATGGTGCTCAAAAAATCGACTTAGGAACGTTTCCCACTATTTTTTTTTAATTAGATTTATATGCCGCCCTTTTCCGGAGACTCAGGGCGGCTTACAATGCGCCAAGCAATAGCCTTCATACTTTTGTATATTTATACAAAGGCAGCTTATTGCCCCCACAAACTGGGTCCTCAATTGACCTACCTTAGAAAGGATAAAAGGCTGAGTCAACCTTGAGCCTCGAACTTGCAATAATTGCAGACAGCTGAATGTTAATAACAGGCTACTTAGCCTGTTGTGCTATCTGAGACTATTATGACCTTTGCAGCATCTCCCTGACCAGGTGATCAGAATTCAAACGCTTGGCAACTGACTCACATTTATGACGGTTGAAGTGTCCCAAAATCCCCTTTTTCTGATCTTCCAGCTAGCAAAGTTCACGGGGAACCCAGATTCACTAGTGACTCACTTATCAACTGCAGTGATCCACTTAACAACTCAGCCAAGATAGGTCGTAAAATGGGGCAAAATTCACTTGACAAATGTCTCTCTTACCAACAGAAATGTAGGGCTCAACGATGGTCGTAAGTCGAGGACTACCTATATAGAGTTGGCAACTTAGCAGACTTTTGACATGCTGACTTTCGAACGTTACAACAGTGCTGAAGAGAATGTGGCTTACGGCCAGGCCTCACACTTACGACCATCGCAACGTCTCTGCGGCAACGTCACGATTCAAGCACTTGGCAACCAGCACGCGTTTAGGATTGTTGCGGTATCCTATGGTCATGCGATTGCCTGTTCTGCCCCAGCTAGGGACCCCAAAGAACGCAGCACACACAAAGTCTGTACAAAGCTTAATTTACGAAAATAACTCCATCTTTTTCAACCAAGGCTGTTAATAAACTTTCTTAACAGCCTACAAGAATTCTAAGATAAGGTAATTGCAGTCTTACTAGATTTGGCAGAAAGCCCAGAAGCAATTTTGCAGAGAATCCAGACGCGAAGGAGAGTGAACTAAAGTTGTTCCCTGCAAATTGTTTCAGTCGGCATTCCTCCTTAAATAGGCTAAGGGAGTGGCCAATTAGCCCCAAGCCTTACTCTCGAGGAGACCTCCTCCTGAGGAGCCACTCCTGCCTTTTGGCCGCTCTGCGCGCCCGTGCATCGAGAAGAGGCTCTTCCTCTTCATCCTCTTCACTTAAAGGAGCTTCTGGAGGTTCTGAAGGCCCTGGCTGAATCCCTGCCTCTGGCACCATATCTTCTCCAGCCTCCTCACTGTCCGACTCGAGCGCCAGCTGCGCAGGCTGCTGGCGCAGCACCACACCAGTCTCCTCACTGTCAGAATCAGCCACAATCTGCACAGGCCGCTGACGGGCCACAACACTGCCATTCGCTTAAGGACCACGGTGATTTGCTCAATAATCATAAAACCGAGGGCAGTCTATAATGCCTCGCTTAGCAACTTGCTAAGGATGAATTTCCCGGCCCCCATTTGTCATAAGTTGACAATTCTCTTCCTTGCCGCTGAATGGGGTTTAGGATCAAAGCGAGTGGAGTTTGGCACCTTGCAAACTCACCCACTGTGCTTGTTGATGGTTCGTCGCACGAAAAGTATCAGGCAGGACTTGATCCTGGAGTCAAAAAGTTCTCCATCCTCCCGGCCAGGAGTCTGAATGCAGTTCCTTTCTTTGTTATTCCTCAGGGGCTCTAAAGAAAACAGACGGGGAGCTGCAAAAAGCCGTAAGTATCGCCAAGGAATGGGACTACTAGGGTTTAGCACAGAGGTGTCAAGCACAAGGCCCGCGATGTGATTGGATCTGTCCCGCGAGGCTGTCCTGGAAAATGTAAGGAGCCGTCCTGCGTCGTTTCGGGCCAGTCTACCCACGATTGGTCGTCACGATGTGAAAAAGATGTTGAGACTCTAGAAAAGACTCCAGACTCTAGAAAGAGTGCAGAGAAGAGCAAGAAAGATGATTAGGGGACTGGAGGATGAAACATATGAAGAACAGTTGCAGGAACTGGGTATGTCTAGTCTGATGAAAAGAAGGACTAAGGGAGACATGATAGCAATGTTCCGATATCTCAGGGGCTGCCCCAAAGAAGAGGGAGTCAAGCTCTTCTCCAAAGCACCTGAGGGCAGGACAAGAAGCAACAGGTGGAAACTCATCAAGGAGAGAAGCAACTTAGAACTAAGGAGAAATTTTCTGACAAATTCCCAATGCAAAGGGACATTGAGCCAGCATTGCATCACTCTGGTCTATCCAATGCAAAGAGGAAACATGCCAGTAGTTTGGGAAGTGGCATCAAGCTGGCCACACCCACCCTGTCGGCCACTCACCCCTATCCCCTAGGTCGGGTGTCAGCAACCTGCAGCTCCGGAGCCAAATGCAGCTCTTTGGGCCCTCTGCTGTGGCTCCCTATCAGGTGATCCTGGCTGGCCCTGCCCCTCGCCCTCCCCTCCCAGTCTCTCCTTGCCTGGCCTGAGAAGGTAAGGGTAACTGCGGGGGATGAAGAAGTGGCCGGGGCAGAGACAGAGATACAGAGAGAGGGAGAGAGAGAGAGAGAGACAGAGAGTGGGGGAGAGAGAGGGAGGGGAGAGGGAGGGAGAAAGAGAGATGTCAAAAGGGTTTTGTGGTTCCTGATGTTTTTTAAGAACCGGTTCTCTGCCCTAATGATTGGTTGGGTAGGCGTGGCCAGAGGGGTTGCGTCATGTGACTGGTGAAAGTGAGTGATGTAAGTTGGCCACACCCACCCAGCTTTTGTGGCTCCCGGTGTTTTCTTTTCTGTGGGAAACGGGTCCAAATGGCTCTTTGAGTATTTAAGGTTGCGACCCCCACCCCCGAGGTCAACCACAGCGCTGATGCGGCCCTCAATGAAATGGAGTTTTGACACCCCTGGTTTAGCAGGAACCGAGAACTGGACAAGACGGGACTTTTGCTCTCTCTTTTTCCCTTCAGTGTCTCATCGAAGCGGTCACCATTATGGACATCCTCTGCCAGCACGACTCTTCTTACGTCTACCGCTCCCTCTCCTGCCTGAAAAATCTCCATGGACGGATCAGCGGAGATCCTTCTTGCGCCCGCGTGCTGATTCCCATCGCCCAGTTTTTCCTAAATCACAGTGAGTGAGGAACGCCGGATTGGATGCTCCATTTAGGGACTTCTTTTTAAAATATTTTTTTTAAATGTTGACCCCTTCCCTCCTTTCAGTGGTGAAATGTAAAATTTACTACCGGTTCTGTGGGCGTGGCTTGGTGGGGTGGTAATGTGACTGGGTAGGCGTGGCCAATTTTTTTTTTTTTTTTTTTTACATTTAAAAACATTTTTTCTACAAAAAATGTAGACCCTTGGGGGTCTTCTAGTCCAACCCCTGGCCAAGCAGGAGACCCTATATCTCTTGAAGTCTTCTCCCAATATTGGAGCATTCACAACTTCTGGAGTCAATTCGTTCCACTGATTAATTGTTCTAACTGTCGGGAAATTTCTCCTTAGTTTTAGGTTGCTTCTGTCCTTGATGAGTTTTCATCCGTTGCTTCTTGTCCTGCCCTCAGGGGCTTTGGGGAATAGCTTGACTCCCTCTTCTTCAGGGCAGCCCCTCAGATATTGGAAGGCTGCTATCATGTCTCCCCTAGTCCTTCTCTTCATTAAACTAGACACACCCAATTCCAGCAACCGTTCTTCATATGTTTTTGTCTCCAGGCCTTTAATCAGCTTAGTTGCTCTTTTTCTTTGCAATTCGGCCCCAACTGGAACTGCGTCGGTGTTTAAACTATTGCTTCGTCAACCAGGTGAGACGGCAGCTGTGGACTCCGAAGCAGTTTATCGGCATCTCTTCACCAAAGTTCCTGCTCAGCTCTTCCACAACCTCATGCTGGCTTACGAGTTTCTCCAGTTCTGCCGGCAGAACGTTGGACTCTTCACCGAGAATCTCGGCATCTTCCGACAAAGCACCCCAAATCTATTCAAGGTACCAGACCCCGGACTCTTTCGTCCTTCTAAATTTTCGACCTCCATATAGGAGCATCAGAATAGAATGGAATGGAATGGAATGGAATGAATGGAATGGAATGGAATGGAATGGAATGGAATGGAATGGAATGGAATGGTGTAGAGTAGAGTAGAGTAGAGTAGAGTAGAGTAGAGTAGAGTAGAGTAGAGTAGAGTAGAGTAGAGTAGAGTAGAGTAGAGTAGAGTAGAGTAGAGAATGAAGGGATAGGATAGGATAGGATAGGATAGGATAGGATAGGATAGGATAGGATAGGATAGGATAGGATAGGATAGGATAGGATAGGATAGGATAGGATAGGATAGGATAGAATTTTTTTATTGACCAAGTGTCAATAAAAGTGTGATTGGACACACAAGGAATTTGTCTTGGTGCATACGCTCTCAGTGTACATAAAAAGAGAAGATACATTCATCAAGGAACAACACTTAATAATAGTCATAGGGAACAAATAAGCAATCAAATCATACTAGGAAACAGTCAATATAAATCGTAACGATACCAGCAACAGGATTACAATCATACAGTCATAAGTGGGAGGAGATGGGTGATCTGCAGGAGGCATTTGCCAATTTTGACACACACACACACACACACATCCATCCTGTGGGTGCCTTTGCCACCTTCTAAGGTCCCATAACTTCCACATTTCTGCAAGAACCCCAGAAACGTTGCCAAAAAAAAAAAGAAAAATCTGGCAGTATGGTTTACTGTGATTTTGGCCTGGGAAACACACTTAAACATTAGCTTTTTAAGAGTCTTAACTGAATTTTTAAAAACCTTGCAAACTCAAAGAGAAGCAACGAGAATTTCCTTTTGGGAATTTCTTTCTCTGTTTTTCTGGATCCCCTCTGCTTTCTTCTTCAGAACCTAGATCTCTTTGAGATCTTCCAAGAAATGGATCTTCATCTTACTTCCCTTTGCAGTTCCTGGCTTGGAATAGCCCAGCTCTGATCGTTGATTACACAGATCTTTTACCAGCCCTGCTTAGTCCGGAGAATGCCTTGGAGATGTTCCACTTGTTGCTTGACCTTCCGTGTTTGACTGCCGCACTGGACACCCAGCTGAGGTACTTTGAATGTCGCTGATCAACTTGTAAAGACCTCTTTCTATTCCGGTTCTCGTGATGGAAAAGTCCAAAGAGGTTTCTCATCATTTAGGGGTCACTCACTTAACCGTCACTAACTTAACAAGTGTGGTGAGAATAGAATAGAATAGAATAGAATAGAGTAGAGTAGAGTAGAGTAGAGTAGAGTAGAGTAGAGTAGAGTAGAGTAGAGTAGAGTAGAGTAGAGTAGAGTAGAGTAGAGTAGAGTAGAGTAGAGTAGAGTAGAGTAGAGTAGAGTAGAATAGAATAGAATAGAATAGAATAGAATAGAATAGAATAGAATAGAATAGAATAGAATAGAATAGAATAGAATAGAATAGAAACAAATGGTTATCCAACACCTTCTTAAAATCTTCCAGTGTTGGAGCATTCACAACTTCTGGAGGCAAGATGTTCCTTGAGTAATTGTTCTAACTGTCAGGAAAGTTCTCCTTAGTTCTAAGTTGCTTCTCTCCTTGGTTAGTTTCCACCCATTGCTTCTTGTTCTGCCCTCAGGTACTTTGGAGAATAGTTTGGCTCCCTCTTCTTTGTGGGAGATATTGGAAGACTGCTATCATGTCTCCCCTAGTCCTTCTTTTCATTACACTAGACATACCTAGTTCCAGCAACCATTCTTCATATGACTTCTCCCTAGATCTGTCTTGACCCCACTATCCGAGAGATCCACCATAGATCCGGCTTCAAAACCTGTTACCAGCCTGGAGGCCTTCCACCACCCTCAATACCGGGGCCTTTTCCATTATCTCCTGAGGGTTGAGTCCACTCCAGCTGACCCTGGCAGGTAATCGTCCAGATTAAGCCTTTTTAAAAAAAATTCAACGTGGCTAGTTTACTCGGCCTTGTGTGGTGAATTGTGCCTTGCATTGTTTGATTGTCCTTAGGCTGACTCCTCTCCGGCAGCTTTTGGGATCCCTAGCCAGTCACCCTCGGGTTGGGCAATGTGCCAACAGCGTCCCAGTCTTACTGCAGCTCTTCTTCAAGTTGGTGTCCAAGGTAAGGTTCCCATCGCCACAGTGCTTTAGTCTGCTGAGCCACCAGCCCCCTCCTCCTCCTCCTCCTCCTCCTCCTCCTCCTCCTCCTCCTTCTAATTTGATTTATATGCCGCCCTTCTCCGGAGACTCAGGGCGGCTTACAATGCGCCAAGCAACAGCCTTCATACTTTTGTATATTTTTATACAAAGTCAGCTTATTGCCCCCACAAACTGGGCCCTCCATTTACCTACCTTAGAAAGGATGGAAGGCTGAGTCAACCTTGAGCTTCAAACTTGCAATAATTGCAGACAGCTGAATGTTAATAACAGGCTATTTAGTCTGTTGAGCTATCCAGGCTCCTCAGTTCCCACAATTGTTCATTCCAGCTGCATGTCCATGGAGATTCTCAGTCATCCAGGTCAGGGTTGTCCAGAAGGTGCTTTTTAAAGAGACAACTGGACTTTCTGGTTTTTGAAGAGCTGAAGAAGCCTCTTGGATAAGAAGCAAAACGTCTTCAAAGAAAAACCAGAAAGTCTAGTTGCCTCTTGAAAAAGCACCTTTCCAGCTGGATCATTGCTGGCCACATCAAATTACATCAACCTGATTTGAACCCAGATTTTCCTAGTCTTCATTCAAGATTTCTTCCCTTGAAAGACATCAGGAATCAACATTCACGGTTTGTTTACTCGGGCAACATCTGCAGCATTAAACATCAGCCTTAAGATAGTGATAATATTTAGCCACGAGGTAAACAATGGGGAAGGATGCTTCATGCGTTCCTCTCTGGCTTTGTAAAAATCAATCTCAAATCTTCGTCTTGCTAAAGGAGCTATTTTACAAAGCAGCTGCAGCCCTGAAGACGAAAAAAATTATAAGATGCCCTCAAGACCTTCACTGATGGGACACGGTGACTCAATGGCTAAGACGCTGAGCTTGTCGATCGAAAGGTCGGCAGTTCAGCAGTTCGAATCCCTGGCGCCGCGTAACGGAGTGAGCTCCCGTGACTTGTCCCAGCTTCTGCCAACCTAGCAGTTCGAAAGCACTTTTTTAAAAATGCAAATATAAAAGTAGGGACCCCCTTTGGTGGGAAGGGAATGCCTTTGGCGTTGAGTCATGCCGGCCACATGACCACGGAGACGTCTTCGGACACTGCTGGCTCTCTGGCTTTGAAACGGAGATGAGCACCGCCCCCTAGAGTCAGGAACAATTAGCACAGATGTTCAAGGGGAGCCTTTCCCTTTCCAAGACCTTCACATCAGGTTTGCTTGCAATGGATCCGGGGTAAATTCTGATGAAAGACAAATGTGAAGTTTTCAGGAGAGGCCAAAAGGGAGGAGAATTCACCACCACCACCACCAAAAAAAACCCTTTTGTTTCTAGCTCTTCTTTATTTTACAAGTTCAAAAAAGGAAAGAGAAAACTGAAGAAAACATTCGCTAAAAAATGTGTTGCAACAATGACCGAGGCAATAAAACAAAATAATAATAACAGGCTGCTTCTTTTGAACTTCTTTTCCAGTTTGCAGATGAAACTCTTGCCAAGAAGCTGATCTTGGCAGCCCTGGAGAGGAGTGATCAGCTTTACGAGATCCCCGGGTTCAAGGCCGAAGTGTTCAGGTGAGTAGAGGTTTTTCTAAATCGGGATAGAAAGAGCCAGGAGCTTGAAATGGATCAGCCCAGAGTGACTTCTACTGCAAACCTCTTCAGAAACGAGTTGATTTTGGTCCTCTGCTTGATCCTTAGTTTGGGGTTGTCCAGGAACTCCCTGCCTCTCTTTGGGGAGCATCTTCAAAGTATGAGCCATGGTGGTGCAATGGTTAGAGGGCAGCACGGCCGGCTGACTGCCGGCTGACTGCAATTTGGCAGAATCTCACTGGGCTCAAGGTCGACTCAGCCTTCCATCCTTCCGAGGTGGGTAAAATGAGGACCCAAAATTGTTGGGGGCGAGAGGCTGACTCTGTAAACTGCTTAGAGAAGGCTGTGAAGCACTGTGAAGCGGTATATAAGTCTAAGTGCTATTGCCCTTCCTTCCTTCCTTCCTTCCTTCCTTCCTTCCTTCCTTCCTTCCTATGGGGACACAATGATTAGAATATTTCAGGCTAATTCTGCCCACTGCCAGGAGTTTGATCCTGACCAGCTCAAGGTCAATTCAGCCTTTCATCCTTCCGAGGTGGGTAAAATGTGGACCCAAAAATTGTTGGGGGCAATAGGCTGACTCTCTAAACCGATTACGCAGGGCTCTAAAGCACTGTGAAGTGGTATATAAGTCTTAATTGTTATTTTCCTTCCTCCTTCCTTCCTTCCTTCCTTCCTTCCTTCCATGAGCCATTGTGGCCCAGTGGTTAGAATGCAGTATTGCAGGCTAATTCTGCCGACTGCAAGGAGTTTGATCCTGGCCAGTTCAAACTTGACTCAGCCTTCCATTCTTCAGAGGTCAGTAAAATGAGGACCCAAAATTGTTGGGGGCAAGAGGCTGACTCTGTAAACTGCTTAGAGACGGCTGAAAAGGCACTGTAAAGCGGTTTATAAGTCTTAAGTGCTAGTGCTATCTACGTTTTCTCAAGAGTCTCTCTTCCCCCGGCAGAGTGATGAGTTCTCAGCTACAAGTCTTGTGCAAGCAGCACCCATCCTTGGTGGTGGAGCTGTCCAAAGCACTTCTGGAGTTTTCGGGAACAGTGTCCAACATTCAGACCAAGGAGGACCTCTTCATTCACGTGGTAAGGAGAGACTTCCATGACTGCCCACCCCCCTCCACCCAAATCATCCCCTGGCCCTTTTCCATCAGGAAACCATAAAGTCATTCTTGAATTCAGTGATTTTTTTTTCCCCCCGGACTACATGTTCCTCTCTGTCGGTCATGCCACCGGGAGAAGTAGCACTAAAGATTATTTCCCACTGACATCCTAACGAGATGGTCCATGGATCCAGATTGGCATTAGCTCAATTTTGGAAAACTGATCAACTGCCAACAGACCAACGAATAATTCAAAAAAAATCTATAATTGCGTGGAAATGGATAAATTAACGTTCAGATTGAAAGATAAGGCAGACTCAAAATATTGTATAGTATGGGATAAATGGTACGACTGGATAATTAGGAGAGATGAGAGCAAATGCAAAATTCTGAATGATAACCAAAAAAACCCCAAAAAATACACCGTCAACAAGATAACAGATATGTGACTAAAGTCACTGTTTCTTTTTAGGTAGAGTTGTTTATATTGACATAGTTGTGTTTTGTCTATATATGGTGTACTATTTTGTTTTTATATGTTTAATAAAGTTTGTTTTTTAAAATTGAAAAAAAAAAGAGGTGGTCCATGGAACAGTTGCAATTCGGCCACGACTAGTCAACCGAATGAGTACAGGCAGTCCTTGATTTACGACCACAATAGATCTCCCCCCCAACATTTCTGTTGCTAAGCAAGACATACTAAGGGAGTTTTTCTCCCTTTTCACGATCTTTCTTGTCCCGGCTATTAAGCGAATCATTGCAGTTGCTAAGTTAGTAAAGTGGCTTCCATTGCTTGTCAGAAAGTCACCAAATAGGGGCGGATGACGCAGGGCCACTGTGACCGTCATAAATACGAGTCCATTGCCAAGTGTCTGAATTTTTTTTTTTAGAAAAAAATAATTTTTATTAAATAGTTTTGGGGTAGGTTTTTTTTTTAAACAAAAAAGAATATTTTACAATGTTCTTCTTTTCAACAATTTCGCATCGGTGAACATTTCTTATGTACCCATTTTTTTCTCCCTTATTTCAATTTATCCTTTATACAATATAATTCTAATATTGATTTATTTACATATGTACGTATAGATAACAGTGTACACAATTTTGTTCTTGCGATCTGCGTCGTAGTGTCTGAATTTTGAGGCCACAACAATCGTAAGTGTGAAAAGGGGTCATAACCAGTGGTGAAATGTAAAATTTGTTACTACCGGTTCTGTGGGGGTGGCTTGGTGGGATGGTGGTGGTGGTAATGTGACTAAGTGGGTGTGGCCAACTTTTTATTGTTATTATTATTATTATTTACTTTTAAAAGCATTTCTTCTACAACCCCTTCGGCCGAAGAGATTGTAAAAAAAAATGCTTTTAAAAGCCTCTGACGATCCCAGCTGAGGTGCCTGATTGTAAGAGGCTTTTTCTTCTTTTAAAAGAATTTTTTCGGCCGAAGACAAAATGCTTTTAAAAATTTTTTTTAAAAGCCTCTGATGATTATGCAGCTCAGCTGGGCATGGGATGCGGGCACAGGGATTTTTACTACCGGTTCTCTGGACCACCCACCACCATTGCTACCGGATCAGGTGATCCGGTCCGAACCGGGAGCATTTCACCCCTGGTCATAACACACATTTTTTTTGAGGACTGTTGTAACTTCAAATGGTCATTAAACAGAGTGTTGTAAGTCAAGGATGCTCTTCAAGCGTAAGAGGAGACGTGTTGGTCTTCGTTGGTCTTCTTCTAGGTCTGGGCCATTGGTGAATATGCATCGGTGACGCACGATAAACGTTGCACCGTGGAGCAGATCAACACCTTCTTCGATGTTCTGGAAGCCATGCTCTTCGAGATCACCCAGCTGCGACCGTCGGCTAACATCCCCAAGTACTCTCCTCGCGTGATCACTGTCCTCATGACCGCATTGACCAAGCTAGCATCTCGCAGCCAGGATCTGATCCCCAGGTTCGAATGGTTCCCTGATCAGTCTCTTGCCCTCCTTTATTGGTTTTTTTTTTTTTTAATTTAATTTATATGCCGCCCTTCTCCGGAGACTCAGGGCGGCTTACAATGCGTTAAGCAATAGCCTTCATACTTTTTTTTTATACAAAGTCATCTTAATTGGGTTCTCATTTTACTTACCTTTGAAAGGATGGAAGGCTGAGTCAGCCTTGAGCCTGGTGAGATTCGAACTTGCAGTAATTGCAGGCAGCTGGTGTCAATTTAGCACCACTTAAGCTGCTGCTTAAACTGCTGTGCCACCTAGACTCCTAGGAAGGAAGAGGCTCTCCCTTCCTTCCTAGGCTCTTCCTTCCTAGGCTCTTCCTGCAAGGCTCTCTGTGCAGGAAGAGAGCTCTGGATCTGTGGACATCTGTTGTTGCTTTCGTTTCTTTGCAGACATTTTATTACCCAGCTAAGTAACATCTTCAGTGCTAGTGAGTATAGGGTTTGTTTTCTATTTGTATGCGGTAGTTTGCCCTGTTAAATGTTGGCAGGGTATGGTTATCTCTTGAGTAGTTCCTTGGTACACGTATTGTTTTCTGCTTGATTTGTTTGTCTGGTGTTAATCGCTGCTTATCTAGGTGTTGGCAGTGGGAGAGGATGCGTTCTGGTCTTTTGGGTTCCACCCGCTGCATCCCCCACCAACACTGGCAGGACAAGCTATTGCATATAAACATGGAGCAAACCCCTCACTCACACTGATGATGTTACCTAGTTGGCTAATGAAACATCTGCAAGAAAACAGAGAGCACCAAAGGCCTCACAGCTGTCCTCCAGTTGTTAAGTGAATCTGAATTCCCTGATTTAGCTCGTCAGAGGGTCGTAAAAGGAGATCCCATGACCCTGGGACACTGCAACCGTCATAAGTATGAGTCAATTGCCAAGGGTCTTGAATTTTGGTCACGTGACCCCGGGGATGTTGCGAGGGTGGTTAAGTGCGAAAAACTGCCCCAAGCCACTTTTTCCAGTGATGTCGGAACTTCCAAACGGTCATTCAATTAATTGTTGTTAAGTTGAGAACTTACCTGTATTGGTTCTTATCAACCTTTGCTGCTTCTTCCAACTGACTTCTATTTATTATTTTATTTTGGCTTCTGCGCTGCAGAGTTTGCCTATTTTTATCCAAGATGAAGATATTCATCCAGAGCCCAGCCGTTTCCTCCGTCTACTGCGCTGAAGAAGCAGAGGCCATCCTCACCCGGGCGATGGAGCTGATGAACTTACTGAAAATGCCCAGCGTGGCTCAGTTCGTGCTAAGACCATCCTCTGAGGACTTAAGCCACCAGGAGTCCCACATCCCTTTGTTGCTGGCCATGAAGTTGACCAGCCAACTTTTGGAAGGAGGAACCGGCTCCGTTCCTGGATGAGGAAGTCCTTCAAACCAACCTAAAGTTGCTTCCTGGTGATGGGTTAAGAACTTCGCCTGGTGCCTTCTCCATTTCTGAGGACTTGTCGAGGGTCCTACTTCACTGTTTCCTAGCACACCGGGGCGTCTCTACCATTGATGGCAAATGTTCATTAGAACATCTCATATCTTGGTTTATTAAAAACATTCACGGTCTGCGTGTCCTCTTCTAGGTCTAGTTGAGTTCAACAAACTTAAGTGTCCTTCAGGGATCGGTGACCTTGGGAAGGAACTCCGGCTTCATCGTGGCCGCTTCATCACTGGATGTTTTTAAGAAGAGACTGGATAGTCACTTATCTGGAAGAGTATAGGTCCGTGATGGGGAACTTATGGCACACGTGCCACAGGTGACATGTGGAGCCATTTCTGCGGGCACGCGAGCCGCTGCCCTAGATCAGCTCCGCTGTGCATGTATACGTGCCTCCCACCGGCCAGGTGATTTTCAGGTCTCTGCCACGCATGTGGGAGGCACACATACATGCCCATGCTGCCTCTCCCCTCCCAGGAGTCTCCATGCAGCCCATTTTGGATGTGAGGTAAGTACAGGGAGGCTCTAGGAGGGCGAAAAACAGACCAACCAGATATCTGGAAATGGATTGTTTCCGGCCTCCGGATGGCTGGCGGAGGCTGTTTTCACCCTCCCCAGGCTCCAGGACAGCTTCCGGAGCCCGTGGAGGGCGAAAAACGTGCCTACTGGAAGTCTGGAAATGGATTGTTTTTGGCCTCCAGAGGGCTGGCGGAGGCTGTTTTCACTCTCCCCAGGCTCCAGGACAGTTTCCAGAGCCTGTGGAGGGCGAAAAACGGGCCTACCGGAAGTCTGGAAATGGATTGTTTCCGGCCTCCAGAGGGCCCCTGGATGGCTGGCGGAGGCTGTTTTCACCCTCCCATTTCAAGGGAGATAAAGGTGGGTGCTTATCAGCCTTATCCCGAAAGACTGTGGCAGACTTCTGTCGGACTATTCACAAACTATTTGTGACTCATTATGGGCTGTGAATGAACAGAATTCACAGCCGTTGAAATAAAAAGAGGGACTAATTTTGGGACGAATTGTGCGCTTTTTACTGTCTCAGGAAGCCTAGGTCAGAGAAGTCTACAAGTTGCCAAGTTTGGAGATCCCAAATTGGAATGGAATAGGAATTAAGAATTAAGAACGATAGGATAGGATAGGATAGGATAGGATAGGATAGGATAGGATAGGATAGGATAGGATTAGAATAGAATAGAATAGAATAGAATAGAATAGAATAGAATAGAATAGAATAGAATAGAATAGAATAGAATAGAAATTTTAGATGTACAATTTTAGCCCATCGTCCACTTCCATGTGTCTTTCTTTTCAACTTATTAGTGCAGATGAATTTTTTAAGCTAGTAGAGCAGATGGATTTGATGTCTTGAGAAGGATCCCTCAGCCTACTCTGGTTCCCTCCATTCCCACCTATCAGATCACATGTTAAGGTTATTATCTTCCAGTGTTCCCCAGCCTATCCTTCCCAGCTGCTTGAGATGGATCACCACCACCCCCCACCACCCAGGTAGCATTGATCCCCTGATTTTGGAAAACTTTGGCACCTTAAAACAAGCATCTGGAAACGAACAAGCACCACGGCCGAGGAATGCTGACTTTTCAATGCCACGATCTTAATTTTCTACTTTTCTACTGCAGTCCTTGGCAAACAGCCCAGAAAATAGTGGGTAGCTAAGCAATTAAAATCCATTTTATTTCAGGAATTATTTTTTTTCCCCGCCGCGTTGCTACTGGCCACAAATCCTGGGCCATCTTTTGTCTGGGTTGGAAGTTCTGCCTCAGCCTCCCTTTCGGATTGCGAAGGGACTCGGCAGACCAGCAGGGGGCAGCACGGCATCGCCAAAAGTGGCAGCTGGCCGATTGTTGGTCTTGGCATCCATAGATGGTTGGAAGAGCTGAGCAATGCTCTTGGCTGCTGTTGGTCCTCAGCAATTCGAACCATCTGAGGCTCCTCAGAGGAAAATACTTGGAATTTTGAATCTAGTCATGCTTGAATGTCATCACCAGCCTAGGCGATGGCCGTTGGTCTTTCAGACGCTGGCGGAAGCTCATAAATGAGTTCTATCCGAGAAGTCCCCAAATGGAATCGCCTGATCAAAGCAGGACAATTAGAAGGCAGCCTTCTAGTTCTGTACAGATTATTTTCCTATATGTTGCGCCTCTGGAGGACAGCCACTAGAGGGCAGTAGAATATTTACTGTGTTTGTGTAGATCTACTTCCTTCTAGTGGCGATCTCGATTACTGCAGCCCAAATTTTTTATTTTACCATGTTTGAAGCCGTGATGGCGCAGTGGTTAGATTGCAAGTATCGCAGGCTAATTCTGCTGACTGCCAGCGGTTCGATCCTCACTGGCTCACGGTTGACTCAGCCTTCCGTCCTTC
The DNA here is from genome assembly GCA_030761175.1 of Masticophis lateralis. Lineage (NCBI taxonomy): Eukaryota > Metazoa > Chordata > Lepidosauria > Squamata > Colubridae > Masticophis > Masticophis lateralis. The sequence continues at coordinate 3,882,669 of JAUDYJ010000013.1, forward strand.
TGAGGTCGGTAAACTGAGAACCCAAGTTTACATCTTGTTGGAGGCAAGATGCTGACTCTGTAAACTGCTTAGAGAGGGCTGTAAAGCACTGTAAAGCAGTATATAAGTCTAAGTGCTCTTGCTCGTGCTATCTTTCCTTCTTTCCTTCCTTCCTTCCTTCCCTTTCTTTCTTTCCTTCCTTTCCTTCCTTCCTCTCTCTTTTCTTTCTTTCTCCTTTCTTTTTTTCTTCTGCCTATCTCAAGTGATTCTGCATAGCAATGCACATCATCAGGGACACCCTCATATGATAGCCATACTGGAAAACCCTGTGAGATAGGCTAAGCTAAGAAAGATCAGCAGGAAAGGGTCTTCATCGGATCATAATCATAACCCAGAGTTCCCGCCACATTACTTTTGAGAGCTACAACTTGTTATTGCTTTCGATTTTATCACATGGATGATCCAAAGACAGGAATCCTATATGCAAATTAGCCGTATTTGCAAAAGAGCCGAAATAGCCCATTCTATTTTTGTTTAAATAGCCCACTTTCCCTTAACGTGCATAGCAACGTTCCCTTCTGACTTAACTGGAGGAAGGGAGTATTTTTATAAAGCATCCATCTTTGGTTCCCGGCATGCAATTCTTATTTCCCAAAACCTCGTTCAAATGGTCCTAATTTGATTTCCACACCCCAGACCGAGCAGGCAGCTGGTTCCAGACCATCCTGAGCTGAATAGAAAGATCGTTAAGGGCAAAAAAAGCAGAGTTGAAAACTTCTGGGCCTACCGAGTCCAGCCTGATGGAACCCTACCACCTCAACGCTCTACCCTTAAAGTCCGTTCACTTGACCCGTCGTTGCAACAAATGCCAGTTGGTCCAGAGAGCAAACCAAGACATCTGCAATATCTTGGTAAGATCGTGAAGTCCTTAGCAGGGGCAGGTCCCAAATAACCAGCTTGGAACCCTTGCAAGTTTAGTATTGAAAAAGGACTACGTGACCCAGATGGAATTCTCTACTGTAAAGCAAAGCTTAGCTTGTTCGGAATCCCAGGACTTGTGAATTGTTAGAAGATCAACTTTATATGTCCTCTTGAAAAAAAGTCGATCCTGGGGCACTTGATGGAAAACCTCTGGGTCTCAAGCATACTATGGCACTGTGTTCCCCCCTCCCCACACATACACACAAATGGACCAGTTGCAACTCCAGGCAGCGTCCCCAGGTGTTGGGTCCCACCAAGTTTTCTCTGCTACCCTTATGAGCACCTTCAACGGTAGGTGAATTAAAGAAGGGGCACTTTTGATCAGCTTTTATGGAGAAGGTGAAGAACTATAGCTGATCTTCTTGGCAACTTCCAGATCGGATTTGGCCACCAGAAAACGCAGCTTCTTCCCGCCAGATCGGATGAGGTCGACGGCGCTGAAAGAAAGAAAAAAAACCACCCAAAAACAGCTGAAAAGGATGCAAACCATGAGCCGCTTAATTAATTTACAGATTTAAAGATTAACAGAGTTGGGAGGGACTTCATAGGTCATGTAGTCCAAACCCTACCCACCCAAGCAGGAGACCCTATACCTATGGTGGCGAACCTATGGCACGCTTGCCACAGGTGGCACATGGAGCCGTATCTGGGGGCATGCGAGCATTGCCCTACTTCAGCTCCAGCGCGCACGTGCGTGCCGGCCAGCTGATTTTTGAGCTTCACGGGAAGCGGGCTGTTTCCGGCCTCCAGAGGGCCTCTGGGCATAGCGGGGAAGGCTGTTTTCGCCCTCCCCAGGCTCCTAGAAAGTCTCTGGAGCCTGAGGAGAGCAAAAAATGGGCCTACTGGGACCACCGTGCCATCGCATGCCAAAAGTGGGAAGAGTGCCGGATGTGTGTGCGCATGTGCGGGGGGGGGGGCGCAGGGGGGCATTAAATTGTGGGTGTGGGCACGCGACACCCTCCTCCCGCGCTCCCCCTGCTTTTGGCATGCGACGGCAAAAAGATTAGTCATCACTGCCCAACACCATTTCTGACAGATGGCAGTCCAGTCTCTTCTTGAAAGCCTCCAGGGATGAAGCTCCCACAACTTCCGAAGGGAACTTCTGTTCCATCAGCTGATTGTTCTCACTGTCAGAAAATTTCTTCTTATTTCTACCTTGAATCTTTCCTTGTTCAGTTTCCAGCCATTATTCCTTGTCCAGCCTTCGGGTGCCTTGGAAAATAGCTTGACCCCCTCCTCTCTGTGGCAGCCCCTCAAATATTGGAAGACTGCTATCATGTCTCCTCTTCATTAGATTAGCCATGCACAGTTCCTGTAACCGTTCATTGTATGTTTTAGCCTCCAGTCCTCTAATCATCCTGGTTACTCTTCTCTGCTCTTTTTTCTAGAGTCTCAACATCTTTTTTTATAGTGTTGTGACCAAAACTGGATGCAGTATACTAAGGCTTTATAGAGTGGTATTAGTACCTCCCTTGATCTTGATTGATTGATCTTCTCCCACTACTCTTTCAACATTAATGACCGGTATCTGTGAATGCTCCAACACTGGAAGTTTTTTAAAGAAGAGATTGGGCAACCATTTGTCTGAAATGGCATAGGGTTTCCTGTTTGAGCAGTGGGTTGATCTAGAAGATCTCCAAGCTCCCTTCCAACTCTCTCATTCTGTTATCTGAACGTAGGATGGAATTCCACCAAGTAACTGCTCCAGAAATCTGCAAGTTCTCCCTGGCATAGGAAGATCTGTATCTATAGGGTGCATTATGAAAGTTGAATTATGCTGTGTTTGGATCTCCCATATACACGTTTTGATTTCCTTCACATATAGCCCAGGAAATAAGAAGTTGGGCCCAAATCCAAGATTTGCAAGACGTTCAATATTTCTACTGGAGAAAAAGGAAGTTCAAACCAACATCTTGTAACAAGGATAGACCTGGGATAACGTGCTGCCAAATTGGATGGCCTCCAAAGAGGTCCAAACTACAATTCCCAGAATTCTCTGTCAAAAGCCACCTCAGAGAAGGTCATTGTCGCAGATGGGCTTCTTTGTACTGGAAAACCCATCAGCCTTACCTCTGGTAATGAGAGCCAACGAGGCTCGTGCCGTTGACAGCAAGGATGCGGTCCCCAATGGAGAGTCGGCCATCTGCTGCCGCTGGACTGTCTTGGATCAAAGTCCGAATGTAAATCCCGGGAGAACTTAAAGGCGTATGCTATACAAGACAGAGAGAAGAGCAGAAGAACACGGGTGAGTTCTGGTATAGTAGTTGAACCACAAGCAGAGTAGTTAAGAGAGAGAGAAAAACCTCAGGAGGTCATAGTTGAAAAGTTCCAGACCCTCCATACTATCTTATTTCCATCCTTTCTTCCTAAAACAGACATTTTTGGAGTCCTTCCTCAATCCAGGTGTCTATGGAGATTCTCAAGTCATCCAAATGATGGTTGTCCCAAAGGTGCTTTTTCAAGAGGCATCTGGACTTTCTTATTATGTTCCTTTCTTTTTCGTTAGAAGACCCCACACCCATTTGCACTACTCAGGTGACCCTGAGGACACAGGTAAACCTCCAAGTGGCCTCAATGGCTCTCTAAAAGGATGCAAACGATCAGTTGTCTGCAAGGAGTATAAATCCTTCTATTCCCCACCATCCAGTCAGAGCTGAAGAAACTTCTTGGATGAATAGCAAAATATCTTCAAAGAATGTCTATGGAGATCAAGGTTATAGTTGTCCCAAAGTCCAGATTCAAAGACTCTATGGAGATCCAAACTTCAGTTGTTTCTTGAAAAAAGCACCTTTGGGTTCCTCAATCCAGCAGTCTCCAAGAGCGACGGATTACAACTCCCACTGACCATGGTGGTAGGAAGAAGATAAGAATTCTAGTCCTGGACATCTGCAGAGCTGTAGCTCAAGAGAAAGACAATCTAACAAGCAGATGTTGCTGAACGATACCTTCCCTCCATCTTGGGGACCATGGATGGAAGAGAGAAACACGGGAGCCTATCAACTGTGGCTCCTGGGAGCTAATCTTTGCTGTCTTTATTCTGAAAGAGGCTTCATACCACTGTTGTGGTCCACCAGCAGCCTGTGGAGCTAGCAGCGGAATCAGACAGTGAGGAGGCTGGGGAGGAACATGGGCCAGTCCTGGAGTCTGGGGAAGGCCCGGACAAGGGCTCTGCATTGGAGGGAGAGATGGGGCCAGGGCCATCTGCAAGTGATGCACGGACTCCGGAGCCCCCAAAATCAGACAGCAGAGAGGCAGAGAAACAGGAGGAGCCTGTTCTTAGTGCATGCATGAGCAGAGCTGCCAGAAGGCAAGAGCCACTAAAGTAAAAGGGACAACTCGGGAGTAAGACCAGGAGATGATTGGCCCCTCCCATAAGGCTTAAAAGAGAAACAAAGGCACTTGGGACCTTTTGCAGGAAAGCAACGTTGCTAACTCTGTTTCCAGTCGGCATCTCTTGTTTGTTTCTGAACTTTGTGGGGCTTTGCCAAGTAAGGGTGTCAAAGAAGATAAAGGTTGCTTATCCCGAAGGACTTCTTCCGAAGGTCTTGCTTTGCAACTAATTGGGATCCAGCTGGGAATGAACATAATTCTCAGCTGATACAATAAAATAGGTTTATTTGGGACTAATTGTGTCTTGTAATGACTCAGTAAGCCTAAGTTACAACAACCACGTCTCCCAGAAGACTTACTCACCAAGCCATCAATCAGTCCCATCCCCAGACCGATGGGCCCCTTTTCCAGCTCTACCACGAAGACGTAGCAAAAATCGTCGGTAGCCGAGCTGCGATTCGAAGAAGCCGGAGTGGGAAAGTCGTAGGGCGTGGGAGAAGATCCTGAAGCCAAGGAGCAAAACACACAACCAGATTGTACTTTTTATAAACTTCACACCCTATTGTCAGTTCCTTCTCCTTCCGTCAACCATCCTCCCCAGCCTGGGTCTAGCTGGATTTCTAACCTGCATAATCGCTGGGAATTTTGAGATTTGCTCCCACGCAACTCCAACAGGGTTGGAGAGGGTGGTGTGCTATTCTTGCATTTCTTTTTAACGTTTCTGTCCCCCTTTTTTCCACTAAGACGGATCCGGCTGCTTCGGGTGCAATTAGCACAGTGGGATACAGAGTACAAAGGCCCCACCCCCGCTTACAACAGCCCGAAGCGCTAAAGAAACATTAGCGCGGCCATTTTTATAAAAGCAAGCAGCAGGTAATTATCACCACTATAATAATGCCAGAGGTTTGGAAAAAAACATGCCTAAATTAAATCATATTTGCTTGTTCCCTCCAGAGCCTAACATCTTGCCACATTGCTGGAAAAGCATTATAAATGCTGTTTTTATTTCTTGCAGGTGTTTCATTACCTAACATCTGATGGGGTTACCTGGTTGGGTGATGAAACGTCTGGAAGAAAACAACCAAGGTCAGAGAGCACCAAGGACCACACAATCCTCCTCCTCCTCCTCTCTACCAACCCCTCTCCCTTCTAGCACTGATGACGTTACCTAATTGGGTGATGAAATGTCTGGAAGAAAACAGCGAAGCTCAGAGAGAACCAAAGGCCTCACAGCCGTCCTCCTCCAGTTGTTAAGTGAATCTAAATTCCCTGCCTGCTCATCAGAGGGTCGTAAAAGGGGATCTCATGGCCCTGGGACACTGCAACCGCCATAAGTATGAGTCAGTTGCCTTCCACAGTCCTCCACTTCCTCCTCCTGACCCCCTTCCTCCTCTTCTCCACAAATCCCACCTCCTTCTAATACTGATGATGTTACCTAGTTGGGTAATGAAACAACTAAGTTCAGAGAGCACCAAGAACCCTTCATTTCAACATTGAGCTGCAAATATTCTCCTTTATTGGTTTCCTTTCAACCATTTCCTCATCTTGAAGGTCAAACCATCCAATCCAGGGGTGAAATCCAACATGTTCTGGAGAACCAGTAGCGGAAATGTTGAGTAGTTTGGAGAACCAGCAAATACCACCTCTGTCCTGGCCCCAGGAGTGGGGTGGGGATGGAGATTTTGCAGTATCCTTCCCCTGCTATGCCCAACAAGCCACGCCCACAGAACCGCTAGAAAAAAAAATTGGATTTCACCACTGATCCAATCCTGACTAACCATCTTTCATACCTTCCTGGGTTGTGGTTTTGGTCCCATTCAGTCCATTTCTCCGTGACTCTGGGATGCCCTTCCCAGGAGTAGTTTCTGGGGACAATTCCAGGCCGATGGAGTCAAAGATCAGAGGCGTGTTGGGTGGAGTCAGCAAACATGAGGAGTCCACGGACACTGTGATTGCCTTGGTCCCATTCTTCCCCTTTGGCCTCTCAACTTGTTGCTGTTGGAGCGTGTTAGGTAGCTGTGTCTCACAAGTTCCATAATCTGAGATGGGTAGGTTGGTACCGGTGACCTGGGAGATGTTCTCCTCCATCTTTGGCTTCTCACCGTTCATCATCCGCCGGCCATTTGTCCAGTCAAAGGCACTCTCAACTGACCCAATTATTGTCTCAGACTCCGCTGGGGGTGTCACTTGGCAGCTGATTGTCTCAGTCTTTAAGAAGAAAGTACGAAAACAAAGAAAAATATGAGCTTCCAAAAACCAAGAAGGATAACGTTGAGGTTCTTATGAGCTGTTTCCTTTATTGTTCCTCACCTATAGACAGAATCTTGCCAAATTAATTATGCAACTGCTTGCATCAATAAAGGTAGACTCTGAGAACCTTTAAGGAGGAGCTGCCTTAACTCTTTTTCTATCAACCAAACTATCTAAACTCCACTGTTCTCTTATCCCTCTGGAATACAAGCCTTTCCCTTCTGGGAATCCTAACCAAATTCCACCCCCTAAAAAATTATTCTTCCCCTTTGAAAAGATGGTGTTATGTTTTCATCCCACATTGAGATATGTCTACCAATGTCCCACATTATCCTTCAACCCAGCTTAACTCAAAAGAAACTACACTTCGATATAAAAATGACACAAACTTCAAATTTCTAGGTTCTACCATATCTCAAGATCTAAAACGGACAGCTAACATCAAAAACGTCATCAAAAAAACAAAACAAAGGATGTTTTTTCTGCGCCAACTCAGGAAGCTCAAACTGCCCAAGGATCCAGTTCTACAGAGGAATTATGGAGTCTGTCATCTGCACCTCCATAACTGTCTGGTTTGGTTCTGCAACCCAACAAGACAGACAGAGACTTCAGAGGATAATTAGAACTGCAGAAAAAACAATGGCTACCAACCTGCCTTCCATGGAGGACCTGGATACTGCATGAGTCAAAAAGAGGGCTGTGAAAATATCTACAGACCCCTCGCATGCTGGACATAAACTGTTTCAACTCCTACCCTCAAAACGACACTATAGAGCACTGCACACCAGAACAACTAGACACAAGGACAGTTTTTTCCCAAACACCATCACTCTGCTAAACAAATAATTCCCGCAACACGGTCAAACTATTCACTAAGTCTGCACTACTATTAATCTTCTCATCATTCCTATCACCCATCTCCTCCCACTTATGACTGTAACCTTGTTGCTGGTATCCATACAATTTATATTGATTGTTTTCTAGTATGATTCGATTGCTTATTTGTACCCTTTGACTATCATTAAGTGTTGTACCTTATGATTCTTGACGAATGTATCTTTTCTTTTTGTGTACACTGAGAGCATATGCACCAAAGACAAATTCCTTGTGTGTCCAATCACACTAGGTCAATAAAAAATTCTACTCTTCACACCGTGGTGAGCAGGAGTGAAATCCAACAGGTTCTGACAGGTTCTGGAGAACCGGTAGCGGAAATTTTGAGTAGTTCAGAGAACTGGTAAATACCACCTCTGGCTGGTCCCAGAGTGGGAATGGGGATTTTGCAATATCCTTCCCCCAGGAGTGGGGTGAGAATGGGGATTTTGCAGTATCCTTCCCCTCCCACCCCACCAAGCCATGGCCACCAAGCCACACCCACAGAACCGGTAGTAAAAATTTGGATTTCATCACTGGTGGTGAGGAATGCAAACGAACCAAGCCAGGACTTTTGAAATGTATCCTGTTTAAGGGATGGGGGGTGGGTTGTTACCTTTGGAGTTTCTGCTTCCAGAGAGTCACTGGAGTGAGGACTTTTGCTGCGTAAACTCCACAGGAAATGGCGGATGTACAGAAGATGCCGATAGATGTTATCATCAAGATGATCGGTCTCCAGGTCCACCTTGAACCCTCCGGTGGGCAGCATGATGGGGGGGTGGTTATCAAAAGATTCCAGAACATCATCTGCAAGAGACACCCCCATCCAACCATTTTGTTTCAATCTGTGCTTAAATCCACATTCTTCATAGATGATGTGGGGCACGGGGATTCGGGAGAACCTCTAGCTAAGATTCTGTGCAGTTCGAAGAACCCCCAAATCCCACTCCTGGCTGGCCCCGCCCTGCCCTTCCCATTCCACCTTCCCAGGAGTCCTCACACTTTGGATGCATTTTGGATGCATATAAGTGCAGGGCATGCGCAGAGACTCGGGGAGGTTGAAAAATAGTCCTATCGGAAGTTCTGGAATGCCGGAAACAGGCCTCCAGAGGGCCTCTGAAGCATGGGGAGGCTATTTTCGTCCTCCTGGAGGCTCAAGGAAAGCCTCTGGAGCCTGGGGAGGGCAAAAGGCCCCACCCCCACCCCGCTGTGGTGCAGGAATCCAACTAGGCCACACACACCAAGCAACCAGGCAGAGAATCCCTTGCTAAAGTTTTTGAAGCCCACCCCTGGGTACAACGTCCCTCAAGTCAACACCCTATCCAGCTTTGTGTCTCTAGTCCGAAAGTGGGCAGTGCCAAAGACTTGTTTTGGGAGGAAGGGAGGTTTGGAACCTGTAAACATCTCCCAGGCTGAGTGGAACCCCTTTGGCCCCAGGATCCAGATGTTTCACCCTCCCATCCCCATTAAAGGGCTGCAGAGGAAGGGGACTCTGGCTGGTCTTCAAGAGGCACCTCTGTGAACCATGTAATTTCACAAAGCAAAGCATCAACTTCTCTTGGTAACCTCCAGGTGGTGGAAGAACATGTGAATGGACCTTCTGCTGAAACTTCTCCATGGTTCTAACTTGAGTGTCTATGGAGATTGTCAGTCATCCAGGTCATGGTTATCCCAAAGGTGCTTTTTCAAGAGGCAACTGGACTTGACATGGACCAATCAGGGCAGTGACAGAAATGTTCTTGCATCTATCTATCTATCTATCATCTATCTATCTATCTATCTATCTATCTATCTATCTATCTATCTATCATCTATCTATCCATCCATCCATCTTTTTGTATTACATCTTTCTCTTTCATCTCCATCTATCCAACCATCCATTGTCTCTTTCATCTCTCTCCATCTATCCAGTTGTTTTTTTTTAATCTCATCTTTATGTCTACGGAGAACCTCAAGTCATCCAGGTCATGGTTGTCCACAAGGTGCTTTTTCAAGAAGCCACTGGACTTTCTTGCTTTTTTTTCTTTGAAGGCCTTTCGCTTCTCACCCAAGAAGCTTCTTCAGCTTCTTCAACTCGGAGCTGAAGAAGCTTCTTGAATGAGAAGCGAAACATCTTCAAAGAAAAACCAGGAAATCCAGTGGCCTCTTGAAAAAGCATCTTTGTTCCGGCCTGAGGTTTTCCAGGTCAACCAGCCCAGCCGCATAACATCAGAATAATAATAATAACTTTATTGTCAGGTTTCGAGATAGTCTCAAATAAATTGCATTTCAAACAAAGCCTTTGATGAGAAAACTCCCATTTATTAAGCACGGCATTCTATCTCCGACTCATCGTAGCCAACACTGACTTCCGACCCAAAACCCCTCCCTTTCCCCACTGCTCTGTATCCATTGGCCATCTTCCAAGTCACTCTTTCCCTAATCTACCGCTCCAGCTCAAAGGAATTTCCCCCCTCCCATCCCATCTCCTAGGGGATATTATCTCCAGGGAAAATAAGTAGGTGAAAAGTCAAAACGTCTCTTTCCAGATGCCCTTCTTCTTCTTATGTCAGCACTAGAGTGAATGCGGCTTGGAGTGCTGACATTTATTGTCAGTATACACACTATACCCATACAACGAAATTCACTTAACATCCAAAGACCAGGTCCAACACACATAACAATCCCCAAACACCCTCTCACCCACCACAATTCCCCACCCCTAAAACCATCCAAACATCCACACAACAGACCAAATAATGCTGTCCAACAGCTCACTGATGGTGGCCCTTTAGTCCACTGTTGAGTGCAGTTATAGCTCAGAAACCTCACCTGTCCTCACAGCTGCAAGAGTATCATTGTTGCTGGGTTGCCAAGCTGGGACACACCCCATGACAGACGAGGTCTGGTACTGGGTCAAGATATGATTGAGCTGTGCTGGGTTCAAGGCAGGAAACTCACTTCTCAAGACAGGCCAGGTCATCTGAATGAAGTAAGGAAGCCTCAAGTAAACTCTCTTTTTTAAAAAAACTCTGTTTATTTCTAAATTATGTCAGTTGGGCTGATTTTAAGGGTAGGTTTTGGAAAAACTTTCTAGAAAACCGTTTCTGACCACAACAAATGCATGAATTGAAAATCTGCTTTAAAAATATTTCAGTGTGAATCAAACAAAGACTCAAAAAAAAAAATATGCAAAAATACTCAGTGGCTAAGACACTGAGCTTGTCGATCAAAAGGTCGGCAGTTCAGTGGTTCGAATCCCTAGTGCTGCGTAACGGGGGTGAGCTCCCATGACTTGTCCCAGCTTCTGCCAACCTAGCAGTTTGAAAGCAGGTAAAAAATGCAAGTAGGAAAATAGGGACCACCTATGGTGGGAGGTAACAGCGTTCCGTGCGCCTTTGGTGTTGAGTCATGCTGACCACATGACCACGGAGACGTCTTCGGACAGCGGTGGCTCTTCGGCTTTGAAACAGAGATGAGCACCGCCCCCTAGAGTCAGGAACGACTAGCACATATGTGTGAGGGGAACGTTTAAGGATTATAATTCGTACTTTATTCCCCCAATTTCCACATTTCTACCCGAATGTATAGAGAACTCTGCACGGAGAACCCGAAATCTGAGCCTCAAACACGGTTGTGCATTGTTGAAAAATCAGTTTAGGATGTTCTGGTTATGTGGCAGAGTTTCCTTGAGTTCTAAATGGAAGGTGGTCTGGAGGAGCTATCTCAAGTCCCGGAAATGCCAGGACAGAGTCTCTTTTGGGCCTTCCTCTTTGGGTGTCTTGCGATGATTGTGCGACAGCACCTGAAGTTCTAGCCATGACCCATCTTGACCAAACCATGAATTCTGGTTGGCCTCAATGGAAGAGTGCCAGAACCCAATGCTGCCTTATGTCGAAGGAACTGGGCTAGGAAAGAACAGCATGGCCAAACCTTCCTCATTCTAGAACTTCTGGATGTCTATGGTGGCCCTCCGCTATCTTAATAATAACAGTAACAGAGTCGGAAGGGACCTTGGATGTCATCTAGTCCAACCCCCTGCTCACGGAGGAGACCTGTACTAGGGATTCGAACCGCCGAACTGCCGACCTTTCTGATCGACAAGCTGAGTGTCTTAGCCACTGAGCCACCTAGTCAGACTTATCTTATCCTCAGCAGCTAGCCATTCCTGGTCGTGAGCTGATCCAGAAGGTCAGCCAAGCAAAACTCACCCTGGGTGCCTTCAACAGACTCACCTGCAGCAGCTGAGAATTTGGCATGGCTAACAGGCTGGCCATACTGGAGAGTTTGCTGAAGAACTGGTCTGCTAGTGGCCCCAGACCCACGCTCTGGGCCCACTCCATAAGGAGACGCAGGGTGGCCCGTATCCTGACCCCTTTTGACCAGTGGAAACAGCCCAGAGAAGAACCTGGACACGAGAGAGTAAGAACAGGAATGGATCATCCACATCTGGCTGACGTATTTCTAGAGATCAGCTCAGAAGAGAAAAGAGGTTGCTGGGAGACAGGCAATGCCCCATGGTTTTACGAGTTCCCCACGCCAGGATGAACCAGCTGTCCCCTGCCTTTCCCCTGCCACTCACCTTTTTCCATCAGCTGGTTGAAGAGGAGGGTGTTGGAGAAGAAGAAGAGGTAGGCGAACATCTGGGAGGTGACTTCAGGGTGGACATCGTACTGATGGAGAAGGTCCAGGGCGGCTTGGTAAATCAACACCACTTTGTGGATTTCTTCGGGCAACGAGGGTGAGGAGAGCCAGCCATCCCGGCCTTCACTTTGGAAGGGGTTGCATTCCAACAATGGGGGAAGAGCCACATAGAGAGACTGCAAAAGAGGGACAGAGAGAAGAAGAAAAGAATGAGAAACGGGAGGCGTTGAATTAGATCAGGAAACTAAACATATGAAGAACAGTTGCAGGAATTGGGTACGGCTTCTTCTTCTTCTTGTGCCATGTCCGCCATCGGATGTTGGCGATCATGTTAGCGATCCTATTTTTATCAACAGCCGTACGAAAAAGTGCTGTTGAGTTTTATCCAAACTGATCCCTTAGATTTTGAAGCCATGATCTTCTTCTTCTGCCTGGACCTCCTTTACCTTCAAACTTTCCCTGGGGGATTAAGTGAAGGATGCTGTATTTTTCTGGGTATGTCTAGTTTATGAAAAGAAGCACTAGGGGAGACATGATAGCAGTCTTCCAATATTTGAGGGACTGCCCCAAAGAAGAGGGAGTCAAGCTATTCTCCAAAGCACCTGAGGGCAGGACAAGAAGCAACGGATGGAAACTAATCAAGGAGAGAAGCAACCTAGAACTAAGGAGAAATTTCCTGACAGTGAGAACAATTAACCAGCGGAACAGATTGCCTCCAGAAGTTGTGAATGCTCCATCATTGGAGGCTTTCAAGAAGAGATTGGACAACTATTTGTCTGAAATAGTATGAGGTCTCCTGCTTAAGCAGGGGGTCAGACTACAGGACCTCCTAGATCCCTTCCAGCTCTATTCTGATCGACAGCGCAGCTCAGGTAGATGCCAAGGTGGACCCCGAGGAGATACCTTTCCTGTGCTCCAGGTGGGCAGCAGCTTAGTTGCCCATCAGGGTCTTGCCTAGGCTCAAAGTCACACACACACCCCCACACACCAGTCTCCTCATCTTATTTGTTTCTGCAAGGAGCAAAAATACATTTAAGGGTGTTTATTTATTTATTTGTATTTATTTGTATTAGATAACATATATAAGTATAAGCATGAATTGAATACATAAAATGAATAAAAGGGAACATTAGGACAGGGACGGTAGGCACGCTGGTGGTTTTATGCATTATTATTATGTTGTTGTTTTAGGGCAGCAATTGGCTTCTCTCTTCTGCTCTCTCTGCCCCGACTCAACATCTGGATTGCAAATTCCTCAGAGAGGCAATTCCTCTCTCTCTCTCTCTCTCTCTGCATTTCTGCTATGCGGCAAAAATTCTGGTTGGACGGAGGCCCTTTCCAGCGCATCAGAATGTGCTCTCAACTCTGCCCCTTCTCCCCGCCCCATCACCAGCAGAAGGAATCTCCGGCCTCCCTCAAAAAGAGGGGGAGGAAGAATCCCCAAACAGAGCAGGCTGTGTGCAAGGGGGAAGAAAGGAAGCTTCTGTCTGAAGGACAGGGTGACGCCTGCCCCCACCCCCATCCCACCACCAAGAAGGAACTCGACCATTTCAGGGATGGACTCCCAGCCATGGGGCGAGACGGGAGCCTCCCCCAACTTGGAAAGCTTCCCAGATGTTTCTCCTTTCACCGAGTCCTTGGTCTTCCTCCCTCCCTTCTTTCCTTCTGGTATACAATAAGTCCCTTTTCCCAACAACTCTGTTCTCCAAGGCAGGGGTCTCCAACCTTGGCAACTTTAAGACTTGTGGACTTCAACTCCCAGAGCTCTAGGAGGAACTCTGGGAGTTGAAGTCCACAAGTCTTAAAGTTGCCAAGGTTGGAGCCCGCTGCTCCAAGGGGGCACTCCCCTCCTGGATTGTTGAGGAACCGGGAAGTGAGCGAGGAGATCTTTGCCCATTTCAGCCATTCATGAAAGCAGAGTCTCATCACACCTGTGCAAAAAAAAAAAAAAACCCTCTTGGCTTCTTAAAACAAAGACTCTCTTTCAAGCCGAATGGGATTTGGGGTGACCAAATGAATGCAGATGTGCTGTTTTCTTATCTCATCTCATCTCATCTTCTCATCGTTCCCATCACCCATCTCCTCCCACTTACGACTGTATGACTGTAACCTTGTTGCTTGTATCATTATGATTTATATTGATATTGTTTCCTGATTGCTTATTTGTACCCTATGACTATCATTAAGTGTTGTACCTTAGGATTCTTGATGAATGTATCTTCTCTTTTTATGTACACTGAGAGCGTATGCACCAAGACAAATTCCTTGTGTGTCCAATCACACTTTTATTGACACTTGGTCAATAAAAAAATTCTATCCTATCCTATCCTATCCTATCCTATCCTATCCTATCCTATCCTATCCTATCCTATCCTATCCTATCCTATCATATCCATATTGTTCTGTTCTGTTCTGTTCTGTTCTGTTCTGTTCTGTTCTGTTCTATTCTATTCTATTCTATTCTATTCTATTCTATTCTATTCTATTCTATCCTCTCCTCTCCTCTCCTCTCCTCTCCTCTCCTCTCCTCTCCTCTCCTCTCCTCTCCTCTCCTCTCCTCTCCTCTCCTATTCTATCCTATCCTATCCTATCTTCTATTCTATTCTTATTCTATTCTTATTTGTATCCTATGACTATCATTAAGTGTTGTACGTTATGATTCTTGACGAATGTATCTTTTATGTACACTGAGAGCCTATGCACCAAAGACAAATTCCTTGTGTGTCCAATCACACTTGGCCAATAAAGAATTCTATTCTATTCTATTCTATTCTATTCTATTCTATTCTATTCTATTCTATTCTATTCTATTCTATTCTATTCTATTCTATTCTATTCTTGGCCACAATATGGTTTCCTCTCATGCCCTATTAGCAGGGGTGGGCTTCAAAAATTTTAGCAAGGAATTCTCTGCCCGGTTGCTGGGAGGGTGTGGCCATGGTGGGTGTGGCCTACTCTGCGTCCTGCACCACAGCTGGGGGGGGGGGTTGCCCTCTCTGGGCTCCAGAGGCTTTCCTTGAGCCTCCAGGAGGACAAAAGCAGCCTCCCCAGGCTCCGGAGGTCCTCCCGAACTTCCGGTAGGCCTGTTTTTCACCCTCCCCGAGCTTCCGCATACACCCTGCACTTACCTGCATCCAAAATGGGCTGCGTGGGGACTCCTGAGAGGAGAGGGATGGGTAGGCAGGGCCAGCCATGAGTGGAATTTTGTGGGTTCTCCAAACTACACAGAATCTTAGCTAGAGGTTCTCCTCAACCCCTGCAAACTCCCAGCAGCCCATCTTTGCCTATTAGTCTTAAAAACACAGGACGGGCCACAGGAAGAGAGCCACAAATTCATAATATTCCTTGAAGAATCCAGTTCTTCTGTCACATGTTTCTTTTTCCTGAAGCTTTTGAAGGAATAGTCATGGCGTTGCTAAGCCAGGAGCAATGACGGGCTCAGCTTCTTATTCTTATTTGTGGCTGGCTGTGGCTGGTGGAAATTGTGATGCAGGAACATCTGGAGAACATCGCTGACCCACTCCTGCAAGTTTCTTTTGGCTTCCTTGTTTAAGCTGCAATAGTGAAAATGCCATTCATGTCCAGCCAGATTGAATCTTTCTATGGATAGTCGAGATCAACCAGCAAAATTCCCAAGTTTTTCAGTCCGTATCATTTTACGCCAAGACCTGGGATCTAATTCACTTATCTATGGCAGAAGTGGGCCACCGATGGTTCCTTGTACCACAATTCCTCCAGCTGACACACACTTACAGGGAGAAAGCTAGTCTCAAATATGGACTTGGTTTCTTCTCCCCTTCCTTTTTTAGCTAACTATTTAGTTGGGAAGGAGGATTCAGTGACATTTCTTATCCAGGGAAATATAATATAAAAGGTAAAGGTTCCCCTTGCATATATCCTGTTTCCCCAAAAATAAGATATTCCCTGATAATAAGCCCAATTGGGCTTTTGAGCACATGCACTAAAATAAGCCCCCCCCCAAGATAAGCCCTCCCCCAAAATATTTAACCACATTCACAGGCAGTCCCCGCCATTTCCTCTGGTTTCCTCCACACACCCCAAAATAATAAGACCTCCCGGAAAATAAGGCCAAGCACTTATTTCGGGGTTCAAAAAAAATATTAGACAAGGTCTTATTTTCGGGGAAACATGGTATGTGCTAGTCGTTCCTGACTCTAGGGGGCGATGCTCATCTCCGTTTCAAAGCTGAAGAGCCAGCGCTGTCTGAAGACGTCTCCATGATCATGTGGCCAGCATGACTCAATGCCAAAGGCGCACGGAACGCTGTTCCCTTCCCACTAAAGGTGGTCCCTATTTTTCTACTTGCATTTTTTACCTGCTTTTGAACTGCTAGGTTGGCAGAAGCTGGGACAAGTCACAGGAGCTCACCCCATTACGCAGTGCTAGGGATTCGAACTGCTGAACTGCCAACCTTCTAATCGACAAGCTCAGCGTCTTAGCCACTGAGCCTCCGCATCCCTCTATAATGTAATATACTATAATATATACATTATATTTATATAATGCTGTGTTTCCCTGAAAATAAGACCCTGTCTTATATTTTTTTGAACTCTGAAATAAGCGCTTCGTCTTATTATCGGGGAGGTCTTATTATTTTGGGGTGCATGGAGCAAGATGGGGCTCCTCTTGCCATCTTACCTGATTTCCAGCTCTGTCTCCCTAACTCTAACCAGACCGGGTGCTCATGCGTTTAAATATTTTCAAGGGAGGGCTTATTTTTGGGAAAACACGGTATATAATTTATATATAAATTATAAAAATATAATAGACTGCCTTTTTAATATTTCCTAGAATATTTCATTCTTCTAGAAGAGGGGTGGGTGCTAACTTTCAAAGGGTTGACGTACCTTGGAAATGTAGTAAACACATTGCTGAAATGTATACATGATCACTTCCTCCAGAACCGTCATTGCTTCCTCACTGGCTGTGATGGTCAAGGAGAAGAGGGATTCCTTAGATCCTGAAAAAAGGGAAAGACACAATCCCTTATGTGGAGATTTCGGAAAGCTTTCTGGATCAGTCCGGCTCAACTCAGAAATCCATATTTAGACGTTTTCTTCCTCCTGACATGCTAGCTTTCTACTTTTGGGGGAGGATGGAGAGAGATTGGATTGAATCCACTGATTGGAGCTGAATTTTCAGTGGAATTTCATTCTCTTCCCTTGACCTTCTTCGCTGTGCTATCAGCATGGGAACTGAGATAGGACGAAAAACATGGAAGGCGTCCCAGAACATGGTTTCTTAGCTCTCTTTTTCCCTTTGGGATGTAGCTGGGCAAGGAGGAGGGGGAGAAAGGGAAGCAGGAAAGGTTACTCAAGGTCAACCAGCTGAGGAATTGGCCAGTTTTCATCCAACATTCAAGCTTTTCTTGCCCTGGGAAATAGTTCTGTTCAACCGAGGAGGGATTTCTTGTTGGGTGGACATCCACAAAAGAGAAAAAGATGGACAGGTTTGCCTTGAAGGACCTTTCGTGGTCCATCTGGTGGCCCATAAAGTTGTTGCTTGGACAGCAGAGAGAGTAATCCTCAACCATTTTGCCCAGCTCTATTTAATCACAACAGATCTCCAGGAGGGTTGCAATTAACAAAACTGTTGTGGCCCGCCAGTGGCCAGCAGAGCTGGCAGCAGATTTGGACAGTGAGGAGATTGGATAGGAACGTGGGTCAGTCCTGGAGTCTGGGGAAGGCTCGGACAAGGGCTCTGAGTCGAAGGCAGAGAGGGGGCCAAGGCCATCTGGTAGTTCTTTGCTGCCTCCAGAATCTCCGGAGCCTGACAAG
Source organism: Masticophis lateralis (assembly GCA_030761175.1). Taxonomy (NCBI): domain Eukaryota; kingdom Metazoa; phylum Chordata; class Lepidosauria; order Squamata; family Colubridae; genus Masticophis; species Masticophis lateralis. The sequence goes on from JAUDYJ010000013.1 coordinate 3,900,503, forward strand.
AGCGAGGCAGAAGAACAGCGTCAGCCTGTTCCCAGTGTGCGCATGCGCAGAGCTGCCAGAAGACAGGAACAATTAAGAAAACAGGGTCGACTTGGGAGTAAGGCTTGGAGATGATTGGCCCCTCCCATAATGCATAAAAGAGAAGCAAACAGGATGTAAGCTTTTGCAGGAAGCAATTAGTTCATCTGGTCGGTAAAAGCTTTGGGAAAGTTCTGTTTGACTCTGTGCTAAGTTTGGCCTTGCCTTGCGTGTGGCAATTAGTTCTCTGACAGCAGGGAGATAAGGTGGGTGTTTGTAAACACTCCCCTGAAAGACTGTTTGAGAAGCCTTTTGGACTGGGAATGACAATAATTTACAGTCATATGTATTAAAGAGGTTTGCTGGGACTAAGATCTAAGGAAGCCTAGGTCAGAACAGAAACCAAGAAAGACAAAGTATCTCCAATATCACTCACCCGTGGTCCTTGAGAGCTAAGGAAGTGGGGTTCAGGAATATTTGGAGGGCCACCAGCTTTCCCAAGAAATGGCACTTGGTGAAAGTCAAGTTCTGCTTGACGTTCCAACAAATCAACATTTCAAGGAAGCTCTTATTGACACCTCAACTCTAGGAATGGACATCATCCCACCCATTTACCTTTGATGTCCAGCTCTTCTTCCATGTTCTGGATGTAAACGGGGGATTTCTGCTGAATGAAGTACAGGATTTCGATGGAGTTGGACATCCAGAAGACCACATGCTGAAGGTCGGGGAGAAGGTCTGAGATGGTAAAATGGGAAAGCGATGCTGGATCCTGGCTGACAAAACAGACCAAGAATTAAAAGAAGTCTTAAGATGGCTAGGAGACCCTTCCCAGACCTGCCTTCCAGATGTGCTGAGAGAAGCAGCTGCCCAGATTTCTCATGTAGTTCTATTTTGAATGGTTGTGTTCCTAGCACATCTGGAAGGCTGTAGGTTGGGAAGGGTAAGAATTGCCTCTCCTCCTCCCTCCCCCCATTTCAATCCCCAGTAGGATTTTGGCCTCTGTGCCTCTCTGAAGCCAATGACAACCCTGCTAGAAATGTATTCAGTTTTCAGACTAATGGATTGACCATCTCGGCTTCCCACGAAAAGCAGCAAGTCTATTTGTAGATCTCGCTGGAACAGAGCCTGCCCTTTCCTGATCCAGATGTAGTAAGATCTGTGCTGCCATGTAACCTGCAGGACCAGCTCACCTGCCCCCAATGGAGCCAGGATGAAGAGATCTTAATCTGAAAAAGGGGACCATCGGTCTGCAATCCAGACAGCAAAGATGGGGAATATTCCGTGACAGTTTCCCAGCCACTCTAGCAATCCCTCACTTCGGAGGGAGGGAGGGAGGGAGGGAGGGAGGGAGGGAGGGAAGGAAAGGAAGGAAGGAAGGAAGGAAGGAAGGAAGGAAGGAAGGAAGGAAGGAAGGAAGGAAGGGATTGATTCTGATGCTGCCTTCCAGATCCCCACAAGGAAATTCAGTGGGGCAGCCAGAAGTCACTCCTGCTTCATTCCTTTTTTACCCACTCTTGGTCTTTCTATTTAGGTAAGGAAATATCTCTAAAATATTAATCCAATGGGGCATGGATTGAATAACCTCTACTAAAACAACATCATAAATTAGACTAATGAACTTCAAAGCTGAGTAGAGACTTGAACATGGGTCTCCCCGACAAAAATTTTCCCCTTTGCTTACCCCTACACGGCACTGATGTTCCTATTTTGCTTTATTTTATTTTTTGCTGGCTCAGAGTCATCTCATTTTAAAGCGTGCCTCCTTTTCTCACGCCTGCTGTGTTCCATCAATTTTCCCTCCCTCCTCTATCAGATTACCGGTCTTTTTACCCAGAGAGGATTGAAATGTGGGACATAAAATGGGCTTATTTCTCCATTTCAATGTGATCTGCCAAAATGACAGCCCTCACCCGAACTCTTCACTTATCCGGTAAGATTGCTCCAATCATCTCAAGGAAGACTGAAAAGTCTGGATTTACATTTTCATGGGATCCCCCACCCCCCAGTTTAATTTTTTTTCTTCTTCTTCAAAGGCTGCCATCGTAATTCAACCCTTTCTGCATGCAGAGTCTCTTCAAAGCCGTTTGATCTTTATGGAAGATATTTTGGGGTCCTGCTATCAAATTCTTGGGTACAGGACAGGAGGGGGGAGGGAGATAAGGATGTTTGCTAATCTGGTATGTGAGCGCCTGCTACTCAAACAAGATAAAGTGCAAGAAAACCAGCCTGACAGCAGTTGCAATTTGCTGAAATACATCGCTCTCTCTTTCGTGTGTCGCCTGTTGGGAGCAACGAAAACTATCCAACCTACATTTTGCACCCAGGGAGTGCAAATTCTGCGCCGAGAAGGGCAGGATTTGTTAATCAATAATACTTAGGCAAAGTTGTCATGCATGGCAAGGTTCTCTAGGAGTACTAAAATACATTCTAATGGGCTAGGCATCACCAGAAGACAGTGAATTCTCGTTCCGCCTTACGCACGAAAACCAGTTGGGTGACTTTGGGCCAATCACCAGGAGATGGTGAGTTCTAGTTCTGCTTTAGACATGAAAGTCAACTGGATGACTTTGAGCCAATAACCCAGAGATGGTGAGTTCCAGTTCTGCTGTAGGCATGAAAGTCAACTTGGTGACTTTGAGTCAATCAACAGGAGTGGTGAGTTCTAGTTCCACCTTAGGCATGAAAACTGGTTGGGTGACTTAGGCCCAATCATCAGGAGATGGTGAGTTCTAGTTCTGCCTTAGGCATGAAAGTCAACTGGTGAGTTTCAGCCAATCACCAGGAGGTGGTGAGTTCTAATCCTGTTTTAGGCATGAAAAGCAGTTGGGTGACTTTTGGCCAATCACCAGGAGATGGTGAATTCTAGTCCTATCTTAGACACGAAAACTGGCTGGGTGATTTTGGGCCAGTCCCTCTCTCTCTCAACCCAGCATACCTCACAGGGTTGTGGTTTTGGGAGAAATAAGAGTTTGAGGAAGGAGTATTAGGTATACTTGCTACCTTGAGTTATTATAAAGGCTAGGTAAAAACTCTGATTAAATATATAAATAAATAAACAAATAAATCAGGTTAACCTCAGGGGAAGATCCCAGAGCAATAATAGACCCAATAATATAAGCCAAGCAAAATCAAACCATTGTAGAGAGTCATCAGGGGTCAAAGCGCACCTAGCCTCGCATTAAAAGGAATTACAAATTCTGGTGCTACCACAGAGAAGGCCCCATTTTTGTCTCGACACCAACAAAAAGATTTTTTTGGTAGAAGGATTTTCCTTGATTCAGATTCTGAAGAGATCTTGCCTTTAATCCTTGCATGAGAGGTGAACTAGTCTTGAAAGAAATATGAATACAGGAAACTTACTGTAAGGATTGTTTTTCTGCGAGCTCGTTCGTTTTCTCCTAAAACCAGAAAACACATTGAAACAATTTTTTAAAAAAAAAATCAAAATACAGGCCAGTGATCTAAAGAAATACAGAAATGGATAAGGCGACCTGTGATTTCCAGATCCTGCATTGCTTGGATAACCAAAGCAGCATCTTTTATGTGCAAGAATTAATGTTCTTTTCAAGATTTCTAGCTGCTTGAAACGCACATTCCATTTCTGGTGGCAATTATGAGGCTAACCAAGGAGTTCATTTCCATTTTTTGCAAAGACCGGCCCAATTCACATTACCTAAATGAGTCGTGTGGCCATCAAAATGTAAATTCCATTCAGTGCCTACGCTTCTTTTAACATTGGCGTACGGGAGGGCCCTGCAAAGCATTTCAAACCTCAAAACAGTTCGGAATTCAAAATGCTTCACATTTGAAGGGAGCGTTTGGCATTCCAGAGAGGCAGCTTTGATCCCTCTGAAAGCGTTTTGATCTCAAAAAAACTCCACCATTTTGGATTCAAAAACCGTCATGCCCACCACAACTTTGTATTTGACAGCTTTTTTGAAAAATGCCAAAACTGATAAATGGTGCATATTTTGAGAACAGAACACCCACAAACCAGGGGTGAAATCCAACAGGTTCTGACAGGTTCTGGAGAACCGGTAGCGGAAATTTTGAGTAGTTCATAGAACCGGCAAATACCACCTCTGGCTGGCCCCAGAGTGGGGAGGGAATGGAGATTTTGCAGTATCCTTCCCCCAGGAGTGGGGTGGGAATGGGGATTTTGCAGTATCCTTCCCTTGGAGTGGGGTGGGAATGGAGATTTTGCAGTATCCTTCCCCTGGAGGATACTCCACTCCACAAACTCCTCTCCCTTCTAACATTGAAACATCTGCAAGAAAACAGCCAAAGGAATTACCAAATTCTGGTGCTACCACAGAGAAGGCTCTGTTTTGTCCCGAAGCCAACAAAATATTTTTTGTGGTGGAAGGACCCCTCAGATGAGAGCGGGAGTGAAAACAGACTGAAACTGACAAGGATTAAAGATGTCCCACCATCAAACCCTAAATCGCCAATCCTCCCATTCCTCCCATTCCCTCCTTTTATAACAAACCTACTACTGACCCACACACTCTTCTGAACCATCTTCGTCGCCTTGAGGAGCAGCTGCCCGAAGTCTCCCAGCCTAAAATGGGTGGCCGAGTGCTGGATGCAGAGACACAACAAAAAGGCCGGCGCCAACTTGTGGTCGTCTCCAGTGGGTTCAATGAGCGTCATGATCCTCCTCAGCAAGAGATCTTCATTGGCCTTGTCAAATTCCAGTTGCAGCTTCCTCCGGCTGCTCTTCCGGCCGGAGGAGGACTGGCCCTCTTGCTTTTTGGAAGAGGAGGTCTTGTCTTTGAAATGGGTGCCACACAATTTGCAGGTGGCGGACGACGGCTCGGGTTCGGAAGCCCGGCGCATGGCTTTCAGCTTCGCCAGCGTCTGGGTAGGCAGCAACTGAGTTTTGAGAGGGTCCTTGTAGAGGAACAAGTAGGAAAGGCCGAGGGAGATGAGGTCGCCATGACGGAGCACCACCGTCTTCCCCACCTCGGAGAAGTTGATGGAGACGTTGGCACCCGGGATGGGTTCTAAGATGAGCTTCTCTTCGCAGCGGTGGTGAGAACGGGTGGGCAGCTTTACCCGCCGGATGGAGCAGTGGAGAGGAAGGATGTCGGGCGCCGAAAGGCTAATGCTTGGCTTGCTGGCTTGAGTCCTTTGGCCAACCGTGTGTTGCTCGCGGTTCAAGAGGTACACCAGCCTGTCCTACGGAGCCCAACACACAAGCAGGTAGAAAGAAAGGGCCGAGCTCGGGGCCAACCTGTTCTGACTGGGGGGGTGGGGAACAACTCTCGTGCCAAGTTTGAGAGGGGTGGGGCTTCTCTTTCACAGCCCAACAAGAGGGTCTACCAAAAGCAACATAGACGTCCTCTCCTCCCTACAGATGGAGGATTCACATCAGGGCCTCCTGCCGGTTTTGCTACCAGTTCTATAGAACCGGTGCAAGCTGGAGGCAACTCACCACTGCTGAGCATGCATAGAAGGCCCTGCGCATGTGTGGATGTGGCGCATGCAAGTGAAGCTAGCACGCATGTGCGCCCTCCCATTTGCAAACCGATAGCGAAGACCTCCCCCTGGTGGGAGGGGATGCTGGCTGAGAAGGGAAGCGATTGAGAAGAGTGGCAGAGTTATGGATGTAGAGAATAGCAGGATGGGGAAGGGAGCCTGGCTGGGAGACATGGGAGTTGTAGTTCTATTCTTCTGGAAGAAAGCTAGCTATGGAATTATTGTTATAGTCTACGGAACTCCAGAACCGGGTGGGGGGGGGGAACCAGAGGTGGGTTTCAGCAGGTTCTGACCAGTTCTGGAGAACCCGTAATGGAAATTTTGAGTAGTTCAGAGAACCGGTCAATACCACCTCTGACTGGCTCCGCCCCCATCTATTCTCTTCAAGTCCCAGCTGATCAGGAGGAAATGGGGATTTTGCAGTAACTTTCCCCTGGATTGGGGACGGAATGGAGATTTTATAGTATCCTTCCCCTGCCACGCCCACCAAGCCACACCCACAGAACCAGTAGTAAAAATTTTTGAAACCCATCACTGGGGGGAACTATCCTACTACCCCACCATGAATCATGGCCGTGGCTTTCCAACACACCTGGAGGGTGGCTGGGGATAATGGGAGGTGCAATCCAAGCGTCTAGCAGGGGGACAGCTTGAAGAAGGCTGCCTCGGGTGAGAGGGGGAAACTTACATGTTGCTGGCTGTATCCCTGTAGGAGCAGCAGATGTGGGGACTGATAGAGCGAGAGTCTCAAGGTGTTGCTTCCGTTTGGCTCTTCAAGAGTAGCTGCCGCCCGTCCGTCCGGTACCCCCTCCATGCATCGGAGGGTCTCCGGCAGCGTGGAGTAGTGCCGCCGAAGAGGCCCCTCCTCTTTCGGGTCCTCCGGTGGGCCTGCTTGGCTAAGACTGGCCTCGCTGACGGTGCGCCTAAGGCTAGGGGGCGAAGTATGGCAAGCCATCAAAAGAGTCATGGTCCCTTTGGTCCGGTTGCGCTGGAGCTTCCGAGCCTGGGCATTAATTCCTAGAGGTGAAGGAGAAGGAGGTTGACAGGTAAAGCCCATTTAACCACTGCACCATCTAAGCTGTCAAACTCAACTTCAAGGAGGGCCAGATAGAAGGATAGGATAGGATAGGATAGGGAATAGAACAGAAAAGGAAAGGAGAAAATAATAGAATAGAATAGAATAGAATAGAATAGAATAGAATAGAATAGAATAGAATAGAATAGAATAGAATAGAATAGAATAGAATAGAATAGAATGAAATTAGGAAAGGAAAGGAAAGGAAAGGAAAGGAAAGGAAAGGAATGGAATGGAATGGAATGGAATGGAATGGAATGGAATGGAATGGAACAGAACAGAACAGAACAGAACAGAACAGAACAGAACAGAACAGAACAGAACAGAACAGAATAGAATTTTTTATTGGCCAAGTGTGATTGGACACACAAGGAATTTGTCTTTGGTGCATACGCTCTCAGTGTGCATAAAACGAAGAATCATGAGGTACAGCACTTAATGATAGTCACAGGGAAACAATATCAATATTAATCTTAAGGATATAAGCCACATGCAGTCATAATTGGGAGGAAATGGGTGGGAGGAACAATGAGAAGATTAATAGCAGTGCAGACTTTGTGAATAGTTTGACAGTGTTGAGGGAATTATTTGTTTAGCAGAGTGATGGTGTTTGGGAAAAAACTGTCCTTGTGTCTAGTTGTTCTGGTGTGCAGTGCTCTATAGTGTTGTTTTGAGGGTAGGAGTTGAAACAGTTTATGTCCAGGATGTGAGGGGTCTGTAGATATTTTCCCAGCCCTCTTTTTGACTCGTGCAGTATCCAGGTCCTCCATGGAAGGCAGGTTGGTAGCCATTGTTTTTTCTGCAGTTCTAATTATCCTTTGAAGTCTGTGTCTGTCTTGTTGGGTTGCAGAACCAAACCAGACAGTTATAGAGGTGCAGATGACAGACTCAATGATTCCTCTGTAGAACTGAATAGGCAGCTCCTTGGGCAGTTTGAGCTTCCTGAGTTGGCGCAGAAAGAACATTCTCTGTTGTGCTTTTTGGATGACATTTTTGATGTTAGCTGTCCGTTTTAGGTCTTGCGATATGGTAGAACCTAGAAATCTGAAGGTCTCTACTGTTGATACTGTGTTGTCTAGTATTGTAAGAGGTCATAGTATGGGAGAGCTTCTCCTAAAGTTCACCACCAAACTTGATTTCAATGAGGGCCACATCAGAGTTGTTTGACCTTGGAAGCCCGGGAGTGATTGTTGGGGGGGGGGGCAGGAGGGGCGTGGCCAACTCGATGTCATTCATTGAGGCTCTGTTTTCTACTGCGACGGCCTCCTGCAGCTCTCTGCCAGCAAAAACGGAGCGTGCGGCCTCCCTGGGCCTCCATGGCAGAGGGCTGCATGGAGGCTGTCATGGCCAAAAACGGAACCCAGGTGTGCCTTGCACGGCCCCCCTGAGCTCCCTTTTCACTGGCAGAGGCAACCATGGGCTGCCTTCACTGTTTCTGGGGTGGCCCCGTGGGCCAGATCCAACCCACTGGCCTTGAGTTTGACATCCCTGTTCTAAGAGATAGTTCTACCCCATAGCTTTCCTCCAGATGTTGCTAAGGACAGCCTTACCTTACTCATGCCATCATTGTCAACTCATTCATTGGGCCATCAAGGAGGTCCAGTGATGGAGACAACATTTTGGTCTAGTGGTTAAGGCCCTGGGCTAGGAACTGGGAGAGTTCTAGTCCCACTTAGATGAAGCCAGTTAGATGACTTTCTAAGTCAACATCCTGTCTTGCCCTCTGGGGCCTAGATACTTCTTTTCTTACTCATGATACATTTCCCCCCAACCTTAGAGGTTCCATACAGACGCATCTGAGATCCACCTGGATAGCTGGTCATCATCCTTCCATCAGGAACATGCAACCCTACCTGCATTACTTCCCAGTTGGTTGGAACAAAGGACGAGCTATACGGATGCTGCTCGCTGATCCTTGCTGGTCTTAAAAATTAAGCAGGAAGCTTGAGGAACCTCAAGAGATCTTCAGACTGCAAGATGGACATTGAAACAACATCCATGAAGAGGGCAAAGGTTAAGACCTCTGTATCATTGCCAAGAGAACATCCTGGACATGTTCATGAAGTCTCTAGAAGACTTGAATTTAAGTTCCACGTCCACTTCTGTAAAGATTTATTAGTTCTGAGCCTTGATTGTGAAGAATTATTTCAGAATAACACAGTTGGAAGGAAGTTCTACTAGTCCAACTCCAGCGCACCCTATATCATTTCAGACAAATAGTCGCCCAATCTCTTCTTAAAAATCTCTGGTGATGGAGTACCCACTCCATCTTCTGGAGGCAATCCTTGACATTCCTGTAGAAGAGTTAGGCGATTTTATACCTTAAAAAGCTTCCTTACCCAAGTATTTTAACTTTTTATATCGACATCTACGCCATTCCTAATCAAATGAGGGACGCGGTGGCTCAGTGGCTAAGAGGCTGAGCTTGTCGATTGAAAGGTCGTTAGTTCAGCGGTTCGAATCCCTAGTGCCGTGTAACAGGGTGAGCTCCCGTGACTTGTCCCAGCTTCTGCCAACCTAGCAGTCCAAAAGCACATAAAGAATGCAAGTAGAAAAATAGGGACCACCTTTGGTGGGAAGGGAACAGCATTCCATGCGCCTTTGGCATTTAGTCGTGCCGGCCACATGGCCATGGAGACGTCTTTGGACAGCGCTGGCTTTTCGGCTTTGAAACGGAGATGAGCAGCGCCCCCTAGAGTCAGGAACAACTAGCACATATGTGCGAGGGGAAACTTTACCTTTACCTAGATATATTTTTTCCCTGGCTAATTTGGCCCCTTGTGTGATCTCTTGTAAATGGCAGCATTTCAGTGAAATGCAGGGGGGGGGGGTTGTTTTTTTAACTTTAGGAAATACGCATTTGGAATAATAATAATACAAAGTTTGGGATGGCGGGCGAGGAAAAGGAGGGGACCACTTATCCATCATCGGAACCCTGCTGCCGGGATAAAGATATTTCCCTATTTCTGCTCTCAGTGTTGGCCTCCCTCCCAAGCCATGCAGCAGAACGAGAGCCAAAAATATATTCCAAGAGAGATTAGACACACACACATACACAGAGAGAGAGAGACACACCCACCCACCTACCCATCCCCAAAAGACCATCTGGCTGGGCCATGCAAGTGACATGCCTCTCTTCTCCCCCACCCCCTCCTCCTCCTCCTCCGTCAGCCTTTTCCAGATTCCCTTCTGCTCTCTCTTTCTTCTGACCCACGCAAACACACAAATCCAATTTCACTGCAACCTTTCCCAGCTGCCTTCCGCACTGGGGAGGGGGGGGGTGAGGGAGAATTAAGAAAAGGGAAGAATCTTCTTTCCTCCCTTACTCTCCCCTTCCCTCCCTTCCCCCCACTACTCCCCAAATCCCTGGAAATAAACTGGAGGTGGGAATGCAGAGGACGGATCCGTTGTTCCGCTGCCTGGACCAAGAAAGGTTGAAGAGCTTCAACGTCTTACCGCAAAGTTGAACCAAGGGCTTCCCAGGTGCTCGGTCTCCCCTTGGCTTTTTTTCCCCCCTGAAGCCAAGCTCATTTGCCAGCACAAATTGGCGGGTTGACAGGATTTGCCAGCTGCAGCGGTGGAGACTCTGCGCATTAGCTGCAGAGGTAAGGAACAATTAACTTCTCCTCACCGTCTCTCCAAGAGACCGAGAGAAAGAGAGAGAGAGAATTTGTCTCTCTCTACCCTGGGGGCATGACAAAGCTCGTAAATGCAAGAATAGAATAGAATAGAGCCTGGAAAGGACCTTGGAGGTCTTCTAGTCCAACCCCTTTCAGACCAATGACTGTCCAAGCTCTTCTTAGTGATGAAGCACCCACAATGTCTGAAGGCAACTTCTGTTCCACTCGTTAATTGTCCTCAGTGTCAAGAAGTTCTTCCTTAATTCCAGGTTGCTTCTCTCCTCGATTAGTTTCCATCCATTGTTTCTTGTCCTGCCTTCTGGTGCTTTGGAGAAGAGGCTGACCTTCCCCTCTTCTTTGGGGCAGCCCCTCTTCTCATCGGAGGAGTCCTATATGCCTCATTGAAAACCAGAGTAGCACTGCTCCCTCTCTTTCACCCCATAAACGCTCCTATCTCTGACATCTTTGCTCTTCAACCATCGAAGGAACTGATAAAGGAAGACCACAGAAAGAATGTCCTTGCGAAACAGAAGCAATGTTCAAGCAGGCTGGGTGGACTCTTGAAGAAGGAAGCCCCAGAAGAGTTTGGGGGTGTGGGAGATACAACTACGCCAACCTATATAAGCAGGTATTTACAAAAGTATGAAGGCTATTGCTTAACACATTGTAAGCTGCCCTGAGTCTCCGGAGAAGGGCGGCATATAAATCGAACCAATAAATAAATAAATAAATAAATAATCCTCAAAAATGATAGAATCATAGAGTTCTACCTGAACTCTGATGATAGAATGATAGAATCATAGAGTTCTACCTGAACTCTGATGATAGAATGATAGAATCATAGAGTTCTACCTGAACTGATGATAGAATCATAGAATCATAGAGTTCTACCTGAACTCTGATGATAGAATCATAGAATCATAGAGTTCTACCTGAACTCTGATGATAGAATGATAGAATCATAGAGTTCTACCTGAACTGATGATAGAATCATAGAATCATAGAGTTCTACCTGAACTCTGATGATAGAATGATAGAATCATAGAGTTCTACCTGAACTCTGATGATAGAATGATGGAATCATAGAGTTCTACCTGAACTCTGATGATAGAATGATAGAATCATAGAGTTGGAAGGAAGCTTGGAGGTCCAACCTTCTGCCCAAGGCAGGAGTCCTTCTACCTTTTCCAGACAAACGGTTGTGCAATCTTTTCTTGAGAACCTTCGGAGATGGAGAACGTACCTTGCGTGTGGGTGAACCCACAAATTCATTTTGGACCCACAAATTCATTGAATGGCTTTGCCTCTGTCCTCCATTCTCTGCCCAAGAGGATGGCTGGTCCTGGTTGAATCCTTCTCCCGTCTTCTGTCCACAGTCTTCCCGTAGAAGCGAGATATCGCCTTCTCCTTGATGGAACACCGTTTTCTACGACACTTGAAGTTATCTTCCCCAAACTAGATTTCTCAAGTTTTTCTCACAATTCCAGAGTGGGTGATTAAAAAAAAAAAAAAAAAGCCTCTGCATTCCCTGGAGAGAAGCCAAATTTAGAGATGGGACTCTCTCTCTCCCCACTTGGCCAAAGGTAGAGAAAGAAAGAAGCTTCTCCAGGGATGAAACAAGAAATCAGGATCAGAAAACTCTGCAAGCCCATTTATAACGGAAATGGCTTAGAGTTCACCAAGCAATCTACCTTATTTGGTGAGGAATGGTCTTGCAGTTCTTAAATCCATTTTTTTTTTTTTTTGGTTGTTTGCTTTAAACTTTCTGCCTTTGCTGGGAAACTTAAAAGAAATGATTGGCGCAGAGAAGGAGATGCTTACTGGGTTTGTTTATAGGTCTCCAGATTAGGCAAAAGAAGGACAAATAGGGCAGAATAGTCTACCAAGCAATGGTTTCAGGGTGGACCACAAATGACTGGTAGAAAGGAGGATTTGGCCACCATGCAAGGGGCCGAAGTACCTTCCCAAGAAGCAAAACTGAAATGTAGAGAGGAAAACGGGGACCTTTGACCCTCAAGGTTAAGATAATGACGATTCTCTTCTTCATTATCTTCTTCTACTATTTGTCTGAAGTGGGGTAGGGTATCCTGCTGAAGCACAGGGTTGGACTACAAGACCTCCAAGGCAGGGGTAAAATCCAGAAGGTTCTGACAGGTTTTGGAGAACCGGTAGCAGAAAATTTGAGTAGTTCGGAGAACCGGCAAATACCACCTTTGGCTGGCCATAGAGTGGGGTGGGGATGGAGATTTTGCAGTATCCTTCCCCTGCCACGCCCACCAAGCTATGCCCACTAAACCAGTAGTTTTAAAAAAATGGATTTCACCACTGCTGCAAGATCCCTCCCAACTCTGTTATTCTATTCTGTTCTATTCTATTCTATTCTATTCTATTCTATTCTATTCTATTCTATTCTATTCTATTCTATTCTATTCTATTCTATTCTATTCTATTCTATTCTATTCTATTCTATTCTATTCTATTCTCTCTCTTTTTTTAAATTTGATTTATATGCCGCACTTCTCCGGAGACTCAGGGGGGCTTACAATGTGTTAAGCAATAGCCTTCGTACTTTAGTATATTTTATACAAAGTCAGCTTATTGCTCCCACAAACTGGGTCCTCAATTTACCTTCCTTGAAAGGATGGAAGGCTGAGTCAACTTTGAGCCTGGTGAGAGTCGAACTTACTAATTGCAGACAGCTGGAGTTAAATTACAATGCATTAGTCTGCTGAGCTATCCAGGCTCTGGATAGCTTCTCTTCTCTTCTCTTCTCTTCTCTTCTCTTCTCTTCTCTTCTCTTCTCTTCTCTTCTCTTCTCTATTCTATTCTATTCTATTCTATTCTATTCTATTCTATTCTATTCTATTCTATTCTATTCTATTCTTTATTCTATTCTTATTCATAGGAAAAGTCATAAAATTACTTAACAAATATCTCACTCAGAGACAAACAAATTAGGCTTTCCCTGCTCTCTCCAGGGGAAGGATACTGTAAAATCCCCATTCCCTCCCGTCTACAGGGAAGGATACTGTAAAATCCCCATTCCCTCCCCTCTACAGGGGAAGGATACTGTAAAATCCCCATTCTCACCCCTCTCCAGGGGAAGAATACTGCAAAATCCCCATTTCCTCCCTATCAGCTGGGACTTGGGAGGCAGAGAATAGATGGGGGTGGGGCCAGTCAGAATTTTTACTACCGGTTCTCCAAACTACTCAAAATTTCTGCTACCGGTTCTCCAGAACTGGTCAGAACCTGCTGAAACCCACCTCTGGATAAGTTGTATAAGATATGATATGGTCAATACTCTGTTCATAAAATATGTGTTTGTGTGGTGTGTGAAAGAAAAAAAATCAATAAAACTTGACCGAAAAACAAAAAATGAAGAGAACGTCTCCGCTGAAAATCAGAAAAAGAAAAAAACCAACTTCAGCATTCCGCCTGCGGCTTCCTCTGCTGAAAAAAAGAGGCCAACTTCTGATTTCCTTATCTGTCGGAAAGGAACCTTCCGTATTGATTCTGTGCAGCCAGAGCCACACAAAAGCAAAATACCGAAAAGAAAGAAAAACAGTGGAGTCCTCGCCCTCCAAAGAAGACTCCTAAACGCTACTGAAACTCCCCGAGCTTTGCTGGAAAAACAAACAGAGGACTTTTTTCCTGGATGTGGCCAAAACTTTCAATCCCGCTCCCTGTCCGGCCTCTGGGTCTGGATTTCCCTCCCACGCTCCTGCGGCTGATGATGGACGACTGACGCTGGGCCTGGGTTTGCAAATGAAAACATGGGTCGCTGGACGTGACGTGACTCCTCCTGGGCCAAGGTGTGCTGTTCTGCTCCTTTGGCCCTGAAATTTGACTTGGCCCTGAAGCCCGTGGTATTTCTTGGCAAACAGCCAAGCAACGTCCTCTTTCAAAGCCACGGTGTTGCTTTTGTTGTAAAGGCTGCCCTGTTTCAGCATCCTGGGCTTGTGGTTGTTGAGAGGCTCAGTTCTTCGAACTCTGCTTGGCGAGCAGATGCAACCAAACTGGGCTTTCAGACTGAAACAACTTCAGTGTCAAGGGTTCTGACGGATGCCCGAATTAAATCATGAGCCTCAGAGCCAAACTTCAAAAGAAATCCAGTTATTTATTAGGAGCTTCATGTCGGCACCTTCCCAAGTGAAGCCAGCTTTGACCCCACGTAATATACGGCCCCAATCATGCCCCTATTTCCCCCCTTCCCCCCACCCCGCACAAGGTGTGTTATCAATCACATTCGCCAACGGGACAATTTTGAGGGTAATAGAGCTCACTCCCCTATGGCCACTGTAAGTAACCCTGGGATACAGCCTTGAGAGAGATAAGTCTGGAATGTGCATCTGTTTCTGCCGTTTCATCAATTTCCCATCCTCCCTTTCCTATGGCAACTCGAGAACAGGCCAGGGATGCTTTGCGAGTTGACATTCAACTAAAGAACCACTAGCAAGGAGGTTCTGCTACCCCCTAGGCCTTCCTGTCTCTTGCATGCCCGAAGAGTTCTCCCCATTATAGAAGAATATTTAAAACTCAGGATTGAAATGAGAGGTCCTTGGTGCTCTCTGAATTTGGTGATTTCCTTGCAGATGTTTTGTGACCCAAACCTAGGTAAAAACAGCACTGTCCTCCTCCTCCTCCTTCTCCCCCTCCTCTCCACAAACCCCATTCCCTTTAGCGTGGATGATGTTACCTGGTTTGGGTCACGAAACATCTGCAAAGAAACCAGCAAGCTCAGAGAGCACCAAGGACTCCTCAATTCTCACCATTCTTGCAACTGACTTACTTAGCAATGGAAATGCTGGCCACAGTTGTAGGGATAAGTCAATTACAACGGACTTTTGGCCAGGCCAATATTTCAGTCCAAATGTTCTCCCCTGCCACCCACCTAGTCCAAATCCTAATCCATGGGAAGTCCCAGATCCTCAGCTCTCTACAGTAGCTACCCCTTCCAAAGCTTCGTGATGGGTTTAACTAAGCTTACATATTTGACTGAATCATTCATCTCCACCAGATTTGCCCCAGTGTAGATCTTTGAATGACCCCACTTCTCTAGGCCTAAGCCCCGTGTTGATCTATCCTTCCCCTCCCCCTCCCCCCATTGGGAGTTTGCACGCTAAGCTCAAACCCCACTAATCGCAAGATCATAGCTTATGATCTTGCAACTTAAGTGCTGCATAGAGAGGTGTCTCCTTCCCAGAAGACCTTCTGTTCCTCACCTGCTGTGATGGTGTCTTTGTCCTTGGCCGTCATTTCCTCCACTTCAGACCTCTTCCGAAGCTCAAACCTCCGAGAGAAACCTTCCCGCGGCTTCCAAAGGTCCTGGATCAAAAGAGGTTTCTCGTGGTCCCTCAGGATTCTCAACCCTTCCATCTTCCACTGCTTCTCCGAGCCAGCAAACATCCCGACGACATCGCAGAGAACATAATGGCCCACATCTACCCTGCTGAGTCCATACCTCTCAAGAGCTTCTTTCAACAGCTCTTGGGCACTCGAGCTGGCCGTGGCCAAGACGCTCTTGTAGTGAGTGCCCACACAGATGTGACATCCAAAGATCTTGAGAACTCCAGGAGCTGAGACCTGGGTGGAGAGTTCGGATGGATCCTCCTTGTTTGCTCCCGAATAACCGGCCACCGAGCTGCGGTCCTTGTAGCTCAGCGTCCGGTACAAGACCTGGGAGAATATCCGACTTTGTCGCTTGAATCGGTTTTTGGAGGGCGGCGACATGGTTGAAGGTGACCTGTAGAACATCGCACAGGGAGGCGTCATGGGTCCTGGCTGAACAGAAAGAAAGCAGAGCCGTGAATGTGTGGTCAGGAGGCCAAAAACAAGAGACACATGGCTGACGAACAACAAGATGTTCACAGAACCTCTGCAAAAGAACAACAACCTTGGAGAAACGGGTCACTCAAAATATGTCACAACCGCCAATGTGCGCCAGCACACGATTTATTGAGCTTTTCAACCCCCAGTAGCCAACCATGGATAAATCCAAGAAAAGAAAAGTTTCAGAAGAAAACAAAGTTTAATTCAACTACATCTGCTAGTTTTGTGGACGCTCAAGAAATAGTCAGGCATGGGAAGAGTTTTGTGGCTCCCGGTGTTTTCTTTTCTGTGGGAAACGGGTCCAAATGGCTCTTTGAGTGTTTAAGGGTGCAGACCCCTGGACTAGAATCCCAGAGGGAGTTTGCTAACGTGGTTTTGAGAATGGTCCAAGAAAGACCGGAGGAAGCATGGTGAAGTCACCTAAGGCAAGGACATTCAAACGTGGCAACTTTGAGATAAACACAGCTCCACCAACAACCGCCCAGGTCCCAATTTATCTCCTGCCCACCCTGAACCAGAAACTCTTCCAAATTGGGTGTTTTCTAAGTATTACACAATGCTCTCAATTGTTCTGGCCCATCCCATGTTGCTTTCACCCAATGTGACAGCAAGGTCGAACCATCATTTTGTCCTTGCAAGCTGTTGAACACGGCAGCCAACCATCTGGAGATCTTATCACAGATCCAGTTATTGCTCAACCTCTACCTTCTTCCATCCCTCTGTAAACAAAAGCCAGATTGGGGTCAAGAGAAAATCAGTCCTGCTACAGGACTTGAGGCTAAAACATACTAAGAACGGTTGCTGGAACTGGGTTTGTCTAGTTTAATGAAAAGAAGGACTAGGGGAGACATATAGCAGTCTTCTGATATCTCAGGGGCTGCCCCAAAGAAGAGGGAGTCAAGCTATTCTCCAAAGCACCTGAAGGCAGGACAAGAAGCAACAGGTGGAAACTAACCAAGGAGAGAAGCAACTTAGAACTAAGGAGAAATTTCCTGACAGTGAGAACAATTAATCGGTGGAACAACTTGCCTCCAGAAGTTGTGAGTGCTCCAACACTAGAAATTTTTAAGAAGAGGTTGGATAGCCATTTGTCCAGAATAGTATAGGATCTCCTGCTTTGGGGTTGGACTAAATGACCTCCAAGATCCCTTCTAACTCTGTTATTCTGCCACGTGTAAAAATTCCCCCAAACAAACCCGAATAACGTTATTTACTTGCATCTCTTATATACCAATGTCACCAGCCACTTCAATCTTGGATTCGGAATTTGGAACATCTGGATGCAAAATGTTTTAACCGCTCCGAGCTGGCGGCATGCACAAAACGGGTATATATCCTTCAGCTTGGCAGGGGGACTAACAGAGCCGCAGGCTGGCTCTGGATTCTTTCTAAATATATATATAGATATATATATTGCCTTTTTGTCCTCCGCAAAGAATGCGGAAGAGCTTCCCAAGGCCGCTTGGCGGGCAGACCGGATGTCTTCTTCTCCCCACCATTGGGTGTGTGTGTGTGTGTGTGTGTGTGTGTGTGAATGAAGTCTGTAGGGGATCTGCCATCACTTTTATCAAGCCCCGTGTGAGACCACGGCTTGAGGGGGACAGACAATTACACACCAAAACCTCCACTTCTATTTTTAGGAAAAGGGAGCCGCCCTGCCTGGTGGCTGAGACGGATTTGAATTCAGAGGTTTTTTTTTTAAAAAAAAAAAACCGTTTCCAGCACAACGGATGCATTAAAGGAGGGGAAGAAACTTGGTGACTTTGTTCACTCTCACAATTGGTTCCCACATGCAACATCGGTTGCTTGGTATCCCCACCCGAGAAAACAGGTTCTGCAGAATAATATATATATATATATGTAGCTAAGTCCTCATCTTACGGCGGTCACTTAGTGATCGTTTCAAGCCACAATAATTCCCCACCCCCTCAAAAAAAAAGATATTTAGAATCCGGTTGCAAAGTTATAATATCTGCCTCGTCTCACACACACACACACACACACACACACACACAAGGTCATGAGACTGCATTTTTATTTCTCAACACAACTGACCCACACAATGGCAGCTATGCCCAGCGGATGGGCAGCAAATAAATGTAATTTCTTTTTTTCTTTTAATTAAAAATGCGACTACAATTAGGAGGTGGGGTGTTTCCCCAGAAACCAGGTCTTTATTTTCCATTTATAATTGCAATTTTGTTGCTTGTATCCTTACAACTTATATTGATATTGTTTCCAATCACTTCTTTGTACCCTAATGACTATCATTCAGTGTTGTACCTTATGATTCTTGACGAATGTATCTTTTATGTACACTGAGAGCAGATGCACCAAGACAAATTCCTTGTGTGTCCAATCACGCTTGGCCAATAAAAAAATTATAATTCTAATTTCTGGGGTGGGGGGCAGGGGGAAGCATTCCATAGCAAACAATGGTTTTGCTTACCAACTGTTGTGTTCGCTTAACAACGGACAGAGACACAGATACACACAAAGTCGTAAAATCAGGCTTGATCAAGCAATGACCTGCTTTAGAGGAACGGTCAGGATTTATGAGATTTGGAGATTTTGGATTTGTCTCGTTTCCCCCCCCCCCCCCCCCTAGTTAAACTTCTGGTTTTCCAGCCCCAAAATGCAGGAACCCACAATCCTGTTTTTCAACCAGCACAGAACCGATATTTGGCACCGACATCACAGGGAGGTTTGGAGAATAACTTAACCAAGATTGCCCCTCCTTCCTGTAGGGCTAATGTCGGGATTAACAATCAGTAATCATAGGGACGTGTTGGCTTAGTGGCTAAGACGCTGAGCTTGTTGATTGAAAGGTCGGCAGTTCAGCACTTCCTTCCTTCCTTCCTTCCTTCCTTCCTTCCTTCCTTCCTTCCTTCCTTCCTTCCTCCAAACCGCTTAGAGAGGGCTGTAAAAGCACTGTGGAGCGATGTATAAATCTACGTCCTGTGGCTATTGCTATTTTCCGTCTCTTTTTGAAGAGACTCATGACCAGTTTTCACACTTGCAACCGTAATAGACTTCCCATGGTCACATGATCCAAATTCAGAGGCTTGGCAACTGACATGTACTTTTGACAGTTGCACCGTCCCAGGGTGATCACCGTTGGTTAACCTTCCTCCTTTAAGTGGGAACGAATCAAGGAGAGAAGCAATTTAGAACTAAGGAGAAATTTCCTGACAGTGAGAACAATGAATCAGTGGAACTCAATGCCTCCAGAAGTTGAATGCTCCAACACTGGAAGTTTTAAGAAGAGGTTGGACAACCATTTGTCTGAAGTGGTGTAGGGTTTCCTGCCTGGGCAGGGGGTTGGACTAGAAGACCTCCAAGGTCCCTTCCAAATCTGTTATTCTGTTCTATTCTAAGTGTGGAGAGATATCTTAACAACTATGGCTGAAAAGATGGCACAAAGAGACGCCACTCAGTTCACAATCATCTTGCTTAGCAATGGAAATTTTGGGCTCAACTGTGGTCATAAATCGAGGATTCACTGTATGATGCTCTCTTCTTTCATATCTCCAGCTCATAACGGTGTGGTAGGTTTCTGCATGGAACAGTGGAGAATTTAGGACTGCAAAATGTTATTTTTCCACCCGGATAATGGACCTGATTATGTCAGGCCTATTATCATTATTTTGGTCACTGCTTCCCATCCTTTATTCTGTAATTATTTGACGGGGTATATTTTTGCTTTGTTAACCCTCCTCGGAGCTGTCATTTGCAGAGGGCCGTGCCAATAAATCAATGGGTCGAGGGGGACTTCATTGGGCAGCCTTCCTAACTAACTCCTGACCCCTTCCCCTTATTTTAGCAAAGTTAGTGGAAGTCCATTAAACTTTCACTCTCTTCATGCAACGAAAAAACCAGACACACACACAAAATCAAACGTGGAGGAAGAGGGAAGTGCTGTTATTTGGGAGCTGCAATGTGGAAAACATTATTTCTTTTCCAAAACAGCAAAGGAAGTAGAAACGGGGAAGGGAGGGGGGGAAAAAATACGAATTGCAAAAGCAAAACTTTTGCTTTTTTGCCAAATTATATATCCTGCCCTTCTTCTCGGGGCCAAACTAAGCATTCAGCAACTGAGTGACATCAGCTGTTTGTTGTTGCTGAAGCATCCTTGGGAGAAAAACAAAATTTCTCCCATTCAAAGGTTTTTTGTAGTCTGATCCCCAGGGGTAGGCTGCTGGGGGTTCACAGGGGTTCGGGAGAATCTCTAGCTAAGATTCTCTGCAGTTCGGAGAACCCCCAAATCCTACTCCTGGCTGGCCCTGCCCACCCCTCCCCTCCTCTCCCCTCCCAGGAGTCTCCACGCAGCCCGTTTTGGATGTAGGTAAGTGCAGGACACCTGCGAAAACTCGGGGAGGGCGAAAAACGGGCCTACTGGAAGTTTAGGAAGGCCAGAAATGGGCCTGGACCCTCTGCACATGTGCATAGCAGGGGTGGGTTCTATTTACCTTTACTACCGGTTCGGAATCGATCTGAACCGGGGGCAACCCACCACAGGTGCAAAGCCTTCTGCGCAGAGGGTCAAAACCAGTTTACTTCCTGGTTAAAACCTGGTTTAAACAACATCCGGGCGGATGGCGGAGCTTCATGCTGCCGCCGCTACCAGTTCGCCGAATCATGTGCCGCCGCCGCTACCAGTTTGCCTCAACCGGAGCGAACAGGTATCATTTCATCCCTGATCTGGACCATGTGCATTTGGGAAGAACCACGCTGGGGGAGTCAAACTTTGGCAAACTCCTGAGCAAAGTCACAGCAACGTTTCTGGCAAAAGCTTCTGGGTAGTAATAAAAATAATATTTAAAAAAAAAAACAACTCCTTTGTTTCTGCTGACCAAGCCTGTTCTAAGAGGCTTCAGAGCAGGACAATGTTTTTTTTTTAAAAATAAAAAATTCAAAGATTTATCATGTTGGTGCCAACCAACTGACTTTCAATCAGTAGTGAAATCTAAAATTTGTTACTATCAGTTCTGTCGGCGTGGCTTAGTGGTGGTGGGGGTAATATGACTGGGTGGGCATGGCCAATTTTTTTTTTTACTTTTAAAACCATTTTTTGTAAAATGGTTGTTAAAAAAGGGTTGTAAAAATGCTTTCAAAAGGCTCTGATGATCCCAGCTGAGTTGCCTGATTGGCAGAGACATTTTTTCTTTTAAATGCCTCTGACGATCAAGCAACTCAGCTTGGATCGTCAGAGGCATTTAAAAGAAAAAAAACCTTTTTTTTTTCTTTTAAAAGCCTTTGATGATCGCAGCTGAGCCGCGCAATCATCAGAGGCTTTTTTTTTTACTTTTAAAAGTATTTTTTCGGCCGAAGAAGATGTAGAAAAAATGCTTTTAAAAGTAAAAAAAAAAAATTCTGATGATTGTGCGACTCAGCTGGGCATGGGGGGGGGGGTAGGAATTTTTGCTACCGGTTCTCCGAACCAACCGCCTCCATCGCTACCGGATCAGGAGATCCGGTCCGAACTGGGAGCATTTCACCCCTGCTTTCAATGGTTTCTCTTCCCACACACACACACACACACACCACACCAAGTGAGCCAAAATAAAAATCTCATCATTCGAATCGCTTAAAACATAGCAAAGAAATGAAAGGGGGGGGGAGAAAACCCACAAAAATTATTGAAGGCTGCGGCTGGAATTTTGGCTGCTTAAAAATTCCTGCTGGGCGGTGTAGGAATTCAAAACGAATTCCCCGAGCCAGGCATGGGCAATTGAGGTGCTGGACTTCATTGCTTCTCAAAAAAAAAAAAAAACACCCAACAACGACAGAAAAGAATGCCTTGTGCTCTTCCCAAACGCTCCACCGTCTCGGAAGGTTGCTTAATGAAGATTTTATTACAGCCATCGTGATTAGACAATTGCAGGGAGCGGAGGAAGCAATAATCTGAAGAGAACAGAGCCACAAAGATGATGAGGGGACTGGAGGCTAAAACATGCGAGGAACGAGGAACGGATACAGGAACTGGGTATGTCTAGTCTGATGAAAAAAAGAGCTAGGGGTGACATGATAACAGTCTTCCAATATTCCAAAGAAGATGGGGGTCAACGCAGGGGTGAAATCCACCAGATTCTGGAGAACCGGTAGCAGAAATTTCTAGTAGTTTGGAGAACCAGCAAAAACCACCTCTGGCTGGCCTGAGAGTGGGGAGGGAAAGGGGATTTTGCAGTATCCTTCCCCTGCCATGCCCACCAAGACACGCCCACCAAGCCACACCACGCCCACCAAGCCACGCCCACAGAACCAGTAGTAAAAAAAATGGGATTTCACCCCTGGGTCAAAGCTATTCTCCAAAGCACCTGAGGGCAGGACAAGAAGCGATGGATGGAAACTAAACAAGGAGAGAAGCAACCTGGAATTTAAGGAGAAGTTTCCTGACGGTGAGGACAATGAATCAGTGGAACGGCTTGCCACCAGAAGTTGTGAATGCTCCAACGTTGGAAGTTTTAAAGAAGAGATTGGATGACCATTTGTTATCGCAGCGCCCTTTCTGTGGGCACGACGACCCAGTTCAGCTCTGTTGAGCATGCGTATGTGCCTCCCGCTGTCCAGATGGTCTTCGAGTCTCTGCCATGCATGCGCAGGGGGCGGAATGCATATGGGGGGCCCACATGCATGCAGGGGCCACGCACCCATGCAAGGGGTCATGTGTGCATGTGCAGGGGATGGGGGCGTATAGGGGCACAAACATGCGGGTGTGTGTGTGAGGGGTACACATGCATACAGGGGGCATTTTGGGGGTTCGGACATGCACGCTTTGACCACTCAATCTGGAAAAGGTTAGCCATCACAGGGGGTTGGGCTAGGAGACCCCCAAGGTCCCTTCCAGCTCTGTAATTCTGTTAGAGACTGTTTACGGTCTTACCCCTGAGGAGCAGCCCAAATATTGCCACGTGTCCCGAAAAAACCACCATCTCTATACTGGCTCTTTGCAGAGCCCAGACACAAAAACACACACAACATGGAAAGCCAAGTGTCCAAGCCTTCCTTGGGCTCTAGAGCGACCTCCTCTGTGTTCGAAACTTCCCCGTCACCTCCGAAAGCCAAGGAAGGGAAGCTCCTCTGCCACAACAATGAGGCTTTAATATTCCACACACACACACAAACAAACCCGACCAGTGTCTTGTGTCTCCATGGAGCAGAAATGTCAGAGGTGAAATAATTCCTTCTCTTCCTTCTGGGGAACGTTAGTCCCGTCGCAGGATAAAAAAAAAACCCAGATTAAACCAAGGTTCCAAAGAGGGTAGTCACCTGGGAATGTTTGATTCTAGATCCAGCGGAATGATACCATCCAAGCCCCACCGCTAGGCCCTTTGGCCATGGCCGTCCCGGGCGACGCTCAATTTAGAGCCAGTGGAGAGCAGGAAAGTTTTCATTAGGAGCCTCCCCAGCATAACTAAACCGAGTTGGGTCACCAAGGACAACCAGACAAGCTTCGACTTGCCCCTGTATGGGTGGGTGGGTGGCTGCAGTTTTCATGAAGGCAAAAAAAACTGGTGTCTTGTGCTTCTTCCTGTGTAGAGAATTTGGGGAAAGAACCCAACATACAAAGGGGAATCTCACTGGCTTTGCTTACTCCTGCAAAAAAAATCCTAAACTTCTCTCTTTTGTGTCTGCTGATCAAGACTGTGATTATTGCATCACAAACTCCTTTCCTACAGAAACTGTCACATATAAATAAATGAGATTAAACCCTGCTCCCTTCTAGCACTGATGATGTTACCTGGTTGGGTCATGAAACGTCTGCAAGATAAGAGCCCAGCTCAGAGACCACCAAGGGCCCCACAGTCTTCCTCCTCCTCCTCCTCCTCCTCCTCCTCCTCCTCCCACTCCCTCCTAGTACTGATGAGATTCCCTAGTTGGGTCATAAACATCTGCCAGAAAACAACCCAGCTCAGAGAGCATCAAGGACACCACAGTTGTTGTTGTTGTCGTTGTCATCCTCCTCCTCCTCTCCACACACCCAACTCCCTTCTAGCACTGATGATGTTCCCTAGTTGGGTCATGAAACATCTCAGAGAGCATCAAGGACCCCACATTCCTTCTCCTTGTTCTCCTCTTTCTCTTCCCTTCTCCTCCACTCCTTTCCAGCACTGATAAGGTTGCCTAGCTGGGTCATGAAACGCACCCAAGGACCCCCTCCTTTCAACCCCGAGTTAAGAGAGCGAGATTCTCTCCTATTGGCCTTCTGTCAACGCCAGCCGAAGTGCTAATCCCTCTAAATCGGCTTTAGAAGGACTTCCAGCCCTTCTTGGACACAGACCTCGGGCATTTCCCCAAATACCGTTCCTTCCCCCCCCCCACACACACACACCGCCCGCGTCTTTTCCTTGAGGACTTGGCACTTGACTTAACCTCCCCCGCGCCCCCACCCACGCCACGCGACCAAGCCACTCGCTTCCCTTTGTGTCTTCCCTTTGAGGATGGGGGGGTGGGGGGAGAGACACCTCCATCTCTCCCTGCCCCCCCCCCCCCGACCTTCCCCATGGCTGAAGACCTTTAGCTCCGATTCCCATCTGCCCCAATTGGGGAGGGGGTACTTTGAGGGCAAAGCGGTCCATCCGTTCTGAGTGCCAGCTGCAGAAGAGGGGAGTTGGGGGGGGGGGGGAGAGAAGGACCAACCTATCACTGCATCCCCTCTTTGGCTCTCTTTCTTTCCCCCCACCCCGCACCCACCACCATCCTTCTCCCCCCCCATCTCCCCAAATCCGATTCCAGGGAAACCAACCGACCCCAGCCCAGACTTTACAAGGGGAGGGGGCGCCCCCTCCTCCCTCTCTCTCTCTCTCTCTCTCTCTCTCTCTCTCTCAACTTGCCCCTCACCTCCTCCTCCGGGGTCTCCTCCTCCGCCGCCTGGAGAGCATCATCATCGCCCGGCCGAGCCCCGCCAAGCGCAACCGAATTCAAGAGCTCAGCCGAACCGAAGGCGGCTGCTTTCGCCACGTCCCGGTAATAAGCCGGAGCGGAGTCAGCGCCGCCTGGTGGCCGCCGCGCGCCACGACGCGCCCCATCAGCAACGCGTTGGCGGGTTGCGCGTTGGATTCTCCCCCTCCCCTCCTCTCTTTACAGACCCGCGCCCGCATCCTTCCTCCCCCACCCCTTTCCGGGGCTGGCTTTCTCCGCCTGCATCCCCAACCCGGTGGAGCGAGAGGGACAGATAGTCCCGTTCCGACGTGCGCTGCGAGTTGTTGCAGCTGTACCAGCGGGGACTGGGAGCAAAGCCCCTGGGGCTGGTGATTTTGGAGGAGAGGGAGATAGGGATTTTGGGGGGAGAGGGGGGGCTGGATGTCTGTGAACCCCGAAAGTCGTTGCACGTCGGTAAGTGCGCTTCTCCTTTTTGGCTTCCTTCCCTGTTTTAATCCCGAAGGGGCTTTTTTTTCTTTTCTTTTTTTTTCAAGAGGCAACTGGACTTTGTTTTTTTCTCTCTCTCTCTCTGAAGAGGTTTCGCTTCTCATCCTCAGGAAGCTTCTTCCCAAATTCTTCAAGGTCTATGGAGCTTCTCAGTCCTCCAGGCAGAGGTGGGCTTCAGCAGGTTCTGATCAGTTCTGGAGAACCGGTAGCAGAAATTTTTGAGTAGTTCCGAGAACTGGGAGTAAAAATTCTGACTGGCCCCGCCCCCATCTATTCTCTGCCTCCCGAGTCCCAGCTGATAAGGGAGGGAATGGGGATTTTACAGTATCCTTCCCCTGCCACGCCCACCAAGCCATGCCACACCCACCAAGCCACACCCACAGCACCCCTAGTAAAAAGTTTTGAAACCCACCACTCCAGCTGGTGGGAATTTGAGTCTTTCCTAGGGGTGGATTAGATGGGGATCAAGATTTTTCTGACCTGATCTCATGTTTAGGGTTGTTTGGAAAGGGAATTGAAACTTTTAAAGGAAGAGAAAAAGCCGAAATTTAGACCTTCCTCTCCAGCAAGCGGCAATAAAACACTCAATGGCATGTTGTGTGTCATCCTTCTGACATACCACAAGGATTCCACCCGGCAACTATTCCAGTCTGGTGATGTCACCCTTGGCTTTTCCTGATAAGGGTTGCATCCATACTTAAACTGAAGCAAAATTCCCCTTTGCATTCTTCTCTCTGCAATTTTTATTTTATTTATTTTATTTTATTTTTGCTGCTGCTGCTACAAGATAAAACTCCAGATGAGTTGCAACATATAATTTTTTTAAAAAATAAAATAAAATAAAAACCACCGAAAAGTACAAGCAGTCCTCAACTTACGACGGTTTGTTTAAGAGCCCTGGTGGCGAAAAGGTTAGAGTGCAGTACTGCAGGCTACTTCTGCCAACTGCTGGCTGCCTGCAATTTGGCAGTTCGAATCTCACCAGGCTTCAGGTTGACTCAGCCTTCCATCCTTCCGAGGTGGGTAAAATGAGGACCCAGATTGTTGGGGGCAAGAGGCTGACTCTGTAGAACTCTTTAGAGGGCTTTAACGCACTATGAAGCGATATATAAGTCTTGTTGCTATTGCTAATCCTTCCTTCCTTCTTTCCTTCTTTCCTTCCTTCCTTCCTTCCTTCTTTCCGTCCTTCCTTCCTTCCTTCTTTCCTTCCTTCCTTCCTTCCTCCTTCCTTCCTTGGTGGTGCAGTGATTAGAATGCAATACTGCAGGCTATTCCTGCTGCCTGCCAGCTGCCTGCAATTTGACAGTTCGAATCTCACCAGGCTCAAGGTTGACTCAGCCTTCCATCCTTCCGAGGTGGGTAAAACGAGGACCCAGATTGTTGGGGACAATAGGCTGATTCTTCAAACCACTTAGAGAGAGCTATAAAGAACCGTGAAGCGGTATATAAGTCTAAGTTCTGTTGCTATTGTTTAGTGGCCGTTCAGTGTTACATTAGCATTGGAAAAAAAAGTGACAACTAATTTTCACGCTTAGGGCATCCCTATGTTCAAGGGATCAAAATCCAGGACACTTGGCCACTGACTCGTATTTGTGATGGTCGCAGTGTCCCGTGATCTCCTTCTGCGATCTTCCGATGAGCAAAGTCCATGCGGAAGCCGGATTCACAACCCTGTTACTAACTTAAATGTTTCACTTAGCGACAAAAATTTTGGGCTCAGTTGTGGTTGTAAGTCGAGGACTACCTGTATATCAGAGGTGGTTTTTTTAGTTCAAAAATGCATAAACCAATGCATAAAAAGAGTTAAATGGGACTGTTAGGCTAAATTCTAGAGCAAACCGACTTGAGGTTGAGCTGTGATTTGAGTTAAATACTTTAATTGCAGAAGCAGGTTTTTAATATGTATAATGTGGTTCCTTTAGTGGAGATAGAGAATGAACTGGGTATTTTTGTTGTTGTTGAACAGGGTTTGTTTTTTTTTTTTAAGCAAAGGAAGATCTAACACAGATCTTGGCAAGTTTAAGACCTGTGGACTTCAATTCCCAGAATTCCTCAGCCAGCCATGTTGGCTGGTTGAGGAATTCTGGGAGTTGAAATCCACAGGTTTTAAAGTTTCTAGGGTTATGACACCACTTGTCTACAAATGAAATATTGTCTCATCCTTTTGGCCTTCAAACGTGGCCAAGGGTCAAGGGACGTACAACCGTGGCAACTTTAAGACCCATGGACTTCAACTCCCAGAATTCCCCATCCAGGCATCAGCATATGGCTTCCCCTCCTCCCCTCCTTTAAAAAAACATTAAAATTTTTCCCATTTTCATTAACAATAAATACAGACCCAAAGAAGTTATTATTTTTTTATTATTTAAACCTTATTCCACAAGAAATCCCTCGTCACTAACGTGGTTTTTATTACAACCGGTCTTAAATAATACTGTGTTAAATATAAAATACTTATGTTTAAATAAGAGACAAGTGGTTTAAAATGCAGAATTTCTTCAAAAATTCACTGACATTCTTCTAAAGTTACAAAGTCATGAAAAGTTAGTACAAAACATTTGGGCAATCGATGTCACCCTTTTTGTTCCCCTGATGATAGAGTACAAAACGATCACAAAACAGAAAAATCAAGTCAGAATTAGCCACAAAGAGAGATTTCAAGGAATCCAAGCTGATTTGGTTGAAGGGTCCATAATGGAATTCACAGCAAGGCTGGCGTCCTTGAAGCTGGGAAGCTAAGCAGGGTTGGGCCTGGTTAAGACTTGGATGGGATTCCGATGGAGAATCTCAGTGCTGAAGGATAGAGTGGAAACTGAAAACCTTATGCTGGAAGTGGGCGGTGCAAATTACTTCCATCAGGCCATCAAGAAAACCACAGGAGGCCTCCAGAAGTCAACTTGACATGATGGAGAGAGAGTGGGAAAGTGGGAAAGCTATCAACCATGAGTGTCCAATCTTGGCAACTTTAAGACTTGTGGACTTCAACTCCTAGAATTCCTCAGCCAGCCAAAAAATTCTGGGAATTGAAGTCCACAAGTCTTAAAATTCTGGAAGTTGAAGTCCACAGGTCTTAAATTTCTCAAGGTTGGACATCCCTGATCAACCCAGTTTTTAAACTCACTCGTATTCTCCTTGGGGAAGACGACTTAAATCATAACTGCCCGTGATTCAGGTATGAGTAATCATTCTTAAGGAGCCAAAATTATACTAAGCAGACTTTAAAAAAGGACCAACGGCCTCTGAGAACTCTTAAGCTTGTGACAATACCAAAGATCTACTTGATCCAGGAAGCATCATGAGGTAGTCAGAATCCTAAAGTGGGTCATACCCTGGACTGTTGCAGAATATTGGGAGGGTTGGTTGACTGGTTTTTGCCTTCTCCAGCTAGTAAATATCGACAGAGACAGAAATCCAGAGCCTACTCAATGCTGACACTGCTAGTTGGGATTTGTGAGGAAGTTTTACACAGAGGGAAATGGGGGAAAGAGGACATAAAGCAACATGGTCTCATCTACTATCTTATTGTGAAGGAAGATGGTCCGTTCCACCAACTCCTCCTGAAGGAAGATGGTCCCTTCTATCCTGAAGGAACATTGTCCCTTCCACTATCTCATCCTGAAGGAACATGGTCCATTCCATGTCATCCTGAAGGAACATGGTCCATTCCACCTTATGCTGAAGGAACATGGTCCATTCCATCTTATCCTGAAGGAAGACATGGTCTCTTCCATCATCCTGAAGGAACATGGTCCCTTCCATCTCATCCTGAAGGAACATGATCCATTCCACAGCCTGAAGGAAGGTAGTCTCTTCCATCATCTTCTCCTGAAGGAACATGGTCCCTTCCATCTCATCCTGAAGGAACATGGTTTATTCCACAGTCTGAAGGAAGGTAGTCCCTTCCATCATCTCATCCTGAAGGAACATGGTCCCTTGCACCACCTCATTCTAAAGGAACATGATCCCATCTACCTTCTTGCCATATCTCTTCAGAATGACATAGTCAAAGGGCTTCAGAATTGGTTGGATGCCAACATTTTAAAGTTACACAGATATCTAAACATGATTACCTCCCATTTAATCATCAAGAGATCTTGATGTCACGGAAGTTTACGTCAGACAACAAAGCTGTGACACTTCTACCTCTACAACCTGCTTGGAATGGCTTAGAGAGAGGGTCAACTAACTTGCATCATAAGAGGTAGAGTAGAAGGCCAGCAGAGGACTTATTTTTGGGATAGGAGAGAGAATGGAAACACAACCATGGAATCCATGGACCCTTAAAAGTCTCTCCGACCAACCTCTTGAGATGTTTCTTGCTTCTCGGTTGACTTCCTGGGTTCTCAAGTTGTAGTAGATGCTTCCAGTGGTTACTTCCTAACTGTCCTTTTCACTAAGACCCATCCATTGTTCCTTTCATGTCAGAACTTTCATCCAAGAATAATATTACGCGTTGCCACCTTTCTTTTGTAGTTCCATCTTCAAAGTTCTGAGCCTGGGCAAGGAGTCCAGTCTAAAAGCTACCATCTCTCCTTGGAGGTCCTGAAGAACATGGAGGAGTAGGAGCAACCTTCCAGAAGGTACCAAAGAAGGAAGGAAGGATCTCCTCCCTTTGAACCTGTGACTTGGAATCCTTAAGGCAACTACCTGGAGATGTGAGATTCAAGAGCATCCGGCCGATAGAGGTATCTCCAAATAGCATAGTAATGAGTACCAGCTCCGAACGCCACAAAGAGATGCCAGATGGCATGGGCGAAGGGGATACGTCCATCACTCTTGAAGAAGACTGTACCGAAGCAGTAGAAGATGCCACCAGCCACCAGCTCCACCAGACCTTCTGTATTGGGCTGCAATAACCAGGATAAGCAGAGGAGGGAGTCAGTGGACTGGTAGAAGAAGACCCAGAATCTGTAAAAGTCAAGGGCAGGTAGTCCTCGATTTACGACCACAATGGAGCCCCAAATGTCCATCGCTAAGCAAGGCCTCTTTTTATGAACGTTGTTAAACGAATCACTGCCGTTCTTCGGTAGGTCCTATGATTCTTCAGCAAATCTGGCTTCCCATTGAGGTGGCTTGTCAGAAGCCAGATGGGAAGGTCAGATATGGTGATCACATGACCCGGGGGGAATGCTACAACTGTCATAAGTCCATGCCAGTTGCCAAGCACCTGAATTTTGATCACGTGATCACGAGGATGCAGCAAGGGTAGCAATTGGTCATAAATCAATTTTTCAGTGCCATTACAACTTCAGATGGCCGCTGAATGAATGGTTGTAAGCCTATCTATAAATTCTTGTTTCGTTCAGGAGGAGACCCTGGTACAGGTAATCTTCAACTTATGACTACAATGAAGCCCCCCATTTTTGTTGTTGTTAAGTGTGGCATTTGCTAAGTGAGTTTTGCCCCATTTTACGACCTTTCTTGCCTGCAGTTGTTAAGGGAGTGACTACAGTTGATAAGTTAGTAACCCCAGTTACTAAGCGAATCCAGTTTCCCCCGTGGCCTTGGCAGGTCAGAAGGTCGCAAAAAGGGATCACAGGACACTGCAACCATCATAAATACGAACCAGGTGCCAAGCGTTACGAATATTGATCATGTGACCATGGGGATGCTGCAAAGGTCGTGTTAAGGTAATGATGATTTAACAGCTGACCAGCTGCTGTAAGGCTGTAAACCAGGATGATGCAATGAGAATGAGTCAGTATGGTTATCACTTTAAGAGGCTGTCTATATAGCGGTGGCCATGTGAGGGCGTCTCTCTCTCTCTCTCTCTCTCCTCATGTTCTATCTCCATTGTAGTTCTCCGTGTATTTTTTCCATGTGGGCTTTCTATTATAGTTGAAGATTGATTGATTGCCTGGCTTTGCTTAGCGCATGTATGTATGTATATAACTTATAACAAAGATAAGCCATTGTTTGAAAATCCTCTGGGTACTCTATTTTGCTCCTGGGTTACCTCAAACTAGCAGTCACATTATGCACACACTGACATGTCGCAACTGTGAAAAGTCACATTTTTTTCACTGCCGTTGTAACTTGGGACAGCCACTAAACCAACTGTTGTAAGTCGAGGACTACCTGCGTGGCAATTGTCACATTCTGCATTTCCATTTGGGTCACTTACCATAGAGAGAATGACCAAAGCAGGGAAAAAACCCATTATCAGATAACAAAGCAGCTCCACCAGCTTGTACCTGGGGATCAAAAAAAGCCAACCTGAGTTTCAGAAACCTTGATATGGTTTGCAACTCAAGCTAAACCACGATCGGCTTCCCCCTTCCCCCATTTCCTGAATTAATCCCAGTTTGTCTGGGCTCCCCTCACTCAGGAAGCCATCTAACCAAGTTTCTAAATCCATAGAGGTTGGGAATACAGGTAGCATCCATTTATGACTGGAATCCATCATCATTTAATGACCACATAATCCCTTGAAGGGTGGAGTCTGGGCTGCTGGAGCTAGCAGAGTGTTTACTCTGGCCGGATGCCCTCCCTGTCACCAATGCGGAGTTTTGTTCGGCAGATCTATTCTCATTGTGCCCAGAAAGAGAAATATCTGCCTCTACCTAGGATCGAACTCACAGCCTCCTGATTATGAGGCAACAGCTTCACCTCTAGGTCACCGCACCACTCCTAATTTATGACTGGAATTGAGCCCTGGCAATTAGTCTCGAGTCGTGACGGTTGTAAAGTGGATTCCCAGGCGACCAACCCAATTTTACAACTGTGGGAGAGGGGCAGGCATGGGAACCTCAGACCCGAGTTGTAAGTAGCACTTGGGGAAGTGGGGTGTGTGTGTGTCCGTCATAACTTTGAATAGACACTAAGCAACCAGTCATACGTCGAGGACTACCCTGTAAGAAGATACACTGCTCCTTAAGTGCCATGGATGTGTGCAGTTACATGCTGTGTTTCCTTGAAAATGAGCCCCAAAGAAAATAAAACTGAGTCGAGATGTGATTATTTGAGAAAACTCTGTTTTTTGTCTGGACAGCTTGGGCCCATGAGTTATGGGGCCCGTTTTCCTTCTTTTCATGATCTCCCAACCCCGTTCCTAACTTTGTTCAATAAGCAAACCACGATAAAGGATTAAAAAGAAAACAAGCAAGCAAAAAGAAAGCATTAAAACAGAAAGAAATTCAAGAAAAAGAAGATACGGAATACTATGCGATACGGAGCAAATGGTATAACTGGCTGGAGATTCGAAATAGTGAATAATAACGAAAGGGGAGGAATCATAAACGTAAAGTGTTTATAGGGCAACGTATCACACGTATAAAATCAATATTATGAGCGATAGGAATTATAGTGTAAATAAGGGATAATGGGGCAAGAAGGATATAAATAGTATAAGGGAAATTTGGGGGGGGGGATGTAAATATTAGAAGATTACCATTACACAATAGTTGTAAAAAGGGAACATATGTTATGTGTTTTGTGTTTGTTATATTGTGGTGTTGTTATAAATAAATATTTTTTTTAAAAAAAAAAGAAAGCTGTTGCCTGTGATATCTTTCGTATCCACAAGAGGGCGGTAAGGAGCCATGAAAGCCAGAGCTCCCACTTCCAAGCCAAAGCATGAATTTTTCCCTCCAAGGATTCCCACGGTCGATCTCTCTCGCTCCTCTCACCGTTCGTGGAAGAAGAAGACGTAGAGGGTCCCACCCGAGGCCATGATCCAGATGATCCAGCGCATGTGGGAGGCCCAAGGACCCAGCTCCCGCAGGTTCAGCCTGCCAGCACAACGGGGACAGCAAGTCACGGAGAGAAGCCACTGGCAGATGTGCAGTTGCCCAAAGGACAGTTGGTCACATCCTGGGTGGCATTTGGGATTCAACAACCACCTTGCCCCCCCGCCCCCCCTCCGCACCATAAGCCCGTTAAATCTAGATTTGATGGTACCCAAGTCTTGTCACCAGCCAGTGAGCTGTAGAAGATTCCACCGACTACTTGAAAGACTAGGAAGACATGGCAAAACTAGATTCCCGCCCTCTCTCCCTCTTCTTCATCTTCTCCTTCCATCCATCTCCCTCTCTTTCCCCCTCTCTGCCTTTCCATCTCACTCTCTCACCTCCTTCCTCCCTCTCTGCCTTTCCCTCTCCCAAACCTTCCTGCCCCTCCCTCTCCCTCTCTCCCCCTCTCCCTCTTCTCCTCTCTCCCTTTCCCTCTCCTTCTCTCCCCTTTCCCTCTCCCTCTCTCTCAACCACTCTCCCTCCCTCTTTCCCCTTTCCCTCTCCCTCACTTCCTCCCTCCCCCTTTCCCTCTCCTCCCTCCCTCCCTCCCTTTCCCTTTCCCACTCTCCCTCTCTCTCCTTTCCCTCTCCCCCTCTCCTTCCCTCTCTCCCCTTTCCCTCTCCCTCACTTCTTCCCTCCCTCTTTCCCTCTCCCTCTCCCTCTCTTCCCTTTCCCTCTCCCCCTCCCTCTCTCCTCTTTCCCTCTCCCTCTCTCCACTTTTCCTCCCTCTCTCCCCCTCTCTCTCCCCTTTCCCTCTCCCTCACTTCCTCCCTCCCTCTCTCACACACAGAGGCACTGAGACCTAGAGAGCCATTTAGATCAGGGGGCTTCCAACCTTGGCCCCTTGAATCCTTGCACATTTAAACTTCCAGAGCTCCTCAGCCGGCTATGCTATAATAGGTTGCTATGAGTCGAAGTCCACAAAGCCTAAAGTGGCCACGGTTGGAGATCCCTGATTCAGAGGGACAAATAGCCGTTTGACCGTGGTCCTGCTAAGAAGCCGAGAGCCACAAGAGGTCTGTGAGCACTCACCAAGGAGCGTAGGAAGCTGCAATGAAGAAGTAAATCACCATCCTGTCGAACATGTGTAGGCAGTGCTCCACAGTCCTGCGAAATGCGCATAGGGAGAAAATGGAGGTTTGTCAGAGGTGGTATTCAACCGGTTCGTACTGGTTCTCCCGAATCGGTAGTGGAAATTACAAGTGGACCCGGCCATCACCACCACCCTGACTTTATGCTATCCTATTTAGGCATCTTTCTGAGGCTGAGTGCCAGTGGTGGAATTCAGTTCTTTTTACTACCGGTTCTGTAGAAGTGGCTTGGTGGGCGTGGCTTGGTGGGCATGGCAGAGGAAGAATACTGCAAAATCTCCATTCCCACCTCACTCCTGGGGAAGGATCCTACAAAATCTCCATTCCCACCCCGCTCCTTGGGGAAGGATACTGCAAAATCCCCATTCCTTCCCCACTCCTTGGAGAAGGATACTGCAAAATCTCCATTCCCACTCCACTCCTTGGGGAAGGATACTGCAAAATCCCCATTCCCACCCCGCTCCTTGGGGAAGGATACTGCAAAATCCCCATTCCTTCGCCACTCCTTGGAGAAGGATACTGCAAAATCTCCATTCCCACTCCACTCCTTGGGGAAGGATCCTACAAAATCTCCATTCCCACCCCACTCCGGGGGAAGGATACTGCAAAATCCCCATTCCCACCCCGCTCCTTGGGGAAGGATACTGCAAAATCCCCATTCCTTCCCCACTCCTTGGGGAAGGATACTGCAAAATCCCCATTCCCACCCCGCTCCTTGGGGAAGGATACTGCAAAATCCCCATTCCTTCCCCACTCCTTGGAGAAGGATACTGCAAAATCCCCATTCCCACCCCGCTCCTTGGGGAAGGATACTGCAAAATCCCCATTCCTTCCCCACTCCTTGGGGAAGGATACTGCAAAATCCCCATTCCCACCCCGCTCCTTGGGGAAGGATACTGCAAAATCCCCATTCCTTCCCCACTCCTTGGAGAAGGATACTGCAAAATCCCCATTCCCCACTCCTTGGGGAAGGATACTGCAAAATCCCCATTCCTTCCCCACTCCTTGGAGAAGGATACTGCAAAATCTCCATTCCCTCCCCACTCCTTGGGGAAGGATACTGCAAAATCCCCATTCCTTCCCCACTCCTTGGAGAAGGATACTGCAAAATCCCCATTCCCACCCCGCTCCTTGGGGAAGGATACTGCAAAATCCCCATTCCTTCCCCACTCCTTGGGGAAGGATACTGCAAAATCCCCATTCCCACCCCGCTCCTTGGGGAAGGATACTGCAAAATCCCCATTCCTTCCCCACTCCTTGGAGAAGGATACTGCAAAATCCCCATTCCCCACTCCTTGGGGAAGGATACTGCAAAATCCCCATTCCTTCCCCACTCCTTGGAGAAGGATACTGCAAAATCTCCATTCCCTCCCCACTCCTTGGGGAAGGATACTGCAAAATCCCCATTCCCCACTCCTTGGAGAAGGATACTGCAAAATCCCCATTCCTTCCCCACTCCTTGGGGAAGGATACTGCAAAATCCCCATTCCCCACTCCTTGGGGAAGGATACTGCAAAATCCCCATTCCTTCCCCACTCCTTGGAGAAGGATACTGCAAAATCTCCATTCCCTCCCCACTCCTTGGGGAAGGATACTGCAAAATCCCCATTCCCCACTCCTTGGAGAAGGATACTGCAAAATCCCCATTCCTTCCCCACTCCTTGGGGAAGGATACTGCAAAATCCCCATTCCCCACTCCTTGGGGAAGGATACTGCAAAATCTCCATTCCCACTCCACTCCTTGGGGAAGGATCCTACAAAATCTCCATTCCTACCCCACTCCTTGGGAAAGGATACTGCCAAATCTCCATTTCCTCCCCACTCCTTGGGGAAGGATCCTACAAAATCCCCATTCCCACCCCGCTCCTGGGGGAAGGATGCTGCAAAATCCCCATTTCCTCCCCACTCCTGGGGCCAGCCAGAGGTGGTATTTGCCGGTTCTCCGAACTACTCAAAATTTCCGCTACCAGTTCTCCAGAACCTGTCAGAACCTGCTGAATAGCCCCAGCTGGGCCCATGCATGGATGTGGTGCATGTGCTCACATTTGCAAATATCACCCCTGGGGTTTGTTGAGTTTCAACTTCTTTGGTGGTGACGTCTGGGGGAGGCCAAGAGCTCGGAACAGACCCTTCCCAATTCCTCAGGGTGTAAAGAAGATGGGTCTAAACCCGGTGGATCAAGCATCTGATTGGCTTCCTCGGAAGATCAAGCTTTCCTCGCTTCCTCCGGATGGCCGAAGGAGAATTACCTTAAGTGCCGTTTCTTCCAGGAGATGGTGTGGAACGTGGTGGAGACGATGAAGAGTCCCGACAAGCCGAAGCCGTAGATCCAAGCAGAAATGGCCTCCCACTGATTGTCCGAGAGGATGTAGAGAACTGAACTACCAAGGATGCTCGGGACAATCCAGAACTGGACGAGAAACGGAAAGGAAAGTAGAAGAGAGGTGGAAAGTTCTGAGGAGGAGGTTGGAGGAGATGAGCGTCATGAATTCAGGCGTTGGGACATCTGACTTGGGCACTGGACAGCTCACCAGGACACTGGACACCCAACGTCTGGTTCTTACAAAGGAGAATATCTGTAGCTCACGGTTGAACTGAGGGGCCCTGGGTGCTCTCTGAGTTTGCTTGTCTTCTTGCAGGCGTTTCATAACCCAACTAGGTAACATTATCAGTGCTAGAAGGGAGACAGAGAACAAACCCCACTCCCTTCTAGCACTGATGATGTTCCCTAGGTGGGTCACAAAATGCCTGCAAGAAAACAGCCAACTTCAGAAAGCACCAAGGATCCCTCAGTTCTCCTCTTCCTCTCCCACTTCTTAATTCTGCAAACCCCACTCCCTTCTAGGACTGATGATGTTCCCTAGGTGGGTCACGAAATGCCTGCAAGAAAACTATCAAGCTCAGAGAGCATCAAGGACCCCACAATTCTCCTCCTCCTCCTCCTCCTCTTTATCTAGTAGTAGGTTATGGTCTACTTTATCAAATGCCTTACTGAAGTCCAAGTAAATAATAATAATAATAATAATAATAATAATAATAATAATAATAATAATAATAATTCTTCTTCCTCCTCCTCCTCCTCCTCCTCCTTCTCCTCCTCCTCCTCCTCCTCCTCCTCCTCCTCCTCCTCCTCCTCCTCCTCCTCCTCCTCTCCCCAAAGTCCACTCCCTTCTAGCACTGATGACATTACCTCGTTGGATCATGAAATGTCTCCAAGAAAACCACTAAGTTCAGAGAGCACCAAGGACCCCACAATAGTTCCCTTTCTCCTCCCTTCAAACCCCATTCCCTTTCAGCACTGATGATGTTACTAAGTTTGGTCATAAGATGTTTGCAAAAAAAAAAAAAACCCAAGCACAAAGGGTACCAGGGATCATACAGCCTCCTCCTCCTCCTCCTCCTCCTTTTCCTCCATCATTTTGCAAACCCCAAGTGCTGGTGACATTACGTAGTCAAGAAAACCAGCAAGCTCAGAGCGCCCCAAGGACCCCTCCCACCATCCCACCAGAATGCTCCCTGGAGAACTTACCGCATGGGTGGCACAGTTGGCTGCGTGTTCATATTCCGTTGGTTGGTACCTTCGGTTGGGTGGGACCCTGTGATTCATAAACCTTGAATGAGAGACAGAAGCAAGGAGAGTCCATCAGCCATTTGCAACAGAGGAAGATCTACTGGCCAGAACTGTCTGGCAATGCTTTAATCACAGGGCAGGCTTCAAAAATTAATATCCTAATTTCATTTTGCAAGGGATATGTCTATGGAGATTCTCGGTCCTCCAGGGCCTGGGTTTTTTTTTTTAAATTAGATTTATATGCCGCCCTTCTCCGGAGACTCAGGGCGGCTTACAATGCGTTAAGCAATAGCCTTCATACTTTTGTATATTTTATACAAAGTCAGCTTATTGCCCCCACAAACTGGGTCCTCAATTTACCCACCTTAGAAAGGATGGGAGGCTGAGTCAACCTTGAGCGTCGAACTTGCAATAATTGCAGACAGCTGAATGTTAATAACAGGCTATTTAGTCTGTTGAGCTATCCAGGCTCAAAGGTGCTTTTTTTCAAGAGGCAACTGGACTTTCTTTCTTTGAGGATGTTTCACTTCTCATCCAAGAAGCTTCTTCAGCTCTGAGTGGATGGCGGGGAATGGAAGGATTTATACTCCTTGCAGACAGACAGCTGGTTGTTGGCATCTTTTTTAGAGAGTCGTGGAGGCCACTTGGAGATTTATCTGTGTCCTGAGGGTCACCTGAGTGGGGCAAATGGGTGCGGGGCCTTCTTGGAACTGCTGCAGATAAACCTCTAAGTGGCCTCAACAACCCTCTGAAAGGATGCAAATGACCAGCTCAGCCTGCAAGGAGTATATAAATCCTTACATTCCCCGCCATCCAAGCCAAAGCTGGAGAAGCTTCTTGGATGAGAAGCAAAACATCTTTCAAGAAGAAAAAAAATAAGACTAGACTAGACTAGACTAGACTAGACTAGACTAAAATGGAATGGAATGGAGTGGAGTGGAGTGGAGTGGAGTGGAGTGGAGTGGAGTAGAGAGGAGTGGAGTAGAGAGTAGAGTAGAGTAGAGTAGAGTAGAGTAGAGTAGAGTAGAGTAGAGTAGAGTAGAGTAGAGTAGAACAGAACAGAACAGAACAGAACAGAACAGAACAGAACAGAACAGAACAGAACAGGAATAGCAGAGTTAGAAGGGACCTTGGAGGTCTTCTCGTCCAACTCCCTGCTCATGCAGAAAACCCTCCACCACTTCAGACAAAGGGTTATCCAACCTCTTCTTAAAAACTTCCAGTGTTGGAGCATTCACAACTTCTGGAGGCAACTTGTTCCACGGATGAATTGTTCTCACTGTCAGGAAATTTCTCCTTAGTTGCTTCTCTCCTTGATTAGTTTGAAAGTCCAGTTGCCTCTTGGAAAAGCACCTTTGGGAAGTTTGCAGAGATACCACAACTACATACACACACACACACACACACACACCTCCCCACCCTGATCCTTAGCATCCAAGCCATGTCCAGGACGATGGGAAGCTTCCTTTGAAGCAGCGATCTCTTTGCCTGCGCCTTGGTGATGCCAAGCTTTTCCATCCATTTTAAAGAGGGGAGGGATATTCCTTTCTCTCTTTTTAAAGGACGGATGAATTGGTCCCTACTTGGAGGGTCTTGAAAATCCCCCCCCCCCCGGCTAGAAACTTTCCCATGGAATTCTCCCTCCAAAGGGCAGAAAGAGCCGATGAATTTACGCCCCAGTGAAACTAAAAATCCATTGATTTTTTTTTTTAAAAAAATAACAACTGCATCTCCATCCCAGTTCACAAAGAGACGCTGGGCTGGATTTGAGGTTGATTTTCAATTCTTCACCAGTCACAGGCAAGCCTCTTTGCACACAAGGCAGCATTATTCCTCAGGAGGGGTTGCCAGGCAACCACCCCGCCCTCCCTCCCTCCCCTCAATTCCGGTGTCTTTTCGCCTCTTTGGGGTGGGGATGTGGGGAGGGAGTCTTTTCTCCAGGTCCTGCCCTCGGAGCTGCAGAAGGACGACAGTTTCCAGAGAAACATAACAGGGATAATTTTCAGTTTAGTCTCTAAGGGGGGAAAGGCAGGTGAGCCCAGTGTTATCCTGGACAGAACCGGGATAATGCCACCTTGTGTCCCCAAAATAGCAAGTAAATAACAAAGGGGAATAGGTCCTTCTCCTCCTTTCAAACCCCTCCTTCCCTCTCCCCCATCTCAAGTCTACCTCCCAGGACAGGTGGTTTTGGGGTACACACACTCTGCTAAGTTGTGTTGCCTTTAACTGTGGAGTCTGCACTAAGCTTGGTGAGCTAGGTGTACGCAACACAATGAACTAGGAATCATGGTTTATGAGGGCCCTTGGTCCTTTCTTAGCTTTGTGGTTTCCTGGAGATATTTCATGACCGAACTAGGTAACACCATCCATGCTAGAAGGAAGGGGGGTTGTGGACCGGAGACAGGCAGGAGGAGGGAGAGGAGGAGGATTGTAGGGCCCTTGGTCTTTTTCTGAGCTTTGTGGTTTCCTGGAGATGTTTCATGACCCAGCTAGGTAACATCATCCATGCTAGAAGGGAGTGCAGGGTTGATGCCACCTAGTCGGGTCATGAAATCTGCAAAAATGCAAACAAGCTCCGAGAACACCAAGGATCCCACAATTCTTTTCCTCCTTCTCTCTCTTCCTCCTCCTCCTCCTCCTCTCCTCCTCCTCCTCCTTTCCAGAAGCCCCTCTCCCTTCTAGCACTGCTGATGTTACCTGGTTGGGTACTGAAACGTTTGGAAGAAGACAAACTCAAGAGAGCCTCAAGTATTCCACCATTCCACCCTGAGCTACAAATATTTTCTTCCGTCGGGTACCAAAATTGACAAATCATGGTGGCCACGTCGGTACGACAGTCTCAGCAAAGGGCAACCTGAAACAACCATCTTCACTTGAAACCCAACATTTCTCCAACCGATGAGGTCAGGATGCATCTCCATGAAACATCCACCTTCTCCTTCAGGTAGAACCAAAGTTTTCAAGGATGCTTACAAGGAACAAAATCCAGCAGGTTCTGACGGGTTCTGGAGAACCGGTAGAGGAAATTTTGAGTAGTTTGGAGAACCGGCAAATACCACCTCTGGCTGGCCCCAGAGTGGGGTGGGAATGGAGATTTTGCAGTATCCTTCCCCCAGAAGTGAGAATAGAGATTTTGCAATATCCTTCCCCCAGGATTGGGGAGGGAATGGGGATTTTGCAGCGTCCTTCCCCTCCCATGCCCACCAAGCCACGCCCAAAAAGCCACACCCAAAGAACCGGTAGTAAAAAAAAAAAAAGGAAATTCCACCACTGAACAAAATGCATCAGATCGCTTCCGAAGCGAGCAAACCCCATCCTAATTGGACTCGGCTCCCTTCAGCTTCTAAGACTCTAGGATCCCAAAATGGGATTTGCATCCTCCCTGCCAATTCAATAACAACTGAAGCCTTTCCCCATTGCAAAGCTAACGCCCTCACCCACCCACCCCCATCCCCACCCCCGAGCATCACAATTACGTCACGTTGGCCCACATCTCTCTGGGATTCACAACTCATTTCTGGGTTTCTCACAACCCCGTGGAGTGGGGTGGAGTGGCACTTCTTCTAGTGCCATGTCTCAGGGCCACGGAGAGATGGCAAAACGACAGCCTTGCGCCCTCCATTTTCTGGGGGGAAAAAACCCAGAACCTCAAACAAAGGCCTGTTTGTCTTAGGCCATGAAAAGGGAGCTTAAAACCCCCGTCGCTCACTTTCTCTTCCGCTTTCTCGTCCATTGTTCGCTGTGAGTCAGAAAGAAAGGCCTTCTACTTGAATGCCAACCAGAAAGGCTGGCTAGTTTTCCTTTTTCTGAACATTGAAATTCATCCGGGAACATACGGTCCCTTGGCAAGGCACCCAGACTCTGCCTGACAAGCCAGCTTACATCGTCGGTAGGATCCCAGGGATTGAGAAAAAAAGAGTCTGTGTGGGCACCTGCTTAAGACTTTTGAGCATTTCAGCAGGCCAGGCGCTAAACCATGATTTGAAACCATTCTTGGTCAACTAAGCCCTGGGACTCGCTCTCTCTCAGCCAAGGCTCCCCGTGATGGTTTAGAGTGAAATTTGAAGCTAGTCAAAGCAGAGAAGGAAGGAAGGAAGGAAGGAAGGAAGGAAGGAAGGAAGGAAGGAAGGAAGGAAGGAAGGAAGGAAGGAGAAAAGGGAGGGAGAGAAAGTAAGGAATGGAAGGAAAGAAGCAACAATCTGGGTCCTCATTTTAACCAACCTCAGAAGGATGGAAGGCTGAGTCAACCTTGAGCCGGTCAGGATCGAACTCCTGGCAGTGGGCAGAGTTAGCCTGCAGTGCTGCATCCTAACCACTGTGTCACCATGGCAAGGGAGGGAGGGAGGGAGGGAGGGAGGGAGGGACCATGGTGGCGCAGTGGTCAGAATGCAGTACTGCAGGCTACTTCTGACTGCCGGCTGCCTACAATTTGGCAGTTGGAATCTCACCAGGCTCAGGGTTGACTCAGCCTTCCATCCTTCTGAGGTTGGTTAAAATGAGGACCCAGATTGTTGAGGGCAAGAGGCTGACTCTCTAAACCGCTTAGAGAGGGCGGTATTAGCTGTATATAAATCTAAGTGCTATTGGTATTGCTACATTGACCCTTCCTGAAGATCTCCATGAGGTATGGATTTTTGATCGGTGCAGGAGGATGGCTTCCAACAAAAATTGATCCTGGAAGAATCCCAGTTCTACCAGCTGGTAGGACAACTTTGCCAATAGCGCCCACATGGCACCATGTGCTGTACCTTGTTTTGGAACAACCAGATGTCTTGCTGTCAGAAGACGCGAGTCCTGGCTTCCTGATGCCCATATGGAGCTCTGGGTTCTTGAATATTTTTTTTAATGCAGATTCAGAGGGTTTGGAGATACATTTGCTCACCCAGCCTGCAGAAAATGTCCCTTGGATGCCGGAGATGTAAGGGAGAAGGTTTGTTCAGGTTTGTAGAAGCTGTTCATTGGATGGTGGTGAGGGATGAAGCCATTTCCATGGAAGGCTGGACCGTGTCTTCTTCTAGGGCAGGGGTTTGCAACCTGTGTCTCCTTCCACCCTTTGCTGCGGCTCCCTGTCACTCAAAATATGAGTCACAACCACCAATGTGCGACACCGGCTGGCATGTGATTTATTGAGCTTTTCGACCCATCTTTTTTTTTTTTTTTCGGAGTTCCAAATGTTTTTGTTGCATGGAAAAATAAAACTGTGTTTTCTCTGTAGCAGGCCGTTGATTTCATAAATGCAACACGCTATCGTTTTTTTATACATAGCATGAAGGTTAAAAAAGATATATCCAGTGTTATCTTCATTTTAGATGTCCAAAGGGTTTTGTGGCTCCCGGTGTTTTCTTTTCTGTGGGAAACGGATCCAAATGGCTCTTTTGAGTGTTTAAGGTTGCCAACCCCATGTTCTAGGAGATGTTTTCAGCTGGAAGACATTGGAAATCTAAAGAGATCCCAGGCTGGGAATCCAACTTCTTGCAGATGTTTTCACCTGCAGTTCTCATAATTTTTGTCCCTGGCCATGCTGAGAGGACAGTCAGAGAAGATGACGACCAACCCACCTCAAGAAACTATCAGAAAAGAGTATTCCTGATTTATAAGGAAAATCATTTGCAAAACATTTCCATGGGGATCAGAAATACAGGGGAAGGGAGAGAGAGGTAGGGGGGTGGACTAAACTTTTCCTTCACAGAGTGATTAGAATACTTTGAAGTTAGGAAGAGAAGCCAACCGTTCGCCCCCCTCCCCTTTTTAAAAATGAGCCAGAAAGAAGCAGGACCTTTTCTGAAATTGAAAATGACTTTTTCTTTTTCTTAAATAGGGACAGTTTTCTTTTGAAACAAAAATG
Organism: Masticophis lateralis; assembly: GCA_030761175.1. NCBI lineage: Eukaryota > Metazoa > Chordata > Lepidosauria > Squamata > Colubridae > Masticophis > Masticophis lateralis. The sequence continues at coordinate 3,944,138 of JAUDYJ010000013.1, forward strand.
GGGAGACAGGAAAGAAAAAAAGAACCCCAGAAGTAATTAGGGATTAAAAAACCCAGCATTTCCCCACCCAATATCTTTAAAGATCCAGGGACTTTTTGAATCTCTCTCTCTCTCTCTTTCTCTCTCTCTCGTTTTATTTTAATCTCTTCTCTCTCTGTAAATATTAAAGGTAAAGGTTCCCCTCGCACATATGGTGGTCATGTGGCCGGCATGACTCAACGCCAAAGGCTCATGGAACGCTGTTCCCTTCCCACCAAAGGTGGTCCCTATTTTTCTACTTGCCATTTTTTACATGCTTTCGAACTGCTAGGTTGGCAGAAACAAAACTTTTATCTAAATGCAATGGATACGGCATCTTTCTCTTCTCGAGGAGGCTCATGTATTAATTTTTAAAATCGATCTTTATCAGAAAGAAATAAACCTCTGCTTATTCCGTGCCGCGTTCCTTCAGTTTGGAGAACGGGCTATCCATTAGCGTCATCGATCGGGAAAAAAGTGTGGCTCATCAAAACAACCGTTCCCTCAAATCTTGTTAGGTTTGGCTTCACCTTTTATTACCCATCACCCCAAATCCCAACAATTTTGCTCATCATTTTCTAGGTTGATAGATGTCCTGGATTTTTTTTTTTTAATTTGATTTATATGCCGCCCTTCTCTGGAGACTCAGGGTGGCTTACAGTGCGTTAAGCAATAGCCTTCATACTTCTGTATATTTATATTTATACAAAGTCAGCTTATTGCCCCCAACAAACTGGGTCCTCAATTTACCCACCTTATAAAGAATGGAAGGCTGAGTCGACCTTGAGCCTGCCTGGGATTGAACTCGCCAGTAATTGCAGCAGCTGGATCTTAAATGCTGCCTTTGTAGGAGGCATTACTCCCCTACGCTACTCAGGCTCCTTTTTTTGAGAGAGACCAGAGTGAACAATATTTTAGAGGGTCTGTTCAGCAGGATCAAACTTTGAGATGATAGGGCCAGGACATTGCCGTTGTATGCCAAAAGTGGGGGTCGCGTAGGGGTCGTGAGCATGCATGCCCAAACCTAAAATTCAATGCGCCCTGTCCCCCACACACGACCCCCCCCCCCCGTGCTCCCCCACTCTTGGCATGTGATGGCACGGTGGGCCCGGTAGGCTGGTTTTTCATCCTCCCCAGGCTCCAGAGGCTTTTTTGGAGCCTGGGGAGGGCAAAAACCGCCTTCCCCAGAGGTCCTCCGGAGGCCAGAAACAGCCCATTTCCTGACTTCTAGTGGGCACGGAATGCCCCAAAATCAGGTGTCCCCCGCATGCATGTGCATTGGAACTGAGCTAGGGCAATGCTTGCGTGCCCACAGATATGGCTCCATGTGCTACATGTGGCAAGTGTGCCATAGATTCACCGTCACGGCCCTATACTATCTCAGACAAATGGCTGTCCTGTCTTTTCTTAAAAACCTCCACTGATGAAGCAGCTACAACTTCTGAACTGGTTCCACTGATTAATTGTCCTCACTGTTAGTAAGGTCCTTCTTAATTCCAGGTTGCTTCCCTCCTTGATTAGTTTCCACCCGTTGCTTCTTGTCCTGCCCTCAGGGGCTTTGGAGAATAGCTTGACTCCCTCTTCTTTGGGGCAGCCCCTGAGAGATTGGAACACTGCTATCATATTACCCATAGTCCTTTTTTGCAGAGAGATTCCGAATCCAAAGTAAGATGGGCAAGAAGGCAAGCCAACCGTATTGCAAAGAAATTCAAACCACTCATTTAAAAAAGAAAAGAGTCAAAAAGGAAAAAGAGAAAGAAAGAGAGAGAGAGAGAGAGAGAGAAAGAAGAAATAAAGGAAGGAAGGAAGGAAGGAAGGAAGGAAGGAAGGAAGGAAGGAAGGAAGGAAGGAAGGAAGGAAGGAAAGAAGGAAGGAAGGACGGAAGGAAGGAAGGAAAGCAAAGGAAAGAAGGAAGGAAGGAAGGAAGGAAGGAAGGAAGGAAGGAAGGAAGGAAGGAAGGAAAGGAAGGTTTTAGGGAAATAAACTTCTTCTCCACCAAGATAATCAACCTAACAACTTATCACTGTCTCTTAGAAGGCAATTAAAGATTTCTTCATTTCTATGGAGATTCTCAGCCATGGGTTGTTTCAAAGATGATTTTTTTTCAAGGGGCAACTGGACTTTCAGGGTTTTCTTTGAAGACACTTCGCTTCTCATCCAAGAAGCTCCTTCAGCTCCAGCTAGATGGTGGAGAATTGAAAGGATTTATACTTCTTGCACACAGAGCTGGACATTTGCGTTCTTTTAAAGGGTTGTTGAGGCCACTCGGAAGTTTGTCTGTGTCCTCGGGGGGCCACCTGAGCCGTGCAAATGGGTGTAGCACAGCTCCCCAACACAGGCCCTTCAGCAGTTCCAAGGAGGCTCCGCCCCGAGCCACGCCCACAGAACCGGTAGTAAAAAAAATTGAATTTCACCACTGGTGACAGGTAACATAGTTACCTGCTTGTTGGGCAGCTCTTGGGACCCACAAGCTAGGAAAGGGGGCATGGGGTTGTTCCCCAGGATTTGGGCACGGAGGTTGATCAAGTCAGCTTTAGCAGTTAAATTGGCACAGGTTTAGGGGTCTTTATGAAAAGGCAAGTTGGAATTGATCGTTAGGAAGATTTTCTGAAATGTTTAGGTCAGGTTGGCGTTTGAACAGCCAAATAATCTGGGCAGGTTTTATTTATACGATCCTGAATTTTACACCAAGCATCCTTAATCATGAATATTTCACATTTCCAAGCTCACCAGGGAGACTCAAAATATATTAGCAATATTGGGTCAGATGCTACAAATTTTCTCCCTCCACCCCCAAGGAGAAACCACAAGTGATGTGAAGTTGTCACGTTTTGCCTGTGTTGGATCCTGAAGTTTAGGATCTCTCTTCCCCCCCCCCCTCTCCTCCCCAAATGTCTCTTCTATCCATTTTCTATCCCAGTGTCCGTTTTTGGCATCTGCAGCCTGCATAAAACTCCTCGAAAAAGTTTGCTTTGGAAAGAAAAAAAAACAACCTCCCGGTTCACAAACGAGTAAGAAATCTTTTGCATCAATTCCCCCGGACATTTCTATCCATGCAATGTTTTTTCTCCAGGCATGGAGAAAAGGAGTGATGGGATGAAAAATCTGATATGACCCAGACAAGCACTCACACGCACACAAAATACATTCCACCACCCCCCCCCCTCCAAATTCCGCAAAAATTGACTCTCGGTTTGTGGCATCTAAGTTTACAATTCCTGAGAAACATGCTTGGTGATCTGACCATTCCTGGAATTCCCTTTCTGCTTTCAAGAAGCAGATCAGAAGGGATGATCCGGGCCAGGAGGGGGGGGGGGAATAGCAGGCTGCTAATAGAAGCACCAGAAGTGATCACGCCTGGCCTTCTCCAGATGCCTTTCCTTCAGGTCCAGAGGGTGGGGGGGGTGGGCACAGGTGGGCCCCAAGCCCCTCCCAGATGCTCCAGTTTCACCTGAACAGGAAGATCATCAGAGCCAACTTCTCAGCTCCGTTCTAATCTTGCAACCGCCATCCAACAGATAAGGCTGCAATCCTTCCAACCTTTAGTTCATAGTTTCACCCTAGGTTAGGATGGGATGGGATGGATGGGATGGGATGGGATGGGATGGGATAGGATAGGATAGGATAGGATAAGAAACAGAACAGAACAGAACAGAACAGAACAGAACAGAACAGAACAGGACAGGAATAGGAATAGGAATAGGAATAGGAATAGGAATAGGAATAGGAATAGGAATAGGAATAGGAATAGAATGCGGAATAGGGTAGGGTAGTGTGGGATGGGATGAGATGGGATGGGATGGGATAGGATCACACCTGGTTAGCTTGGGATGGGAGACCACCAAGGGATCTTGGGGTTCTAGGTTGGATTGGGAAGTAAAAGGAGAAGAAAATAAAATAAAATCTCAGAAGGACCCCCATTAGCAAACCTGTTTTTTGTGGTTGCCAAGAAAACGGAATGAATTCCCTAGCAACTGAATCCCTTCCTTTTTTATAAAAGAGCATCATTTCAGAGCCCTTACACAAGCCGGCTGCTTCCCCCCCCCCCTTCATCTTCATCCTATAGGGTTGCTTTCCTTCTTTTGCTGGGGTCCTCGAAAGTCCTGCATCCCATTCAGGATTTATTCTGATGGGTCCATTTCCTTGATCGGGGAGGGAAGGGGGGGGGAGGAGAAACCAAGATTGTGCCTCCCCAAGGAAGCCCACCCTTGCTGTCAAAATAAAATAAAATAATAAAATAAAATAAAATAAAATAAAATAAAATAAAATAAAATAAAATAAAATAAAAACGCCCTGCATTTAAGCCAAGAAACCCGGCGCCAGGAAAGCTCGCAAAAAAGGCAACTTAAGGGGAAAGAGGGGAGAGGTCTCCCCACTGCCTCTCCTCCTCCACCTCCTTCTCCTGCACCCCCTCCCCAAGAACTTTTCTCACCTGGCGTAGCGCGTCTTCTGAAAATCCAGCAGCCTGGAGATAAACATGGTGAGATTTCCATCAGCTTCGCAGCTTCGGAGCGGGAGGTGGGGGGCCAAAGGGCGGGAGGGGGGTCCCTCACAGACCCCCCCGGCACCCGGGTCGAAAGTGCAGGGTCTCCGCGCCCAGCGGAGTCTCCCCTAAGGCGCCCATCGCCCATCGCCGCCTCCCAGCCGCGGAATGAATGAATAGACTTGGTGGGACCGGCTGGGGAAGATCAGACGCCCGGGGCGGAGGGTGTGTGTGTGTGTGTGAGTGGGAAGGGGTGTTAATTGGCCCGGTGGGCAGGGAGGGGCATTCTCCCCACCCCAGAGAAGGAATAGGAATGGAGGGCTAAAGAGGACAAGAGAGGAAGTCCCTCGGGTGACGACCCCCCCCCCCTCCTAGTCCCTGTTGCATGAAAAGGAGGAGGAGGAGGATGAAAGGCGACTGGGAGGCGGCTGGGTGGGGAGTGGGAAATGGGGTGGGTGGGGGTCCGTGTCAGAGGCAGGGTCTGCAACTCCCAGTCTTAAAGAGAGCAAGGGAGGCGAAGGAGAGGAAGGGGCGATGGGGTTTGGGTAGGGAGGATTTGCGGGGCACCATAGCTAAGGGGGGGAAAGAGGGGTGGGGGGGGGAAGGAGAGAGAGAGAGAGGAAGAGAAAGACCAAGGGGGTCGGGGGGGGTTGGGTGTATGTGCGGGGGAGGGGGAGGGAGAGAACAAACAAACAAACAAACAATCCCCCAGCCCCTAAAGTCGCCGGAGAGGTCTCGCACGAACGCCTGTTGAGTAAGCCAGCTTGAGCCAAAGCTATAAATATCGCCGCCGCCGCGCTCGCCTCGCCTCGCCTCGCTCGCTCCCGCGGATCAAATAGCAGATTTCCAAATACAAATTCAGTCCGCGGGGAGATAAAGGGGAGATTTGGGGGGTGGGGGGAGGGAGGGAGGGAGGAGAAGGGAAATGATTTGCCTTCTTTTCATTGTGAGAACTTTTGATTTCTTTTCTGGGAATATACATGCAACTCTGAAGTGGGCTTCTGCTATGTTTTGAGGGATTGGCTTCTTACTAGGAAGGGCAGCCTGGACCCCCATTGTTAGCCTGGAGGCACTGTGCCATGGGGCAGAGCGTTGGGGGGGGGCTTGCGGGATCTGGGGGGAGGGCTTATGAACTTCTGTTGGTTGGGTGCCATCAGTCCTGGAGTTTGAGGCCACCATCCCTGGGTTGTCCCCTCCATCCTCCTCCCTCCCTCTTTTCCTCCCTTCCTTCCTCCCTTCCTCTGTGTGGAGGAGTGAGTGAGGGATTGCTAGACTGGCTGGGAAACTGTCACGGAATAGCAATTGCTAGACTGGCTGGGAAACTGTCACAGAATAGCACAGGTTAAGTAACTGGTGCCGCATTTGTTATGACCTTTTGAGCCACGGTTGTTAAACGAATCCCGGCAGCTGTTAAGTAAATCACACAACAATCCTCCATTGACTTTGCTTTTGGGAAGCCCCTGAGAAAGATGCAAATGGCTATCACGTGACCTCGAGCATGGCTGGCTGGGGAATTCTGGGAGTTGAAGTCCACAGGTGTTAAAAGTTGCCAAGGTTGGACACCCTTTGTCTTAAAGGCTCAACATTTGACCTTATTTATCTATCAATCAATCCTGTTTTGGAATTGTTCATCTCCCTCCTAGAGGGACATTATCTCTGGCACTCCCACCGCGCCTCTGAGTCAAGAATGCAGGCGTATGGTTCCGTCTTGCTTGCAAGCGCATCTTAGTTGGCCAACGCAAGGCAGGGCTAAGATGGAGCCGGAGCTGGGCCAGAAGGACGTTGCTTAACTTCTCAAAGTTGTGCAAACCGAGTTCCATCGCTGTTTTTGCTTTCTCGACTCCCAGTTTCCATCCGCAGCCAATTGTGTGGACAGATAGCAACAGCATTCTAACTTATATACCGCTTCACTGTGCTTGACAGCCTTCTCTAAGCGGTTTACAGAGCCAGCCTCTTGCCCCCAACAATCTGGGTCCTCATTTGACCCACCTCAGAAGGATGGAAGGCTGAGTCCACCTTGAGCCGGTCAGGATTGAATTGCTGGCAGTGGGCAGAGTTAGCCTGCAATGCTGCATTCTAACCACTGCGCCACCATGGATGGATGGATGGAAGGTAGGAAGGAAGGAAGGAAGGAAGGGCACTAGCAATCAAACTTAGACTTATATACCGCTTCACACCGCTTCACAGTGCTTCACAGCTGACCTCTAAGCAGTTTACAGAGTCAGCCTCTTGCCCCCAACAATCTGGGTCCTCATTTTACCGACCTTGGGAAGGGTGGAAGGCTGAGTCAACTGTGAGCCAGTCACGACTGAACTCCAGACAGTGGGCAGAGTTTGCCTGCAATACTACATTCTCACCACTGGGAGGGGAGAGGACGGAGGGAGTGAAGGAAGGAAAGAAGGACAAGAGGTAGGTAGGTAGGTGAGGAAGGAAGGAAGGAGAAAAGGGAGAGAGAGAAAGAAAGGAAAGGAAGGAAGGAAGCAATTACACTAAGACTTGTATTCCGCTTTACAGTGCTTCACAGTCCTCTCTAAGCAGTTTACAGAGTCAGCCTCTTGCCCCCAACCATCTGGGTCCTCATTTGACCCACCTCGGAAGGATGGAAGGCTGAGTCAAGCTTGAGCCCGGTGAGAATATAATATGGAATATAAGAATATAAATTGGATGGAATATAAATGTCATAAATAATCGTGAGCCACCGATTGTCCTCTTCTTTCTTTCAGGCATCTATCGAGCCCGGCTTCTCAAATCCATAGGATATTATAATCGGATTTCCCCCCCACCCCCCCAGCCCCACCCCCCCCACCCCACCTCCCTCCAATGTCAGGAGGTTTGGCATGGCTGCTTTCGTCCTGAGCTGCTGATGAACAAAAGAAAAAAAACCAACCCTTTTCGGAGTACCAGATTTGGAAAAAGGACAAGTCCTCCTCGCAGTCTTTCCCACTCTCACGACTGGGAGGGTTTGTGGCCTCGCTTGGCTTCGAGCGGCCGCTTTTCAAGTTGCCAAAGGAAATGGGTTCAAAGCTGAGGGGGGCGGAGGGGGGGAGGGTTGGGGGGATTGCAGGGAGGGGTAGGATTGGAAGCAAGCAACGTTCCCATCCATTCAACAAAAGCAGGTCAGCCTTCACTTGGCAAGCCAGGCCAGAGGAGAGACAGCAAATAGTTATGAAGGAGCCCCAGCACACAGCATATGGACGGCTGTTAGGGAGGTCTAGTTTAATTATCCTTCCCTCCCTCCCTCTTTCTCCTTCCTTCCTTCTTTCCTTCTTTCTTCCCTTCCTCCATCCCGCCTGCCTTCCTCCCTCCCTCTTTTCCTATTCTCTCCTTCCTTCCTTCCTTCCTTCCTTCCTTCCTTCCTTCCTTCCCACCTATTCCCTTTCCTTCCTCCCTCCCTCCCTTCCTCCTATTCTCTCCTTCCTTCCTTCCTTCCTTCCTTCCTTCCTTCCTTCCTTCCTTCCTTCCCACCTATTCCTTTCCTTCCTCCCTCCCTCCCTTCCTCCTATTCTCTCCTTCCTTTCTCCCTCCCTCCCTCCCTACCTCCTATTCTCTCCTTCCTTTCTTCCTTTTCTTCCTTCCTTCCTTCTCTCCTATTTCTCCTTCCTTCCTTCCTTCCTTCCTTCCTTCCTTCCTTCCTTCCTTCCTTCCTTCCTTCCCTCCTATTCTCCTCCCTCCCTCCCTCAAAAGAGGAAGAGAACAATTCCTTATCAAAGTCTGTTTAACGGGATTCATAATAGCTTCTTTTTAAAATTGGAAGAGAAAGAATGAACTGGAAATCCCTTTACGATGGCTTGAGAGAATGGGAAATTACTGGGACCGGGGGAGGGAGGTGGGGAGGTTGTACCAAATTGGGGAAAAAAACCCCAATGAAATCACATTCCAATAGAAGAGAATATCTATAGCTCAGGGTTGCTCTCTGAGCTGGCTTGTTTTGCTCGAATACATTTCGTTACCGGACGAGATGATATCATCAATCCTCATCATGTTACCTCATTGGGTAATGAAACGTCTCTGTATGTAAACAACCCAGCTCAGAAATGACATTGTAGGATTAGAGCTGGGTTTATCTGAAGGAACCGCCATGCCTTTAAATCCTACCCAGCGTTGGCTTGGAACAATCTTATTTTGTTCTCTGATTACATAGCCTATCTCTGAGAACGGTTGTAAAGAGGGGGGGGGTGGGGGCAACAACAGAAAAATAGTGGCTTTGAGTTTCAAATAGCCTGGAGAATATCTTTTGGCTATCGTAACCACCTTGTTTTATCAGCAAAACAATGATACAGGGTGATATTTCCCAACATTGGGAATTCCGTTTCTCTTTGTAACTCAAAGGATAATTGATGTGCGAGAGGCGGGTGTCAGCTTTTTAGGATAAACCAGGAATTTTGTAACGGGTAAAAAGATATCAATAAGGGAGAATGCTTGTAGCTCAGAGTTGAAATGAGGGGTCCTGGGTGCTCTCTGAGCTTGTGTGCTTTCTTGAAGACGTTTCATCACCCAGCTAGGGAACATCATCAGCTCTAGTGAATAAAAGATATGGCTGAGGAAGATTGAAAGATATTCAAGAGGACCTTAGTTTAAAAGCCGGTGATTTAACCGTAATCAGTGGACAGAATAGGTTCAAAACTAGAACGTGCTGAATTTTTTTCCCATCGTCTTTCTCTTTCTAAGGATGGTCCATCAGGACTCATACAACATTCTGCTGCCCCCCCCACCCCTCACCCCCGAGAGGAGTAGTTCATGGCGACCAGGAGAATCGGCTCTTTCTCATATTCCAGTTAATCCTAACCGAGCTCAGATAATAATACACTTCTGCTTTTATGACTGATGCTGTTTCCGCTCTGCCCTGCTAAATCTCCTGAGACTCAATTACGTCTACGTCCACCATCCAGGCAAAGCTTCTCTTCGAAAGCCATAAAAAATGACACTGAGTATAGGTGGTCCTCGACTTATGACCACAATGGAGCCAAAATATCCATGGCTAAGCAAGACAGTTGTTGTTGAGTTTTGCCCCTTTTTGTGACTTTTCTTTCCCCAGTTGTTAAGGGGATTGCTGGTGTTGTTAAGTTAGTTTAGCATCAACCTTGGGAGCTCTCAAGCTTCCTCTTTCTGCTATGATTAATATATATGTGTACGTATGTACGTGTGTCTGTGTGCAGAGACAGTGTTGTGGCCCGCCGGTGGCCATCAGAGCTGGCAGCAGAATCGGACAGTGAGGAGGTTGGGGAGGAACATGGGCCACTCCTGGGGGCTGGGGAAAGCTCGGACGAGGGCTCTGTGTCGGAGGCAGAGAAGGAGATAAACAGCAGTGAGGTAGAGGAACAGCTGGAGCCCGTTCCCACTGTGCGCATGCGCAAAACTGCCAGAAGACAAGAACAACTCAGAAAGCAGGGTCGACTTGGGAGTAAAGCCACACCTTGGAAGTGATTGGCCCCTCCCATAGGAAACAAAAGAGGAGCGAATGGGGAGGGGGCTTTTGCAGGAGACAATTCATTCATTCGGTAGTTTCAAGAGTGGAAAGTTCTGTCATGACTCTAAGAGACTCTGTGCCAAGTTTGGCCTTTCTCTGCATTTGGAAACAAGGTTACGTGGCAGCTTGCCAAGTGAGATAAGGTTGGTGTTGATAAATATTCCTCTGAAAGAGTGTTTGGACAAACCTTGCTGACTGTGAATGAAAGGAATTCAGTCATGTAAGTAAAAGAGGTTTTGCCGGGACCAATTCCTGCTTTTTAAGGGAGCCTAGTTCAGGATAGATAGATAGATAGATAGATAGATAGATAGATAGATAGATAGATAGATAGATAGATAGATAGATAGATAGATACCGTGTTTCCCCCAAAATAAGACTGGGTCTTATATTATTTTTTTGCTCCAAAAGACTCATTAGAGCTTATTTTTTGGTGAGGTCTTATTTTTGGAGGAAATATGGTACTAAATGCACCCATCTGGCTGACAATCTTAACTGGGGCTTATTTTGAGGGCTTATATTACGAGCATCCTGAAAAATCATGCTAGGATTTATTTTCTGGTTGGGTCTTGTTTTCAGGGAAACAGGGTAGGTAGGTAAGTAGGTAGGTAGGTAGGAAGATAGATAGATAGATAGATAGATGATAGATAGATAGATAGATAGATAGATAGATAGATAGATAGATAGAAATAGGTAGGTAGGCAGGTAGGCAGGTAGGTAGGTAGGTAGGTAGGTAGATAGATAGATAGATAGATAGATAGATAGATAGATAGATAGATAGATAGATAGATAGATAGATAGATAGGCAGGCAGGCAGGCAGACAAATAGATAGATACAGATCAGTAGTGGGTTCCACTTACCTTCGCTACCAGTTCGAAACTGTGCGCAGGGCGTCCGTGATGACGTCTGGGCAGGTGGGCCGAGCCTCCTGCCACCACTGCTACCTATATCACCACTGATATAGATAGATGAGAGAGAGAGAGAGAAGTTGGACAGAACCTTGTGAGAAAATTTAGGAGAAACTTTAGGTTTTCTGTTCAGAAGCCAGATTTGGCTTTGGCCGACAATCTCCAGTTGAGAGCCTGGGAATCGAGTCAAAATATCCACAGATTTTGCCAAAACCGGACGCGTCTGGAAGCTGGAGTACCCCAAAGCTGTTCCATTCTGGATGATGGGCACCAAGTTCATCGGGGAGGAGGAAGACCCGGAATAAATGGCCTTGGTTGTAAGGGCAGGAGAGGAGCTGAATGAAAAAAGACATTACTATTTTTAAAACCGGGACACGGTTGCCGGGGCAACCAGCATCTCCTGAAGCAGATGGTTGGAGGATGACAGAGCTTACAAAGGTGGCGGCAGGGGGAATGGCGGGAGGGGTCAGAGGTCATTTCCAAGTGGACAAGCGTAATCCCCCGGCTGTCCCTTGGGAGAAATAATCTCGCTTCCCAAGGCCACCCTTGGAATACTGCATTCAGTTTTGGTCGCCACGATGTAAAAAAGAAGTGGAGACTCTAGAAAGAGTGCAGAGAAAAGCAACAAAGAGGATGAGGGGACTGGAGGCTAAAACATATGAAGAACGGTTGCAGGAACTGGGTATGTCTAGTTTGATGAAAAGAAGGACTAGGGGAGACATGATAGCAGGGCTCCAATATTTGAGGGGCTGCCCCAAAGAAGAGGGAGTCAAGCTATTCTCCAAAGCACCTGAGGGCAGGACAAGAAGCAATGGGTGGAAACGAATCAAGGAGAGAAGCAAGTTAGAACTAAGGAGAAATTTCCTGACAGTTAGAACAATTCATCAGTGGAACGACTTGCCACCAGAAGTTGTGAATGCTCCAACACTGGAAGTTTTTAAGAAGAGGTTGGATAACCATTTGTCTGAAGTGGTGTAGGGTTTCCTGCCTAAGCAGGGGGTTGGACTAGAAGACCTCCAAGGTCCCTTCCAACTGTGTTATTCTGTTGTTCTTTTTTTTTACATTTTTCTGTAAGGCCAATGAGTCAAATCAATGTTCCCTCCTGCTATTCAAAGGCATCATGGTGTAATTACAGTCCCAATCAATTTTGGAGGGCACTGGGTTGGAGAAAGCCGGCTTGAATTCAAGCCCCACCCCCTGCCAATAAACACAGATAGTCCTCACCTTACGACCGCAATTGAGCCCCAAATTTCTGTCACTGAGCGAGACATTTGTGAAGGGAGTTTTGTCCCCATTTTATGATCTCTCTTGCTGCAGTCGTTGTCAATCACCGCAATTGTTAAGTTAGGAACATACGATGGCTGCAGACGTCATAAATACGAGTCAGTTGCCAAAGCGTCCGGATTTTGATCAGATGATCTTGAGGATGCTGTAATGATTGTAAGTCACTTCAAATGGTCACTAAACCAACTGTTGTAAGTCAAGCATTGCCTGCGGGTCCATTTTACAGATGGAAATGATGGGAGTTCTTACTTAAGTCCAGCTTTATACCAAGGGGTTGTTATTATCCGCGTGCATTGAAGGAGTAAAGCTATTTATCTTATTCAATTTAGGAGCTACCCACCTCAGCGATTCTGATGCTACCTCACCTGGCAAAGGGAAGTAGAATATAAATGCAGTAATATCCACGAATCAACCATTGATCATGAGCAGAGTGACGGAGAACGCAGACCTTCCCTTGCAATTTGTAAACGTTAAAACCCCCCTTGTTTGTTTTTACAGCTCCATCTTGATCAGAGAACAAAATAATTGCAATTAATTTAGGAAAAGCAGATAAATTATGCCAGATGGGTTATTTATTAACACCTGGAACTGCAAATGCCAAAGGAATTACACCTGGGTTGTTCCTTATTATCAATATTTGTTTGCTGTTTGGGGGGGGGGGAAATCATAAACCAAGTTTTTTCGGTATTCTTAAGAAACCTTCTCGAGGAGAGAATAATTTCAAAGCCAAATTTTTCAAGAAATTGACAATATATGTTGCAAAAATCCCGGAGGCTTGCCTTCGTATATTCTCGGAGTAACTCCATATACTGTACAAATAGTGGAACCTGCCTGCTATGCTATTTATATTTATTTATTTAGGAGATTTACAGTGTGTTTTACACATACCTCTCTGTACTACCACCTTTTGACACAACTCTGTGAACAGTTTACAAAAGGCAACCATAAAAACGTCGTAAAGCTATGGAATAAGGCAAATTCAGCCATCGGTTGTTAAAGGACCAAATTTAGCATTTGGTAGGAACACAACTTTTTGAAAACCATTTGATTTGTTCTGTGTCGGTGAGGACAAAACAGATGATTAGGTTAAGTTAAACAGATATGAAGAACAGATGTAAGAACTGGGCGTGGCTAGTCTAGTGAAGAGAAGGACCAGGGGAGACATGATAGCGTTCTTCCAATATCTGAGGGGCTGCCACAGAGAGGAGGGGGTCAAGCTATTTTCCAAAGCACCCGAAGGCCAAATAAGGAATAATGGATGGAAGCTGATCAAGGAGAGATTCAACCTGGACATAAGGAGAAATTTTCTGACAGTGAGAACTATCAACTGAAGTTGCCTTCAGAAGTTGTGGGAGCTTCATCACTGGAAGCTTTCAAGAAGAGACTGGACTGCCCTCTGTCAGAAATGGTGTAGAGTTGGACTAGATGACCTACAATATCCCTCTCAACTATGTTAATCTGATCAGATCTAAACATAAAATCTCCCAAAACAAAACTTGGCCTCAGTTTCAAACTGTGATGCAGTCTTAAGATTTTGAATTCTGAATTGCTGCAAGTTTCAAAAGCTTATCTGCATCTACCTGGGTGAAGAGCCAGTTGGTGGATGCAAGACCTCCTGCTGTTTTGTTATCTCCTTGTGGAGATACACTTTCTCTTATCAAAATACTATGCTGGACTTCACATCTCTAGTTCTAAAAATCATTTTATTTGATTATTGCCTCGGCCCTCTGGTGCCCATTGCCAGAACTGCAGACTAAGGTGCATCTCCAAGGACTTCTGTAGGAGCATATTTGAGGTTAGTCAACTCATTGGTAGAGTAACCACGAGGTCCTTAGAAAACATATCCAAATGCTGTGATGGGTATATTTGTCAAGCCTGAATTTGTGGGTGTGGGATTGTTTGTATCCTTGGGTATTCTGACATGAATTCAGTTTGACAGAGTTTGGAGCTGAGAGAGGATGGAGCCTTTGGTGTACCTAAATAAATTTGTTCTTTGAGAAAACAGAATGCCTTGGAGTTCAATTTGTGATGGATGCATTACTTGGAACCTGACACTATTGCTATGAAGATCTGAACTGTGCAAGCCATGGTAGGTTCTGCGATAGTCGAGGGGAGCAAAAGTTGGACTTTTGAAGAAGCAGGAGAGGAAAAGTATTGATGCCTTTGACCTTTGGTGTTGGAGAAGGTTCTTGAGATGACCATGGACAGCCAAGAAAACAACCAAATTCAAAATTCTCACTCGAGATTACAAATGACCAGGCTCAAATTACCCTCCTTTGGATACATTATGAGAAGACCCAGGTCTGTGGAGGAGGCCGTGATGGTAGGAAAGTTGGAAGAGGACAACCAGATGGAGGAACATGGTGGCTGTTGGAAAACCAGGTTAGAGACAAATCATCATGGCGAAAACTTATGTGGCTGATAGGAGTCAAATGTGACTTGATGGTACATAGTCAGTCCATTAACAACAATCTGCACTGCCCCTCTTCCTTTTCAACTAATGATCTTGAAGGAAGGAGCAAAGAATAGAATAGAATAGAATAGAATAGAATAGAATAGAATAGAATAGAATAGAATAGAATAGAATAGAATAGAATAGAATAGAATAGAATAGAATAGAATAGAATTCTTTATTGGCCAAGTGTGATTGGACACACAAGAAATTTGTCTTGGTGCATGCTCTCAGTGCACTTAAAAGAAAAGATACGTTCATCAAGACTCATAAGGTACAATACTTAAGAATAGTTATAGGTTACAAATAAGCAATCAGGAAACAATATCAATATAAATCGTAAGGATACAAGCAACAAAGTTACAGTCATGGAGTCATAAGTGGAAGGAGATGGGTTGGAACGATGAGAAGATTAATAGTAGTGCAGACTTAGTAACTAGTTTGACAATATTGAGGAATTATTTGTTTAGCAGAGTGATGGCATTCAGGAAAAAACTTTCCTTGTGTCTAGTTGTTCTGGTGTGCAGTGCTCTACAGCGTTGTTTTGAGAGTAGGATTTGAAACAGTTTATGTCCAGGATGCGAAGGGTCTGTAAATATTTTCACAGCCCTCTTTTTGGCTCGTGCAGTATACAGGCCCTCCATGGAAGGCAGGTTGGTAGCCATTGTTTTTCCTGCAGTTCTAATGATCCTCTGAAGTCCGTGTCTGTCTTGTTGGGTTGCAGAACCAAACCAGACAGTTATAGAAGTGCAGATGACAGACTCAGTAATTCCTCTGTAGAACTGGATCAGCAGCTCCTTAGGCAGTTTGAGCTTCCTGAGTTGGCGCAGAAAGAACATTCTTCGTTGTGTTTTTTTTGAGGACATTGTTGATGTTAGCTGTCCATTTTAGAGCTTGTGATATGATAGAATCTAGAAATCTTAAGATGTTAGCTGGAGGTCCTTCTGCCTGCTACGTACAACGCGTCCCTCACTTGTGAGGTACAGGTGATTTTTCAGCACCAAAAATGGATGCCATCCTGGTAAAGTGTGTTTAGAAATGAAGCTTTACAAAACCTTTCTCTATGTCCAGGGAAATCAGGCTGGCCGACAAAGCAGAACCAGAGACTGGGAAATTAATAAGCCCTTTGTGTTTCTGTACACATACAAAACGCACACACCACAAATCTCTTTTGATTCAATTTTCTGGCTGTTTCATTTCCCTTCTCTTCCACCACCATCTGTTGTCCTTCATGCAAACCGATCTTGGCATCCTCCGAAGGGGCTTAGGGTAAGCAGCAAATCTCTTCGGCTTTATCGGCTAATGGGAGACAGTGCTAATTGGAGCCAAAAGGCGGCCTCCTGACTCACCTTTTGGTCTGGCCCTTTTGCTAATCTAAACTAATGAGAAAATGAGCTTAGAAATGGCCTTAGGGGACAAACATGATTTCCTAACACCCTTGATTTTGTCTGGAGGGAGAGAAAAAAAATTGCAGGCCAGAAGCATCATCTTTATCGCAGAAATAAAATGTTCCACTGGAAGTTGGGTGAAATAAACCTCTTCGAATTTGCTTCTCCGATAAAATTGCAAGAAGAGTAAAATGAGTATTATTATACACAATGAATTGGCACGGGTTTTTTTTTTCTATTTCTTTATTTTCCACACACACCCAAATATTAATGCTTCACTTTATTCATTGGCTTGATCTGGCATTTCATTGCACTCCTTTCCTTAAAATAGCCAATAAATCAGGTCTTTGCTTTATTATTTTTATTTGGTGGGCTCTGCTTTTAAATCACTTAGCCAATTTTTAAACTAAGCATTAGCATCCGTGGTCGAATTATTATTTCATCGCCTTTTGGTTATTTTTTTTCCCCATCCTCTTTCGCTCTGCAAAAAAATAATAATCTGCACGCAGAAAGGGGAACTGCGCCTGCGCGCACAAAAGCACCCCCCCCTGTCAAAAAGAGCCACCGCGCAGGCGCCCCGCGGTCCTCCCGTCCTTCCTCCAACGCGCCTGCGCGAGGGCGAACAGGCCGCTGGGAAAGGAGAGGCGGGGATGGCGCACGCGCGCAAAGACTTCGGCCGCTAAACCGAGCGTAAACAAGGCGCCGCTTTGAGGGGAGATGAGGAGACGGCCGGAGGAGATGATGATGATGAGCCGGGCCGGGCGCTTCCGAGGCTGAGCCTCGCCGCCCTTCTTGCGCTCCCCCGCCCGGCGAAGGACGAGCGACGAGGCCGCCATGAACTTAGCCAGCCAGAGCGGCGAGGCCGGCTCCGGCCAACTGCTCTTCGCCAACTTCAACCAGGACAACACGTAAGGGAGGGGGGCGTGGCCAGAGGGAGCGCGCACGCGCGTGCCCGGCGGGGTGGGGTGGGGGCCTGGAGGCAGGAGCCAAGATTCGAAAGCGGGGGGGAGGGGGAGGGGGAGGAGGAGGGGGCGTGGCCAAAGATGCCCCTGGCTTCCATCCTCCCTTCTGGGACTTCCCTCTCCCTCCCAGCTGGTTGTGCATTATGGGCCTTGGGGTGGTGGTAGGGAGGGGGGGGAGAAGGTGAAAAGACTACCCTAAGCCATGCCCCGCTGGGATTTTCACCCCAGAAAAGGGTGGAGGGGGAAGAAGGGGCACCCAGAGGCCATCTAGCCCAGCCCTTCTCCCTGGGCTGGGGAGCCCATTGAGCCATCCTGGAAGGGGAAAGCAGCTCAGCCTTCTTCTTAAGAAGGCTGTCCAGGTGGGGCAGGACACCCCACGCCCCCAAACTCCAGAGTGGGGGAGAGAAGGTGGTCCCAAGTAGGGGTTCATTTGATTGGGTGGGTTTCACAAAGGCAGGATGGGGGAGGGGGAGAATGAAAGGTTAACCAAGATTGGGGGGGGGAGATTTGTCTCATTGGGGAGACTGGCCTGCTATCCTACCCCCACCTCTGTGGGACCTACTTAAAAAAAGTAAATTGGGGTGCAGTAGAATGGTGATTTCAGAGAAAACCCACTCAAAATGTAAATCAGAGTGCAGCATTCGTGACTCGTGAGAAAACGTGCATTTTTCCATTGAGAAAATCCCTTAAAACATCTCGTGCTTTGCAACCTGAAAAATCTGTATTATTGTATGCGCATTGAAAGCTTATGCACCAGAAACAAATTCCTTGTGCGTCTAATCACATTTGGCCAATAAAGAATTCTATTCTATTCTAAATTGGACTTTTATTCCTTTGGTTCGTGTTTCCTTCGCTGAAATAGTAATTTAGGGTGGTAAGGTATTACTACCATGTTTCCCCGAAAATAAGACCCTGTCTTATATTTTTTTGAACCATGAAATAAACACTTGGCCTTATTGCCATGCACTCAAAAACCCGAATGGGCTTATTATCAGGGGAGGTCTTATTTTGGGGAAAACGGTATTTTCTCCTCTTTTTATTGCTTTTTACTCTAGCATGTGATGCATGTGGCTTAGAATTGCACAAACAGATAAATTGCATGTAAAATGTTTACCTTGGTTTGATTTTGTTGTAGTCGTGTCTGACTTTTCGCGATTCCATGGATCATAGCGCACCAGGCTTCCCATGTCCTCCACTGTATCCCGGAGTTGGTCCAAAATCATGTTTGTTGCGTCGATGACACAACCTAACCATCTCATCCTCTGCCTTCTCCCTTCTCCTGTTGCCTTCCATCTTTCCCAACATCAGGGTCTTTTCCGAAGAGTCCTCTCTTCTCATTTGGTGGCCAAAGAAATTGAACTGAGCTTCAAGATCTGCCCTTCTAAAGGACAGTCAGGGTCGATTTAGGAAAGGGGTCTGCAACCTTAAACACTCAAAGAGCCATTTGGACCCGTTTCCCACAGAAAAGAAAACACCGGGAGCCACAAAACCTTTCCCATGACTGGTTATTTCCTGAGTGGCCACAAAACTAGCATCTGTAGTTGAATTAAGCATTCTGTTTTCTTCTGAAACTTTTCTTTTCTTGGATTTATCCATGGTTGGCCTACCAGGGGTTGAAAAGCTCAATAAATTGCGTGCCGGCAGGTGTCACACTTTGGCGGTTGTGAGGCATATTTTGAGTGACAGGGAGCCCCAGCAGAGGGGTGAAAAAGCCACATGCGGCTCCAGAGCTGCAGGTTGCTGACCCCTGATTTAGGAGAATCTGAAAACCAGAAAAGTTTTTCTTTTTTTCTCACCATGCTACATCAGAACTAGACTGTGTTGTTCCTGTGTCATATAATATATGTGGGTATAGCCATAATTTTGCATTTGTTTATGTTGTCATGTTTCTGTAGTGTATATTGGAGGTGGTGACCCTTCCAGAGCTGTTTGCAACGAAATTTTATTTTAATGTATGCCGATTAGTGTACGTTTAAAGTGACAATAAAGTTATTCTAAGTTCTAAGCAGTTTGTAGTTAGATTTGTTGCTGATTCCGTTCTGGCCAGACCTGCTCAGTGGTAGCCCCTATTTTAGGGAATCCTCCTTTCCTGGAACTATGGATATGGACCCTATTGGCTGGAGAATTCTGGGAGTTTATTTATTTATTTATTTATTTATTAGATTTATATACCGCCCTTCTCCTTACGGACTCAGGGCGGTGCACAGACAATTTAAAAAACAAATACACAAAAGTTAAAATTTCATAAAATTTTATGAAGTAAAATTACTTCATAAAATTTTAGTTGAAGTCCACTCATCGTGAAGCTGTCAAGGTTGGGAAACACTGTCCCAGAGTACTCAGCAGTGACTCAGGCATTCTGGGAATTGAAGTCCACCCATCTCAACAGTTGCGAAGATTATGAAATATTGCTTTAAGGAAGCACATTGTGACAGCTCACTCTGTCAGATCTTTCTGTTTTTGCAGTGATTAAGAAAAAACCACCTTGCAGTTTCTTAAGTCCAGCTAAAGAGGCTCATGGAGATTCTCAATCATCCAAGTCATGGTTGTCCCAACGATGTTTTTCAAAAGGCAACTGGACCTTCTTGGTTTTCTCCCTGAAAACATTTTGTTTCTCATCCAAGAAACTTCTTCAGTTATAAACAGAAATTTTCTTGGATGAGAAGCAAAATGATTTCAAGGAAAAACAAAGTCCAGTTGCCTTTTAAAAATATCTTTGGGACAATTCCTAACTTAGCTAATTATTAATGCTGACTCTTTCCTCTAAAATTTTGCCTTCTTATAAAATAAATGTAATTTTTTTAAAAAATTCAAAGTTAGGTATATTGAAATGGAGGAGCAGGGAAGGAGAGGGAAGCCAACTTTTTTCCCCATCTTGTCACAGTCTGCTTTCACACAATTTTCTCACAACATAACGGTTGAGAAAGTAACTGTACTGTCTCAACTTTCTGTTTGTTTTGCTTGAATGGGAGCAAAACTTTCTGTGCTCACTCTAAACACCACAGGGTTGGAAAGCCAGCTCAGAGGTTTTCTGTGTGGGTCACTTGGGAGGAAAAACCCTAAGCTGCTTCGGCTGTTCCCGTCTCCCCTTTTGTGTGGCTTGTTCCGCTAGCTCCAACGGTGGTTCCTTGTGTGTATGTGTACATTTGTGAGTTGGCAGGAGGATACAGAAGCGAATTGCTGCAGAGGCCTCATCTCTTGAATGCAAGATAGGTTTAATTCTTGCAAAAAATAGGAGAAAGTGAAGAGGAATAGGAGTACAGTAGGAGTAGGAATAGGAATAGGAATAGGAAGAAGAAAGAAGAGAAGAGAAGAGAGAATAGAATACAATAGGGAATAGAATACAATAGAGAATACAATAGAATAGAAGAATAAAATACAATAGAATACAATAGAGAATATAAAATAGAATAGAAGAATACAATAGAATACAATGGAATACAATAGAAAAAATAGAATAGAGAATAGAATAAAGAATAGAATACAGTAGAATACAGTAGAGAAAATAGAATAGAATAGACTAGAGTAGAGTAGAGTAGAGTAGAGTAGAGTAGAGTAGAATAGAGAATGGAATGGAACAGAACAGAACAGAACAGAAAATATGGAATGGAATGGAATATAACAAAAGCAAGGATTTGCATTAGCTCTTCGCCAATCTAAGTGGTCGTTGGTTTTAGCCATATTGTTGGGTTCGTGCCCAATGCCAAGTCATGAACCGCATTTTCAGATAATTGTGCGTGGTGGGGGGGTGGTCACCCAACCCGTGACATCGGAGCCCGACCAACCGCATTTTGCTTTGAAGCGGTGTGCGCGAACACAGTCTGTCTCCAACCGTAGCTTCTCCTTTAGGTCGTTGCTTCGCAGTCTTGCTGATACGATCGCTGATGTGTCCGTCGATAAGATTACGAAACGTTTCTCATCGGTGGCTCATTCCAGGCCTGCTGCGAAATTTCAGGGCCGATTTCCGCTGGAGACCAGGCTGTTCCATTGGGTTTGTGTGGGCACACCTGACTTTTTTTTACACCCACTTGGTACTCCAGCTCTTTAGATGCTGCAGCCAGATAAGGAAGATGTCACATCCAGCTTCGCTGGCATCGCAATGGTTGCTAGGTATTAAAATATCAGATTTGCAAGTGAGTGACCTTCCCTACTTTGAGAGTAGGAAAGTTGTTTGATTGCTTCTGCAGGTTGTCCTCGACTTACAGCAGTTCGTTTAGGTGGACCTTTCAAGGTCACACTGAAAAAAAGCGACCGTTTCTCAGAGTCACAACTTTTCCACCATCCCCACTGGTCGTGTGATCAGAATTCAGAAGCTTGGCAATTGGTTCACACTTATGACCGTTGGGGGGGGTCACGTGACACACACACACACCCGCCCTTTGCCACCTTCCGACGAGCCAAGTCAACGGGGAAGCCGTTAAGCGAATCACTGCACTTGTTAAAATTAGTGACGGGGGTGTTAAGCGGGACACTGCAACCGTGTAAATCCGTGCCAGTTGCCAAGCCTCTGAATTTTGATTTATCACCTGACTGCTGCAGGGATATGTGAAAAATGGCCCCAAGACACTTTTTTTTTTCAGCGCCGTTGTAACGTTGAATGGTCACTAAGTGAACTCTTGTAAGTCGAGGACTACCTGTACGTGCTATTTAGAGAGCTGTATTTCGGGCATTTTTTTTTAAAAAAAAATCGGCACTCAGGTCTGGTCTTGAAAACTTCGAGAGCCATTTCAGCAAAAGTTTTTGGTAGGGACAGAGAAGAGGACACCCCAGTAGGGCGAGCGAACCTCTTGACTGGAAAGGACGGTCAACGTCAACATTTCGCAACCACAATGCGTTCTGTCCTCCTGACAAGCGTAGGCTTAATTATTTATGTTCATCTCTCTCGGCGGTTGCTAATTGATCTCCGGTGCCATTTAACTTTGACTAACTCCGTGCTGCCTGTACGTGTCTTTGTGTGTCAGTACGTGTCTTTCATTGAAGGAGTTGTTGCTTCTACACAATAGAAGCAGACGGGGAGCAGGATTTCAAGATTTCAAATCTTCATTGTCAATGGAGGGGAGGTTTTTTTCGGTGATGGAGTCCAGGCAGGGGATTCTGTGCTAGCCAGGATGTCTCGGCTTCTAATAAGAAGGTGGGTGTCAGGAAAATGACATAAGCACCACAATTCCTACTCCTTTTAAAAGAACCTTTATTGTAAGAGGCAAGGAACATCAGCACTGCCCTTCTAGTGCTGATGGCATTACCTAGTTGGGTAACAAAACTTCTGCAAGAAAATACGCCAAGCTCAGTGAGGGAGGGAGGGAAGGAAGGGAGGAGAGATGGGAAGGAGAAGAAGATGGAAGGAAGAGATGGAAGGAAAGAAGGATCAGTAATATTACTTTGTTGGGTTATGAAAGCTCAGAGAGCAGCAAGAGAAGTGAGTGGGGAAGGAAGGAAGGAAGGAAGGAAGGAAGGAAGGAAGGAAGGAAGGAAGGAAGGAAGGAAGGAAGGATCACTAATGATATTAGCTGGTTGGGTTATGAAAGCTCAGAGCAGCAAAGAGAGGGAAGGAAGGAAGGAAGGAAGGAAGGAAGGAAGGAAGGAAGGAAGGATCACTAATGATATTAGCTAGTTGGGTTATGAAAGCTCAGAGCAGCAAGGGGAAGGAGGGAGGGAAGGAAGGAAGAAGAATTAAGGAAGGAAGGAAGGAAGGAAAGGAAGGAAGGAAGGATCACTAATGATATTAGCTAGTTGGGTTATGAAAGCTCAGAGAGCAGCAAGGGAAGGGAGGAGGAAGGAAGGAAGGAAGGAAGGAAGGATATTAGCTAGTTGGGTTATGAAACATCCGTAAGAAAACCTCCCAGTTCAGAGAGCACCACGGACTCCCCAGTTCAACCCAGAGCTACAGATATTCTCTTCTGTCGAAACCGTTGAGTCTACCAGCAAGATGGTCTTCAGAGGCAGACCCACCAACATCAAGGCGAATAACCATTGATTTCCAGGATTTCCATCCATTTGCTCAACCCTTGTTTGAAGCCAGCAAGGCTGGTGGCCCCCCCATCCCATTTCATGGCAACAAATTCCAAATGTTGGTTAATTTCCCACTCACTTCTCTGGCGGCTTATATTATGAGATCTCATTTGATCGTCTTATTAAAAAAAGAATCCGACCAAAACTCTTGGCTCTATCTCCAATGTACCCCAAAAGGCAGCCTTGACGCTGTTTGAATTGCATTCCCCCCCCCCCCACTTTGGAGGGCAATAAAACAATATACCATTGTGCTGAATATTTCTCATTGCCAGATGACAGCATTATCATTAATGCATTTTGCTCTCCCAATACCGAGTCTTTTTTTTCTCCCCCTTCTTTTCCCTCCCCCTAAATCATTAGCAAGCGAGAACACACTGTGAGTTCTGCTTGCTTTAGAGTCCGTTAAAATTGATAGTGACTTATAAATAATGGGTAGTGTAAACTCTATAAATAATCTTCCAAACCACTAGATTAAAAATACCGACTTTCCCTTTGGGGCGCATTATAGAGAACCGTTTTCGTTTTCTGCCCAAGTTGTACTTTCGAAAAGAAAATGAATTGTCGTGCGATTCGTGCTCGTGCTGAGATACAAATGAGTTTTTATAATCAATAGCTATTTCTCTCTTGGGGATGTAAGCAGCCTTTGCAATAAACCAAGAGAGAATATTCTCTCGCCCTCTCTCCTTTCCCGGCCTTCTCAAACCGAAGAATTTTGCGGTAGACAAAATATGACTTAACTCGGCGCCAACAAATCAACCCGAGAGAAATACAATACACTGTGGCTAGACTCTGACTTATGACCATAACGGAGCCTGCCTATCACACTTGTCAGCAACGACGGTCGTAAATCAAGTTTCTCACGGCCCTGTTTTCATGACCTTGTTTTTGCTGTGGCCATTAAGTAGATCTCCGCAGTCATTAAGCGAACTAATTATTCACGATGGTTGCAGAATTGTCGAAAAACCCAGTTTTCAGGAAAGCGGCCAAGGGACGCTGCAAATGGCTATACATGTAGCCGTGTCCTGGAATTTGGTCCCGTGACTCCAAGGAGGGGTGTGTGTGTGTGTGTTTTAATTTGATTTATATATGCCGCCCTTCTCCGGAGATTCAGGGCGGCTTACAATGCATGAAGCAATAGCCTTCATACTTTTGTATATTTATACAAAGTCAGCTTATTGCCCCCACAAACTGGGTCCTCAATTGACCTACCTTAGAAAGGATGGAAGGCTGAGTCAACCTTGAGCCTGGTGGGATTTGAACTTACAGTAATTGCAGGCAGCTGAATGTTCTTCTTTCTTTCTTTCTTTCTTTCTTTCTTTCTTTCTTTCTTTCTTTCTTTCTTTCTTTCTTTCTTTCTTTCTTTCTTTCTTTCTTCCTTCCTTCCTTCCTTCCTTCCTTCCTTCCTTCCTTCCTTCCTTCCTTCCTTCCTTCCTTCTTTTTTAAATTAGATTTATATGCCGCCCTTCTCCGGAGAGTCAGGGCGGCTTACAATGCGTTAAGCAATAGCCTTCATACTTTTGTATATTTTATACAAAGTCAGCTTATTGCCCCCACAAACTGGGTCCTCCATTGACCTACCTTAGAAAGGATAGAAGGCTGAGTCAACCTTGAGCCTGGGGAGCCTGTGTGGGCTGACTGTCGTAATTTCAAATCCCAAGTAGCTCCCAAGGTAGGTCCGTCAAAACTTCAAACGGTCCCTAAGCAGCGAGTCATAAGTCCTGCGGTTCTGTTTTGAGTTGTCCCTCCCTTCAACAGGCTCAGTTTATTAATCTGTGTCCCGTTTTGTTGGGGTATGCAAAAAACATAAAGGCTGATCATTGGATTTTACAGATGTCCGGATTTTACATTTGAAGGTCTCAGAAGAGTTGCAATGAATGTGGGTTCTTGGGTCGTCATGATCACGTAAAATCAGGATCCTTGTTTGACCCCTTATTTTATTTTTCAGGTCCTTGGCTGTGGGCAGCGTGTTGGGGTACAAATTCTTCTCTCTCTCTTCTGTGGATAAACTGGAGCAGATCTACGAGTGCAGTAAGTGTTTTTTTGGATTCTTGTCTCCTTCTAGGTCTCAACGTTTCCTAAATTACAGCCGTAGACCAAGGCAGGATTTCTCAGCCTCTTCAACATGAGGATGTACGGACTTCAGTCCCTAGTTGCAAGCCACTTTTTTTCCAGTGCTGCCGTAACTTTGGACAGTCCCTAAATGAATGGTTGTAAGTCGAGGGCTACCTCTATAACGAGAGCATTCTGATTTCCGATATGAGGGAGTCTTCTGCGAAAGAAGACTGTGGTTTAGTCTTTTGGATTGTGCTAAAGCCCATCCTCGGGAAATTTCTCTCTCTCTCCACAATGTGTGCGTTGGGCAATTCTGTGTGCGGTACTTATATAATGCCTGTTGTGTGTGGCTTTTTAGTGTTTGATTGGCATGGTAATGGCTGGCTATTAAGTCATTGGCTGTTGTCGTACATTCAATGTTGCAGCTACTAAGATTGTTGGGCGAGCAGGCACAAAAACAGCCAGGGAAGTGATTGAAGCCTGAGAAACGGGCCCCTTGTCAATCAGTAGGAGTGCTGATTTACCCCCAGTTTAGCAAATACTTAAGAGGCAAGGGCTTGGCAGCACAAGGAAATAGCCAACGACTTAATAGGCAGCCATTCATACCCCAATCTGTTGTTGGCTGTCGTTTACTTATGCTTCCCTGCAGTGGTGGGTTCTAACCGGTGTTTCCACTGATTCATTTCGCGCCCACGCTTTGCACGTGATCGCTGCTTGCTTCGCACAAGCACATTGAATAAAAATACAGCTGAGGCACGGCAATACACTTTGCCACGCCTTACAGCTGGGCTAAAAACAAAGGAATAAAGGTAGATTATAGCACAGGAGCGGGTGGGAAGTCCCAGTTGACGGTCGGAGCGAACCGGTTCGCTTTCACATCCAGATTTCCAGTACTGGCTCTCCTGAACCGGGGAGAACCGGTAGCAACTCACCACTGCTTCCCTGGCTGTTTTTGTGCCTGGTCGTCCAACAATCTTAGTAGCTGCAAACTTTGAATGTATGTCAACAGCCAACGACTTACCAGCCAGCCCAATCAATACGTCAATCAACAACTAAAAAGCCACACACAACAGCAGGGGTGTCGAGCTCGTTTTCATTGAGGGCCACATCAGGGTTGTGTTTGGGGCCAGAATGGGCATGGACAAGATGGGCGTGGCCAGCTCGACATCACTCGTGTCGGGGGCGCCTGTGGTGGCCTGAGCCCTCTGACAGTGAAAACGGGCTCCTGAGCTCCGTTTTTGGCTGCGACGGCCTCCTGCAACCCTCTGCCAGTGAAAAAGGAGCTCAGGAGGGCCTCCGTTTTGCAGTCAGAGGCACCATGGGCCAGTCCTTTGCTGTTTCCAGGGCAGCCCTGCAGGCTGGATCCACCACCCCCCCCCCCCCAGTCCTTGAGTTTGACACCCCTGCATAACAGGCACCATATAAACACCACACATAGAATAGCCCAAAGCACACACTCTGCTGGAGAGAAGTTCCCTGCTTCTCCAGCATGAGTTCGAAAGACTAAACCTCTGGTCCTGGTGACCAACCCAGATTGTACCCTACATCTACTACTCGCATGAAGCACCTACTTTGTCTTGGACTTCCTGAATTTTTCTGACTAGCTCAGAGAACAGAATTGTTGTGGTCCGCCAGCAGCCTGCAGAGCTGGCAGCAGAGTCGGACAGTGAGGAGGCTGGAGAGGAACATGGGCCAGTCCTGGAGTCTGGGAAAGGCTCAGACGAGGCATCAGAGGCAGAGAAAGGGCCACCTGGGAGCTACGTGCTCCCTCCGGAGCCTCCAGAGTCGGACCTCAGCGAGGCAGAGGAACAGGGGGAGCCTGTTCCCAGTGCGCGCATGCGCAGAGCTGCCAGAAGACAAGAACAGTTAAAACAAAAGGGACGATTCGGGAGTAGGACTGGGAGATAATTGGCCCTTCCCGTAAGACTTAAAAGAGGAGCAAAGGCACGTGGGCCTTTGCAGGAAGCAACGTTGTTAATTCAGTGCAGTTTAAAGTCTGAAGCTCTGTTTGATTCTGGACTCCATGTGGCTTTGCCAATGAGGTCTTTGGCAGTGTGTCAAGGCAGATAAAGGTGGGTGATTATCAGCCGTATCCCGAAGGACTCTTTACAACTATTTGGGACTGTGAATGAACAGAATTCACAGATGTTAAAATAAAACAGGTTTTTGGGACTACTTGTGCATTTTACTGACTCAGGAAGCCTAGGTCTGATATCTTTTTGGTTGGAAGGACTCATGAATCAAAACCCCTAAAGTCATTAACTCCCTGGCCTTTTTCCTAGTTGGCCAATACCGACTGCAACGCCATTTGATATGTTAGATTTATATTAATAGCTCCATCCAGGAAGTCTCACTAGCATGTATTTAGCGGCACCAATTTTCAGCTGCTTTTTATTTACAGCTCTCAAAAGCTCCAGCAAGTGGAGGGCTTTCACCCCTCTTGTTCTTTCGCCTTCACCCACTTAGCAGCTTCGTGCTGAAATATGGCAGGCTATTTATAGGCGGCTGTGCTTGGAAATGGCAACCTATTGATCCACAAGACAGAGAGAGAGAGAGATGGTCTCTGGCTGGCAGTAGTTTCATTGACTGCCTCCATGTTCTGGTTCAGTTGGAAATGGTCTGTCTCTTAGACCCGTGTGCCTCTGCCCTTGTTTTTATATGATCTGCGTACTGCTAAAACTCTCGTGTCTAACTTTCAATTGGGCGAAACAGTGGATTGTGATTGAATCAACAAACTTCCAATGGGCTAACATAAAGAGTGCATCCCTACCTTTTTTTGATGAGGAAAACAAGAAAAAGAAACAAGAAACAGCCTGCTTTACTTTCATTTTCATTTTCAGCATAGCTTGATTAGCACAAGAAAAAAAAAATCTGCCTCCCAGCAATTTACCTCCTTGCAGCAAGCAGCAGAGGCCCCCGCAGCTATAGGCAATGGCAATCCCTGCAGCCTGAAACAGCTGAGAGCCGGGGACAATCAGCTGCTTGTGCTCACTAGGCTGTGCTGAAGCTAAAACGGGCTGTTTCTTCTTGCTGCAAGGAGGTAAATTGCTGGGAGGCAGAGTCCAAAGGATGGGATGGGCTACGTTCGGTGTATAAGACGCACCCAAACTTTCACCCCCTTTTAGGTGGGAAAAAGGTGCATCTTACTCCGAAAAATACGGTAAGTAGTAGGGCAGCTCCATCACCCCCCATCCCCACCCTAGCTTAATTCTCTGGAGTGGGCGGGGGACTTAATTGGGGCTTATTTTGGGGATAGGGCTTATATTGGGCACATGGGCCAAATTTATATTAGTTACTTTTAATAATTTTTTTTAACTTTTGTAAGATTTGCTTTTTATTTCTGGCTGTTCACCGCCCTGAGTCCGCAAGGAGAAGGGCGGTATATAAAATAAATACATAAATAAAAATGTGTAAAAATCAAGCTAGGACTTACTTTCTTGACTAGGTCGTATTTTTGGGCAAACACAGTAGACAATTTCTTTTGGGGGGGGGGCTGAGTCTCATGAGGTCTTCCCTCTCCTGAACCTGCAGTTAACCCAGTTGGTGGTTTTTTCTCTGTTTCGTGCCACCCCGTTCCCTTTCCACGGTTGCCCCGCAGATGACACTGAAGACGTGTGCATCGTGGAACGGCTCTTTTCCAGCAGCCTGGTTGCCATCGTGAGTCTCCGGGCGCCTCGCAAGCTGAAAGTCTGCCACTTCAAGAAAGGGACGGAGATCTGCAACTACAGCTACTCCAACACCATCCTGGCCGTCAAGCTGAACAGACAGGTGAGTGGAGGGCCCGCTCAGGTGAGCTGCTGCTGCCGGTGATGGCGCGGTGGTGAGAATGCGGTATTGCAAGCTAACTCTGCTGACTGCCAGCAGTTCGATCCTTAACAAACTTCTCACTTAACAACATAAATTTTGGACTCAATTGTGGTTGTATTTCAAGGACTATCTGTATAAGTCCTTCCTTCCTTCCTTCCTTCCATCCATCCATCCATACACACATACTTACATACATAACGCTAGATTCCTCCCTCCCTCTCTTCCTTCCATACTTCCATACATAAAGCTAGATTCCTTCCTTCCTCCCTCCCTTCCTTCTTTCCTTCCTTCCTTCCTCCCTCCCTCCCTCCCTCCCTCCCTTCCTTCCTTCTATACTTCCATACATAAAACTAGATTCCTCCCTCCCTCCCTTCGTTCCATACTTCCATATATAAAGCTAGATTCCTTCCTCCCTCCCTCCCTTCTTTCCTTCCTTCCTCCCTCCCTCTCTCCCTCCCTCCTTTCCTTCCTTCCTTACTTCCATACTTCCATACATAAAACTAGATTCCTCCCTCCCTCCCTCCCTCCCTCCCTCCCTTCCTTCCATACTTCCATACATAAAGCTATTCCTTCCTTCCTTCCTTCCTTCCTCCCTCCCTTCCTTCCTTCCTTCCATACTTCCATACAGAAAGCTAGATTCCTTCCTTCCTCCCTCCCTCCCTCCCTCTCTTCCTACCCATGGTGGCACAATGGTTAGATTGTAGTATTGCAGGCTGACTCTGCCCACAGCCAGGAGTTCGATCCTGATTTAACACAAGGTTGACTCATCCTTCCGAGGTGGGTAAAATGAGGACCCATAAGGTTGGAGGAACAAGGTGCTGACTCTGGAAACCGCTTAGAAAGGGATGTGTAAAGCTCTGTGAAGCGGTATATACATCTTAAGTGCTAAAGCTATTGCTAAAAAGAGACAGTGGGCGATTTATACTTTCAGACTTGCACGATCCTGTTAATGTAGCCTTGCAATAAAGCAGAATTAACTCAGGTTGAGCAAGGGGTTGGACCAGAAGTCCGCCAAGGTCCTTCCCAGTTCTATTCTGATAGATTGAATATAACTCTGTGAAGCAATATACAGGTAGTCCTTGACTTCCAACAGTTCATTTAATGACCGAAGTTAACGACACTCAAAAAAGTGACTTACGACCGCTTTTCACACGGAGGAGCGTTGCAACATCCCCATAGTCACATGATTTACCTTCGGATGCTCGACAAATGGTTCGTATTTATGATGATTGTGGTGTCCCGGGATCTTGTGATTCATGTTTTGTGATCTTATGACAAGCCAAGTCCATTGCGAAGCCAGATTTACATTAATTAACAACCTAATTTAACAACTGCAGTGATTTCACTTAACCAATGTGGCATTCAAGGACTACCTGTATAAGTCTGCTTCTCTCTCTCCTTCTTCTTTTTTAAATTTCCTTCCCCAGAGATTGATCGTCTGCCTGGAAGAGTCTCTGTACATCCATAACATAAGGGATATGAAGGTCCTGCACACCATCAGGGAGACGCCCCCCAATCCTGCGGGTAAAGATGCTCCTTACTCTCCTTTGATCCTCCTCTGACGCTGATACCTTTCCGCTCCCCGTTTTAGTTGCTTCCGTCCAAAAGAGTAAGGTGGACTTGTTCCTCTGGGGGATGTTAATATCAGGCACGAAAGACCAGGGCCAGATGGAAAGTTGCAATTAAACTGATTTATTTCGAGTCATTCCCATGCACAGAAATCTACACAACTAGGTAAAAGTTAATGAAATTCAAGAAAGTTTGGTCTTAGTCTTTTGTAGCTACGTAGAGATTCTAGACCAGTGATGGCTAAACTTTTTGCTGTCGTGTGCCAAAAGCGGGGGAAGTATGGGGGGGGGGCATGTAAGCGCATGCCCACACCTATAATTAAATGCGCCCTGCCCCCACACCCATGCACACGTGACCCGCCTGCGCTCCCCCCGCTTTTGGCATGCAGTGGCCCAGTAGGCCTGTTTTTCACCCTCCCCAGGCACCAGAGGCTTTCTAGGAGCCTGGGGAGAGCGAAAGGGTCCTTCCCCACAACCAGGGGCCCTCTGGAGGCCAGAAATGGCCTGTTTAAAAAAATCAGTTGGCGAGTTCTCCAATTGTGCTGTTTCCTGTTTTCTTCTCAGGATTGTGTTCCCTGTCCATAAACAATGATAACTGTTATCTGGCCTATCCAGGGAGCGCGACCATTGGCGAAGTCCAAGTTTTCGACACCATCAACCTGGTAGGATCCTGCAGCCTCCCGCCAGGCTCTGGACTCCAAAAAATCGGGGGTGGTTTGGGGGTGATTGGGAGGGCAGGAGCTGCCATTCTTTCACTAAGGTCTTACGTTCGGTTCTCGGGCTTCTCCACAGAGGGCTACCAACATGATCCCCGCTCACGATAGTCCGCTGGCTGCCCTGGCTTTCGACGCAAGCGGTACGAAACTCGCCACCGCCTCCGAGAAGGTGCGTTTCCAATCCCTTCTCTGGGATTGGAAAGAAAGAAAAAAAATCCCGAGAGGTTCTCAAATGAACCAGACAGGCAGAGAGAGAGAGAGAGAGAGAGAGAGAGACAGCAAGAAGTCCCTTTGAGAAGGATGGCTTTGATGGCTTCAAAAGGTGGACTCCTTTTCTCCCGCAGGGCACGGTGATCCGGGTTTTTTCCATTCCAGAAGGGCAGAAGCTCTTTGAATTCCGAAGAGGCATGAAGAGGTGATTGTGTGATTGCAATCTAAAGATTTGGGGGGGTGGGGGGTGGGGATTTAAGGCTGCGTGAAGTGTTCTGTCTCTGAATGTTTCAACAACAAAAGTCCCTTCCTCCTATTCTCTCCTTCCTTCCTTCCTCTTTTCACCTCCCCTTCCTATTCTCTCTTTCCTTCCCCCCTCCCTATTCTCTCCTTCCTTCCTTCTTTCCTCCTTTCACCTCCCCTACCCTATTCTCTCCTTCCTTCCCTCCCTCCCTCCTATTCTCCCTTTCCTTCCTCTTTTCCTCCTTTCATCTCCCTTCCTATTCTCTCCTTCCTTCCTTACTCCTTTCACCTCCCCTCCTATTCTCTCCTTCCTTCCTTCATCTCCCCCTCCTATTCTCTCCTTCCTCCTTTCACCTCCCCCTCCTATTCTCTCCTTCCTTCTTTCCTTCCCTCCCTCCTATTCTCTCCTTCCTTCCTTCTTTCCCTCCCTCCTATTCCAAAATAGAGGTTGAGGGATTATGGGAGCAAGGGGGCGCTCCCATGTGACACCTCTCCTGTGTGAGCTGCATTGGCTTCCGGTGGTCTTCCGGGTGCGCTTCAAGGTGTTAGTTACCACCTTTAAAGCGCTCCATGGCATAGGGCCTGGGTACTTGCGGGACCGGCTTCTGCCACCGATAGCCTCCCACCGGCCAGTACACTCCCACAGAGAGGGACTCTTCAGGGTGCCGTCAGCCAGGCAATGTTGGCTGGTGATGCCCAGGGGGAGAGCATTCTCTGTGGCAGCACCAGCCCTCTGGAAGGATTTGCCCCCTGAGATCCGTATGGTACCTGATCTCCGGGCTTTTTGCCGTGCCCTAAAAACTTTTTTATTTTGTCAAGCTGGGCTGGTGTAACCCCCTCCCCCTTTAGTTTTTAATTGTCTATGGGTTTTAACTTTTAAATTGTCTATGGGTTTTTAAATTTTCTGGGCCAAAAATTGTTTAATTCTTTTACAATTTTTAAATTTTGTATTGAAGTGGTTTTTATTCCTGGCTGTGCACCGCCCTGAGTCCACTAGGAGAAGGGCGGGATACAAATTTAATAAACTAACTAACTAACTATTCTCTCCTTCCTTCCTCCTTTCACCTCCCCCTCCTATTCTCTCCTTCCTTCCTTCCCCCCCTCTCTCTGCACCATGGTTGACCCACCATCTCTTTGCTTCCTTCCTCCAGGTGCGTCAGCATCTCTTCGTTGGCCTTCAGCATGGACGGCATGTTCCTGTCGGCCTCCAGTAACACAGAGACCGTGCACATTTTCAAATTGGAGACTGTGAAAGAGAAGTAAGTTTTGGGAGGGCAGGGCGATCCCTGAATTTGCTTAAACCTGGGGCGACTGAAGGGCAGGGGCTGGCTGGCCTCATCAGCCGGACCCCCTTACAAGAGAAAGAAAAGTTGGGGAGGAGATAGAGGGGAGTGGGTTGCGTCCCGTCCTACCTCTGCAATTTTGTGGATCAGATTGTGGTTTTCTGCAGCGGCACAAGAGATGGCTACGTCCTGTGGTCTGTAAAAATAATAATAATACTAATTTCTTTGAAAAGAAGAGCCACCCCCAACTTCTTGGATGGACAGTCATCACCTTCTCTCTTCCCTCCTTCCCTCCGTCTCAGACCTCAGGAGGAACCCACCACCTGGACGGGGTACTTTGTGGAGACCATTCGGACGTTCCCAAACTACCTGCCTGCCCAGGTGACCGAAATGTTCAACCAAGGCCGAGCCTTTGCCACGGTCCGGCTCCCCTTCTGCGGGCACAGAAACATCTGCGCCTTGGCCACGTGAGTAGCAGCACGGCACGAGAGCTCTGCCTTAAGTAGAGATGGAGGCTGGCGGAGCCCCTCGGGGGATTCCAGGTTCACCACGGGGCAGCCTCGGTCCTAGTCCTACAGCCTTGAGACTCCTCTTCCTCTCCACAAGCCTCAAAACCCCCACTGCCTTCCAGCACTGCTAATATTACATGGTTGGTTCATGAAATGTCTTCAGGAAAAACAACCAAGCTCAGAGACCACCATGGATCCCACAACCCTCCTCCTCCTCCTCCCCCCCCCTCCTCTCCGCAAACCCACCGCCTTCTAGCATGGATGATGTTACCTAGCTTGGGAAACAAGAAAACAAGTTCAGGCACCATGGATGCCACAGCCCTCCTCCTCCTCCTCCCCCTGTTGCCCTGCAGATCCAGGGATGGGCTGTTGGGGGGTTCGGGAAAACCTCTAGCTAAAATTATGTGCGGTTAATCCCACTCCTGGCTGACCCCTCCCCACCCCTCCCAGGAGTCCCGACGCGTCCCATTTTGGATGCAAGTAAGTGCAGGGTGCATGCAGAGGCTCAAGGAGGCTGAAAAACAGGCTTACCAGAAGTTTGGGAAGGCCGGAAACGGACCCGTTTCCTTCCTCCAGAGGGCCTCTGGAGTGTGGTGAAGCTGTTTTTGCCCTCCCGGAAGCTCAAGAAGAGCCTCCGGAGCCCGGGGAGGGCAAAAATGTCCCACGTCCCATCCCCGCCGTGGTGCAGGAGGCCGACTAGGCCACACCCACCCAGCAACCGGGCAGAGAACCCCTCGCTAAAATCTTTGAAGCCCACCCCTGCGCAGATCCCCTCCACACACGAATGCAAAAGAATGTGAAGGCCACTTGCAGGCCTCTAAAAGGCATCACTCCGATTCAGCCTTGAACTCAGTGCTACGCTGAACGATGCATCTGTACTTCCTTCAGTTGCCGATAGCAGAGTTGACCCGAAAGAATGAACAATTTGGGATGCTTCAAGACTCGTGAAGAGGCAGACTTTTCCTTGAAAGCGGATGAATTGTGGGGACTTTGGTGCTCCCTGATCTTAATGGTTTTCTTGCAAGACGTTTCATAACCATCCCAGGTGACATCATCAGGGCCAGCTGACGAATCTTTTTGTTTCCTTCTAGAATTCAGAAAATTCCCCGACTCTTGGTAGCAGCTGCCGATGGGTATCTCTACATGTACAATTTGGACCCTCAGGAAGGGGGTGAATGCACACTGATGAAACAGCACAAGTGAGTCCCCTCCCTCGCTGTTGCTACCGCCTTTGCACAAAATTCTTCTTTTGAGGGTTGGTCCTAAACCCATGGGGCGTGGTGGCTCAGTGGCTAAGACGCTGAGCTTGTCGATCGAAAGCTTGGCAGTTCAGTGCTTCGAATCCCTAGTGCTGCGTAACGGGATGAGCTCCTGTTACTTGTCCCAGCTTCTGCCAACCTAGCAGTTCGAAAGCATGTAAAAAATGCAAGCAGAAAAATAGGGAACACCTTGGTGGGAAGGTAACAGCATTCCATGCGCCTTCGGCATTTAGTCATGCTGGCCACATGACCATGGAGATATCTTCGGACAGTGCTGGTTCTTCGGCTTTGAAACGGAGATGAGCACCACCCCCTAGAGTTGGGAACGACTAGCACATACGTGCGAGGGGAACCTTTATCTAAACTCATAATATGGGCTTCCAAGTACGTGGTGGGCACAGAGCATCTAACACAGAGCTGTTGAATTGGTCTTCGATGACAGCGAAGAATAAGATCTGAGCGCATGTTTTCTTGAAATATCCAGTTATGTCTGAAAACCGGTAGACATAGTTCTCGAGTTACAGCCGAAAAATGGCCATTGTGGATTGCTTAACAGCTGTGGCATTCACTTAACTGCTGGAAAAAAAATACATGATGACCCTTTGATTACCAGCATAATTTAATGCCCATAATTCTGGCCTTGGTTACAGTCGTAAGTCAAGGACCACCAATGTGCCAAAAATGATTAAAACTAGACTCTGCTGGAGGAGGCATCTGGACCTGAAATAAATAGCAATAGCAGACTTATATACCGCTTCACAGTGCTTTGCAGCCCTCTCTAAGCGGTTTACAGAGTCAGCTTCATACCCCGAACCATCTGGGTCCTCATTTTACCCACCTCGGAAGGATGGAAGGCTGAGTTGACCTTGAGCTGGTCAGGATCAAACTCCTGGCAGTGAGCAGAATTAGCCTGAAATATTCTAATCATTGTGCCCCCGAGGGAGGGAGGGAAGGAAGGAAGGAAGGACAAGAGGTAGGGAAGGAAGGAAGGAAAGGCAATAGTACTTAGACTTATATACCGCTTCACAGTGCTTTAGAGCCCTCTCTAAGCAGTTTACAGAGTCAGCCTCTCGCCCCCAACAATTTTGGGTCCTCATTTTACCCACCTCGGAAGGAGGGAAGGCTGAGTCAACCTTGAGCCCGGTGAGATTCGAACTGCCAAATTGCAGTCAGCCGGCAGTCAGCAGAAGTAGCCTGCTGTGCTGCCCTCTAACCACTGCACCACTGCGACTCATAAAGCTGATTTCCTGCCAGCATCGCTGATTTTCCCTGCCGAACGTCCGGCTGTGCTGTGGAGGCCACCGGGGCACGCCATGTTGAGGTACCCTTGTCTGTTTCCCTAGGTTGGATGGCAGCATGGAGCCAGCCAATGAAATCCTAGAATCTGCCTCTCACGACAGACCATTGGTAGCACAGACCTACAGTGCCGCTGTGACCAGAGGTGCTGCTTATATGCCTTCTTCGCCCACAAGACATGGTAAGAACCACCCAGGAACCTTCCACTTGTAGACCGAGAAGTTTGCGGGAATCCCCGTCGGGGAGAATGCCATCCATATGACTTAATAGGCCCCTTGGCTCAAAGGCCCGTCTTTTGGTTGTCACCTTGTCAGTCGACACTAACGTGGAAGCCTTGATTGCATCACCATTGCCTTGGCAACCACGATAGACCACAGAACTCGGTGGGTCGCCTTTCTACCACTTGTCCGTTTCTAGGTTGACGGTCATGGTTGGTGACTTAAGAGATGGTCTCTCTCCTGCTCTTCGGTGGAAGAGTTTGTTGTCAGGGGTTGCAAGTAATACACCCGTAGCAAACAACGTTCAGGTAAATTCCTCAAAGAACAGTTTTATTTGGATATATCCTATTGGCACAGGCTGGTGTGAAAACCGACTCTGAATGTTCCTGCGGTTTTCACTTAATTAAAAGCAAACGTTTTCCCGCCTTCCCCAATCAGTCACATGGTCCAATCAAGGTGCCGTCCGGTTGCTTGGTAACTTCACTCCTCCTCTCTTCAACCACCTGTGGGAATGTCCTTGGTTCCCAGGAGAAAGTATTTTGTTTTGGCTACAAACCCCAGCTATCTCTATTTTTTTTTTTTTAATTGATTTATATGCTGCCCTTCTCCGAAGACTCAGGGCGGCTTGCAATGTGTTAAGCAACAGCCTTCATACTTTCGTATATTTTATACAAAGTCAGCTTATTGCCCCCACAAACTGGGTCCTCAATTTACCTACCTTAGAAAGGATGGAAGGCTGAGTCAACCTTGAGCCTGGCGAGACCCGAACTGGTGTAATTGCAGACAGCTGGATGTTAATTACGGTGCTTAGTCTGCAGAGCTAAACCAGGCTATTCCCCCCTCTCCCTATCCCTCAGCTCCAGCGTGTCAGCGCTGAAGTCTCAAAATGGCCTCAGTCAGGTCAGCTTCAGGGTGGACACTTGTTCTCCTCTCTTGATCTGCTGTCCTTCTCCAGAGAGACACAGCCAAGAGGATAGGACTTCCAACAATGATTTTAAGGAGGGGTGCAGAATGCTATTCTGACCTAGGCTTCCCCAAAAAGCACGAAGCAGACTCCTGGTCCCAACAGAAAACCCTTTTTATTAAGTTACTGTGAATTCTTCTCATTCACATTCAGCCAAGTCTTTCAAGAGAGCATTTACAGTCACAAATCCACTTATCTGGCTTGGAGAGCTACTAGGCCGATAGCTTCAAAAGTTGGCCAGGAGTCTCGGAGAGTCACGAACCAATTAAGCAAACTAATTGTCTCCTGAAAACTCCATTTCCCCCTTCGCTCCTCTTTTATTCCCTCTGGGAGGGGCCATTCATTGTCCACCTGTGGCCTTACTCCCTAGTCGACCCTTGTTCTTTAGCTGTTCCCTTCATCTGGCAACTCTACACACGCACACATTGGGAACAGGCTCCAGCTGTTCATCTGCCTCACTGATGTCTGACTCAGAAGGTAGCTGATAACTGGCATATGGCCCTGGCCCCCTCTCTGCCTCTGATGCAGAGCACTCATCAGAACCTTCCCCAGACTCCAGGACTGGCCCAGGTTCCTCCCCAACCTCCTCACTGTCCGAAGCTGTTGCTAGCTTTGCTGGCCACCGGCCGGCCACAATAAATGCTTCCCTAGGAACTCAAGGGATCTTGGGCTATGAATCCTTCTAGGGTTGGAACAAAAAGGATCCCATAAACTGCTCTTCCAAAACACAACTGGTCTTGTTTGTTTGTTTGTTCGTTTTTCCTTGAAAACGTTCCCCTTCCCATCTAAGAAGCTTCTTTATTTCTCCTTCGTCCAAAAACTCCAGTTCTTCTCATCCCAGTTTTGAAAAAGCTTCTTGGTTGTGGAGCGAAACATTTTCCAAATGGGAAAAAAAAGGAAGGAAAAAAATGAAGAATGTCCAGTAGATTTTTGGAAAAGCCCCTTCGGGATGACAACGGTGACCCCGGATGACGGAGAACCTCCAAGGAGGCATTTGATTTCTTGAACGGTTGTTCTTCTTTTTCATCTCCCTTCAGTCTACAACGAAGATCTGGGGGCCGTTGGCGGCGTTTGCCTGGAGGACGACATCAGCGCTCTGCGGCTAGACGAAGATGGCGAGCATCCTCCCATGATCCTTCGGACTGATTGAACTTCAGCCTGTGAATTGCACTCCCCAAGCTGAGAACACCGGCCTGACACTTCCGGAGGACTCGTGTCGACGCTGCTATGGACTTCGGCCTGAGCCAAGCGCCTGGGATCCTCGAAGGAAGACAGACTTCCCTCTGAAATCGTTTCCAAGCAAAACCTGCATAACACACAGACCTACATACACACCCATCCTAGCTTGTAGTGGCGGTTCCATACCTTCCCCCAGAGGTGGAAACGCATACCTAGATTTCTCTTTGGTGGCCTCCTGCTTTTTTTCCCTTTTTTTTCCCCTTTTTTTTTTTTTTTTAGCTGTCAGGAAATAACCCGTATATTTTTTCGTTGTTGCCAAACAAACAAACAAACCCTTGCTATTTATTCAGCACCTTTGAGCTTTGCATGTCTCCTTGTGCCAAGTGAAAATAGGCGAGCCGATTCGTTTTATAACCGTGTTTTTTTGTTTTGTTTTTTAATTTCTAAAGAAAACAAAGTTTGCGAACTTCACACTGGGCATTGGCGAGGGGAAGGAAGAGCAGTGAGGATGAGTTTAAGATGCTTTAGCTTCTTCTTCTGCCTGGATGAAGAAAATAATACTTTTTTTAAAAAAAAGAGAGAGAAAATCCGAGTGGCTTTTTTTTTTTTGCGCACGGCTTAAGAAGCGTGCCTGGAGAATTTTAGACACTACTTTTACTAAAGATCGAATGTTCTCTGAATCCCCCCCCCCCTTTTTTTCCTCTCCTTTCATGATCCATTTCCCCCATCTCTTTTCTCTGGTTTGTATCTTTTTTCTTTTTGCTTTCTCCCTGGCTCTTCAGACCATTTTGGTAATTAAAACTTTTCCTGATTCTGCCTCGTTTGTGGGATTGTGGTATTTGTCTCTTCCAACGTGGCCTTGTTTTCTAAGCATCTTCCACTGTAAAGACAAGGCTTTGGTCAGCCAAGGAGAGAGAGAGAGAGAGAGAGAGAGAGAGAGAGAGAAGGAAAGAGAAAGGCTTTATCTGTCTTTCGGAGCCATCTTTAGAAGCTGTGTGAAGCCAGGTATCCTGGCTTGGCAGACCACAGTAGTTTGTATATTGATGGCAAACAACCAGGTGATGGAGAGATCTGAATTTTGAAGGCAAGCGATGAATTGGAACATCTGGGGATGCACACATTGGCAATCCCTGAAATCCCTTTAATGTTTTGGGATCTCTGCATAAACTCCAGAATTGCTGGGAAGTAGGTCTCTCTCGATCCCTTTTTCCATTTTTGAATCTAGATCTCTTCCCTGCCCTGTTCCTTGGGATCTCAGTTTAAGCCAGCTTCTGAGTTCTTTGGCTACACGCTTGGTCTTGACATACCAAATCTGTCCTGCTTTATTTGCTTGCTTGAAGAGTGAAGGAAACTGGCTGTGCTTGTTACCAGCATCATGGTTTGTTACGCCAAAATCCCCCCCCTCCCCCAGGCTTCATACGATTGTCATAACCCTGGCTAGCATGTTGACTTTAACAAGTGTTAAGTTCTTAACCAGAAAGTATGTTCCTTCTTGCCGTTAGTTTTATCCGAGCTGTATAAATCTACTCGCCTCACTTGAAATCCTTTCCCTGTCTGTAGCTTTCTTAAAACTCTTTTGAGAAAACAGTTCAACTCCCTAGATCTATCTCGGGTTTGTTTTCTGCTGCTGGGCAAACCCTTATTTATTTTGTTTCTCCTTTTTTCAGCTCCGGTGGATATCGACCTTAATCTCTTTTCTTCCAGCTTCCTTCTCTGGTCGGGAGATTTATATCCTTACATTTGGCATATTGTCGTGCTGTGTGTTTTCCCCCCTCCATTACAACTGCCATTAACAGTTAGCTCTAGGAGGTTAAAAGGATGCGAAGCTTGAACTTGGGGGTGACTTCTGAAGGATGTCTTCGAAGAAAAAACTCATTTTTGGCCCGTCAGTTAAGGCCCACGTGTCCTCCTCAAGTTGTGATTCAAGGTTTAAACGGAATCATGTTTCTTTATCCTATTTTATTTTATTTCTTTGTCTCCTTGGTTGCAGCTCTTCCTCCTCTCGAAGGTGTTACATGGCCTAATCTGTTGTGTCATTTCTCACTTCCAACAGCTTGCGCAAAGATTGTCGTGTCATGGGGAGAAAACAAGCTTGTTTGCAACTGCCAAAACTTGGATGAAAGTGTGACCAAAATCGGAGAGAGAGAAAAAAAAACCCTGCCTTTTCTTTACTGAGCTGTAATGTGCCTTGTTCCATTTTTTGTTTTGTTTTGTTTTGAA
The DNA here is from genome assembly GCA_030761175.1 of Masticophis lateralis. NCBI lineage: Eukaryota > Metazoa > Chordata > Lepidosauria > Squamata > Colubridae > Masticophis > Masticophis lateralis. The sequence continues at coordinate 3,984,631 of JAUDYJ010000013.1, forward strand.
TTCTTTGTTTTGAGATTTGTTTCCATGCACCAAGAAGAAAAATGATGTGGAAAAAAAAACCTTTTTTGGGTGCGAATGGGTTTTTTTCTTTTTCATAGGACATTAGCCCTCTTGGGGTTTCCTCCCCCCACCCCCCTTCCCTCCTTTTGATTAAATTATCACTAGGTCTTCCTCTATTGTGGCTTTCTCTTCTGGGAACCAAAATTAATGAAAATGTTTGCTGGAAAGAAATACAGGAAAAGCAAGATTGAGGGGGGGTGGGTGTCTTTCCAAGAAGGAAAAACAAACTCCCCTTCTTTTGTTATTGTTGAGTTGGGTCAAAATGAGATCCTTAAAAGTGCACCAGGAATTTCCCAGGTGCCAATATGGGGCTGAAATTCAGATTTCATGAAAGAATCACAAATAGGCCAAGCTTTCCCGGAATGGAAAACTAAGTAATTCACTATGTGGCCACTAGATGTTCACCATCTTCTGGGTTTTTGTGGGTCTGGGTGTTGTGTGCGTAATACAAAACAAAATTTGCACACCTGGCTTTAAATGCGGCCATCTCGGAGGAATTTTGTTTCATTGTAATGTAAGATTTTCTGATGTTCTGGGTGGAAACCATTGAGAACAAGGGAAAAAGTCTAAGGAGATATGACAAGAGATAACAGCAAAGGGGTTTGTCGAGGTTTGAATGACCAAACAAAACACAATGTAAGTGTGGTTTAGTAGCTGTTTCAAAGATAAGTACGGTATTTTTTGGAGTATAAGACGATCCAGAGTATAAGACGGAGGAAAACAACAGGAAAAAAATTCTGCCTCTGCTTATCAGCATCTATCAGTATTCATCTGCTAGCGTCCTTGCAGCAAACAGCCTGGTCAGCTTTAGCACATTATCGCATCCTGATTCAGCCTGAGCAGCTGATTGGCAGTTGGATCAGCCTCCCAGAATACCGCCAATCAGCTGTTCCAGGCTGCGGGGATGACCACAGCTCATCGCCACCTCCACCCATCGCGTTTTCGGCCTTCACATACCCCATTTTCGGCCTCCACGCATTGCATTCTTGGCTGGTTCCCACAGATCCCCACCGCCTGGACCCAACTGTAAATGTGATGCACGGAGGCCAAAAACGGCATGCGGAGGCTGAAAACATGCCGCACATTGGTGGCAATTGGCGATGTGGTATGGCGATCCCCGCAGCCTGGAATGGGTCTAAAATGGAGCGTGTGGAGGCCGAAAACAGCCAAAGGGTGGGGGCCAGCAGGTGGGTGGGGCTTCAGCAACATTTGGTGTGTAAGACGTACTGTAATTTTCACCCACTTTTGGGCGGGGGAGTACATCTTATACGCCAAAAAGTACGGTAATTTCCTTTTTAAAAACAACATCTGAACCCAACTGATCTTGTAATAACTCACTTGTGAAAAGTCACCCTTGGAGAAAAGTCATGAGTTCAGGACTTCCTGTGACGGATAGATAGATGGATGAAGATAAGAGAAATGAAAAATGAGAAGGATGGGTAGATGGATGGAGATATGAAAGAGAATGAGATAATAGATAAAGATGACAAAGATGTTCATTTTTTTTCAGGTGGCAACTGTGCTTCCTTGTTTTTTCTTCGAAGATGTTTCGCTTCTCATCCAAGAAGCTTCTTCAGTTCTGACTGGATGGTGACTGAATGATTCCATCCAGTCAGAGCTGAAGAAGCATCTTGGATGAGAAGCGAAACGTCTTCAAAGAAAAACCAGAAAGTCCCAAGTTGCCTCCTTTTTAAAAAAGCACTTTAGGGACAACGATGACCTGGATGACTTGAGCATCCCTATAAAGAAGAGAGATTTTTTTAAAAAAGGATGGGTGGATGGATGGAGAGAGATGAAAGAGATGGTGGATGGTTGGATGGATGGAGATAGAGATGGGGGGAAAAGGATGGAAATGAGAGATGGAAGGATGGATGGAATGAAAGGGAAAGATGTAATAAGATGGACGGGAGAGATAAATACAGAGACTGATGGATGCAAGAGCAAAGGACATTTCTGTCACTGCCATGATTGGTCCGTGTCATTGTGCTGTCCTGCTCACACACACAACTGTGACTTAGTGGGTTTATTAATATTCCCACACAACTCTCTTCACCAAAAATCCAGAACTATCCCAATTAACTCCAGCCACAAACCCCGAGCAATGGCCATTTGAAAATCTTCGCAATCAAAATAAACCCAATTAAATCTACAACACAAGAGGCTTTACGAAGCAAGAAAAAGCCAAAATTCACCAAACACGATCCAAAGTCAAGGCACTGTGGCAACCCAAAGCAAGACAATCACAACGACCAGAGAACACACAGCTAGGAAATGAACACAAGAAAGGCGGTAAAATTAATTATTTTATTTTATTTTATTTTATTTAGCTTATATGCTGCCCTATCTCCAACAGACTTGGGGCAACTCACAACAATAAAATCCACAAAGCCATAGTACAGAGTTAAAATCTAGTTAAACCAACTAAATTTTAAAAACCCATCAGTCCAGGTCGGGGAATTTGAATAACCAAGTTTTTAATTCGCGGCGGAAGGTGCGAAGGTCAGGAGCCAGCCAGAGCTCCAAGGGGAGGCGATTCCAGAGGGTGGGCGCGCCCACAGAGAAGGCTCTACCCCTGGGGGCCGCCAGCCGACACTGTCTAGTTGATGGCACCCTGAGCAGACCCTCTCTATGGGTGCGGACCGGGCGATGGGATGTCGTTCCTGGCTACAGGTGGTCTGCCAAATATCCTGGGCCTAAGCCATGTAGGGCTTTATGGGGGGCAAAACTCACTTTGTCTCGCTTAACGATAGGAATTTGGGGCTCCGCTGTGGTCGTAAGTCGAGGACTGCCTTTACTGCCGTATTTGCCCCATGATGCTTGGATGATATTAGAAGTTACAGGCAGTCCTCAACCTGTACGACCATTATTCGAGCCCCAAATTGTTAAAAGGGAGATATTTGTTAAGTGAGTTTTGCCCCATTTTACAATGTTTCTTGCCACGGTTGTTAAGCGAATCACTACGGTTGATAAATCGGTAACCCGGTTGTTAAGTGAATCTGGCTTTGCTGATCAGAAGGTGGCCAAAGGAGGGATCGCACAACTCCGGGAAAACTAGGACCGTCATAAATATGAATCAGTTGATCGTGGGGATGTTGCAAAAGGTAACTATGAAAAAAAGGGGTCACATGTCAACATTGTTCAGTGCCGTTGTAACTGAATGGTCACTAAATGAACTGTTGTAAACAGAACTACCTGTATCCCAAGAGAGCACGTTAGTTGTTTGGAGCTGTCTGAGGTCCTGAAACTACCCAGAAATGTACATTAGTGGCCAAAATTGCGGAAACCTTTTTGGGAAAAGCGTATTTTTGAGGTTTGATGGCTAATAACACCATTTTTTGGGGGGGAGTTTCAAGATAATCCTATTCCACTGCTGGAATGGCCTAGGAATAGCCCAGACCTCCACCCAATTGAAAATCTATGGAGCCGACTAAAGAAACTTGTTAGTCAGAAGCGATAAATTTCAGCAATAAAACCCAGTTAATAGAAGCCCTCCTTCAATCTTGGTTTCACATGAGAACAGCTGCAGAACTCAAAGACTTGGTTCACTCCATGGGAAGACATTGTAAGGCTGTAATTCATGCTAAAGGTTACCCAACGAAGTATTAACTGACACGGTGATTATTTTTGCATATCCCGTTTTTTCTATGGTGATCGTTTTTGTGTATCTCGTTTTTTCTACGTGTTTCACTTTTCTTCTTTATTCTGTCACTGCTATTCTAATAGCAAATCCTTCCTAAAAGTTACTGCATGACATTCTTGATTAAATGATCTTTCCATTGATATATAATTTTATGGTACTGCTCCCCCCACCCCAAAAAAGTGGTGTTATTAGCTAGTTTTAGAAAATAAACTTTTCCCCCAAAAGGTTTCCACAATTTTGGCCACTACCGTAACATACAAAGAGAACACAAAAGCAAACAATAGGAAAAAAGGAAGAGAAAAGGGGGAAGAGAAAGAAAAGGGATTGACTTCCAACTCCCTTTGGTGCAACAGAATAAGGCTTTAACATCCAATCTCCACTTTTTTTTACTTTTACATAATGGTTTAAACTAGCCAAATGGTTTGTGGACTTTGTGTTTGAGGTGGTGGTGGGGAAAACTTCAATTTAGGGTTTTACCGATTAGGTAGCTTTGTTGTTACAGAAATGGCAATATGACACCCATCTCAAAATCGAGCGACTTTATTGTCACTTTAATTGTACACCAATCGGCATACATTAAAATTTGAAATTTTGTTGTCTACATCTCTCAAAGGGTCCAATAGACGCTACAGTAGTACAATAGCCTCCAATAGACGCTACAGAAACACGACAAAATAAATAAATACAAAATGATACAGACTCCGAGCAGCTTACAACCACAGTTGTGATCCCAAGACACACACCCCTTCCTAATTTTAGGCTGTGGGTGGAAACTTTCGACAGTGGGAGGAAGCCACACCAAGTAGACGATACTAAACTGTGACTTAACCATAAGAGGTGTCTGTGTCTCTCTTTGTGTGTGTGTGTGTGTATTTGTGTGCTGTCAAAGAGCAATAAACCTAAATCAAATGGTTGAACCCAAGCGGATATATATCCATGGCAGCAAAGCGTGCCAACCTCTTGACAAGCCGTTGAGAAGACAAAAGAACTGGGCCAGAATGAAAATGCTACAGTGGCCGCAGATAACAACAGCTGAGAAATAAAACATCGGTGTTGTAAATTGTGGCACCCATCAGATAACAACACAAGGGGTGGCAGGAGGCAACCTGCCTCAGGCAGATGGTCCCTATCCACTACTTGATCCTGCCTGCCCCTCATCCAACGAGATCCAGCCATGCCCACCTTATGTTCCCCATATTTTTAAAAGCCATTTTACGATGCAGAAAATGTGAGTCTCTTTTGGCCAAGACTCCGCTTAAGGCTAACTTAAATCACCTGCAGATATGACTTAGAATAGATGCTCCCAACCTTTCGGCTTGCCTGGGCCGTCCTGAGTGATGAGGAATGGTCTTGGGATGCAAATATAGGTAATCCTCAATTTACAACAGTTCTTTTAGTGACCCTTCAAAGTCACAGCGGCCCTGCAAAAAGTAACTTATGACTGGTTTTCGCACTTACGACCATGGCAGCATCCCCCCAGTGAATATAATTTGGATGCTTGGCAACCAACTCCTATTTATGACAACCAACTTGGCAACCAACTCCTATTTATGTCAGTAGTGTCCCGGGGTCACGTCCCCTTTTGCGACTGTTTGACCAGCAAAGTCCATGGGAAAACTGGCTTTGCTTAACAATTGTGTCGATAAATTTAACAACTGCAGTTATTGCCAGTTGAATCTGGCAAGAAAAGTCATAAAATGGGGGTGGGGGGAAACTCTCATTGAACAACAAAGTTTGGGCTCAATTGTCGTAAATTGAGGACTACCTGCAATAGAGTCCTACAGACAAAATTGTTATCTTTGTATCTTTCAGAAAAGAATGGAGGTATCATAACTCAGGGAGAATGACGTTCCATAAAAAGGGGCCACCACCGAGAAACTCCTTTTTTGTGGTCCCACCACATCCCTTATCGACGGGACCCACAACATACCTACAATGTGCCCTCCCATCCTGGTGGGTTAGGTGGATGCAGTAGGGGAAAGATAATCCTTTAGATAGCCATTTCATTTCGGACCTGATAATATACTCTCTGGAGGAGGGGTCTCCAACCTTGACAACTTTAAGACTTGTGGACTTCAACTCCCAGAATTCCTCAGCCTGCAAAGCTTAAAGTCCACAAGTCTTAAAGCTGCCAAGGTTGGAGACCCCTGCTCTGGAGTATCTCCCATGGTGGGATTCAGCCAGTTCTCACCTATTCAGGAGAACCAGTTGTTAACTTTCTAAGCAGTTCGGAGAACCAGTTGTTGCAAGAAATCTTATTTTGTTTTTTTCCCCCCCCCACTTTACAGGGCTAATCCTGTAAGGAACTGAAACATTCTGGTGTTGTTTCTAGCCTAATCTTTATTGCCCTGCTTACAGAAACTACCTCTCTGGTTAACCCTTATTACATTGTAACAGCTAAGACGAAGCACCCATCGACGTGAGTGACGTTGAGTTGGCCATGCCCACATGATCACATGACCACCAAGCCATGCCTACCCAGCTGGTCATTAGAGCAGAGAACCGGTTCTTCCAGCTACCAAACCTGACATCTGGCTTTAAAAAAAGTTGATACCCCCCCTTTTTTCCCTCCCATATTTATAAGCCTCCCATCACATCAGCCATCCAAAAGTTGTTAATGGAATGGGACTCCTTCAGCCAAACCAATTCATTTAAAAGCAAAAAAAAAAAAACCCAAAAAAACAATGAGGTTAGCAACTTAAAAGAAAACAAAGGGAGCTAGCCAATAAAGATTTGGCTTGGGTGGATATTTTTCCTCTGAAATGAGAGGGTAAATTTCTCTTCCCATCAGCCCTGTCCCAGAATGCAAATAGGAAGGCGCCTTTGATGTCACCACCTAACGATGAATAATATTTTAATTCAACTGTGTCTTTCATGTCTGTGCTTCCTCTGTTTAATTCAACAAGATGTGCACGGAATTATATTCTCTTCTCCTTGTGTCTGTGATATCACTGCAAAGATTGGTTGGGTCAAGCGAGGACAACTGACCCAAGATCAGCCAATGAAGTCCACCATCAAGTGGAGATCTAACTCTGAATCTCCCCCCCACCTCTAGCCCTAATATAGGGAGTCCTCGAGTTATGACCACAACAGAACCCAAAATTTTTGTTGCTAAGGGAGACCATTAAGTGAGTTTTGCCCCGTTTTATGACAAGAAGGGTGATATTTAGTTATCACCTTTAAAGCGCTCCATGGCTTAGGGCCTGGGTACTTACGAGACCGTCTTTTGCCACCAATAGCCTCCCACCGACCAGTTCGTTCTCACAGGGAAGGACTACTCAGGGTACCGTCAGTCAAATTGTGCTGAGTGGCAACTCCCAGGGGGAGGGCCTTCTCTGTAAGGGCTCCAACCCTTTGGAATGAACTGCCCCCTGATATACGAAACATCCCTAATCTCCGTGCTTTCCGCTGTGCCCTCAAGACCCTGATGTTCAATCAGGCGGGGCTAAGCACGTTAACTGGGAATGATTAAAATATTATATAATTCTGGGTTTTATTTAATTTGGGCTAAACTATGCTATAATTTTAATTATCAATTTTATGATGTTTATGTATCTTTTATTTTTTCTTGACTGTACACCGCCTTGAGTCCTGCGGGAGAAAGGCGGTATAGAAATACAATTAATAAAAATAAATAAATAAATATAATAAATTATATATATAGTAAAATAACCCCCACCCCAGTGACAACACATCACACGAGGCATTTAATGCGGTCCATCCCGCTCTGGGTTCCCCACGCCCGCTGGCACAACCAGGTCTTCAGCGCCTTCCGGAAGAGTGTTAGAGTGTGGGCCATTCTAATCTCGAGAGAGGGGATGATGTTGCAGAGAGAGGGAGCCACCACCGAGAAGGTCCTCCTTCTGGGTCCCACCAGAGGTATCTCCCTCGGGGATGGGACCCGCAACATTCCATGCAGCGGTGGGTTTCCAATATTCTTACCAGCTTACCACTTCACACGTGCATCTTCCATGCATGCACCCAGTCTTGAAAATGTGGCTAAATAGGATGGCATTATGCTGGGGCAAGTGGGCAGGGCAGGGTGGGGCGGGGCAGGGCAGGCCCACCCACACCCACACCCACTGCAACCAATTCTCCTGAACCAGTCTGAACCAGTTGAATACCGCCTCTGATTCCATGCCTCCCCACTCTGATGGGTTGGGTAGATGTGACCGGAAAGAGATGGTGTTCTGCCCCAGCTACGGACCCCAAAGAACGCAGCACACACAAAGTCCGTTCAAATCTTAGTTTACTGAATAAACCAGTCTTTTACCATAACGGCTGTTAATTAACTGCATTAACAGCCGCCAAGAATTCAAAGAATAATAACTGAAAGCTTACTGTGGTTGGCAGAATGCCCAGAAGCAATTTGCAGGAAGCTGATAAGATAAGCAAGGCAAGACACGAAGGTCTATGAATGAAGTTGTTCCCTGCAAATTGCTTCAGTCGGCATTCCTCCTTAAATAGGCTAAGGGAGTGGCCAATTAGTCCCAAGCCTTACTCTCGAGGAGACTTCCTCCTGAGGAGCCACTCCTGCCTTTTGGCAGCTCTGCGCGCCCGTGCATTGAGAAGAGGCTCCTCCTCTTCGTCCTCTTCACTTAAAGAAGCTTCTGAAGGCCCTGGCTGAATCCCTGCCTCTGGCACCACATCTTCTCCAGCCTCCTCACTGTCCGACTCAAGTGCTAGCTGTGCAGGCTGCTGGCGCAGCACCACACCAGCCTCCTCGCTGTCTGAATCATCTACAATCTGCACAGGCCCCGTACGGGCCACAACACCTGATCCCAAGCCACGAAGGGCTTTAAAGGTGACAAGCACCACTTTGAGTTGCGCCCAGAAGCCAATTGGCAACCCACGCAGCTCCCGCAGGAGAGGTGCTACCTGTGCACGCAGGGGGGTCCACATGAAACCATGTGGGCCGCTGCATTTTGCACCAATGTGTGATCTCAAGAGCCTGTTGGCGCAGTAGACTAAATTACTGTTAAAGTAGCATTTAGCTGCCAGCTGCCTGCAATTACTGTGAGTTCAATTCTCACCAGGCTCCAGGTTGACTCAGCCTTCCATCCTTTCAAGGTAGGTAAAATGAGGACCCGGATTGTGGGGGCAATAAGCTGACTTTGTATAAAAGAGAACACCGCTTGGGGAGGGGTCCGAAAGCCCTACTAAGCAAGTATATACAAAAGTATGAAGGCTATTGCTTAAATGCATTGTAAGCCGCCCTGAGTCTCCGAAGAAGGGCGGCATATAAATCAAACTAATTAATTGATTAATTAATTAATTAATCTCACTTGGGAGAAAGGCGGCCGCCTGCCAAGGGGGAAAGCATCTTGAGTTATGCACCAGGTTGGCCCTCGCTTCTGTCTTGACGGTGACACGAGCACCCACGGTCTCTCTCTCTCTCTCTCTCTCTCTCTCTCTCTCTCTCTCTCTCTCTCTCTCTCTCTCTCTCTCTCTCTCTCTCTCTCTCTCTCTCTCTCTCTCTCTCTCTCGGCATCGTTGCCATGACAACCGTGGATGGTCTCTCTGAAAGCCTTCTTCTGCTTGTTATCGCCAGCGCAAGGTGTCCTGAGCAGAGGAGGAGGAGGAGGAGACAGCCTAATAGAGCTTAACTTAATCAGGGCGAGGATAAATTAGGTTTCCGTCCCTCATGAGCCAGATGGCAACTAACGGTTAGGGCCGGGAGCCGAGTTAGAATTAGAATTGGGCAGAGGGTTTGTTTCAGAAAAAAAAAGAGGGGTTTGAAAACCAAATCAGATTTTTGTCAGGCATGCCCTGAATGGTCAGGCTTGTCGGCGTGAAACACGGGTTGTTTTGCTGAGCCATTTCCTTGCCTCGTTGGCAGTTTTCCTGGCATTTTCTGGGGTGGGGGTGGGGGTGGTAGCAGGGACTGGTTGCATTCTTCATTGATTTTTTTCCTCCCTCTTTGAGGGGGGGTGAGACTTTAGGATTGCAAGCAGGCAGCTTTGTGACTTGTGGGGTTCTGGGTGTACCCTGAGGTTGGTCCTTTTCTTGCAGATGTTTCATTATCCAGCTAGGTAACGTCATCAGTGTCAGAAGGGAGTTTGCAGAGAGGAGGAGGAAGAGGAGGAGGGGCCCTTGATGCTCTCTGAGTTTGGCTGTTTTCTTGGAGATGTTTCATGACCCAACTAGAGAACATTATCTGTGCTAGAAGAGAGTGGGGTTTGCAGAGAGGAGGAGGAAAAAGAAGAAGAAGAAGAAGAAGAAGAAGAAGAAGAAGAAGAAGAAGAAGAAGAAGAAGAAGAAGAAGAAGAAGAAGAAGAAGAAGAAGAAGAAGAAGGGGAAGAAGAAAGATGGGGAGGAGGAGGAGGAGGAGAGGAGGAGGAGGAGGAGAGGAGGAGGAGGAGAATGAGAAGAAGGATCCAACCTTCCTCGAGGATTTGCTTACTGACCGCTGTTTGATTCCCTCAACCGCCCTGGCAATGAAAGGTCGTTAAAATCAGACCCGTCTCCCTTTACAACGGGAATTCCGGTCCTGAAGGCCGTCGCAAGTGAAGGACGACCTGTGGCTGCATCGTTCAAAAGGCCTCCGCCTCCTTCACCGTGGCTCTTTTGCCCAAACCTTCCATTTTTGTGACTTTTCTCCTCCACCGGCTGCTGCTACACGCTCCCTCCCTCCCTCCCTCTCCCCGTTGGAGCAGGAAAGGCAGCCCGGGTTTATCAGTAAATTCATTTCCTGCCTTGCCTTTTGCCAGCTCTGCCGAGAGCCGCAAATGTGGCTTCTGTTTGTTGCACCACAACAGTGCCTGTTGCCCAACTGAATATATCTGTCACAAGGAGGTTTCTCTCTCTCTCTCTCTCTCTCTCTCTCTCTCTCTCTCTCTCTCTCTCTCTCTCTCTCTCTCTCTCTCTCTCTCTGTGTGTGTGTGTGTGTGTGTGTAAAGAAACCATCACCAGGCCAACAGTAGGAGAAAAGACTGATATTCTGCTTGCAAATTTTGAAGGTGCTTTTTGAAAAGCCACTGTGGTTCCTGCTAATCGGTTGCATTTTTTTACCCTGGCAGGGAACAAATCCAAAATAAGATATTTGTGGCTTATTTGGGAGGAAGGGAGAATACCGCTGAGTTTTCCACTGAGCATGATGGTTTGGAAGACAGCAATTGTTGTCAAACATTGTCAACAATTGTTCTTTTGTTTCTTCTTTTGTTCTTCCTTTCCTTTCCTTTCCTTTCCTTTCCTTTCCTTTCCTTTCCTTTCCTTTCCTTTCCTTTCCTTTCCTTTCCTTTCCTTTCCTCTTCTTCTTCTTCTTCTTCTTCTTCTTCTTCTTCTCTTCTCCTCCTCCTCCTCCTCCTCCTCCTCCTCCTCTTATTATTATTAATTATTATTAATTATTATTTATTAGATTTATATACCGCCCTTCTCCTTACAGACTCTCCTCCTCCTCCTCCTCCTCCTCCTCCTCCTCCTCCTCCTCCTCCTCCTCCTTCTTCTTCTTCTTCTTTCCTCCCTCCCTCCTCCTCTCTGCAAACCCCACTCTCTTCTAGCACTGATAATGTTCTCTAGTTGGGTGAATCCCTAGTACAGGTCTCCTGGGTGAGGGGGGGGGGTTGGACTAGATGACCTCCAAGGCCCTTCCATCTCTGTTACTGTTTGCGAGATGAACAAACGATGCAGGGGTTGAGGGGGGCTTATTTTTTTTCAAATGCAAAGAATAAGAATAATTCTCTCTCGGGGAAGAGGGGTAAAAATCCAGGAGGGAGGAAAATTCCCCCGGGAGGATGGGGGGGCGGGGGGGGGAGAGAGAAATCTGAATTGGAAGACAAAATTGCGAGGGGAGGGTGGCAAAGCTCCAGCTCCAAAGCTGTACCCCTCCCCACCCACCCCCACCCCCTACTCCCTCTTTCAGACCCTTCTCCTTTCTTCCAGAAATGGGGCAGCTGCCGCAGCACCCCACGCCGACGGCTTTCGGCCTTTTTGCAAGCGAGACAGGGGAAAGAAGCAGCATCGCGCGCTGCTGTCTGGATAACCCCCCCCCCCTCCTCCTCCTTCCTCCGCCGCCGCCCCCCCCCTCCCCAATCCACCCATCCATCAACTTGGAAACCAACCCGTTGCGTTGCACGATTCGGCGGCCCTGGCGAAGAAAATGTCACGGCGGTTTTACCCTCTCTGTTAGCAGCTGGGGTGGGGTGGGGGTGATTCAAAGGATTTCCTCGGGCAAGACAGAAGCTTTCTGGGGTGGCCGTAGAGGGGGAGGAATCTCTGGGTCTCGCCTGTTGTTGTTTTGGGGGGGGAAGAGGAGAGAAAGAGAAAGAGAGGGGGGAGGGAGAGAGAGGGGGGAGGGAGAGAAAGAGAGGGAGAGAGAGAAAGAGAGAGAGGGAGGGAAGGAGAGGGTGAGAAAGAGAGAGAAGAGAGAGAGGGAGGGAGGGAGAGAGAAAAGAGAGGGAGGGAGGGAGGGAAGGAAGGAAGGAGAGAAAGAGAGAGAGAGAGAGGAAAAGAGAGGGAGGGAGGGAGAGAAGAGAGAGAGAGAGAGAGAGAAGCGATTCTCCCAGGCTCAGCGAAGAAGCCAACAAGGAAAAGGCGAGAACGAGAAAGCGGGTCGGAAGAGGACAAGAGAAAAACGGGAGGGAGGGAGGGGGAGGAGAGCAGGGGGGCTGTCCCTCGCCTCCCCCCCCCCAGCCGCGCGTTCCCCAGCCGCCCCCCTCCCCAGAAGGCGCGCGCCTGGAGCAAGCGAGGGGTGCCCATGGAAAGTCGCCCGGGCAGGCGAGGGTGAAAGAGCCCGGGCGGCGGTGAAAAAGGAGCGGACGGCGCTGCGGCAGCAGGCAGGAACAAACGCCGGAGCCGGGAGCCAGCAGTCCGGGTAGAGGTGAGCCCGAGCCTGCCGCCGTGGGGCAGAGAAGGGGGAAAAAAGGAAGGGGACGCGGACGCAGAGGGGCGCTGGGCGCGCAAACCTATTGGCGCCGCATCCTATGGGAAAGGCTCTCTGTATCCGACGGAAGGGTGGGGGGAAACAAAGGGAGGGAAGGAGGGTCGGTTGGAGTGGCGGGACGGGGGGGGGGGCTCCCCCAGAGCCTGCTCACTCCTGAGCTTCACCCCCCCTGCCCCCTCCTTTCTCAGGCTGCCTGCCTGCCTGACTTCTCCAAGCTGCTGGCACCCCTCAGAGGGTGGTCTGGATCCTTCTGGTTGGTCCTTTAGGGAGTTGGGAGTCTAAGCTGGCACAGGGCAATTGGGTGGGGGGGAGACACCTGTCAGTGGGTCCCTCCTTCCCTGAGTTGCCTTCGGGGATCTAGAGAGAGATCTGATTGGGTTGCACTGGAAGAGACTTCCTAAATCCAGCTTTTAGGATCCCCCATCTGGGCCCTTCTGTTCCATCAAGGAGATCTCTGAGAAACAAAGGATCCCCGTTTGTTAGATGGAGCCCAGGGGATCTGTACGGGTGGCCAAGGCAACTGACACACTGATTCTGCACAAGGTGAATGAAATGGGGGTGAAGAAACATCTATCCCCCTTTCTCTGCGTCTTTGGCTAATGATGGCAGAAGGACAACTAAGCAAGGCACTTTTTCACATGTTCTATGGGGCAGGAGGAGCCCCAGAATTTAGATCAGAGTAACTCAACTTCAGGAATTTTAAGATGTGGGCTCCTTGGGGCTCTCTGAGCTTGGTTGTTTTCTTGCAGACGTCTCTTCACCCAGCTAGGTAACTTCAACAGTGCTTGAAGGAAGTGGGGCTTGCAGGGAGGAAGGAGGAGGAGGATTGTGGACTCTTTGGTGCTCTCTGAGCTTGGTTGTTGGTTTCTTGCAGATATTTCATGGCCCAGCTAGGGAACATCATTGGTGCTAGAAGTGAGTAGGGTTTGTGGAAAGGAGGAGGAGGGAGGAGGAGGAGGAGGAGGAGGAGGGAGGAGGAGGAGGAGGAGGAGGAGGAGGAGGAAGAAGAAGAAGAAGAAGAAGAAGAAGAAGAAGAAGAAGAAGAAGAAGAAGAAGAAGAAGAGCATTTGTAGATCAAGAGGGAGGGAGGAGGAGGAAGAAAAGAAGAAGAAGAAGAAGGAGAAGGAGAAGGAGAAGGAGAAGGAGAAGGAGAAGGAGAAGGAGAAGGAGAAGGAGAAGGAGAAGAAGAAGAAGAAGAGCATTTGTAGATCAAGAGAGAGGGAGGAGGAGGAGGAAGAAGAGAAGGAGAAGAAGAAAAAGGAGGAAGAGAAGGAGGAGGAGAGCATTTGTAGATCAAGAGGGAGGGAGGGAGGGAGGAGGAGGAGGAAGAAGAGAAAGAGAAGAAAGAGAAGGATAGTGGGATCCTTGCTGTTCTCTGAGTTAGGTTGCTTTCTTGCATTTCATAACCCAACTGGGTAACGTCATCAGTGATAAGAGGCAACTGGATTTGCAATGTGGAGAAGGAGGAGGAGGAGGAGGAGTGTGGGTTCCTTGGTGTTCTCTCATGTGTGCGTGTTTTTTTTTCTCACCGGCTAAAAAGAGTTAACATAAGATTAATTAAGCACAACTTCACCCGCTAACAATACCAGCTGCAGGTTTTCCCAATAGCAGCTCAAACTTTAAAGAAAACAATCTCCTTCCCAGAAAAGAGAACATCATCAAAGGACGCCTAGCCGGCTACAAAAAAAAAAAAAAAAATGGAGTTTGAATTTTCAGCCGGATATACCTTGCCATATTTTCCCCCTGAGCAAGGGAGGGGAGAAGCCTATTTGTTTTCCCCCTCCGCAGATAAAAAGAAGGCTGTGAAACAGGAGAATATGGATGCAGTGATCCCTATTGTCAGCCCCGAACCGTGCTCAGATGTTATTCCAGGAAATCGGTCGAGCGCCGAGCTTATCAATGTGTGCAAATTTGCATGTAGGGGAAAAAAAAAACGGAAGAGTTGGGCTGGTTGCTGCTGGGGTCAGAGAAGGAAAATACGTTCTTCCACAGTCAGATTCTGACTTTTGGACATCTGGTGGACTAGAACCTTGTTTAGACTCTTTTTTTGTTGTTAGTTGCAAAGTTGTGTCCGACCCTTCGTGACCCCATGGACAACGTTCCTCCAGGCCTTCCTGTTCTCTACCATCCTCTGGAGTCCATTTAAGCTCACGCCGACTGCTTCAGTGACTCCATCCAGCCACCTGGTTCTCTGCCGTCCCCTTCTTCTTCTTTTGCCCTCCATCGTTCCCAGCATTAGGCTCTTCTCCAGGGAGACCTTCCTTCTTATTGGGTGATTAGGACTAGGGGAGACATGAGAGCAGTCTTCCAATATCTCAGGGGCTGCCCCAAAGAAGAGGGAGCCAAGCTATTCTCCAAAGCACCAGAGGGCAGGACAAGAAGCAATGGGTGGAAACTAATCAGGGAGAGAAGCAACTTGGAACTAAAGAGAAATTTCCTGACAGTGAGAACAATTAATCAGGGGAACAGATTGCCTCCAGAAGTTGTGAATGTTCCAATACTGGAAATTTTTAAGAAGAGATTGGACAACCATTTGTCTGAAATGGTATGGGGTCTCCTGACTGAGGAGGGGGTTGGACTAGAAGACCTCCAAGGTCCCTTCCAACTCTGTTATTCTATTCTAATTCCCCATTCAATACGATCATGATTAAGAACTCTGGGAGTTGAAGTCTAGAACATGTTGAGATTGGAGAAGACCAGTTTAAGCAATCCTATTCAGGCAAAATTCCAATTATTGCTTGAATGGAAGAATTGACCTGATAATAGATGGAGGTTTTGAAGTCTCTGTGTCCTACAAAAACCATCCTTCTCTGGTGCTTTGAACTTCCAATAGCTGAAAGATTACTAACTTCACCCAGGAATACTTGCCTTCAAAAAGTATTCCAGAATAAGTGTGCAATTCTGATGACCCACTAAGACATGCATGGAGATGGGGCTCTTTTCTTCCAACGTCTAGGTCAACAGCCATGGGTTCCGTGAGAGGAGACCACCACGTCAAGGAGGGAAGTCCAGTGGTGACACCTGAAGGGAACATCGTGATGAGCTTTAGTTTTGACAGCTACCAGCTGGAAGAAGAAGAGCTTCAGGAGAAGACAGGTCATACTAAAGGAGTTCTCACATTCATGGAACCAGGTAAGAGTTGAAGAGATGGCTTAGGACCTCTCCAGATGTAGCTCTCATGGAGAATAGTGCTTTTTTGAGATAGCAACTAAACGTCCTTCAATGTTTTTATATTTTGTGATTCTCTTCTCTTACATGGCCATCTATCTCCAGCTGAAGAACCTATGGATGGACTCAGTGTTGGAATTCAAATTTTTTTACTACTGGTTCTGTGGGCGTGGCTTGGTGGGCATGGCAGGGAAAGGATACGGCAAAATCTCTATTCCCACTCCAGTCCAGGGGAAGGATACCTCAAAATCCCCATTCCCTCCCCACTCCAGGGGAAGGATATTGCAAAATCTTCACTCCCACTCCACTCTGGGCCAGCCAGAGGTGGTATTTGCCAGTTCTCCAAACTACTCAAAATTTCCGCTACCAGTTCTCCAGAACCTGTCAGAACCTGCTGGATTTCATCCCTGGATGGACTTCTGTTTGAGTTTCCAGGGTGATTCTCATGCAACCTGACTTCCATGTTCATAAAGTTCTCTTAATGACCATTGAGCGTCTCACGTTCAACAGACGGTTTGGGTCTCTTCTGGTTTGTTCTGGGGAAATCCTTTTCATTTCCTTTTTCCGCTTGCCTTTGGTTAGAGCTCTAGTGACGGTTGGGATTAAGGGTTTGAAAAGCATAGGATCACATTGACTGGTGATGTTTGTGAACCTGGTTTTCAGTTCTTTGGATTTGAGGAGTGAATCCTGAGCTTTGTGACCAATCCTCAAACTGACCATCTTTGCAGGTCAGTAAAACAAAAGAAGATTGAAGGAAGAACATAAGGGCAGTTGTAGTGTCAGACCAGCTAGGCCTTACAACTCTAAGTAGAAATGATCCTTGGCTCCATTTATTGAGAAAAGTATAATTTTCTTAGAAGTCAAGTGTATTGCTGTAATGCATAGCCAGAACTGAGAATCGTGCACTAAAACCCATAAATTCAATTTTTCCCTCCCTGAACTGCCTCCCATCATTGACTGTCCCACCCCATGACCGATCCGGTTCAAGCAAGATGTTTTCAGAATGGTCACTTCAAGCATAGGTTGGTAGGCAGCTGCCTTCTTCTCCCAGCTGGGGGACCTTGAGGCAGCTTCTCAGGGAGATTCAGCAGTTACTTTCGCTTTCCCCCAAGCATTCCCCGCTCTTCATTCTCCCCTCCCCAGAGTTCATGGCAGACCGCATGGTAGTGAAGCACAAGTAAGCATAAAGTGGCAGCTGACACTTAGTTTCACTTAGCGACCACTTCATTTAACTTGTTACTTTTCTGTCTTTTTTTTTCTGGGCTTAGTCTGTGAAAACCCTGAGCCTCAAGATCGTTACCATGGAATCTACTTTGCCATGCTTCTAGCAGGTGTTGGTTTTCTTTTGCCTTACAACAGCTTTATCACAGATGTTGATTACCTTCATCACAAATACCCAGGTAGGCATCTTTTTTCCCTATTCCAAAGTTCTCCAAAACATTTGAAAGTCTTTTGTGGAGCTCTTTTATGGAATGAAAGCTATTAGAAGAAAGCATTGTAACAGATTCTCTACCTACATTCATAACACAACTTGCTACGAGTTGAAGTTTGTGTCTTTTGGATCCCAGATTTCTCATAAACTTTGGCTAACGTGGTTAGTGGCAAAGGGCTTTGTGGTCCAAAACACAGATTTAGTAATTGAAAGAACCTAAAGCAAGGTGCAACCGATAGACTTCAACTCCCAGAATTCCCCAGCCAGCATGGAATTCTGGGCATTGAAGTCCAGAAGTCTTCGACGTTGGACACCAGTGCTCTAGATATGTATTTTTGTTTGCAAAGTCCCACTTGTTCAATTGAACTGGGGTTGGAATGCCTCTTAACCCAAGATAGTATTAACAGATTAATATATGACAAGATCAATTTATTATTGAATTATTGAGAAAGCATCTTGCTCTATTTCCTATTCATATATTTCCAGTTTTTGTTGAACCTGCCCAAGGAACAAAAAAGATCTTCACTGTATACTTTTCTTTCCCTTCTTCTTTTTTTTTTTTAAATTAAATCTATATGCCTACCTCTGTTCCTCCTTTTTTTTTCATCTGTTTACTCACAGCCGGATTGTGAATTTTCTTGCTTTTGGTTTAGCGTTTTGTGCAAGGGTGAAATGCTCCTGGTTTCGGACTGGATCGCTCGATCCGGTAGTGATGGGGGTGGTGGTTCAGAGAAGTAGTAGCAAAAATCCCTGGGGCCCCCCCATGCCCAGCTGAGCCACGCGATCATCAGAGGCTTTTTTTTACTTTTAAAAGCATTTTTTCTACAACCTCTACGGCCGAAAAAATGCTTTTAAAAATTAAAAAAAAAACCTCTGATGATTGTGCAGCTCAGCTGGGATCGTCAGAGGCTTTTAAAAGCATTTTTTCCTGCAACCTCTTAAGGTTGTAGAAAAAATGCTTTTAAAAGTAAAAAAAAAAAAAGTTGGCCACACTGACCCAGTCACATTACCATCACCACCACCACCACTAAGCCACACCCACAGAACTGGTAGTAACAAATTTTACATTTCACCACTGATCTTGTATGAACTCAATCAACTATCAACTATGTGAAGCAACGCCCTGGTTTAACATGGCATACGAGCCAAAATGTTGTCTCTTTCTGCAGGGACTTCGATTGTCTTTGACATGAGCCTAACCTACATTTTAGTAGCCTTAGTTGCGGTCCTTCTCAACAACGTCCTGGTCGAAATGCTGAGTCTTCACACCAGGATCACAGTGGGTATGTTCAGAATCTTTTTGTCTTCTCCATCTCACTTCCTGGCTTCCGCTCTTCACCAGGGAAGTTGTAGCCAGGGTTAGAATCTTCTATAGATCTTCTCTTCTCCGTGTCTTCCTCCAAAGTTTTAGTCAGAAGTTCCAGAAGGAAGCCATAGAGATGTTACCTGAATATTAAACGTAAAGGTAAAGGTTCCCCTCGCACATATGTGGTAATCGTTCCCGACTCAAGAGGGCGGTGCTCATCTCCGTTTCAAAGCCGAAGAGCCAGCGCTGTCCAAAGACGTCTCTGTGGTCAGGAGGCCGGCATGACTCAATGCCAAAGGCACACGGAACACGGTTACCTTCCCACCAAAGGTGGTCCCTATTTTTCTACTTGCATTTTTTACCTGCTTTCGAATTGCTAGGTTGGCAGAAGCTGGGACAAGTCATGGGAGCTCACCCCGCTACATGGCACTAAGGATTCAAACCGCTGAACTGCTGACCTTTTGATCGACAAGTGTCTTAGCCACTGAGCTACCCTATGACCTGAATATATATATATATATATATGTAATATATAACCTGAATATTACTTACTCTCAATGATCTCCATGATGGAGAATTATTATGCTGGAAGATAAACATCTGGCATTTGTAGCATCCTTGTCATTATTTCATGGCATGCTTCTTTTGTTCATTTCAGGGTATCTCTTTGCTTTGGGTCCTCTTCTCTTTGTGAGCATGTGTGATGTCTGGCTTGATCTCTTCTCCCAGCACCAAGCTTATGCGGTCAATCTTATGGCGGTAGGCGTGGTGGCCTTTGGTTGCACAGGTATGTGTAGGAATGGGGGCGGGAAAATTTCCCAGTCAGTCTAGGAACAAGGGTGCCCTTGGTTGAAATTCATGAACGACGTTGTCATGGATGACCAAAAAGGAGTCAGGAAGGTGGTGGAGAAGAAGTCCCTTATGAAAGATGACATCTAATAAATCAAAATCTTGAACAGAATAAAATAACAGAGTTGGAAGGGACCTTGGAGGTCTTCTAGTCCAACCCCCTGCTCAGGCAGGAAACCCTCCACCACTTCAGACAAATGGTTATCCAACATCTTCTTAAAAACTTCCAGTGTTGGAGCATTCACAACTTCTGGAGGCAAGTGGTTCCACTGATGAATTGTTCTCACTGTCAGGAAATTTCTCCTTAGTTCTAGGTTGTTTCTCTCCTTGATTAGTTTCCATCCATTGTTTCTTGTCCTGCCCTCAGGTGCTTTGGAGAATAGCTTGACTCCCTCTTATTTGGGGCAGCCCCTGAGATACTGGAAGACTGCTATCATGTCTCCCCTAGTCCTTCTTTTCATTAAACTAGACATACCCAATTCCTGCAACTGTTCTTCATATGTTTTACCCTCCAGTCCCCTAATCCTCTTGGTTGCTCTTCTCTGCTCTCTTTCTAGAGTCTCCACATCTTTTTTACATCGTGGCAACCAAAACTGAATGCAATATTCCAAGTGTGGCCTTACCAAGGCCTTATAAAGTGGTCTTAACACTTCATGTGATCTTGATTCTATCCCTCTGTTGATGCAGCCTAGAACTGTGTTGGCTTTTTGGCAGCTGCTGACTCATATTTAAATCTAGTACTTAGATGTCATAACTCTCCTTCTCTTTTGTTTGCTGAACTCTCTCTTCCCTTTTAAGTGCAGCAATCCAGTTTCTATGGTTACACCGGGATGCTGCCGAAGCGGTACACTCAAGGAGTGATGACGGGAGAAAGTGAGTATTAGCTTAATACTGTTCACTGAAGTCTGAAGGATAGGTACCAAGAGATCTGCCTCTTCAATAATTCATTCTCATTTCTGGCACTTAAAAATAGGGGCGTTCGTGATTCATCCCATTGTCCCAAAAATGCTTTTTTCAAGAGGCAACTGGACATTCTGGTTTTCCTCAGAAGATGTTTCGTTTCCCATCCGAGAGCTTCAGAGATGAAGAAGCTTCTTGGATGAGAAGCAAAATGTCCTCAATGACAAACCAGGAAGTCCAGTTGCTTCCTTTAAAAAAAGCCCCTTTCAGACAACCATAACCTGGACGATTAAGAATCTTCATAGACCTTGAAGAAGAAGATCTGAAGAAGCTTCTTGGATGAGAAACAAAAACGTCTTCAAAGAAAAACCAAAAAGTCCAGTTGCCACTTGAAAAAGCATCTTTGGGACAACCATGGCCTGAATGACTGGGAATCTCCAAAGACCTTGGAGAAGAAGTTCGGGGGGGGGTCCATTTTCACCTTCCCCAGACTCCTAGAAAGGCTCTGGAGGCTGGGGGGAGAGAAAAACGGGCCTTCCCCATCCCACGAGGTCCTCCGGAGGCAGGAAGCAGCCTGTTTCCCTACTTCTGGTGAGCCCAGAAGGCCCAAAAATCAGCTGGCCAGCATGTGCATGCGTGCTGGAACTGAGCTTGCATGCCCACCAATATGGCTACACGTGCCACACGTGCTATAGATTCTCCATCATGACTCTATACAATCCCCCTCCCATTTTCCCACAGTAGAATTTTTTTGAGTTTGAGATTGAGTTTTATTGGATTTATATACCGCCCTACTCCCGAAGGACTCAGGGCGGTGTACAGCCAAATATAAAAATACATAAATACAAAATTTAAAACCAACTAAAAACAGATTAAATGAATTTGGCCCGGACAGAATTAAAACACCCCAATATAATTTAATTTTCTTTTTTAAATTTAACACTAAAAACGTGGAGTGGTTAGGCCAGGCCTGCCTGGCGAAATAGAAAAGTCTTAAGAGCGTGGCGGAAGGTGGGCAGATCCGGGATCCTCTGTATCTCTGGGGGGAGCTCGTTCCAGATTTGTGGCAGGCTTGAAACCTGAAGGCTCAAAAGTAGGAAGATAGCTTCATCAAAGCCTTCACAAACTCTGCTAATGCCATTGTCCATGTGGTGGTCTTAATGCTAAGACCCAAACTCAACTCCATCTCTTCCTTCCAGGCACTGCTGGGGTCATCATCTCCTTAAGCCGCATCTTCACCAAGCTTCTTCTGTCTGATGAGAAGGAGAACACCATGATCTTCTTTTGCATCTCCATTATACTGGAGCTCTCTTGCTTTGTCCTCCACCTTGTGGTGAAACAAACCTACTTTGTCAAGTATTACACCTCCCGATCCCAGGACGGGGCCTCTGAGTTTAAAGGATCGATGAACAACGGCACCAAATACAGAGTCCACCATGACGTCACAGCAGAAGACATCCGATTTGTAAGTTGTGGCCAGAAATGATCTTTGCTCTTTCTTGGGTTTTGGCATTTTTGAGACAGTTTTCACTAACCTCGGTATCTTTCTGGAAATATTACAGATATAGTTTTGAGAATTGGTTCCTTACTTGACATATTGGGAGGATGGATCTAAAGTGGTATGAATAGAAATAGCTTATATGCTTCTCCAAGATCACATTGATCAAATATGACAGCAAAAGTAATATAATATTCCTTTTTTCTCTTTTCCTTCTTTCCTTCCTCTCTCCCTCCCTCTCCTTGCTTTTCTTCCTTCCTTCCTTCCTGTCCTTCCTTCCTCCCTTCTTTTCCTTGCTTTCTTTTCTCTTTTCCTCCCTTCTCTCTTTCCTTCCTTCTTCCCTCCCTCCCTCCCTCCCTCCCTCTCCTCCTTCCTTCCTTCCTTCCTTCCTTCCTCACTGCTGGAAAACCTCACCCAGCATCACTGTTAATATAAACCAACATGCAATTGCATAAATATCGAAAAGTAAGCCTACATAAAGATTGTAAACCCAGTATCTTAAGGATCGGTTGAAGGCGAGAAATTGTGACCTCTTCTGGTGGACGAAGTTAATTCAGATGAGTTCACAGTGACAGAAAGTCCACCTTCAAAGTGGCAGGGAAGATGAAGATACATTAGATGTGATCAGAGGGCTTTAGAGTTCTTTGAGGGGATTTCAGACTCCCCTTTTGCACAAGAGATGGTTCTCCGAGGAATGAATAATCAAAAATCACAGTTTTGTGTCTTGGTTAAAATGTTGAGTGCAATTAAGGAGATGTAGATTCAAATCCACTTTCAGCTGCTGATCCTTCTTTCTGCTCAGCTCACCTCACATGAGAAGCCACGTATAGCATTTGAGCTCCCAGGTATATAAGTGAATGATTGGATGGAATCGAATGGATGGAATGGATGAATGATGAGTCTACCCGTGCCAGGAGAGATTCATTCTGTTGTGGCCTCCCAGCGGCCAGCAGAGCTGGCAGCAGATTCTGACAGTGAGGAGGTTGGGTGGAGGGACATGGGCCAGTCCTGGAGTCTGGGGAAGGCTCGGACGATGGCTCTGAGTCAAAGGCAGAGAGGGGGCCAAGGCCATCTGGTAGTTCTTTGCTGCCTCTGGAGTCTCCGGAGTCTGACGTCAGTGAGGCAGAAGAACAGCGTGAGCTTGTTCCTAGAGCTGCCAGAAGACAGGAACAATTAAGAAAACAGGGTCGACTTGGGAGTAAGGCTTGGAGATGATCAGCCCCTCCCATAAGACATAAAAGAGAAGCGAATGGGACGTGAGCAGGAAGCAATTAGTTCATCTTGTCGGTAAAAGCTCTGGAAAAATTCTGTTTGACTCTGTACTAAGTTTGGCCTTGCCCTGCATGTGGCATCTGGCAGCGTTCCAAGGAAGATAAGGTGGGTGTTTGTAAACACTCCCCTGAAAGACTGTTTGAGAAGCCTTTCAGATTGGGAATGACAATAATTCACAGCCATTTGAATTAAAGAGGTTTGCCGGGACTAAGATTGTGCTGTGTACTTTCTAAGGAAGCCTGGGTCACACACGCAGAATTGGCATGTTGGCTAAAATGATTGTAGAGATCCTCCATGTTAAAAGCATGTACCTCCAACTATTGCATCATCATCATCATCATCATCATCATTGCAACCTCCTCCTCATCCATTGAGCGACAGTTGACTTTGGTGGTTGCTATTTCTTTCACTCCAAGGAGAATCGGCTGCCCAGGCAAAATGCGTCTCCTCCCGACACCTTTGGAGATGCAGATGAGCTGGCTGGCAGCGGCACCTACGTTAGATTTGACGTTCCTCAGTCTGAAATAAAAAGGAGTTGGCCGAGCTTCAGAGGTAACTATAGCAGAGCCTCAAGAGGGGAAAGGCCAAAGGTTGATGATGGTTTTTGAAAGCTTGTTTTTGTACATTCGGTCCTTTTTTTTTTTTTTTACAATTGATTTTTTTAGGGGCAGGAAAGGAGGGAGGGAGGGAGGGAGGGAGGGAGGGAGGAAGGAAGGAAAAGAGAAGAAAGAAAAAAGAAAAGAAAGAAGAAGAAAGGAAAGGAAGAAAGAAAAAGAAAGAAAGAGTAAGCAGGGAAAAAGAAAGAAATAGAAAGAAAGAAGAAAAAGGGAGAAAGAAAAAAGAAAGAAGAGAGAAAGAGAGAAAAAGAAGGAAGGAAGAAAGGAAGGAAGAAGAAGGAAGGAAGGGGAGAGGGAGGAAGGGAGAAAGAAAGAAAGAAAGAAGAAGGAAAGAAAGAGAAAGAAAAGGAAGGAAGGAAGGAAGGAAGGAAGGAAGGAAGGAAGGAAGGAAGGAAGGAAGGAAGGAAGGAGGATTTCCAATCTTCCTTTCGGCAATTATACATACCACCCATCTCTTTGAAATTATATCATAACTCCCTTCTTTCCACCATCTATTCTAAGTCACCTCCCTAGTTTCTGATGAAGGCGACAAGCCAGGATGAAAAGCATTTTTTGTGGCCTAACCGCTTTGTTTCTCTGGATTCCGACAGACATGATACTCCATCGCTCCATCGTCTCTCGGCTGCTCTGGACCTACATGCTCTCGATCGCCGTGACTTACTTCATCACGCTGTGCCTCTTCCCTGGGCTGGAATCGGAGATCCGGAACTGCACCTTGGGGGAATGGCTACCCATCCTCATCATGGCCATCTTCAACCTTTCCGATTTCGTGGGCAAGGTAACCAACCTTCTTGGCCAGGATCCTCATGCAGAATGGCTCGATGACCCGAGCATCTCTTGGCAGATGGAGAACCCCAAATTTGCAGGGTGTGTGTGTGTCACAGGGTCAGAGGTGCCATTCCTCCGCTGGGATTGGGAACAGCTGAGATCTGGGATATGTACCCTTTGCCACAGGCTGAGCAGAAATGAAGCGAGCAGGGGGGTCAGATCAAAGGGGGGGGACGATGACAAGCATCTCTTTGATGTGTCCTCCTCTCCCTTTGTCTCTCTGACCCTCATTTTTCTCTCCACCCCACTCCAGCCCTGAGTTTCATCTTGCATTCCAAGCAGAAATCCGAGCTGTTCTTGTGGGGAAAAAGTCTTTGAAACTAGGGAAAAAAGTTGCTTGAAAATAGGTTGACAACCGCCTCTAAAGTTGGCAGGTTCAGAAGAAGTTTCCACTAATAAATCCCAGGTAGGATTCTTAATCTCTGCCTGTGTTTGACAGGGGCAGAGAATCCCATGTCTTCCGGTTAAACAAGCCTCCCCGCCCTGTGGCAGTCTACCTGTGAACCCCAGATAGTTGGCTTTGCCTTCGTGTGGGAGAAAAGCCCCTCTACCTGTTGTGGCCCACCAGTGGCCAGCGGATCTGGCAGCAGATTTGGACTGTGAGGAGATTGGGGAAGAACATGGGCCAGTCCTGGAGTCTGGGGAAGACTCTGAGGAGGGCTCTGCGTCGGAGGCAGAGAGGGGGCCAGGGCCATATGCCAGTTATCAACTGCCTTCGGAGTCAGACATCAGTGAGACAGACAAACAGCTGAAGCCTGTTCCCAGTGTGTGCATGTGCAGAGTTACCAGACGAAGGGAACAGCTAAAGAACAAGGGTCGACTTGGGAGTAAGGCCACAGGTGGACGATGAAGGGCCCCTCCCAGAGGGAATAAAAGAGGAGCGAAAGGGGAGTGGAGTTTGCAGGAGGCAATTAGTTCATTCCTGCATTCTTGCCAAGTATTGCCGGCGTCTGAAAGATGTCAGTCTGGCCACTCTCCAAGCCTGATAAAGGTCGGTAATTTAAAGACGGTGGGAGAGGAAAGACTTTGCTGCAGAGGAGTTCACTATAAATTCAATAAAAGGGGTTTTTGTCGTGACAAGGAGTCTGCTTCGTGCTACTGGGGGTCAAAACGCTACCTAAAACAAATCCAGGAAGTCTCTTAGTGTTTCTCTTGTGGATTCTGCAGATTCGTAAGAATTCGGTTCTCCTTTTTCCACATTTCCCAGATTTTGGCGGCGTTGCCTTATGACTGGAGGGGAGCCCACCTCCTTCTCTGCTCCTGCCTGCGAGTGGTCTTCATCCCTCTGTTTATCCTTTGCGTTTACCCCAATGGGAAGCCCACTTTTAGCCACCCGGCCTGGCCCTGCATCTTCTCGCTCCTGATGGGCATCACCAATGGCTACTTCGGCAGCGTCCCCATGATCCTGGCGGCCGGGAAAGTGAACCCCGAGCAGCGGGAATTGGCAGGTTAGTTAAAGCAAGCATGTTGCATGCCTCCCCCCCCCCCCCAAGAATTGTGAGATGCCATTGTCAGAAAAGAAGTCCGGAAGGAGTTTTTAGATCAGAGGGGACAATGTTGGCACCGGTGCCACTTAATTATTTTTTTTCAGTAGAACAAGTACCGTGTAGAGCAGGGTTTCTTGGCTTTCAGACATCTGTACTTCCGACTCCCAGAATTCCCCAGCCAGCATGAGGGATTCTGGGCATTGAAATCTGCCCACCTTAAAGATTCCTAAGTTGAGAACGACTGTTGTAGAGAATCTCTATCTGGCTATCATCTCTCTCTCATTCTCTGTATCTATATTATCGTTCTCATTTTCTAT
Organism: Masticophis lateralis; assembly: GCA_030761175.1. NCBI lineage: Eukaryota > Metazoa > Chordata > Lepidosauria > Squamata > Colubridae > Masticophis > Masticophis lateralis. Next base: position 4,010,886 of record JAUDYJ010000013.1, read on the forward strand.
ATCTATTATCTCTTTCTTGGATTCTCTGTATCTACCTATCATCTATTCTCTTTCTCTGTAACTAACATCTATTATCTAATCATATATCATATATCATATATCATATATATATATATATATATATATATATATATATATATATATATATATATATATAATCTTTATCTATCTATCATTCTATCATTCTATCTATCCATGTATATCCATATCTATCCATGTATATCCATATCTATCTATCTATCTATCTATCTATCTATCTATCTATCTATCATCTTTCTATCATTCTATCCATCCATCTATATCCATATCTATCTATCTATCTATCTATCTATCTATCTATCTATCATTCTATCTATCATCTTTCTATCATTCTATCCATCCATCTATATCCATATCTATCTATCTATCTATCTATCTATCTATCTATCTATCTATCTATCTATCTATCTATCCATGTATATCCATAATTATCTATCTATCTGTCTGTCTGTCTGTCTGTCTGTCTATCATTTTATCCATCCATCTATATCCATATTTATCCATCTATATCCATATCTATCTATCTATCTATCTATCTATCTATCTATCTATCTATCTATCATCTTTCTATCATTCTATCCATCCATCTATATCCATATCTATCTATCTATCTATCTATCTATCTATCTATCTATCTATCTATCTATCCATGTATATCCATAATTATCTATCTATCTGTCTGTCTGTCTGTCTGTCTGTCTATCATTTTATCCATCCATCTATATCCATATTTATCCATCTATATCCATATCTATCTATCTATCTATCTATCTATCTATCTATCTATCTATCTATCATCTTTCTATCATTCTATCCATCCATCTATATCCATATCTATCTATCTATCTATCTATCTATCTATCTATCTATCTATCTATCTATCTATCCATGTATATCCATAATTATCTATCTATCTGTCTGTCTGTCTGTCTGTCTGTCTATCATTTTATCCATCCATCTATATCCATATTTATCCATCTATATCCATATCTATCTATCTATCCATCCATCCATCCATCCATCCATCCATCCATCCATCCATCCATCTTTCATTTTCTTATATCCGTCTCATCCATCATCTATCCATCATTTATCTATATCTATCCATTCATCCCTGTTGAAGAGAAAAACTATTAATTTATTTTAATTATGCGTGTGGTCATCCCTCAAATGAAGACAAGTGCATCATGATGTCATCCTGCAAAGGACATCAGTTGTCTAATTTGCGTACTTTGCAGGATGATGTCACCGCCCTCCCTCCCTCCGGGACATCCCTTGCCCTTTCCGATGGAGACTCAGAGTCGTAACCCTCTCCTCTCCATTTCTCACTCCCAGGTAACACCATGACAGTGTCCTACATGACAGGGCTGACCCTGGGCTCTGTAGTAGCCTACTCTGCCTACAGGCTGATCAGCACTTCTCCAAGTTCCTGTCTCTACCCAGGGAACTACACTGCCTCGGTCCTCGATGGGAACTGACCAGACCATCAGTGGAGCACTTGACAGGCACGGCCAGGCAAGATGACGGGGTAGGGGGAAAGAGAGCCTGTGATTCGATGCCCCCCTGCAGTCACAGCCCTAGATCCTTCAGGATCCACAAGGAAAAATTCAAGCCACATCTTTACCCAATGACCATGTGTAGCATACCCATATACCCATACTCGCGTGGGTATGACCCATATGGCTATTCTTCTGCGCAGGTTGCGTCATTCCTGTTTGTTCCAGCCAGATTTGAGCAGGACGTTTCTTTTCTCCAGTGGATCATTGCGTGTCCCCTACAGCTATCCCTAGCAGCTCTGAAATCCATCGGTCAGAATAGCATCTTGCCCATATCATGAAGGAGACATCCTTTAGCTGTCTCTTGCTTACCGTATTTTTCAGAGTATAAGACGCACCGGAGTATAAGACGCAGCTTAGTTTTTGGGGAGGAAAATAGGGGAAAAAATAAATCTGCCTACCAGGGATTCATCTGTCTAGCGTCCTTAGTTTGGTCAGCTTCAGCACATTCGTTTGCTGGTTTTTTATCCCCTGCTTGGGGATAAAAAACAGCTTCTAAGGCAGAGCTGAGAGGAAGCAGCAATGAGAAAAGCAGGCAAAGCACAGGGGAGATCGCTTCACTCGGCTAGCGCCTAGTTAGGGCTGAAAAAAAGCTTCTAAAGAACAGCTGAGCATCGGAGCAAAGCATGGAGATCGCTTCACTCACTAGCATCACGTTAAAGCACAGCGGAGAGTTGAGGGAGCAGGCAAAACTGGCAAGATTGCTCGCTAGTGCCTCGTTAGCGCCTCTTTAGGATTGAAAAAAAGCTTTGGAAAAAGCTACATTCGGAATATAAGACGCACCCAAATTTCCAGCCTCTTTTAGGGAGCAAAGAGCTGCATCTTATCCTCCGAAAAGTACGGTAGTTTTTTTTCTTCTTTTTTTTAAAGACAGCTGCTCCATCAATATTTGGAAGGCACAAGTCCATCTCCCTTGAAAAGGTGAATTCTCAGACTTTGAGACAGGCTGAGGTAGAGGGATTTTTGCACAGGGCACGGTGGCGTTTTAGGGTGCAAAGAAGAAAAAAGGGGTGAAAAACATTTTGGAGGTCGAATCATGGCAACCGGACTGATTTTCCTTGTTCGTTTGACATGTCTTGCCGCTCCGCCAAGCAGCTATCATCAGTCGTAGTAGTCCTTGAATTACGACCTCAATGGAGGCCAAAAGCTCCGTTCCCAAGCGAGACATTTGTCAAGTGAATTTTGCACCCATTTTAAGCGTATCATGGCAGTGGATAACCCGGTTGTTAAGTGAATCTGGCTTCTCCATTGACTTTCCTCGACAGAAGGTCACAAAAAGGGATACGGCAACGGTCATAAATATGAGTCAGTTGCCAAGCGTCCAGATTTTGATCACCTGAACATGGGGAAAAAATGATCACAAATCACTTTTTTCAGCCCCATTATAGCTTCAATAAACGAACCGTTGTATATCAAAGACTACCCTGTAATGCTATTTTCCCGTTGCTGGAGCTACTCATACCAAGTCCCTTCAACCAGGGCTTGTTAGATTAAAATCCAAATTACAGGTGGAACTTCTTGTTTTTACAGGGAAAGAACCTCAAAGCAGGTGTAGGAGAGGCTTTCCCTGCAATGCTCCACTCTTAATATTTAAAATAGGACCAGTTTTAATTGCTCTTTGATTTAAAAAGAGAGATATATCTCCTGCATAAATAGCACGCAGGGGAGGATTCTAATCTCTCTCAAGTTTGTCCATGGGACATTCGCAGATGAGATGCTACTGTATATCTCATAAAATAAGTTGAAAAAGCAACAGCTCTGTTGCGTCGGCTGATCTAAGAAGCCAAGAGCCATGTTGTACAAAACCAAAGACCAGAAACCACGTTAAAGTTGTTCTTGCTGTATCTTTTTGTGGTTTGTTTCCCATTTCTATGTGGTCCACGTAAACATGGAGGAGTCGAATTCTACAGCACGGACAATAGGGTGGATCGTTTTACATTTTTGCAATTTTTTTTTTTAAAGTTGAGTTGTCACTATGACCATCACCATTTCAACAAAATGAAGCTCAAATACTTTGGCCACCTAATGAGAAGGAAGGACTCCCTGGAGAAGAGCCTCATGCTAGGAACAGTTGAGGGCAACAGAAGAAGGGGACGACAGAGAACGAGGTGGCTGGATGGAGTCACTGAAGCAGTCGGTGTGAGCTTAAATGGACTCCGGAGGATGGTAGAGGACAGGGAGGCCTGGAGGAATGTTGTCCATGGGGTCACAATGAGTCGGACACGACTTCACAACTAACAACAACAAAGTTGTCAGCTATCATTACCCACTCATGAACGACCGTTTCCTCCAAAAAACGTGACAGAGGAAGGAGCATTGCACGCTTAATCCTTCTGTATTTGTCAGCTTCAAGTCATCAAGACAGTTTTCCCTGGATGGGAATTCCAAATATGAACAGAAAATAAGTACTTTTTTCCTTCCCTTCAAATCACCTTGTAGGTCCATTCCGACTCTCTTAATCTGTAAAATCAGCTTGCCTTAAAACTTGAAAGATCTTGGATGGAACCTGTTGCTATGTATCTTCCACTAACCAAATATCCCCACCCAGGTCCAAATCTATTTGTGGAGGAGAATATTTGTAGCCTCGGAGTTGGGACTCTCTAGTCAGCTATGCCCCTCCCACCTTCCACTTACACCTGGTCTGAAACATTCTGCTCAAATTCCTCCCTTGTCATCTTTTAAAGACCCCCATAATCCCTTGTGGGGTGGAGTCTTGGGCAACTGAATGAAGCTAGCGGAGTGTTTTACTGGCCGGATGCCCTTCCTGTTGCCAATGCGGAGTTTTGTTCAGCAGATATATTCTCAGTGTGCCCAGAGAGAGAAAAATATCTGCCTCTACCTAGGATCGAACTTGCAGCCTCCTGATTGTAAGGCAAGAGCGCCACCTCTAGGCTACCGCACCCACTCCGCTCAAATTCCTCCCCGAAGGACAGGAATGAAAGAGAGACAAAGCAACCCTTTGCGCAACCTTTTGTAGCAACCAATACACCCACCTCTGGGACCGTCGTCACCATCATCTCTCCGCCGGGTTGGCTTTGGGGGCAGAGCACCTCAGAAGCCAAGACATCACGGTTCTCCCAAGTTCAAGTTTACCGAAAGATCTGGAGAGATGGTGGGTAGCATTCTAGCGAGTAGAATCGAGAGTTTGGTAAAATAAGGATGTTGCAGGGTTGCAAACTGGCTCATTTGCAGCAATTTGCTTTTGTGTCCCTTTTGGGGGGGGGGGAAACGGAACACGAGGGCTGCAAGAAACTCAGTGATGGGATTCAAAAATGTTTACTACTGGTTCTGTGGGTGTGGCTTGTTGGGCATGGAATGGCTTTGTGGGCGTGGCAGGGGAAGAATATTGCAAAATCCTCATTCCCTCCCCACTCCTGGGGGAAGGATACTGTAAAATCTCCATTCCCTCCCCACTCCCGGGGGAAGGATATTGCAAAATCTCCATTCCCTCCCCACTGCAGGGGAAGGATACTGCAAAATCTCCATTCCCTCCCCATTCCAGGGGGAGGATACTGCAAAATCTCCATTCCCTCCCCATTCCAGGGGAAGGTTACTGCAAAATCCCCATTTCCTCCCCACTCCAGAGGAAGAATACTGCAAAATCCCCATTCCCTCCCCACTCCTGGGGGAAGAATACTGTAAAATCCCCATTCCCTCCCCACTCCTGGGGGGAGGATATTGCAAAATCTCCATTCCCTCCCCACTCCAGGAGAAGGATACTGCAAAATCTCCATTCCCTCCCCATTCCAGGGGAAGGTTATTGCAAAATCCCCATTTCCTCCCCACTCCAGAGGAAGAATACTGCAAAATCCCCATTCCCTCCCCACTCCTGGGGGAAGAATACTGCAAAATCCCCATTCCCTCCCCACTCCTGGGGGAAGGATACTGTAAAATCTCCATACCCGCCCCACTCCTGGGGGAAGGATACTGCAAAATCCCCATTCCCTCCCCACTCCTGGGGGAAGGATACTGCAAAATCCCCATTCCCTCCCCACTCCTCGGGAAAGGATACTGTAAAATCTCCGTTCCCTCTCCACTCCAGGGGAAGGATACTGCAAAATTCCCATTTCCTCCTGATCAGCTGGGACTTGGCAGAGAATAGATGGGAGCAGGGCCAGTCAGAATTTTAACTACCGGTTCTCCGAACTACTCAAAATTTCCACTACCGGTTCTCCAGAACTGGTCAGAACCGGCTGAAACCCACCTGTGGGCTCTTCCCAGATCTGAAGTGAGTTTACGTAAGTAGGGTTTAAAATGAGCAGTTGGGGCACAAAACTCACAGCAAATTGCCCTTTTCAATCAACGATCGAGAATCTCTGGTCTGTGGATACATGCGTGTGGTCTCTGATGAGCACCGCATACAAAAAATACTTTGCAAATTTTGCAGCCCTGCAGAATCTACATCATCATCTGCCGCCTTCAACCAACTAACCAGCTTTTGCCTCACATAGGTGGCTATATCTGCCTTATATGATTTGCAAAAACCCGTTGCTGTGAAAACAGTTTAGAAAACGTTGCAAATCCCTGAACTTCAGGGGGGTTTTATTCACACCAAACACTAAGCCAATATCTCTGGTTGGATGCGTGAGAAGCTGGGCAGCCGTTGCAGGTCAGACAATCTGTAAACATTCCATCTCGGGAAAGAAATCACAGTTTGCTACGAGAATGAGGACTGCTGGTTTGCGACGACCAAATGCAGGTTTTGTACTCAGTCCAACAGGCTAGTTTACTAGCTCTGGGAAATAGGGAACCAAAACCAGGATTTGCTTAAGAAAATGATGAGGATTTGTCTCCGGGATAATCATTCCTTCAAATCATTCCTTCAAAAAACCATGGTTAAAATTAAGCTTGGCTTAGTGTAATGTGTGGATGCTGCCAGGGCTCAAACCTTGTTTTTATATGTGTGTGCGCACACACACATATATAAAAACAAAGTTGATCTACCCTGTTTCCCCGAAAATAAGACATCCCCTAACAATAAGCTCAATTGGGCTTTTGAGCGCATGTGCTAAAAATACGCCTTCCCCCGAAAATAAGCCCTCCCCAAAAATATTTAAACACAGAGTTGGAAATCAGGTAAGACGGCAAGAGGAGCCCCATCTTGCTCCATGCACCCCAAAATAATAAGATCTCCCTGAAAATAAGGCCAAGCGCTTATTTCGGGATTCAAAAAAAATATAAGACAGAGTCTTTTTTCAGGGAAACACGGTATGTATCCACTTGCCAGCCATTCTTCCAGGATCATCGTAATAAAAATCCAATTTTTTAAAAAATCTAATTTTGATTTTTCCACGCACGCAGTCCTCTTTAAAACAGAAGGACACCCAAGGAGACCGTCAAGGAGAAATTCCTGGACCATTACAACAATTATAGAGCCTGGTGGCGCAGCAGTTTAAGCACAGCTTAAGCAGTGTTAAAAGTGACTCCAGCTGCCTGCAATTATTGCAAGTTCGAATCTCACCAGGCTCAAGGTTGACTCAGCCTTCCATCCTTTCGAGGTAGGTAAAATGAGGACCTGGATTGTGGGGGCAATAAGCTGACTTTGTATAAAAAGAACACCGCTTGGGAGCAGGTATATACAAAAGTATGAAGGCTATCGCTTAACGCATTGTAAGCCGCCCTGAGTCTCTGGAGAAGGGCGGCATAGACATCTAATTAAAGAAAGAAAGGAAGGAAGGAAGGAAGGAAGGAAGGAAGGAAGGAAGGAAGGAAGGAAGGAAGGAAGGAAGGAAGGAAGAGGAAGGAAGGAAGGAAGGAAAGAGAGAAGGAAGGAAAGAAAGAAAGAGGAAGGCAGGAAGGCAGGAAGGCAGGAAGGCAGGAAGGCAGGAAGGAAGGAAGGAAGGAAGGAAGGAAGGAAGGAAGGAAGGAAAGAAAGAAAGAACATTCAGCTGCCTGCAATTACTGTAAATTCGAATCTCCCCAGGCTCAAGGTTGACTCAGCCTTCCATCCTTTCTAAGGTAGGTCAATTGAGGACCCAGTTTGTGGGGGCAATAAGCTGACTTTGTATAAATATACAAAAGTATGAAGGCTATTGCTTAATGCATTGTAAGCCGCCCTGAGTCTCCGGAGAAGGGCGGCATATAAATTACATTTTAAAAAAAATAATCAGTGAAACAACTTCTCTCCAGAAGTTGTGAGGGCTCCATCACTGGAGTTTTTCAAGAAGAGATTGGGACAATCTGTTTGTCTGAAAATGCTACAGGGTTTCCTACCCGGGGAGAGGATTGAAGACCTCTAGGGTCCCTCCCAATGCTGTTATTATTTTATTTCAAGCCCTTTGAAATCAGGGTAAACTCCAAAGAGCACCCCGAGAAATTCAGCACACGCATTTAAGCCGAGGCAAAAAGAACGCAGAAAGATCCCACCGCTTTTTGTGTTTCAAGATTTCTTTTCTCTCTTTTTTTTTTTATGAAAAAGAATCACACATCGTACAGCAACGAACAGAATGCAAAAAAAAGGGGGGGAAACAAATGAAAACATTAAAAAAAAAAACAGAAAACAACGGGGAAGGGAGGAGGGAAGGAAAAGGACACATACACACACACAGAAAAAACCCCCAAACACGTGGCTCCTTTCCTCTCTTCGATTGTCTGCAAAAATGCTTGTGTTCCATAGAAGGCAGTGGGCAGTTAAGTGCTTTCTATTTTAACATTCGTGTCACATTGCTTTTCTTCTCCTTCGTCCTACGATACAGTCCACCGTTTTGTAAGCAATGTTTGGCTCTCCTATTCCCCTGTGTTCGTTCGTTCGTTCGTTCTCTCTTTTTTTTCCCCTGTCTCTCTCTTTCTCTCTCTCTCTCTTCTTTTTTTTCTTCTCTAAGTCACAATTCCAACCGGAAATAAAAAATAAAAAGAGTCTCGAATGTCAGACCGTGTGTTTTGCTTTTTATACTTTCCCATAATTTTTTTTCACAGTTTTTTTTCTTTAAAAAGTTTATATATTTATATATATTTATATATTTATACTTTATATTTATAATTAAAAAGGTAAATCCGTTTTGTTTTTGTGGGTTTTTTTTGCTTTTTTTCATTTTTGTTTGTCCTTTCTCTCTCTCTCTCTCTCTCTCTCTCTCTCGTTTTCTTCCTCCATTTTCGCACTGTTAAAGAGGTGTTGTTTGTTGTTGTTGTTTTTTTACAATACATTGGAAAAGCCTGTCGGATGTATGAAAACTGTACAGGCCCGGAGTCGCTCGCTCTAGAAACGTGGTCCACCTAAGGCTTGGAAGCTGGAAACTGGTGGACTGCAGGAGGCAGCCAAGGCTAGGCAGCACCATGTGGTTCTCAAAAGGGGTGGCGAAAGGATTCCGAGGGAGGGAAGCATTCCTTTTGTACCATGGCAGAAAAGAGAAAACATCTGCTCGTGTTAAGTCAGGTAGAAATCGTCTCCCTTCCCACCCTTGTAGTGCTTGAAAAAGGGTACATCTGTCCCTGTCAGAACCAGTTCTGGTGTCTTCTCTTGTAGTGTGTGAGTTTGGCGGGGTTTTGTAAGTGCAAAAATGCTGGCGTTGTGATGGTCGCCGTGTTGTCCTCTCTGGCCTTGCATTTGGGTCCACCGCACCCAAGCGGTAGTTCACCTCCGAAGGGCTCTTTGTTCATCTCGAAGTAGGCAGGTGGTGGTAATGCTCACGGTCTCACCCACCCTTGGGGTGGAAGATGGCAGCTCGGTTGGTCGAAGATAGATGATCGATTAATGAGGTGAGGTCTACGCAGATGACCCTTGCGACGAGACTCAATGGCGTCTCCCAAGACCACCAGCCAATGTGCCTCCGACAAGTGCTGAGTTTTGGCGATGGCGAGACAGGAGCACGCGAGCTTCAGCATTCCTTGCTCCAAATGACCACCCAGTAGTCCTCAAGAGCAGGGTGGCCTATGTTGAAGATGTTATTTGAAATGTTTTTTGAGGTGGGCGTAGCAAGGCAGCTGACCTGTCTCTCAAATATAGATCCCTCCACAATATTTATGAACCTTTGATGAGGAGCCATTTTTTTCTCCCCCCAAGAGGGACCTGGAGTAAATACATTCACTTTACATGAGGGAGGAAGCATGTCCGTTGAACAGCTCTTCCTTAGAGGAGAAAGAGGCTCCTTCATCAGTCCAAGGGTTTGGAGAGAAAGGGTTGCAAAAGAGAATAAATGAAATTCGGTGGTGGATTTCTGAACCCACCTGCTCTAAAGTCCTTGTAACTCAAAAGAAAAGTGGGACAACTGTTCCTCCAGTAACCATCTTATTGGCCAAGGTGGTTTTTACAGTTGCTTCTTCACACCAGTTCTCTGGTAGAACAGTTTTTGGAGATAGAGAAGTGGGTGGAAAAGGGTCCAGCCCACCTCTTGATTGGCATTTGCTCAAACTGTCCCTGAACCAACCACATATTCTTCCATAAGTTGAGTTTTCAGTTGGTTGAGGGCAGATAAAACCGGTACCCTGAAGATTAAAAAAAAGTGCCAATTTCCCCCCCCCCCCAAAAAAATTGGCCTCTTGAAATAACCTATGAACGTTCAATACTCAAAGATCGATGATGGAGCTGCCTGTCGTCCAATACTTTATTGCAAAGGACCGGAAATAGGCCCACTGCCCAAGAATTAATTTTCTTAAAAATCCCAAACGTTAATTCCTTTTCAGAAGCCACAGAATCCAATCCATCGCTCTTGAGTTCATGAAATGATTGAGGATGGGGAGAATCTCTTGCAGATTTCTCTCTCTTGCTCTCTCTCTTTTAAATTTTGGAAACATTGTGACCGAGCACAACACAATCATGCTGTCGTTTCAACAGGCACATAACTTTCATTCCGTCTGTCGTTCCTCCGAGGGAGGCACAAGGTGCGAGGTGCCTCCCGCGTTTTGTCTTTCTCAAAAGCTGTTTAGCAAATGATGGGGACTCCATCAGTGTTAAAGATCATACCCGTGGTGGGCTCGTATGTCCCTGCTAGGTAGTATAAATCTTCACTGTCTTGATACTTCTTCGTCTTCAGCATCTGCTCATATTGTTCCAAATCAACCACCAGGCATTTGTGCGAGATTGTCTGAACGTCGTTTTCATCCACGTGGGAGGACTGGTACAAAGCCCTCTGGATTAGAAAGAGAAGAGGAGAAATGTTAGAACATCTGCTGAAACTTCTTTCAAGCTTTGAAGGCAAGAAGACCTTCCTGGCATTTTCTACTCATCAACATTTGAGATTCTCCCATTATTATCATCTCTCTCATCTGTTTCTTTCTATTTATCTCTCCTAGATTCTTTATATCATTCTCAGGAACCTAAATGCAGGGGTGGGATTCAGCCGGTTCAGGAGAATCAGAGGCTACTTTTATATCTGGTTCACTGAACTGGTAGTTGCCCCACCAACCCTGCCCCTCCCTTCCCAGGAGTCTCCATGCGGCCCGTTTTGGATGCCAGATAAGTGCAGTGCCTGCATGGAGGCTCCGGGAAAAACAGGCCTCCCTGAAGTTCTGGAAATCTGCAAATAATTATGCAAATAATTGTTCTGCGGACCACCAAAATTTTCTCGCGGACCACCAGGTGGTGACCGCTCTTCTATACTATTCTAAAATCAAAAGGCATCAGCTTCAGTTCACAAAAGCTTTTCACTAAACCTGTGAGTCAGAAAAGGGGCTACCAGCTCCTTGTGATTGTGGACTTCTACACACCTCCATGAAGTCTTTTCTCTGGCTGGAAGCTTGAAGAGCTGCTGATAAGGTCCGGGCAGATTTTTGATCCCATCGCTGAAGTCCATACATTGTGCAGAAGAAGCAGAAGGATGATCGAAAAGAGGAGGGGAAAAAAAAAACAACCATCAAGAGAAGATTAGAAAACAAGCCCAACTGTCACTTGAGTGAGATGAGTGATGAATAAATGTAATAAATAAAATCATTAAAATATTGATTTCCTTTTCATGGTCCTGTTCTTGGAATGCTCTTCTTTTTCTTGATGGATCGGGGGGAAATTCAACACAACATACCACCATGTTCAGAGGCATCACATTATGGGACAAAATTGCATTGTTGCATGGATAACATTCATTTGTTCACCAGCTCAATGGAGGAACCCTTCAACTGAATTAATATGTTCTTTCCACCCCACCCCACTTCCAAAAATCCATTCATCGGTAAGTAAAGTTTCCATGGAGAGCTTTGACACCATTGGTATCCGTTGGCCTTCAAGGTTTAGTAACCATGGTTTAGAGAACAGAGTTCTTTTGCTGGCCACTATGGCTATCTTCAAAGGCAAGGTGACCTGATAGGCAGATCATAGACAATTGAGCAGATTGTCAATTGTTGGGGTTCCTTATCTTTATAGCCAGGTGTCTGGCTTTTGATTGGTCCTTAGTCAAAGACCAGCCCTCGCTAACCCAAAATCAGCTCAGCCAATCTGAAGCCAGGACTCCTGGCTATAAAGACAGGAACACCTTCAGTTGCCAATGGTCTGCCTATCTCAAGATGATAGCCACAGTTGCTGATGAAACGTCATCAAATCTTGTTGTCTACATCATGGTCGAGACAACAAGAAGTTGCTGGCCCTCAAAGCCTACACCAGTAGAAGGTTTTGACACCTCTTGTTTGAAAGGATCCTTAAGGGGTCTCCAAAGCTGTTCCTCTCCAGTCTCCCCAACTATTAATGTAGCACTCTGGCTAGTTTGCAAGAAGATTGGACTTGACCAACTATGACTAACTTTTGACTAACCTTTGACCAACCTTGATTGACCCTTGACCAACCTTTGACTAATCTTTGACCAACGTTTGACCAACCTTGATAATCCTTTGACCAACCTTTGACTAACTTTGAGTAATGCTTGACCAACCTTTGACCAACCTTGAATAATCTTTGACCAACCTTGACTAAACCTTGACCAACCTTTGACCGACCTTGAGTAACCTTTGGCCAACCTTGACTAACTTGACTTGACTAACCTTGCCTTCGTTGAGCTTCTTCCCAGGGTTGGTCTCCTCAGGGTGATAGAACCATTTCACTCGGACCACCATGTTGTTTCCCCAGGATTCCCACATGCTCTGGATCCGGCCAATATAGGGGAGGTTGGGCCTCCCCGCTGACAGAAAGACAGCACAGTCTCCAATGCGAATGATCTCCTTCCCGCGGACAATGGCCTTGTAGAAGAGTTTGCGGGCTTTCCCCTTCATCCCGCGTCTCTGTGGCAGGAAGAAGCAGGGAGTTAGGAAATCTCGGGATTCCTTCACATTTTGACTTTTCATATTCAGCTAAGCTGCGGACTGGTTGACCTGTGGCTTAGCTATCTGGTTAAATTACCCTGTTTCCCCGAAAATAAGACCCAACCGGAAAATAAATCCTAGCATGATTTTTCAGGATGCTCGTAATATAAGCCCTTCCCAAAATATGCCCCAGTTAAGATCGTCAGCAAGATGAATGCATTTAGTACCGTATTTCCCCAAAAATAAGCCCTAACCAGAAAAATAAGCCCTAATGCGTCTTTTGGAGCAAAAATGAATATAAAACCTGGTCTTATTTTTGGGGAAACACAGTAGTAAAGACAGTCCTCAATTTATGACCATAATTGAGCCCAACATTTCTGTCACTAAGTGAGACATTTGTGAAGTGAGTTTTGCCCCATTTTTCCAACTTTGGAAAACTGACGATCTTAACTGGTGCTTATTTTGGGAAGTAGGGCTTATATTACGAGCATCCTGAAAAATCATGCTAGGACTTATGTTATATTAATAACCTGGTTGTTAAGTGAATCCCCCTGGACTTCATTTGTCAGATGGTCTCAAAAGGGAATCATATAACCTTGGGAGAATGCAACTGTCATAAGTACATGCCAGTTGCCGAGTGTCCAAATTTTGATCGTGTGACCAGTTTTTTTTTTTGATTTGATTTATATGCCGCCCTTCTCCGAAGACTCAGGGCGGCTTACAATGGACGGCTGCAACGGTCCTAAGTGTGAAAAATGGTCGTAAATCACCTCTTTTCAGTGACGCTGTAACTTTGAACGGTCACTAAAGGAAGTGTCATAAATCAAGGACTACCTACACTTGTTCCTAGATGAAAGAAATACTCAGAAGCTTCCTGTTCCTTACAGTTAACCCTCTGTGTCCTCACCTAGTGCTTTCCAGATGTGAGCTGACCATTTCCAGACACCCAACCAGCATGGACATTGGCTGAAAGGAAGTGTCCACCTCAACCTAAGACAGTGTGAGCAAACCTTTTCGGCATCGAGTGCCAAAATGGGAATGCCCGTGTGGGAGAGCACCAGAAACCGGAAGAGAATCCGCATGCCGGGAAGCTGAGCTTCCATTTCCAGTATGCACATGTGTGCTGGCCAGCTGTCTTAGCACATCCGTGCATGCCAGAAATCAGAAGACTAGGTGACCGGCACACATGTGCACACTGGAAACTGAAAGCTCAGCTTCCCGACACATGCATGCATGCCAGGGAACTGCTCTTCCGGTTACGGCACTCCCACACACACAAAGACCAGCTGTGTGCAACGGGCGATGGCTGCTGTGCCCAGAGACATGGTTCTCCCATCACGTGCCATAGGTTCTCCATCACGGACCTAAGAGATTGTAGCGAAGGACAATCCAAGACAGCGCTCTTACCTGGGTAGGGTTCCCAAACCACTTCCAAAGTTGCCGTGCAGGCAGAAAGGCAGCAATTTTCGGCCGGTTCTCCACCGAGGGCAGCCTCTGGCGTTTAGCTAGTTCTTTCGTGGTGGGCAAATGGATTCCTTCCCGTTTCTTGCTCCGGTTCTTGTTCCCGCTCGGTTGTTGCTTTTGTGCTACCTGTTGCTGGGGTTGCTTGGGGTTCCGGGAATGTGAAGAGGACGGGGACTTCCCTGAGGCCTTGGTGGACTTGGCTGGGACGGTGGGTTGCGTAGAAGAGGCGCTGGGTTGGGTCTCTGCCGCCTCATCTTCGGAGCTGCAGGAAGAGTCTTCGTCGGTTGTGGAAGAGGAGGAAGAGGAAGAGGAGCTGGAGCTGGAGGTGGAGGAGGAGGAAGAGGAGGAGGAGGAGGAAGAAGAAGAAGAAGAGGAGGAAGAGCTACTGCTGCTGGAGGAAGAGGAGGAGGAGGAGTTTGAAGAGGAAATTGGGGTGGAGGCTCTCGAACTGGCCGAGCTGCTATCTTGAGCCCCACCTCCATTCTTCTCTGTTTCTTCTTCTCCTTCAGAATCTGAGCTGCTCCCGCTACTTTCTGACTCGTCCCTCGCAGGGGCCGCTTCGCCGCTATCTTCTTGAGCCTTAGAAGAAGAAGATGGAGAATCTCCAGCGTTCTCAAACTTGCCTCCAAAATTAGTAGGAACCTCTTCCTCTGCAACCTTGCTCCGGGAAGATTTCTGCTTGGGGTTTGGACAAGCCATGGCAGTATAGCTGAGCCCTAAGATGTTCTTAGCTTCTCTCCTACTGGCCAAGTTTGACTCCCCCAACATCCTCATGGCCTCTTTGGTCTTCTTGGTCTTGGGAGACATGACCCCTTCGTGGTCCAGCTTGATCAAGATCTCACTGTCTGGGATCTTCCGCTGAGCTTTGGGAGCAGACCCAAATTCTTGTCCCTCCTCTGTGGATTTTCCTTTCTTCGATTTGACTTTCCCCGAGGAGCTGCTGGAAGGACCAAATGACCCAGGGTAGGGTTCGTTCCCACGAACATTGCCAAACACCGGTGTCTGGAAGGTGGCAGGAACCAAGCTATGGAGCTTGGCAGAAATCTTCCCCTTGCCCGCTTTGCTATGATGCTTGTCTTCTGCTGGTGCTGGGGGAGTCCTGGAAGGATCCGTCTGGACCTTCTGTGAGGTTTTGGCAGCTTGTTTGCAAACTGGCAGCTCCGAGCCAAGAGAAGAGTTGGCCAGCATCTCTCCCGGGATGGTCAGGTCTGCCATAACGGATTCTTCTAGAAAGCAACAGAAGGTGCAAAATGTCAACCCTGAAGCTGGTCGGAGGAAGGTGGAGTGATGCCACCCGGTTGTCAGCCTGGACCATGTGACTGATTGTTTTGAGAAAGTAGAAAAACTTTTTACTTTTAATTTGGTGAAAACCACGGGAGACTTGAGTCAGTTTTCACCAGATCTGTGCCAACATGGTAATTCCAATAAAACTGACATCTAGGGGGCGGTGCTCATCTCCGTTTCAAAGCCGAAGAGCCAGCGCTGTCCGAAGACATCTCCGTGGTTAGATGGTCGGCATGACTCAACGCCAAAGGCGCATGGAACGTTGTTCCCTTCCCACCAAAGGTGGTCCCTATTTTTCTACTGGCATTTTTTACCTGCTTTCAAACTGCTAGGTTGGCAGAAGCTGGGACAGGAGCTCACCCTGTTATGTGACACTAGGGATTCGAACCGCTGAACTGCTGACCTTTTGATCGACAAGCTCCAAAGAAGTATGAAAGCTCCAAATGACTTGGGCTGTTTCCCCTCCCCAACAGAGCTGGGGAAGCCGTACCTGTTTTCTGTTTCTTACTAGGCTTCCTTCCACGCCCTTTGCCTTTGGCTCCGAGTTCCTCCGATTCCGCCCCGTTGCCTTCGGCCATGTCTTTACTGGATTTACGGCTGCGGCGTCTCATGCTGGGCACCAGGAGGGCAGGAGAGGGCTCAGCACCTGTGAGGGTCAGTTGCCAGATTGAGTGGGTGCTGAACTCACAGACACACACACACATCCCAAGAATGAGAAGTGAATCTCCATCCTGTTGGGTTCCCAGAAGTTGGGCTTTCAAAAGGAAGGAAGGAAGGAAGGAAGGAAGGAAGGAAGGAAGGAAGGAAGGAAGGAAGGAAGGAAGGAAGGAAGGAAGGAAGGAAGGAAGGAAGGATTTTAAAAGAAGTATCTGTATTTAAAACTGTGGGTGGGACGGAAGGAAAGGAAGAAAGAATATTAAAAGAAGGATCTGTATTTAAATCTGTGCGTAGGAAGGAAGGAAGGAAGGAAGGAAGGAAGGAAGGAAGGAAGGAAGGAAGGAAGGAAGGACGGATATTAAAAGAAGTATCTGTATTTAAAACTGTGGGTGGGAAGGAAGGAAAGGAAGAAAGAATATTAAAAGAAGGATCTGTATTCAAATCTGTGCATAGGAAGGAAGGAAGGAAGGAAGGAAGGATATTAAAAGAAGTATCTGTATTTAAAACTGAGTGGGAAGGAGGGAAGGAAGGAAGAATATTAAAAGAAGGATCTGTATTTAAAACTGAGAGTGGGAAGGAAGGAAGAAAAGGAAGGAGGAATATTAAAAGAAGTATTTGTATTTAAAACTGAGTGGGAAGGAAGGAAGGAAGGAAGGAAGGAAGGAAGGAAGGAAGGAAGGAAGGAAGGAAGTTGGGAGCCCACCTCATCTTGAGATACCCAAGTTGACTATTTCTCCAGGGATGTGGCAAAAAACCCCACTCACATTGGATCTTGTAATCGGGAGGGAGAAGCCGGATGTGAGATAAAGGAATCCTCCCAGTGTCCCCATCGTCAAATTCCACAGTGATCAAATTGCCATCTTCCTCTTGATCGTGGACACCTGTAGACCAAAGAGGGAAGAGTTGCCACTGGAGGAAAGAGGAATAAGTTGCAGAGACCAGTAATCCTTTCCTCCCTCTTGTTTCCTCATAGTTGACTAGGAACCTGCTGAACATTAATGATAGAAAACTATATTTGCTTATATTAATTTTTCCAATCTCTTTGAGACACCTGAGGGCAGCAAATTCCATCAGGAAGGTACCTGCTTCTTGAAGAGGGCAGGTCTGTCCATCCTGAATTTGCCTGGTGGCGCAGTGGACTAAGTGCTGTTAAAGTAGCACTTAGCTGCCAGCTGCCTGCAATTATTGCAAGTTCAAATCTCCTCAGGCTCAAGGTTGACTCAGCCTTCCATCCTTTCGAGGTAGGTGAAATGAGGACCCGGATTGTGGGGGCAATAAGCTGACTTTGTATAAAAAAGAAATGGGGGGGCGAAAGCCCTACTAAGCAGGTATATACAAAAGTATGAAGGCTATTGCTTAACGCATTATAAGCCGCCCTGAGTCTCCGGAGTAGGGCGACATATAAATCTAACTAATAAATAAATAATAAATAAATAAATTTATGGCCTGTGGGTTTCAGCAGATTCTGGCCAGTTCTGGAGAACCGGTAGCAGAAATTTTGAGTAGTTCGGAGAACCAGTAGTAAAAATCTGACTGGCCCCGCCCCCATCTATTCTCTGCCTCCCGAGTCCCAGTTGATTGGGAGGAAATGGGGATTTTGCAGTAACCGTCCCCTAGAGTGGGGTGGGAATGGAGATTTTATAGTATCCTTCTCCTGCCACGCCTACCAAGCCGTGCCACACCCACCAAGCCACACCCACAGTACCGGTAGTAAAAAATTTTGAAACCCACAACTGGTGTAATTGGTTTTACCCCTCCCAAGCTTGGGAGAATTATGATGGTGAGCAAAAGGACAAAACCTATTTCAATCTAAATGTCTATGGAGATTTTCAACCATCCAGGTCATGATTGTTCTGAAGGAGCCTTTTCAAAAACACAACTGAACTTTGCTGTTTCTTTCTTTGAAAATGTTTCGCTTATCATTCAAGAACTGAAGAATTGAAGGAATTGAAAGGGAAACAAGAAACGGAAGAAGAAGGGATTGTGATGGACTGGTCTACGCAGATGCAAATACAAGAAAGAGATGAAAAAGATGCAAAGTGGTATGGTTTTTATTTAGAAATGACAGATCTGGATAAGATACTCATGGGAACAGGAGATAAAATAATTTTAAAAACCGATAGTTTTCTGCTTAGTGTGGAATTAGAGGAAGAACAAGTAAAGGAAACAACCAGGGGTGAAATGATCCCAGTTCGGACCGGATCTCCCAATCCGGTAGTGATGGCGGCGGATGGATTGAGGCAGAGTGGACTTACCTCGGACAACCGTCCCTGGGTAGAGGCATCGGTACTGTTGGCTCCAATAGGCAGCTATTCGTGCTCCTTCTGGTAGGAACCGCACGGAAGGCGGTTTCACATCGATGATCTGAATGGGGAGAAGATTCAAGAGCTGAAGAATGGAAGGAAATCAGGGACAATTGCCAATCACAGCGGTAAAAGAGGCACCGAGAACCGCGTCAGCCACCATCTGGATGAGAACATTCTCTAAGGTAGACAAGTTTTGAGTTATATTCAGTCGATCCGAACAAAGCTGGAAGGGACCTTGGAGGTCTTCTAATCCAACCCCCTGCTCAACCAGAAGAGTCTATACCAGTGATGGCGAATCTTTTGGCACTGAGTGCCCAAACTGGAACGTGCATGCACACCGGAGTGCCGAAAACACAAAGGCTTTTGGTTTTCTGGCACACGCATGCCTGCTGGCCAGCTGGTTTTGCGTACGCCAGAGCACCAGAAAGCCAAAGAGCAGGTGGCTGGCACATGCATGTGCACTGGCCAGCTGCTCTTTGGGTTTCCAGTGCTCGAGCATGCACGAAGGCCAGCTGGCAGAAACCAGAACAGTAGCTGGCAACAGTGCGCGTGCCCACAGAGAGGCCTCCGCTTGCCACCTCTGGCACGCGTGCCATAGGTTCCCCATCACAGCTCTATACCGTTTCAGACAAGCGGTTGGGTCTATTTCTCAGGGAGAAAAGGGAAGGAGAGAAAAAAGGAAGGAGGGGTGGAAGGGAGGAGAAAAGGGAGGGAGAGAAAGAAGGAAAGAAAAAATAGCAAGAGCACTTAGACTTATATAACACTTCATAGTCTTCGACAGCCCTCTCTCTAAGCGGTTTACAAAGGCAGCCTATTGCCGCCAAGAATCTGGATCTTCATTTTACCGACCTCGGAAGGATGGAAGGCTGAGTCCACCTTGAACCGGTCAGGATCGAACTCTTGGCAGTGAGCAGAGTCAGCCTGCAATACTGCATTCTAACCACCGCACCACCACGGCTATTTTATCATCTGGTAAATTAGGAGAGTTTCTAAATTTCTTCCTCCACCCGTTATCCAGTGGTGGACTCTCCTATCTCTTATCTATTTGTTCCCTAAGCAGCATCTCTTCCCCCGTCTCCCACGTACTATTAACCATGAAGACAACCAACTTACCGCTTCCTGCAGCAACTGTTCCAAGCAGTAAATGTGAGGCCTGTTTCCTCGCTCGCCTTCCACAACAACCCGATATCTGAAATAAATACGACAGCCCTTTTAAAGACCACAAAATAAAATTTTAGAAAAAAATTATTTCCAATTTTAAAAAATCCAAGACTCTTCAGGTAGGCCCACAGGAACTAGGATGGAGGAGCTCCTTTGCTTACATATCAGGAGAATGAACGGTCTTGACATGCCCGGCATAGAGTAACTTGTCATCCATGGGGATAAGGACCTTCAAACCATCTTTCAGTTCGTCTTTGTCAATGATGCAAGAACGAGGAGCTGTAAGAGAACCAGAGCTAAGAGTGTGGACTCTGCTGCGGGGTTATGCGCTCTGTTATCTGACTGTTGCTAGGCAGAATTTCTTCCCTCCTTCCTTCTCCCAAGGTCTTTCTCGCATACCATCATATCTATCCACCTGAAGTCATAGGCTTTTCTAGGAAGTGGTTTCAGGATTATGTTCTCCACTTTTTTAATTTATTTTTTAATGAATAAATCTATTTGTTTTTTATATAGACAGGGCAACACTGGGTGACTTACAATGTAGTCCTGGACTTACAACAGTTCGTTTAGCCACCATTCAAAGTTAGAACGGTACTGGAAAAAAAGTGGGAAGAGAAGGCCCTTCTCCTCGACCCCATCAGCTGAAATATCCTGTCTGATGGGATCCATAGCACGTCTCCTATGCCAGCATGGGTGGGTGGGGCAATCCCATTGGGATGAGTCATCCTCTCAAGTAACCCATGTTTCTTCCCTCCCCTCTGCCAAGGTCTTTCTCACACACCATCACATCTTCCCACCTGGAGTCAGGGGTCTTTCCAGAAGGAGGTTCAAGGGTATGTTCTCATCCTCAGAGAAGCTGCTGTCCTGGTTGGGTTCAAAGTCTTCCTCAGCGGCCATGCTTTCCATAAGTTTGCTCACGGCTCCTCCTTTCCCTCGGGTCTACAACGACACCAGATTTATTATTCTTACTTGTATGCTTTGAAATCCACCAGCTGAGTGGAACCAAAGCCTTCAGCCTCTTTCTGATGCCCACAGGAGATGGTGCCCAAAAGGTCATGCGGAAACATTGCTTGCAGACGCACGCCCATCAGGCCGCACTCCAGAAAAGCCGAACTTCTGGGTTTTAGTGTGCATGCATGCCTGACAATCAGCTTCCCAGTACACATACGGAGGCCGGTTTTCAGCACTGCTGTGCATGTGAAGGGATTGCGCTCCAGGAAAAGCCGAACATCCAGATTCTGGCGTGCTTGCACACCTGACAATCAGCTGGCCGGCGCTGAAAATCAGCTGAAAAGCGGCGTGCTTTAGTACTGCCACGCGTACTAAAAGCAAGTGATCATTGCGGGCGGATGCACACCAGAAACCCGAAAGACAAACAGGCAAGGCCACGCGTGCTGAGCAACATGATTTTGCGTGCCACTTTGTACACACATGCCATAGGTTTGCCATTTATGGGGCTAGAGTGACCATGTGGCCTATTGGTACAAGTGTCTGCCTGGGATTCAGGTCTAGCACAAAGTTCCTGCTTCATTGGGGAGGGCAGAAATGGGGTGAGCCCCCACTTTTTTTTGCTGGCTCTGATTCTCACCTCCTTCTTGGCCTCTTTAGTCTTAGCTTTGCCCTTGTTCTTCTTGTTGGTGGACAAAGAGCTGGCCAAGCTGGCACGCAGATCCGGCAGGGAGCTGGCAATGCCCAGAGGAGAAAGCAAAGAGGAAGAAGAGGAAGAAGAGGATGAGCCAGCGGAAGAGCAGACGGTCCCTTCTTTATTTTTCTTCTTCTGAAAGACAAAAGGAGAAAGATACAGAGATGGTAACAGACTGTTTGCTTGGAGAGAAAGAGAGAGAGAGAGAAACAGAAAGAGGAAGGTGAAGGTGAAGGAAAAGGAAGGAAGGAAGGAAAGAAGAAAGGAAGGAGAGAAGGAAAGAAAGAAAGAGAAAGAAAAAGGAAGGAAGGGGAAGGGAAAGGAAGAAAGAAGGAAGGAAGGAGAGAGAAAAAAGAGAAGGAAGGAAGGAAGGAAGGAAGGAAGGAAGGAAGGAAGGAAGGAAGGAAGGAAGGATTTTTGTTCCATCGATGACCATGTCTCTAACTTAGTCTTTCATGGGGAAAAAATATTCTTTTAATTTTTCCTGCTTTATTATTATTATTGTTGCTGTTGTTGTTATTAGATTCCCATTTGGGGTCATCTTTTTTCAAAGTAAAAGAACAGAAATCCCAAATGGCCCAAATGGCCAGAAACCCCCTCCTCCTACCAACATTCCTCTCACACCCTCTCAACCCCACCCCACCCCACCCACTCCCACCCCAGTTCCTACCTTGCTCAGTTCTTTCCTCTCCTTCCCCTTGTTCCCCTCCTT
This sequence comes from Masticophis lateralis, assembly GCA_030761175.1. NCBI lineage: Eukaryota > Metazoa > Chordata > Lepidosauria > Squamata > Colubridae > Masticophis > Masticophis lateralis. Next base: position 4,032,867 of record JAUDYJ010000013.1, read on the forward strand.
CTTGGGGCTCAAAAGATTTCCCCCTTTCAGGCAACGTCCATTTTTGGAGACCGGAATTGAGCTGGCCGGGGCGGTGGAGGCCAAGCCAGCTGAGGTGGTCGCGTCGTGAAGGAAGATCCGTTCGCTCCGTCGCCGATTCCAAGGATCGTCGTCATTGACCTCCAGCCCGAATTCGAAACTCAGGTCTTTGGGTGACCTGAATTTCTTCAGTTTCCGGCTCTTCTCAGGTGCCATCTTGGTCTTCTCCAAGGTGTTGCCTGTTGAGGTCTCCATGGTGCTCGCAGATGGACCTTGATCTAGTGATCCTTTCTTCCCGTGGAGTAAACCCGCTGGAGATTTCTTCCGGATCTTCACATCGCTTTCAGAGTCCGTATATTCAAACTCGGTCCCTAGGCGGAGGAATAAAAGAAGGATCTGTCAGCCAGAGGAATCACCCTGTGAAATATTGTTGGGAGGTCTTAGCTACTGGTTACCATGCCTCAACATCGCAAAAAAAGAAAAGAAAAAAGAAATGGATTTTGGATTTAGATTGGTGACGGCAACTTCAAGACGCTTTTAAAAATTTGCTACGAAGAGCAGAACCTGTTAAGAATCGGACCTGTGAGTTAAGGATTTTTCCCCACCTTCCTTTTGGAAGGTTTGCCTGTGCCTCAGTTTCCACAGCCACTGGGAGGACACAAACCCCCTGGAAATCCCCTTCCAATCCTTGAAACTCTCTCCCTCCACAGTTGCACCACTTGGAAACCCCCCTGCTTATCACCCCGGCCTTTCCCTTCTCTTCCAAAGCACATACTTTACTTCCTTGCCAAAGGGGTCCAGACTACAACTTCCACGGGACTGTTGGGAATTCTGGGAGGGAGCTAGAAGACGGAAGGATGGGAGAGAGGTTGCTCTCTTTTCAAAGGGTTGATTTGGGGAAAAGGACTGCAGGCGTCAAGTCATCCGCCTTCCTGTGGAAAACAGCCCCTCCCATTCCAAAAACACTGAGAGAAGAGGAGGAGGAGGAGGAAGCTAAAGAATATTGTCAGTGCTAGAAGAGAGTGGGGTTTACAGAGAGGAGGAGGAGGAGGAAGAGGAGGAGGAGGAGGAGAAAGAGAGAGAGAGAGGAAGAAAGAAGAAAGGAAGGAAGGAAGGAAGGAAGGAAGGAAAAGAAAGAAGGAAGGAAGGAAGGAAGGAAGGAAGGAAGGAAGGAAGGAAGGAAGGAAGGAAGGAAGGAAGGAAGAGCCCTAGGGTACAGTTATCTTGCATTAAGTATCTTGTGATGATTTAGAACGAATCAATCTAACTTGGAAGGATGCTGCCTTCAGGGCAGGTTTGCTATTGGAGAAGCACAAAGGGATTAAAAACTGACATTTTAATTATTCACATTAGCAAGACCCGGGGGAAGGGGCAAAATGGTTGCTGTGTGTGTGGGGGAGAACCAGAGAGATTTCTGTAGATATTCTCAGGAGTGAATTGCTTGGGTCCCTCCCTGGTCAAAATATGCAAACTCCAGATTAATTAATGGAGTTGATTGAAACTCTTCTGATTTAATTTGAAGCAGTGAAAGTATTTCAGCCATAGTTTGATTTTTTTTTCATCTCGATTAACACAGAAAATCACCTCCTTCTCTTAATTCTCACCAGAGAGCCCCACTCTCAAGACGCCTTACTTAGAGTGATCTCAGAAGCTAAGCAGGATTAGTCCGGTTGACCACTTGGATGGGAGATGAGCTAGAAATATGGGTGCTGCAGGATTATGGGTGCTCATGGTTTAAGGGTACAAAAAGCTATGAAAGCTGGGACTGGCATCCATGGGTGGAAAAATCTATGGTATTCTGAACATCAATGCATGGAGATGGACATCCATCCTTTGGTCTTGGGCTGGGTTTAAGATTAGTCTCGCCCTAAAGTAGGGTAGACAGTTTGAATGGTGGCCTATCTGGTGCAACTCCATTTCTTCAATCTTTGATTATTGAAAATGTATTGAGGCATAGATGCCACCAACATTTCTGTTGTGGCCTGCCGGCAGCCAGTAGCCAGCAGAGCTGGCAGCAGATTCCAACAGTGAGGAGGGGGACGTGGGCCAGTCCTGGAGTCTGGGGAAGGCTCAGACGAGGACTCAGAGTTGGAGGCAGACAGAGGGGTCAAGGCCATCTGGTAGTTCTTTGCTGCCTCCGGAGTCTCTGGATTCTGACATCAGTGAGGCAGAAGAACAGCATGAGCCTGTTCCCAGCATGCCCATGCGCAGAGCTGCCAGAAGACCGGAACAATTAAGGAAATAGGGTTGACTTGAGAGTAAGGCTTGGAGACGATTGACCTCTCCCATAAGACATAAAAGAGAAGGGAACTGGACGTGAGCTTTTGCAGGAAGCAATTAGTTGCACTTGGCAATTAGTTCTCTGGCAGTATTCCAAGGGAGATAAGGTGGGTGTTTGTAAAGACTCCCCTGATAGACTGTTTGAGAAGCCTTTTGGACCGGGAATGACAATAATTCACAGCCGTATGAATTAAAGAGGTTTGCTGGGACTAAGATTGTGCTTTATGCTTTCTAAGGAAGCCTAGGTCAAAACAATTTCTATCTCCAACTAACCCTACTATGCCAATTGGGTCATCTCTCACTGCACAATGACCAACTTACCCAACAGACTTTGTCTTTCTTCCTTCTTCTTGGCTTTCTGTTTGGCTTCCAGTTGGACAAGGGACACCGAAGGCACAATGATGGGACTTGGGATGGCGCTCGCTGCAAACCTGGCCAGGAGTCCCAAGCCACTTTCATCCAAAGCTGATGGGGAAAGCCTCTCATTGACCACTGCCCCATAGCTTTCCATTTCTTCTTCATCGTCATCTTCTTCCTCCTCCTCCTCCTCTTCTTCCGAGCTAGAATCTGAAGGTGACAAGATGAGAAACTCTCATAAACCTGCAACCAGGTTTCAAATCAGACCATCTTTTACCCCCGATGGACCTCAAGACAGTTCCATGCACCCCTTTCTGACTATAAAAGGCCCATAATTTTTGCACTCCAGACTCCAAGTCTTGCCAAGAGAAGATTCCCAGCAAAAGGAGAAATCAAGCAAAGGACGATGGGAAGAAGACCTCCTTCAGTTTTCCTTCCTTCCCTTCCCAGGGATCCATTGCAACAAAAGCTGTTTACCTATCACTGGGGCCTCAAACCCCATGGATGATACAGAGGTAAGATCTTTCCATCTTAAATTGGAGACTATCTCAGTTCTCAAGAACACAATTCTACAAAGGCTTGTTAGGCACCGAAGAGTAATCTTCCAAGATTTCATACAAATGCAGAAAAGCAGTTCTATTGAGAAGTTCTCCCCTGGGGACATCTCTGCTTTGCTTTTTAGAAGACTAGAATGTAAGGACCTATTTCTGGACAGTTGCAAAAAGAGGGGGGAAGTTCTTTGGACCTAAGGAAAACTTAGACCAGGGGTCAGCAACCCGCAACTCTGGAGCCTCATGTGGCTCTTTCATCTCTCTGTTGCGGCTCCCTGTCACTCAAAATATGTGTCACAACTGCCAATATGCGACACCAACCGGCATGAACTTTTCGACCCCGATAGGTTTTGTGGCTCCCAGTGGGAAATGGATCCAAATGGCTCTTTGTGTGTTTAAGGTTGCCAACCCCTGCCTTAGACAAAGAGGCCTCCAGAATATGTCCATGAAATAAAACTTTGCATCTACCCACCAAGTTATTGCTACTGACTACAAGGAGTAAGGAGGAAAAAGAACGAGGAACAAAATGCCAAATGATACAATGGATATCAAATTCAGCTTTTGAAATATAGATAAGAATTTTGTTTCCCAATGGAAAAGAATGGTTTTCTGTGAAAAATACAGAATCTTTTTTTTTTTCTTTTAAGCCAGAGATAATCTAGAATCATCTTCTCCAAACTGGGACCTCTTTGATATTCTGGACTTCAAGTCCCATAATCCCCAAGTCAGTAGTCAACATAAACTCTTGGAAACTTTTTCCTCCTCTCTTTGGGCAGGCCAACGCATGTCCACCACCATCACACATATACACAAAGCATCCAGAAAATCTTTCATTGCAGTAATAACACTTCCTGTTTTATCTCATTGGAGCAACTGTGGGCACCAGCTTCAAAACTACATAACCCATTTCAAAACGTGGTTAATTCTGAACCAAACTAATCAAAAGGAAGGATGACATTTGTGAATAATGGCTTACCAAAAAATTAGCCAGCATCCAACAGGAAAGTGAAACGTCACAGCATAGAGGTTGAAATAAAGTCATACAAATGGTTATCCAACATCTTCTTAAACATTTCCAGAGTGCTCCAACACTGGAAGTTTTTAAGAAGAGATTGGATAACCCTTTGTCTGAAGTGGTGTAGGGTTTCCTGCCTGGGCAGGGGGTTGGACTAGAAGACCTCCAAGGTCCCTTCCAACTCTGTTCTATTCTAAACAGAAAAGTGATGAAATGATTTATATACCTAATTGAGACTATGGCAAACAACTGTGGGGGCACTTGGTGCTCTCTGAGCTGGGTGGTTTTTCTTGCAAATGTTTCATGACCCAACTAGGTAATATTATCAGTGGTAGAAGGGTGGAAGGTTTGCTTACCCTTGCAAGGGAGTCCTGGATGGTTATTTGATTTGGCTCTGGTTTACCGTACTGGTACCCAGTTGAGTAATGAAATGTCTGCAACAGAACTACCAAGCTCAAAGAGCATTAAGGATCCCTTCGGTTCAACTCCGTGCTACAAATACTCTCTTTTCTTTAGTCACAGAAATTAGCTATTCTGAGCTAGGGGAATTTTAAACACTACTAACAAAATACACCACAGTACATCAGCTTTAGGCAGCACAATGAAACTGACCTGCCAGGTCTCTTCTGGAATTTCCCAACCCTTTGTATCCGCAGCATGATATTTATTGCATTTTTTTTTAAAAAAAAAAGACACAGCTAACATTTCCATAAATGTATTTGGGTCAGTTTACAGCTCTATGCATTGAATTAAAGGAAGGCACTTGGACTGCATGTTTTAATATCTTCCTTCTCTCTCTAGGACGTCTTTTGCTAAACTGCACAAATGCATTTTTTAAAATTAAAGAACGGGCATTAAAAAAAAAGAAACCCAGACATTCATAAATCACAGGCAACAATTCTTTCTTGGCAGTCAAGATTTGTGCAGCCATCGTATATTTTTTTTTTTTTCGTTGGAGAGGAAAAAAACCAAAATTAGCTCTGCCTTTTTCCTGATGGGAGTTGCATCGTTCACACAAGCCATTTTTGGTTTCATCGGAAGAGAAGGTTTGACTGCCAAAATTTCCCTCTGAGCCAGAAATGAATGATTTCTCACCCTTGAAACATGAGGACTAGTAACCTATTGGTTTAAAGGATTGAAAACTCGGACAGGGATCAAGATTCCAGCAAGGTAGTTTGGGCATGCAATTAATTACAGGTAGCCACGGATGGAATAAATTTCCCCCGGTTGGTACAGAAGTCAGACTTTCTTGCAGTACTTTCAATTCAGGCTTCAAAACTCAGCAGTAAAACAAAAATAAGAAAAAATAAAAAATGAGGGAAATAATACTTTGGTTAAACAGCAGACAGACATTTGTTAAATTACTACATAAGGCAACAAGATGACTGGAAAAAGCATGGCTCAGGAATGACAGAATAGCAGGTAGCAAAAAAAGCACATTGAAGATTAATTCGGCACCGTTAAATATATACGCAAATATATATATTTAACACTTATACATGAGATCAAACACAGGCACAGTTATCAATGTTGCAAACAAACCCAGAAAGCTTAGAGGCAGGCAGATTTGAGAACAGCTGTTGACCTCCACATCTGGTTCGCCTCAGCCTGTTCAAATTCCCAACAGTTTTACCTTTATTGCAGAATTGGACAGGAGTTTTGCAAAAAACAGCAAAGACATTTATTTGCCTGGCTTTTTCTCGGGTGCTATTTTCACAGCGCTGACGCCAGAAGAGGGTTTACTCGATCCCTGCTACTTATCCTCAGGATTACACCTTTTTTTTGTTTTTTTAAAAAAAAACGATCGTTAAATATTCTGGAGGATGGGGTCTTCTCGGATCCATTCTAGAGAACTTTGCAAGGGGGTGGAATGGGAAAGGGCAAATTTGCAAATAGCCTTCTCCAGAAAAAAAAAAGAGAGAGAGAGAGAGAGAATGAATCATGGGGGGGGGGGGGGAATTATAGTGTGTTTTGCCAGAAATTAGCAAGAGCACTTAGACTTATATACCACTTCGCAGTGCTTTCCAGCCCTCTCTAAGTGGTTTACAGAGTCAGCCTCTTGCCCCCAACAATCTGGGTCCTCATTTTACCCACCTCAGAAGGATGGAAGGCTGAGTCAACCTTGAGCTGGTCAGGATCAAACTGTCGAACTGCCAGCAGCCGGCAGAAGCAGCCTGCAATACTGCCTTCTCACCACTGCGCCACCACGGCGCTTAATACTAAGGTAAAAAAAATAATGTGCGTGGCCATTTTAAGCTTGCGATGTAAACATCTGCCATGGAGGTAGCAGGAACAGCAAACACCCTTCTGCAGTCGAGAGCCAACGGCCATTCCTGTTCAGGAGTTCCAAAAGTGGAATGGGAGGAACAAGGAGACTACCCAACTCCAACTTCTCCCATCTCAGAATTCCCCCAATTTAGATTGGGAAGATGAAGAAGAAAGCACCATGAATGGATCCCAGTTTTGTTGACGAACGCTCCCAAACTTCTGGCCATCCCTTGGTCCCCCCCACCATCCTTTTGAAACTCCCGGAAAGGATGTCAAAATGTCTTCTCCAATGTCCCACCCTCCTCTTGTGGTCCTTCAAGCCCAGGTGGGACTCCAGCATTTGGAAGGAGGAGACACCCCCCCCCCACCCAGTTCCATCATTGCAAAATTGCCAAGTTTTTACAGAAGAGAGAAAGAGAGAAAGCTAATTTTGCCTACCTACATGATAAGACTCAGAGATTTTTTTTTTCGCTGAGTTGTGGAGGCGGGAGAGCAAATGTAAGAGAGCGACAGAGACACTCAAAGCATCATGAGAAGGGACCAGGGGTGAAAGGTTGGGCCAAGCAGCTGCAAGAAGAGCGAAAGCAAGCTTGAAAAGCTGAGGTTATTAATGGTTTTAGTAAAATCAGGGAAAGGCATTAGCAAAGCTATTACACAAATATCCCTTAAAACAAACCTCCAAAGAAAACATGTAAATATATATATATATATATATATTTCTGCACAGACTTTTTTTTTGGCAAAAAAAAAAAAGATTCAATTTCTCCCACCCTCCCTCCCTCCTATTCCACCCACCCTCCCACAGACCTTTGTGCACATTTGGTTCGGAAAATTTTATCGATTTGGCTCTGGCCGACCCTAATTTGCAAGGTGAAATGGGTTGATGCTCAAAAGGAAACAAAATTTGAAGATGTCCGAAAAAAAGGGAAGTGCTATCCAAATGAGGTCAAAAAGGCAAAAAATAGTATCCGTGGGTGTGTGGGTGTGTGTATGTGTGTGTTTGGGCATGTGTGTGTGTGTGTCTATCCACACATGTACACATACACTCAATTTTGGGGCTTCAAGAGTCAAAATAGTAGCATCGCAGAGTTCAGATGTCCCAGTTACTTAGAAAGCAATCCCATAGAATCCAATGGGGCTTGTATTCAAGCTAAGACTACATCGTATTCCAGCCTTTAAAGGGAGTTAGTCAGGAGTTGGGCAGCCAATAAATTCAAAATCAATCAGTCAGTCAAGCTAGGAAGGCTTTTGTTGAGGTTTAACCTTTTTTTCAAAATTTGATTTATATGCCGCCCTTCTCCGGAGACTCAGGGCGGCTTACAATGCGTTAAGCAACCTTTTCTTTCTCTCAATCCCTCTCTTGGAGAAAAGAGCTTCTGGAAACTTCTATTTAGTTTCATTGATTTACTTCTTCCATTGGAGAAGTTTTCCAAGGGTTACTTTGTCCATTTAAACAAAGAGCAACTGATGGAATGGTTAACAAAAGTCCAGGAGATCTTATCACAGTTGGTCTACTAAACATGAAGAGGCTCTTGGCTTCCAAGCCTGAACAGAGCTACCCCCCTCATAAGGATCTCTTCAAACAGTAAAAAGTAGTAGTAATAATGATGATAACGTCCCATTCTTGAAGAATGCAAAGAGTAACTCAGAGCTGCCAAGAAAACACCAAGGCTAGGTCTATCAAATCAGGAGTTGTTGAGCTCCAGGATGGAGCTAACTCAATTTTAGGGGGGCAGGGGATTATTTTAATTACTACTACATGCCTCCATCTACCATAACCAACTGAAGTGCACACCTTTAGGAAAAGGGAAGAGAGCAAAAAGATGCTACGAGGAAGGTCGAGCTTTGACCTTTTCTATTATGATCAAAGTGGTTAAAAGGAAGTTGGGTAGGAGGATGGCGAGATGTGGCTTACTGGGACCTTTTTAGAAACATGGCCTTCTTTCTTGAATTTACCAAACCTGAAGAACAGATCTAGCAAAAGAAAAAAAAAGAAAAGAATTGCATTCTTCTTCATCATCATCTTTTAACGATCCCATTCAGTCTGGGGAACGGAATGGAGCTGAGAGTTTACTGGCCGGATGCCCTTCCTGTCACCAATGCGGAGCTATATTCGGCAGATATATTCTCTCTGTAATATTAGATCCCGTTTAAGTCATCGCTTTTGCTCTTCGTAAGCTGGTTGTCTGACATCATCATTCACTTCTTTTCAAGTTGAATTTATCGAGAGATGAAAAGAGATGAACCTTTTCTTAGACCCTCATTTGGAAGTGACCACGACACGGGCGTTTCATGGATGGAATTGAAAGCCGTTAAGGTTTTGAAGCATAATGAGGGAGGTGTGTGTGTGTGTGTGTGTGTGTGTGTGTGTGTGTCTTATTTTGGCAAAATAAAAAAGCCATTTGTAAAAAAATAATATATATATATATGAAAATGCAACAGTATGTATACAAGGGACAAAACGACCCAACCCACTCTACCATAATTTACGCACAACCTACGAAGCTGTGCTTCGGTTTTTTGTTTTTGTTTTTAAAGGAAAGACGAGATCAGCTGATCAAGATTTGTTTCCTCCTGCAAAGTAGAGAACTGAAGCCAGGGATATTTGAATAATAGGAAAACGCATCACAATTTTGTTAATTGCTTTTGGTTGTCCTTGTTTTGTTTTCCCCTAAATCTTTTGGGCATGAGGTGAGACAGCGAGATGGAGTGAAGCATCAAGCTACCTGAAGAGACACAGCAAGAGAGACAAGGCAGACGGTTTTAGTTAAAAACAAACTGGATATTTTTAATAAAAAGCTTGGTACCAAAATTGTAGTACAAACATCTCAAGGGGGGAGCGGGGGGGGCACACCCACACAAACAGATATTCTAATTTACACAGTTCCTCTCCCATGCCCTCTAACACATGCCAAAAGTAAATTTGGAAAGGGGGGAGGGGGGAAATTATAAGCCACATAGAACAACAGCGATGGCAACAAGAAATGAGGTTTCTCTCTTTTTTAAAAAAAGAAAAAAGAAATAGAAAAAAGTGTATGTGTGTGCGGAAAGAAGAGACTGGAACGCTCTGGAAAGGAGCTGATCAGGAACAAAACGGTTGTGTGACACAAGCAGATTTGTCGGCGTAGGTAAAGACTAGTGATCAATCATAAAGCTACCCATAAAGTCTTCTATGGCACCAACGAGTTGGGCATCCAACAGCGCCATTTCAAATGGCCAATCAACCACCCTCTCCCCTTCCTCCTCCTCCTTCCCATTCACACTCAAACCTAGACATTCGGGGGTTGGGTTTTGTGTTATAAGCTAGTAACCTTGATCGAACGAGTCCTCCGAAGAATCACTGTATGACGATCCAGCTTTGGCCTCTCTGGACAGTAAACAAAATTCCCGCTTTCTATGGGCAGCCATTTTAGATTTGAGAGTCCTAGTTGAGGTGACATTCTTCTTCCCGGCTTTAAAGATGTTGGAGATCCTGCTGCATTTAGGGGCCATTACACTATAGAGGCCGGAAGGTCTCATCCTGGCACTGGTGGGGGAATGAGAAGACCACTCATCCTTCAGGGATTCCTCCTCTTCCTCAGAATCTGTATCTGGGGTCAATTAGTTATTGGTTTAAAAAAAAAAAGAGAAAAGAAACACAAACATCATTGCCAACTTTTTAAGCACTGTCTATGGAGATCCTCAGTCATCCAGGGGCCTTTTTCCAGTGGTGAAATCTGAACCGGTTTGCTGGCCATACATGCACACTGCATGCCAAATGCAGACTGCGTGCATGCACATGTACACTCCAAAAGGAGGTTTGGGTAAGTAGAAAAGTGAGGGAGGGATCAGCCGTGCTGCGCGATTTAGCTTCGCTAGAAAGTAGGATTTCCTGCTTCCTAGCCAAGCTGAACCGCGCCGCCTAGCTGATTGCCGGAAATATCGGTTCAAATGAACCTGTCAGGGTGGCAATCAACCCTGTTCCCCTCTTGGGGTAATTGCACTTAATTAGCGGTGAACCGTGGCTTTTCCTTGGAGTATACTTTTAAGAGAAAATAAGCCAGGATACATTCTACGAAACTCATTTTATTATAAAGAAATAAAAAACAATTTTACTAGCTAATTAGTTACATTTTGGCAGGGTTCCTGCCTTCCTCTTGGCAGGCGAACAAAAGAAAAGTTAAAAAAGAAAGAATGTAGACATGCGCAGTAGCTTAGAGATAAGGTTCTGGCAAGCTACCGTAAGTCTTAAAGTTCAAGCACAGCTGGAAAACAAAAAATGCAGTGACAAAACCGGTAGCTTTTTTTTTATACCGGTAGCATTTCACCCCTGCTTTTTTCCAAAAGGCAACTGGACTTTGTTTCTCCTCCTTCAAGGCATTTCGCTTCTCATCCAAGGAGCTTCTTCAGTTCCGACTGAATGGTGGAAGGTGATACTGAGGGCAGAGATGAGCCTCCAAGAGGCCTCAATGACTCTCAGAGAGAGTACCAACAACCAGAGGACTGCAGGGAATATAAATCCTTCCATCTTCCACCGTATTCAATCAGGACTGAGGAAGCTCGTTGGATGAAAAGCGAAACAACGTCAAGCAAGAACAAAGTCTTTTGAAAAAGCACCTTTGGGGCAACTTTTAGCACTTCATCAGACATCAGATTCGAAAATGGTGGCTTATCACACCAATTCCATGTTTAGCACCCAACATCTCCAGCTCAAAGCTGGTTGTCTATTATTCACATCCAATTCAAGTGTGGTTGTCCATTATTCAAAGTTTTGGGGCCAAGGGCTGCCCTTAAATTTTTGAGGGATATATCTATCCTGCTCTAAAAGACAGACCAGACCAGACCAGACCAGACCAAGAATTAAACTGATTCCATTAAAAGTACATTCAGTGCATTCAATGCAATTATTATGATTATTTCCCATGTGTTTTAATGATTTTTCTAGTCTGCCACATTAAAAGTAACAATTCAGGGGTACGTATGTGTCAGGAAAAGGACTGTAGAAGAGGTATAGCTGAATCTGAAGGATCAGGATGCAAATTATGGGAACGGCCTGGAAATCCTGTAAACAGGATCTTTATTAATATAATATTATACTAATAATAATCCAAATCAGTCTTTGCCAGATCCAGAAAAAATAACAGGAATGTGTAGCAATCTTCCTCTTAAATCAGATTAAATGATAAGCAGTCTTCCAATATTTGAGGGCCTGCCACAGAGAAGAGGGAGTCAATCTATTGTCCAAAGCAGCAGTCACCAACTGGTGGTCCGTGGACCACTGGTGGTCTGTGAGAAAATTTTGGTGGTCCACAGAAAAATTATTGGCATTTTTTATATTGCACTAAATCAGGGGTCCTCAAATTACGACCCCTGGGCTGGATACGTGCAATGAATGTTTGTGTTGCTGCAGAGAGTCTCCCCCTTTGGGGTCTTTTTGTGAGGGTTCAGAAGGGGTCGGAAATTCTGACTTGGGGTCTGCTTCAGCTTCCTGGTGTGGGGCTTTGGGCAAAGGCTGGAGGGAAGTGCCACTGGGCTTCGTTCCAGTGGGACTGCCTCATGGCCTGGAACTGGCTGACCACCTCAGCCCGCTGAGAGTCCAGGCACCAGTATCTGGCCTTGCAATCCTGCAGGTCTTGGAAACCCTCTGCATGAAAAGCCTATGCTCCTAGTCCTTGGTGAAGTGTTTCTACTGAGTCTCCTTCTCGGTCAGATCCAATTTGAACTGAGCTGTTTTGCCAACTCTTTCTCGTGATGGCTGCTTAGCTCCAGGAACTGTTTCCTGTTGGGGCCCTAAGGAGCTTGGGTAGGCCGGCAAGGATTGGATAGCAGGGGAGGGGTGAGTAGAGGCTGGTGAGGTGCCTTTCGATGCGAGTGAAATCGAGTTGGCCATGCCCACCCAGTCACATGACCACCTAGCCATGCCCACCCAGCCAGTCATTAGGCAGATCGTATTAGTAGTCCATGGGATTTAAAATTATGAATTTAGTGGTCCCTGAGGTCCAAAAGATTGTGGACTCCTGCTCCAAAGTATTCTCCAAAGTGGATGGAAACTAATCAAGGAGAGAAGCAACCTAGAACTAAGGAGAAATTTCCTAACAGTGAGGACAATTAATCAGCGGAACGGCTTCTCTCCAGAAGTTGTAGGTGCTCCATCAATGGAGGTTTTCAAGAAGAGATTGGACAACCATTTATAAGGCCTCTTGCTTGACTAGAGGGCCTCCGCTGTCCCTTCCAACTTGGTTAGTCTGTTAAAGACAACCCACCAAAAACAGCGAGGAGAAGAAACTAGGAAATTAAAATTTACTTACCGTAGGAATAACTGCTCACTTCAGATATCGCAGGTGAGTTGGAAACCTTCAGGGGGCGACCTTTCATTTTTAGCCCCACCTCCAACTTCTTCATTTTGACCGCCATTTTGTTTTTACCTTCTTTAGAGGCTTTCAAGGAGAAGCTGAGGCTTTTAGCCAAGTTCTTTTTGGCATCCTTGCCAAACAAGGCACCATGAGGGGACAGGTATCGATTGTTGTAAGAGCCGCCATTTTTCTGCCTCCCTCTGGACCCATCCACAAACTTGAATGGGGATTTCAGCTTGCTGCGCCTGGTGAGCGACAGGGCTTTGTCGAGCTTGCTCACCAGTTGTTCCTGATCAGAAGCCACCTTCTTCTTCTTAATCTTGAGCTGCAAAAAGAGAAGGGGAGGAAAAAAGAGAGGAGAAGAAGAATGAGCAGAAATGGAAGAAAACAAGGGAAGACACGCAAGGAATCCAGAGATCTTGAGGTGAAATCCACTAGAATTTCTAAGAAATCTGAGCTAGGTTCTGAAGCCTTCTCCAATGGCTTCATCTCCAGTGCTGGAATTTGGGAAGTGCAACCCATCCAGAGGACCTCAAATTGAGGAAGGGGAATGTTTGATAATAGCTCCTAGGGTGTTGTGGTCCGCCAGCAACCTATGGAGCTGGTAGTGGAGTTGGACAGTGAGGAGGCCGGGGGGGGACGGACAATGGGCAGGTCCTGGAGTCAGGGGAAGGCCCGGATGAGGGCTCTGTGTCAGAGGCAAAGATGGGGCCAGGGCCATCTGGGAATGATGCACAGACTCCGAAGCCTCCAGAGGCGGATAGCAGAGGAACAGGAGGTGCCTGTTCCTAGTGCACCCATGTGCAGAGCTGCCAGAAGGCAAGAGCAGCTAAAGCAAAAAGGATGACTCAGGAGTAAGGCCAAGAGATGATTAGCCCCTCCCAGAAGGCTTAAAAAAGCAAGAAAGACTCTTGGGATCTTTGTAGGAAAGCAACGTTGCTACATTTGTTTCATGTTGGCATCTTTTACTTCTGAACTATTGCCAAGAAAAGCCTTCGGCAGGGTGCCAAAGTAGACAAAGGTTGGTGATAAGGCCAAAGGACTGTTTATGAAGAATTCATTTTGGACTTAATTTGAACTAATCTGAGAATGAAGTAATTCTTGAAGTAATTCTCAGCTGTTCTAATAAAATATGTTTGTTTAGGACTGATTGTATCTGGTAATAACTACTTGGGCCTAAGTCACAACACAGGGATTCACATCCAGCTTACTTCAATACGTAAAACCAGAAGCATCACAAGAAGCCAAAATCGCAAGACTATATCGTGTCATGCTTGCAAATTCCTTGAAGAAGAGGCAAGCAAAGAATACACTGGCTTGATAATAAGCTGAATCTTCAACAACTGAAGAAAGCTGGGTAGAATGGAGAGCACTTGCCTATAAAAATGGCAAGAATCAGACACAATTGAATAGTCAAAATTAACTATTTCAACAACTTTATCCACCCAGCTGATTCAGTTGCTCAAGTGAAGACGACAGTCATGGCAATTGTAATCTACTCAAGCCTAAATCTGGAATGAAAAAATTAAATCTTGCTATCTTCCGATCGGAGAAGACCTTGATGTTGGTAAAGAGGGAAAACAAATGAGAACGAGATGGCAACGGATGAGATGGTTGGATAAGTGTCATCGATGCAATGATAGTGCATCCAGAAGATAGTGGGGGACAAAGATCCTAGCCTGCTATGGTCCATGGGGTCACAAAGAGTCTGACACAACTTAGTGACTGAATAATAACAACAAATCCCCTTCCATTTTGTTCTGGTTCAGCCATATTGTCTCAAAGGTAGAAGATTCACCTCACTGGAGAAGTTCATCAAGAGGTCTTGCTCATCCCAACTCCGATGCCTGGTCTTCGTCTTCCCACTCCTGGTCTCTCCCTCCTCTTCCTCACCCAGGAGAAGACCTCGGTGCTTCTCCTCCAGCCCTTCGCCCATTTCTGAGTCTTCGGAAAGCAACAGGGATTTGCTGAGCCTGAAAACATCAGAAAAGGAAAGAGGTTGACCGCGGGAGCATCTTGGTAGCATCACCAGCAGGATAGAAGGAGAGGGAGAAGGAGGAAGAGAGGGAGAGTGAGAAAGAGAGAAAGAAAGAGAGAGGAGAGGGAGAAGGAGAGGAGAACCTTCACACCATGATTTTGCAAAAGCTTGAGGTGAGGGAAAAAAAGAAGGTAAGAAGGATAACCAGGTTAGAATATCCAGACCAAGCAGGTCTCCTTAATTTCCCTCATTTGAAATATCTGAAACATCAGGGCAAGGTTGAAGAATGACAACAATGCAGGACCTTAAGCGAAGGTGAAGCCAAGTTCTAAACGTATCAGCGAGAAAGCAAAGACAGAACAAAAGGGAAACAGAGGCAGCACCACAGACAGGGCAAAGCAAAACCAAAGCATTTCCCAACAGAGGTATGTTTCTCTTCCACTGGTGACAAAGGAAAACAAGTTCGAAATCCAACAAAATCCAACATCCACAGCATTCCCAATGGAAGTCCACCCTTCACCCATTTGTTGTTGTTGTTAGTTGCGAAGTCATGTCCGACCCATCGCGACCCCATGGACAACGTTCCTCCAGGCCTTCCTGTTCTCTACCATCCCCCGGAGTCCCTTTAAGCTCCCGGCGACTGCTTCAGTGATTCCATCCAGCCACCTCGTTCTCTGTTGTCCCCTTCTTCTTTTGCCCTCAATCTTTCCCAGCATTAGGCTTTTCTCCAGTGAGAACCTTCCTTCTCATTAGGTGGCCAAAGGATTTGAGTTTCCTCTTCAGGATCTGGCCTTCTAAAGAGCAATCAGGGTTGATCTCCTCTAGGTCTGACCGGTTGGATGGCCTTGCAGTCCAAGGGACTCGCAGGAATCTTCTCCAGCAGCAGAGTTCAGAGGTCTCCATTCTTTGGTGCTCAGCCTTCCTTATGGTCCAACTTTCACAGCCATCCATTGCAACTGGGAAAGCCATAGCCTTGACTATTCGCACTTTTGTTGGCAGGGTGATGTCTCTGCTTTTTAGTATGTTGTCTAGATTTGCCATAGTTCTCCTCCCCAGGAGCAAGCATCTTTTAATTTCTTGGCTGCAGTCACCATCTGCATTGATCTTGGAGCCCAGGAAAACAAAATCTGTCACTACCTCCATTTCTTCACTCATACACTGCCCTAAATACAGAGAACGTACTCCTGCTTCTCTCTCTTTCTTTACTCAGAGATCAACACATCCTCCAGATCACAACAGTTTCCCCCACGGTGGTCCTACCTACTGCTTAACCAACATTTCTACCATAAAACTCCACATGACAAGCCTGAGTCATCCTGGTGGCACCCCAACTGCCAAAACACTATGCCAAAAGAGGAGAGGAGCTGGCATCCATGTTTGGGGCAGAGAGAAGGCAACCCAACCAGAGTGGGATCCCTGCTACAATCCGTTTTCCCGCCCCATAGCCCAACCTTACTTTCCACTCCTGCCGTCACTCTTCCCTCGCTCCTTAGGGGGCGACAGAGCGCTTGATCCATGGTTCCGTTTTCTGGGCCTTCCTGGACCTCGTTTTGCCAAGCTTCTATTTTTCTCGTCATGCTTTTCCCTTAAAAAAAACCACACACTTGTCTGTTAACCAAGAGCTACAAAGAAAGAGAGACAGAGAGAGAGAGAGAGAGAGAGAGAGAGAGAGAGAGAGAGAGAGAGAGAGAGAGAGAGAGAGAGAGAAGATGAGAAGGTGGAGGTGGAGGTGGAGGTGGAGAAGGAGAAGGAGAAGAACTAGTAGTAGTAGAGGAAGAGGAAGTAGAGGAGGAAAAGGAGGAGGAGGAGGAGGAGGAGGAGGAGGAGGAAAAGGAGGAGGAGGAGGAGGAGGAGGAGGAGGAGGAGAAAAGAAGAAGAAGAAGAAGAAGAAAAAGAAGAAGAAGAAGGCCATGATCCATCACCAAACCACTACACCGACCTACACTCAAAACAACCCACGGAAAGCCACAATTGCTAATGAAGTGCCTACAGCATCTGCTCCGTGGCCGACCAGTAGTTCAGATTGCCAAGCCATAAGGTTTCCCTTCCATTCTCAAGGTCCAATTTGAGTATCATGGAGCACAAGGAGAGGGGTGGAAAAGCCAAGATGGTGCAAGACTCAAAGATGGTGCCACTGCCCAGCCCACCAGGCAGGTGCCGAAGGAAATCTGAAGGTCCCTGGGTGACTTACTCAGAGTCTCTCCGCCGCTGCAGCTTTGCCAATTCCCTCTGCTTTTCCTTGTATCTCCTCTGCAGCTCAGCTAACTTCATCCTGTAATCCAGCTCCATGCCATCCATGTTCCCAATGGACGTCTTCATGGAATACATCTGACACAAGAAAACAACAAAGGATTGATAGAGAAGGAAAAGCAGAACATCCGTCAGTCCCATTAATTCACAGTCACTTATATATAAATAGAGAGCAAAGCTCTCTCTAGCACAGATGATGTAACCTAGTTGGGTCATGAAACATCTATAAGAAAACAACCAAGTACAAAGAACATCAAGGACCCCACAGTCCTAGTCCTCCTCCCTTCCTCCTTTCTAAAACTGATGATGTAATCTAGTTGGGTCATGAAACATCTACAAGAAAAAACCAAGTACAGAGAACATCCAGGATCCCACAGTCCAAGCCTGAGCTACAAATATTTTCTTCTTCTTAGTTCCATTCATTAACTACCATTCAGAATCAAGTTCCTAGCAAAACCTGAGTAGGTATTAACTCTGGGGATGCAATTCCTAGGGTTCTTGGCCAGCTACGGGGCTAACCTATCTAGAGGGCAGAAGATGGGAGAAAGTCTTGAATTCTTAAATGCCAACAGGTTTCCGCCCTCAGTGGAAACAAAGACTGCTTTTTGCCAATCACAAAGAGCAACTTCCAACGAGAAAGGAAGGACAAGAGCCACGTTGGCTGCCATATAGTCTTTGGTATCCCTCAAAGATCAGGTGTTGTGGCCCACCGGTGGCCAGCGGAGGACCAGTGAGGAGGTTGGGGAGGAACATGGACCAGTCCTGGGGGCTGGGGAAAGCTCGGACGAGGGCTCTGAGTTGGAGGCAGAGAGGGAGATAGACGGCAGTGAGGCAGAGGAACAACGGGAGCCTGTTCCCAGTGTACATATGCACAGAACTTCCAGAAGACAAGAACAACTAAGAAAGCAGGGTTGACTTGGGAGTAAAGCCACACCTTGGAGGTGATTGGCCCCTCCCATAGGAAACAAAAGAGGAGTGAATGGGGAGTGGGCTTTTGCAGGAAACAATTAGTTCATTCCGTGAATTTGAGAGACTCTGTGCCAAGTTTTGCCTTGTGCTGCGTTTGGAAATTATTGATGTGGCAGCTTTCCAAGCGAGATAAGGTCTGTGTTGATCAATATTCCTTTGAAAAACTGTTTGGACAGGCTTTGCTGACTGTGAATGAAAGGAATTCACAGTCGTGCAAATGAAAGAGCTTTTGCAGGGACCAAGACTCGGCTTCCTGCTTTTTAAGGGAGCCTAGGTCAAAAATCAGGAAAGCCCTTGAGATATTCCTTGGGTTGCTTCATCTCACCTGAAGGCCTCTTCCTAACCACTTCCCCCATCCACGTCTCTGCAAATTTGCTCCCCCAACCCTATTCACCGTTTCATCTTTCTTCTGCATCCAGCTGTATTTCTTATTGGGGTTCAGTTCTCGAGGCAGACGGATGTTCTTCAGGCTATCCATGAAGGGGGTGGAGAGAACTTCCATCAGCATCTGGGTACCAGCAGCTAACAGGCTTTCCAAGGCTGGATGAGCTGAGAAGTTCTCTGGACCTGCATGAGAGGTAGGATGGATGAGGAACAGGAGGGACATCCGACAGATAGGGACCAAGGGAAATGCTTAAGCAAACTTAAATCGAACCTTCCTTGTATTTGGATGACTCTTATCTAATTCCTAGCAGGAGCTAAGCATGAGTTCAGAAGGTTCCTATACATAATCCTGTAGCAATAAATCATGAATCGCAATAGCACTTAGACTTATATACCACTTCATTGGGCTTTCCAGCCCTCTTGAAGCAGTCTACAGAGTCAGCATGTTGCTCCCAACAATCTGGGTTCTCATTGTACCCACCTGCCCCCCCTTGGAAGCAGTGGTGGAATTCAATTTTTTTTTATTACTGGTTCTGTAGGCGTGGCTTGGTGAGTGTGGCAAGGGAAGGATACTGCCAAAACTCCATTCCCACCCCACTCCTAGGGGGAGGACACTGCCAAATCTCCATTCCCACTCCACACCAGGGGGAAGGATACTGCAAAATCTCCATTCCCGTCCCACTCTGGGGGAAGGATACTGCAAAATCTCCATTCCCACCCCACTCTGGGGCCAGCCAGAGGTGGTATTTGCCGGTTCTCCGAACTGCTCAAAATTTCCGCTATAGGTTCTTCAGAACCTGCTGGATTTCACCGCTGCTTGGAAGGATGGAAGGCTGAGTCAACCTTGAACAGGTCAGAATCGAACTCCTAGAGTGAGCAGTGAGCTAGCCCTGCAGTACTGCATTCTAACCACTACGCCACCACAGTTCTTCTAGCTTTAAGAAAAGTTCCCTGAAGATGGGCCCCAGGACAAGTCCAGAAGCTCAGAAGACAAAACCTCTGGTCTCGGTGACCAACTCAGATTGGATTCTAGCAATAAATCAGTTTAATTGGACCTTCACATGTGGATCTGAGCTTTCACGCACGAGCAGGAACAGAAGAGCTTGAAGCTCAAAACTAAGCCTTGAACATTTCTTGTAATGGGGTCCATATCTACTCACCTTCGGTTTCCTGCCGCCGTTTCTCCAACTCCAGTTCTGCGATTTCGCTCAAGAGGGTAATTCCATGCAGAAAAGTGTGTTCTGGGGACAGGCTGGAAGACACTTCTAAGTTCACCACTGCCTCCTGAGGGACACCATCGCTGTTCGTGAGCAAGGAACATGCTTGGGGTAATTCAGCTGCTGCTGCTAAGGCATTCATACCAGCCAGGGGGTCATCAATTTTGATGTCCAGAGATGGGACTGGGCAGGTATATATCTCATTCCTGTAGACAGGGGCTTCTACCATGGGTTCCTCCTCTTCCTGAAGCATGCTGGGAAATTCTCTGTTTGGGGGAGATCTGATATGGGGCATTTCTATAGCCAATGGTGACTTCTCAGGCTGAGGAACCAACCCCATCTCAGACTGTTCAGTATCCCTATGTAACAAACTCCCACCACAGTCATGAATAGGGCAAGTTTCACTGTCATTGGTCTTTTCTGCTTGGGCTTCCATTTCCACTGAGCAGGACATCCCTGGATAGACAGCTTGGCAATCCTCAAGAACTTCCTCTTGGTCTGAACTCCTGAGGGCTTTGCTGTGGTGCAACTGAAGATCACAATCACTGGTGTCCTCAATAGGGAGGGCAACTGAGGTTGCCATATCCAGGGCCTCCATATCCTGTTCGCAGATACCTTCTTCTTGGCTATTGTCCAGCTCCAGCTCCGTTTTCACCCGTTCTTCCAAGGATTCTTCATCCTCCACGGACTGGATGGGTTTGACCATCTTGGATGGGGAAAGATGGATGGGCTTCACCTCTGGAGAAAGGGTCAAGTGCTCGGGACTGCTGGTCGGCAGAGGGACGCCGGAGCCCAACTCATCTGCCTCGGATGCGCTGGTTGGCTGGAGAAGGTATGGGTAGTGTCTTCTGAAGGAGTCTGGAAGGGACTGGAAGGGATAGCCAGATGGAATTTCTGCAAGAGGACACAAAAAGATAAAAACCTAAAAGACAAGTCCCATATTTTCTCAAGAGAGTCCGTAACATCAGTGGTCTTCAACCTCTCCAGCTTTGTCGAGTGGAAGGGGGGGAGAAAGAGGGAATGGTTCTGTGTGAGTGACAGGGGCAAGCACAAGTGTGCGAACTCCATTTGTGCAAGTGGTGGTGCGTCCATCCGCCACTCACATAAGTGCAGGAGAGAAAGAGAGAAAGAGAGAGAGAGAGAAAGAGAGAGAGAGAGAGGAAGAGAGAGAAAAGAGAGAGAGGAAGAGAGAGAGAGAGAGAGAAGTAGCTTTCAGAAAGAGGCAGAATTAGGAAAGGGCAAAACAGAAAATTTAAAAAAAAGGAAATGGATTAAAAACAAATAGTGGAGCTTTGTACCTGGAAACAACGTCTGGTATGAAGCAGAGGTCTCTTTTTCCAGTTCCAGCTCTTTCTTCTCCATGCTCTCAGTTTCCTCCTCTTCTTTTGGAGGGAGGTTAGGGGCAGGCGGTGGAGAAGCAGGAGGTGGGCTAGATGGATGAGTGATGGGAGTCGTGGGGTAGGAATAAGTTGGCTGGCTTGGTGGTTCCTCCAATTTTTGGATGACCTCAGCTTTGAGCACCGACACGGAGGAGGACCTGGGTGATAGTGGAGGCGGGCCGACCACTTTATTGTAGGACGCAGAAGTGCTTGGAGACAAAATTGGGGGCTTCCGGTGCAGAAGGGTTGAGGCAGAAGTTGGCAAACCTGGTTTGGCATTGTCCAAGTTGCGTTTAGTTATCTTCTCTTCCATCTCTGCCCGCTGTTCGCTGGCTTTTAGCCTCTCCTGTTGAGAGAAAGGAGATCTCAAGTAATCATGGTTCTCCACTGATGCTAGATGGACCCCCAAAGGGGACTTGGGAGCAAACTAGGTAGGACAAGAGGGACAACCGTGCAAAACCTGAAGTTCTCACAGCTTATCAGAACTGATAAATGACTGTGAACACAGGTGATTTCCTTTCTACAATCATGGGAGCAGACGTTTGGACAGAATGACAGGTTGGGTTGGAGTTTCTCATAGTCAACTTGGTTTTCCACCAACTGTCCTACCTTGCCGTGTATTAAAAAACTGTCTGGTAAAGATCCAGACATAACAATGATGTGGAAAGGTCAGCTATAAGGTCCAAAACCAAGAATGATACATGGTGATTCTCTTAAGCCGAGTTCTTTATTGCTTCACACCTATAGACAGAATCTTGCCAGAACGAAGACTCTACTATCTGCATTTACAATATACTCTGGGAACTATTGAGGAGGGGCTGTCTTCAATCACTTTCACTCACACATGATATCTGAGCTGAGTTGCCTCTTACTTCTCTGGAATGCAGCCCCTCCCTTCTGGGAAACCCTGCCATTCATCAAATCTGGAGACCTAGTTTCAGAAAGGAGAAACTAATGAGGTTGGTTTTTCCAAAGAGAGTTACAAGAGTTGAAGTCCAAGGATTAGGACCTACCACCAACTGGGCATGCGCAGCCTGTTGCTGCAGGAGGTATAGCTCATGCTGACGAATCAGCTGCTGGTGAGATAAGAGCTGGAGCTGGTGAGCGTGCTGGAGGGAGCCCCTGGTAGGAGAATATATGGCAGGCCAGAGAGGAGGTGCACGGTCCATCAGTTCTGCTGGAATGAAGAGAGAGATTGACCTGAAAACCCAATCTCAATCAAAGCCAGGCTTCAAGGACTAAGCCATGTGGATATCCTGGAGATGGGTCCATGTGCCATCAGGTTGACCACATATGAACTTTACCCAAAGCATGTCAGATGCGAACAACCAGGCCCATATGTGTAGAATTCAAGCTAACTACTTCATTACATTCTGCCTATAATACAGGAATCTCCCCAGTCTGCAAACCTACTCTTGGGGACAATTAGACAAGGCTCCAAGGAATTTAGGCATGTTCAGTTGTAACCATTTTGTGATTGCACAGTGACTCCAGGATAACACTATGTTTGATTCCTCCTCCCTGCCAGGCTGGTGCTTCCCAAGAAATATCTCTTGTCAGCCATTCCTCGTGGGCCAGACAAGAGATGTCCATGTCAGCTAATTCTACCTTATTAAAGGGCTACATGAACAATAACTTGCATATCTGAAGGTACAATTCTCTCTGGGTACCTACCAAAGTGGGTCAGGTGTTCACTGGGGATCATGACAAGCTGACCAGATTGAGGATCTCTGGCAAACTGGTATGCAGAGGGGAGCGCTCCCCCCATGCTGGAAGGAAAGCCAGGGGCCATGCCTTGGTGCAAAGAAGGGTGCCCTGCAACGAATACAGGAGCAGAAGAGAAATTCCATAAAACGAAAAGATCAAAGATTGCATGAAAACCAGGTGAGATGGTGCCCAAACAAAGGTGTTTTAGGATTGTACCACTGGTCACCCAGGGATGCATAGATATGCATGGATAAATGCCTGTGAAGATTCTCGTCATCCAGATCCTAGTCATCTCAAAGGTGCCTGTCAGCATTCCAAGTTTCATTTCATTTCATTTTCATTTCATTTTATTAGATTTATATACCGCCCTACTCCCGAAGGACTCAGGGCTGTGAACAAGTAACGCACCCATGTCAAACCTGAAGTGAACCTGGCTGAAGCCATCTTGGAGGCTTTCAAGGAAAAAAATGGGGTTTTTTGTTTCTTCAATAGGTTTTTTTTTTAATTTTCCCCAAGGGAAAAATAAGCCTGTGGCCTTTTGAAAAATATCTTTGCATACCTTTGAGGTATGCATGGATAATAGCAATAGCACTTATATACTGCTTCACAGTTCAAATTCAAATCTTTATTGTCAGTGCACAACATATGTGCAATGAGATTGGTTGAGCTCCCTCAGTGCACACACACCCCAACACAATACAACTCACTGTGAAGACAGAAAATCCCTAACCCAACAAATCCAATCCATCCACAGTGCTCTACAGCCCTCTCTAAGTGGTTTACAGAATCAGCCTCTTGCCCCCAACAATCTGGGTCCTCATTGTACTGACCTCGGAAAGATGGAAGGCTGAGTCAACTTTGAGCCTGGTGAGATTCGAACTGCCAAACTGCTGGCAGCCCGGCAGTCAGCAGAAGTAGCCTGCAGTACTGCACTCTGACCACTGCGCCACCCTGGTTCATAAAGCAACCAAGCAATTGCTGCATCATTTTTTATTCTAATCACCTGGGGGTGTCTAGAATCATCATAGTGCCCACTGCATTAAGCAACAGCATCCAAACTGAAAGAATTCATTTTCTAAGAGCCTAACAACACGCATGAGATTGCTGGACATCATTATACTCATTTTTTTAAAATTAGATTTATATGCCGCCCTTCTCCGGAGACTCAGGGCAGCTTACAATGCGTTAAGCGATAGCCTTCATACTTTTGTATATTTTTTATACAAAGTCAGCTTATTGACCCCACAAACTGGGTCCTCAATTTACCTATCTTAGAAAGGATGGAAGGCTGAGTCAACCTTGAGCTTCGAACTTGCAATAATTGCAGACAGCTGAATGTTAATAACAGGCTACTTAGCCTGTTGAGCTATCTGAGGCTCTTTTATACTCGTTGGGAAAATCTGCTACAGAACATGAAATGAATGGGCTTTTTCAAACTTGAAACGCTGCCAAGGGGTTTGAAACAGACCCTTTCGTGAAATTTCATGCCGAAAAGCCTTCAGAACGAAATATTCGCACACCCCTGATGGACGGTCTAAATAAGAGGCCAACTCTGCGTTCATTTGATCACCTTACCATAGGGATGGCCGGTAAGCCACATGGACGAACTGCTGCTTCTGGGTAACCACGGATGGGTCGCCAGGTGTGGTGCGGGGTCACCAGTCCACCGTCCTGAACTGGTCAGGGGTGGCCCCCCAGTCACCATGAGGTTAGAGTTTAAGCCACTGGTAGCACAAGTAGCCGGATGGATCCGAGCAAAATCAGCCAATTCTTTGCTTTCTCTGAGGAAAATAAAAAGAGGAGGGGGGCTTAGTCTTGATAGGTTTCAAGCATGGTCCTTCCATTCTTCATCAAGAAGGGGAATGACAACACTTCAATGGCTGGTGGAAGACATTTGTGGAAGAGGTTCGGAGGAGGAGGAGGAGGAGGAAGGGGAGGGGAGAAGAAGAACTGTGGGTCCTTGATGTTCTCTGAACTGTATTATTTTCTTGTAGATGTTTCATCACTTAACTAGGTAACAGTGTGAGGAGGAGGAGTTATATCCAGATAACTTCTGAACTTCCTAGGAAGTTTACTCAGCCCCTTCTCAGTTGTCCCTCCATCAGCCAGCAAGAATGTTTTTGTTTAGACCAGATAAGTTAGCTTGTTGAATTTAGCTGCTTTTTTGGCTTGGCAATTCTGTTTTTCTCCCTTCTATTTTTCACAGCGGGTTTTATTTGCTTTCCTTACATTTGTGGCTAAAATATATTTCCATATTACAGGCGGTTTTGAGAGCTGCATCTTTCAGACTGCAAAACTGCAGGCAGAAACGGTCTAATTTTAGTGCTAAAGTGGAGCAGGAAAAGTATTGCAAGCATAAAGATATGTCACCTGAGAAGTTTCTCCTGATCTCGTTCCAGACGACTTGCTAGGAGGTGGTTTTCTCGAAGGCGTGGACGGTCGTCCCCACAGTCCTCGTCCAACCGTCCGTGTCCTAAGGGGCAACCGAAACAAAGCAAGCTCAGCCTCCTGTAAATATAATTAAACATTGAGAATTCTCCAACCAACGGTTGAAGTTCTAGACATCTTTTCAAGAATTACCAGGATCCCAAGATCCTTGACGGAGAAGCCTGAAGAGACAGTTATGGTATAACAGTTAAGAGGTAAAATGGAATCAGAAGGACAGATCAATTTTCTTGGTTATTCACGAAGCTTTAGATGCCTACAGATAAATTCCTAGTTCTGCTCCCAAATTACAGGTAGTCCTCAATTTACAACAGTTTATTGTTCAGAATGGGGAGGGGAGAGAGGGGGAGGGGAGAAGGAGGAGGGCGAGGAAGAGAAGGAGGAGAGGGGAAGGAGGGAGAAGGGGTAGGAGGAGAAGAGAAGGAAGGAGGGGAGGAGGTGGAGGAGAAGGAGGAGAGGGGAAGGAGGGAGAAGGGGAAGGAGGAGAAGAGAAGGAAGAAGGGGGGAAGTGGAAGGAGGGAGACAGGAAAAGAAGAGGAGAAGGAGAGAATAGGGGAGGAGCAGAGGGAGGGACTTATATCTGGTTTTATGACTAGACTTATATCTGGTTTTATGACACTTATGACTATTGCCACATCCCCATGGTCATGTGATCCAAATTCAGATGTTTGGCAACTGGCTCACATGTATGACAGCTGCAGCGTCCTGTGGCCCCATGATCCCCTTTTTCTGATAAGCAAAGTCAAGGGGGAAGCAGGTTCACTTAACCGTGATTCTACCTTAACAACTGTGGTGATTCACTCAGCAAACTGTGGGGAGAAAGGTTGCAAAATGGGTGGGGGGGGGTTCACTTAACGTCTCACTGAGGCATAGAAATTGAGGTCGTAAGTCAAGGACTACCCATAACCTTCCTTCCTTCCTTCCCTCTTTATTTAAAGTCCTGACATTTGGGATTTGTCTGTCATCGGATGGTTGTAACTAGGTTTCCTCATAAAGAAGCAACCTTCATTCTTGCAAATGCTTCAGTGGTGGGTTTCAAAAAAAATTTATTACTGGTTCTGTGGGTGTGGCTTGGTGGGCGTGACATGGCTTGGTGGGCGTGGCAGGGGAAGGATACTACAAAATCCCCATTTCCTCCCGATCAGCTGGGACTCGGGAGGCAGAGAATAGATGGGGGCGGGGCCAGTCAGAGGTGGTATTTACCGGTTCTCTGAACTACTCAAAATTTCCACTACCGGTTCTCCAGAACCTGCTGAAACCCATCTGTGAAATGCTTGTTTTCAATCACTTTTATTTTCCTTGCATGCTTTCAAACCCTGCTAGCACCCTATCCAGAGACCACAGCTAACCCAAAGTATCTAACAACCATGAAACAGCCTATTCCCATGATGGCGAACCTGTGGCACAAAGTGCCCTCTCTGCGGGCCATTACCTGCGGGCCATTACACCAGCCATTACCCCAGCCCAGCTCCACTGCACATGTGCGTGCGCTTCCCGCCAGCTAGCTGCTCTTCGGGTCTGTGCTGTGCATGCGCAGGGGCCCGGGCGCATGTGGGGGATGCATGCACGCATGTGGGGGGTGGGGCGCATGCACAAGGAGACTCACATTGCATTTTGGGGCTTGCATGTATGCCCCCTGCACCCCGTTTTGGGCATGCATGGGGACACAGGGCGCATGCATGGGGGAGCACTCCCATTGCATTTTGGGGGTTTGGGCATTTGCGCACACATGCGCTTTGGGCACTCGGCACCAAAAAGGTTAACCATCATTGGCCTATTCCATATTTCCTTACCGGTCTAAGAATAACGGTAAATCAGCCTTGAACAAGGGGGTCCCATGGCTGTACTGGGGATGTTCTACACACCCCTTAAAGTCCCAAACGCAACCTACAAACTGCCAATTCACATACACACACACACACACACACACACACCCTAAAAAAACCCTCAATAGGCAATCTTGTTTTTATAAATTTCCTGACATGACTTATGAAGTTTGCTGAAGCAACATTCATCCCCGTGCAAAATTCAATTGGTTATGCACAGAGCTTGGAGGGAGGGAGGGAGGGGTCCGAAAGAAATATCTCTGGAGGCCCTGTTTCCTTGGCGACCAAGGCCCCTGTTCGGTTTGGCTCGCCAAATCCTACTAGATTAGCTCCCTTGGCTTCTGTCTCTCTCTCTCTTAAAAGGGTTTGCACCTACACTTGGCACAGACTAACTCAATATTATTAATTTAAAAAAGAAAGAGAAAGAGAAAGAAAGGAGGAAGGAAGTCTCTTGGCATGCAAGGACGGGAAAAGGGTGGAGGGGCGAGGGAGAATTGGGGAGGGGGCTGCGAGATGTGCAAAAAAAAAAAAGAGAGAGAGAGAGAGCCTTGTGTGCCAATTCTATTGCTTAGCAACCAGACAAAGTACAGTCCTTGTTCACAAGCTCTCATTTCTGCTCAGTAAATTGCATTTAACAGAGGGGAGGGAGCAGTGGATGGCTGAGGAGAGGAGGGCTGAGGGGGTGGAAGCTTTCAGACCAGCTCAAACAAACACATCCCTTTTGTTGGCTACCAATCCCGGCTCTTGGCTCCAGACGCAAAGAGGCTGTGGGAACCCAGATGGAAAAATGAAGTCAGGCTGGCCGCGGTACACAAAAGGTCTAAAAACCGAGAGTCTAGGGTCCCGGCGGATGGACAGACAGATTGACAGAATCCAGCTCCCTTTTTCTCTGCGGGACTAGCGGGAAAGCATCGGAGAAGGTTTGGACTGCCGCTGGGTTGCCCCCCCGCCCTCAAAATGGAGAGGTGGGCACCGATGGGCAGACGGAAAGGGGCACCGATGCACTTGGAAGGATGCACAGCTTGTGAGTTGGCAGGGGGAAAGCGGGGGTCCCCATTGGCAAAATTTAAGCTGTAACACACACACACATACCAATCCATGGCTCCTAATTCGCAAATTTCAGCCACGTTCTGCTTCCACGTATCCCTTCCCCCACCCGCCATTCAAGGGTTTTCTTTTGCAGCCATTTCAAAGCATCATGGTGGGGGAAGGGGGAACTTGGGAATAAGTTCTTCCTTACCCCCCCCCCATCTCAAAATCTGGGGAATGTTTGTGCCAGCAGCCAACTGAATTACTCTTACTGTAAGAATAGTGAAGCGAGAGTGAAGGACCATTGTCCCTGACTTCAGAGGAAGCTGTTCCTCGTTGGGTCTCCCTGATTGCAGTCTCACAACAAGATGGACACCATGTTCTATTCCAGTTTGCACACCTACAGGACAGCGTCCATCCGTAGGAGGGATAGTCAGAAAAGTCAAAGGGGGTGTGTGTGTCTCCATCATGCGATTTAACCTCCGCCCATTTTTTTAAAAAAAGATGTCTCTAACCTCTCAAACATCACCACCTTGGCAATTATCCAGAATTGTACATTTCAGTTAATTTTGTTCATCTCCCTGCTCTTCTCTTCCTGGCGCCATTCACCAAAGGTAACATAGTGATTAACCAAATGCATCAATTAGAAAACTCAGAACCTAATTATTGACTTAAGCCTTAAGCCTCCATCACCATGAGCTACCAAATCACCAAGCATAACCAAGATTAAAACCAAACCAGCCTTTAGATGACCTGGTTAAACATTTGTGAGAAACGCAGTTGGTTTTCACGACTTAATAGCACAACTACAGATGGTTTTCAACTTACAACCATCATTGCCTGATTCAATCGTGGTTGTAAGTCCAGGATATCATGTACAGCCTTTTGAGAAGAAAGCTGGCTGGAGCTGAGTTCCTAGAGATAATTCAACAGGGGAACGCAAGGTGGATATGTGAGCGAGAGGGGCAGAATTTAAAATGTGATAAACAAATAAAATACATATTGGTTTCCAAGTTGAGTTTGGAACCCTTTTCAAGAGCCACCCTTGGATACAAATATTATTTTTCATCCAAGGGTGAAGTTAAGCTTTCTCTGCCTTTTCCTCATTCATCTCATTTTAGGGGATGCAGTGGCTCAGTGGCTAAGATGCTGAGCGTGTCGATCGAAAGGTCGGCAGTTCGGCAGTTCAAATCCCTAGTGCCGTGTATTCCACATGGCCATGGAATAGTCATCAGACAGTGCTGGCTCTTCGGCTTTGAAACAGAGATATGCCCTGCCCCCTAGAGTCAGGAATGACTAGCATATATGTGCGAGGGGAACCTTTACCTAAATGCCATGTCCAGGGACCCCAATACATCGGCAGCTTTTCTAATAGATTATACTAGATTAAAAACGGGGAATGCTGTCCATAAAACAAAACCATCTTAATTTCCCATAACCTTCTGCTTGCTCTCTCTCTCACTCCTCCAATCAGCTTTCACAAAAAATTAAAAATGGATTTTGAAAATGATTCATCGACCCTTCTAGAAAAAAAGGCAGGGGATAACATAGGAGGACTGGTAACTTTTTTGGGGTGAGTGGGTACGGATAATATAATGAGGACCCATCATCTCCCCTTCTGACCAATAGATCGATCTATCTGCACCCTCTCTAAAAAGGCCAGCCCCATCTGCCATTTTGTGGGAGTGCCCACGACACGCTCTTGAAATGCCAAATCGGTTGAAAAACAGACTGACTACAGTGAAGGGGGGGGGGAAAAGCAAATTGCAAATAAAATGTGGATGGAAATACACTGCAGACATTAGCAGAACCACACATGACCCACTGATAAATTTAACTGGGGGGGTGGGGAGAGAGAGAAGGAACTTGGATGGCTGTTACAGTGACTCACTCTAACAAAATGTTCCCCAAGTTATTCCCACAGAGCTAAGTGGTGTCTGTGAGCTTGATTTATTTATCTTTATCTTGGGGTTTTTTAAAAAAAGGGGGGGGGGCTTGGCAAATACATACCGAGAGGCCAAGCTTAGAAGTCAAGGCTCAGCAGTCTGAAGTTGCCAGCTACCAAAATGAACACAGAGGGAGAATTCATACCCTAAAACAAGAGGTCTATGGAGATTCTCAATCCATCCAACGTCAAGCTCTTTTTTCAAGAGGCAACTGGAGTTTCTTGGTTTTTCCTTGAAGACGGTTTGCTTCCCATCCCAAGAAGTTTCTTCAGCACAGAGAACACTAACAACCAGATGACTGCAAGGAATATAAATCCTTCCATCTTCCACCATTCACTCAGAACTGAAGAAGCTTCTTGGATGAGAAGCGAAATGTTTTTCTGGATGCCCAAAAGGCTTTTGATAACCTAAACTGGCAATTCATGATTAGGCAAATTAGACACAGGAGAAGCGAAAGGAAAAGGAAAAATCCTTTCCTTTTCAAGGAAAAATAAAGTCACCTCTTGCAAAAGCATCTTTGGGACACCTAAGACAAGATCCATGTTCAATCCTTCGCCACTCCTTTTTAGCTGTTCACCTTTCCATTTCCTCCACCCATGTCCTCCAGAGGTTCTCTACCACAGTCCCCTGGTGCTATCGGAATTGTAGTCCAAATAACTGGAAGGCTTCAAGATTACGAAGTGCTATAATTTGGGGATTAGGAAAGTCAACCCAACCTTCCTTCGTCTTTAATCGGCAATATTTCACAATTTCAAAGAATGCTCAGCTGAAATCTCAACTGAAAT
Organism: Masticophis lateralis; assembly: GCA_030761175.1. NCBI lineage: Eukaryota > Metazoa > Chordata > Lepidosauria > Squamata > Colubridae > Masticophis > Masticophis lateralis. The sequence goes on from JAUDYJ010000013.1 coordinate 4,063,603, forward strand.
TGTGTAAAAAGCCTTTGGAGCAGGCTACCACAATCTTAGAAAAGTCCTGCAATTTTCGTTTGGCCATCAAATTGTGGCAGAAACAGAAGAGATCATTCAATGACTTATCTCCGCAATCAGTAGTCTTCCCATTTAATTTTACCTAACCAGACCTGATCTGGAGCTTAACTTTGGCTTTCCAAGATCACCCTGAAAACCAACAGAAAGATCTACTAGATTTCACATCAGGGATAATCCAGAACCACAAGTTTCTCCATCATGAACAGCTACCCATCTCCACCTCACTCAATTCTCCTCTTTCAAATGGCCATTTCTTCCTTTTTTTCATTTAATCACGTCCCGAATTTTAATTATAACATGTCCGTCGTACGCAGCTACACCCGTCTCCCCCTTGCAATCATTCATGCCACACAAAATGCTGGGATGTGGCTCAAAACGCTGACGTTGGGTGTTGTTCTGTTTTGTTTTTTAAAAGCTTAGATTCTCCTTCAAATCAAAAGCAGCTTAGGTAGAATGGAGCCCTTGGCATCTTGCATAAACAAACCTGAGAATGAAATGCCAGTGATTTACTTTGGTTTGTGAAGGACTGTCATATATATCCAAGCTCAAAAATGTTCAGCCGACCAACATTTATCCCTAAAAGCAGCAGAGAGGAAACCGTCTACCATTTTTTAAAATCTCTCCTTCCTCATTCATTTTTTCCCCCACTTCTGGTCAACTGTAAATCCTACAGACTGAATCATTTCTCCCACCCCACCCCACCTTCGTTTCCACTGATTTTAAGCCGTTTTAGCAAAAGCATGGTTATAACAATACTTTTTTAAAAAAATAATAAAATGAACAATAAAATGTGCCTGACATTGACCGCCAGCTTGGAGTAGATCGAAGAAATCCACATTCAAAATGAACGTCGCTCAGTGGTGTCCTCCATAAACACCAGACTACAATTCTCCAGTAAGATTCAAGAAGGTTATTTTTCATCTATCTGATGTCTTTGTGTATTGGGGATGTTTTTTAATACCGTGCATTAATTTTGTGCACAAAACACAGCAGTGCAATAGTGACACCCTATGGCATAGCCAATGCATTTCCTCATAGACGTGGTTCCTTCGGGGAAAAAAAATTGAAGCTTGCATGAAAGCATGAAGCTCCTTCAACCTTACCAACATTGGTGACCCTGAAATCTGGTGGCAAACAGATATGGAACCCATGTCTTTCCTTTGACCATGAAAACAAGGCTAACAGAGAATTCACTAAGCACAAAGTTCTTTTGTGAATGAAGGCAAATCTATGTGTCCCAAGATAATGTTACAGGATCCAATCCAAGTTGGTCACTGGTGTTGTGGCCCACCAGCGGCCAGCAGATCTGGCAGCAGATTCGGACAGTGAGGAGGTTGGGGAGGAACCTGGGCCAGTCCTGGAATCTGGGGAAGGCTCTGATGAGCGCTCTGCGTCAGAGGCAGAGAGGGGGCCAGGGCCGTCTGACAGTTGTCAGCTGCCTTCGGAGTTGGACATCAGTGAGGATGTAAAGCCACAGGTGGACAGTATATGGACGCTCCCATAGGGAATAAAGAGGAGCAAAGGGGAGGGGAGTTTGCAGGAGACAATTAGTTAGTTTAGTTTATTCAATTTGTATAGTTTAGTTTATTCAATTTGTATACCGCCCTTCTCCTAGTAGACTCAGGGCGGTGCACAGCCAAGACTAAAACACATACCAATACAAAATTTTATATTTTAAAAGAATTACATAACTTTGGCCCAAAATTTAAAACATTCGAACTAAAACCCATTGACAATTTTAAAAAGCTAAAACTAAAACCGGGGGGGGGGGGGGGTTGTTTACACCAGCCCTGCTTGATTGAGTTCATTTGGGTGAAGATCTGTTCCTCTATTCTTGCCAAATATTGTCAGTTACAGTGTGGAGTCTGAAAGATATCGGCCTGGCCACTCTCCAAGCTTGATAAAGGTCGGCAAGTGTGAACTATTCTTGAAAGACAGTGGGAGAGGAAAGGAAAGACTTTGCTGGAGAGGAATTCACTGTAAACTAAATAAAAAAGGTTTATCGGGGTGAGGACTCAGCTTTGTGCTGCTGAAGAAGCCTAGGTCAGAACAACTGGGACCAGAGATTCAGTCTTCCAAACTTTTTATTAATCGTATTTATTAATCATATTTCTATGCCGCCCGCTCTCCGAGGACTCTGGGCGGCTTACAACAATCAACAGTATACTAAATAGCATATTGCCCCCAACAATCTGGGTCCTCATTTTACCCACCTCAGAAGGATGGAAGGCTGAGTCAACCTAGAGCCGGTGAGATTTGATCCACTGATCTGCTGAACTAGCAGTCAGCTGAAGTAGCTGCAGTACAGCACTCTAACCACTGCGCCACCTCGGCTCTTCCAAACTTTTGGACTCTTACTGGAGTCCATCCTCAGGGAACTTCTGTCTCCCAGAATGTTTGCTGTGGGTTATTCTATATTCTATTCTAGCTGGCCATGAGCACCCCAATCAACAAATAAAAAGCCACACACAACTAGGCACCACATAAGTATTACACATAGAATAGCCCACACACATACACACCCCTTCTGGCTAGAGAGAGGTTCATGGAGGATGGGCTCCAGCACGAGTCCAAAAGCTTGGAAAACTAAACCTCTGGTCCAGGTGACCGACCCAGATTGGATCCTGCAACAAAGTTCTTTAAAACTTCAGATCTTTTCAAGTCTCTTTCTCTCTCCTTCGGTATTACCATAATAATCAACACCATAAACAACTGTTTTCCTCAAAGGTCACCCTTCTGTGTTGTCCACTACAACTTCCTTGTCCAAACTTTCCAAAAGGTACTAACAATTTGGAGAATTCCCACAGCTGATTCCCAGATCTCCTACCTCCTACCTCCATCTGCATCTAGCCAACTTTGTCAGCTCAGGAATGAACTTACATCTACCAGAACTTCAATCCCCAGAATTCCCCAATCAATATGGCCAATCCAGGAGTTGCAATTGTCCCATCCAGAGCTGGACGCTTCCCTGCCCACAGCCTACCTTTAACATTACTCAAGGAGCGGTCACGGTCATTGAGCCCCAGCTTGCTGCCACTGCTGTTGTCCTTCTGACGGGCCACCGCCACCGCGATGCCAACGGGGAGATGTCTAACTTCCACCTCTCCTTGAGATCCAATGCTCTCTCGTCCAAAAGACTTGGCACTTTCGGGTCGCTCTGGTTCCTTCTTCAGCTGCTTGCCAGCTTGGTGGGACAACAGCTGCTGGAGCTTGGGTGAAGGCTGTTGACCAGGGTCCAGCTTCATGTTGCCCAGACCCCCAAAAGGACTTTTCTTGCCACCCCCCTGCCGTGCCGATGCCTCCTTAGCAAAGCTCCCACTATACTTGATGAGACTTTGCATGGCAGATCCTTCCCCATGCGTGGGAGCATGGAGGCTGTCTGCCACGCTCCGGCCTCCTACCACGGAGGACCTCTGCAGGTTGCTGGGTTCCAGGTAGGTTTTCTTGACCTCCTCCTCCACCCGGTTGGCATGGTTGTGTTGGGCAGCCAAAACAGCCATCTGGGTGGTGGCAAAGTTGCCCATTTCAAAAGGCTTCCATTTTTGTTCAGGAGGCTTCAGCTGTTGGCTGGGATCTAAATGCTGGCGGGAGGAAGAGGACAAGGAAGAAGAGGAAGAAGAAGAGGTGTCCAAAGTGCCATAGATCTTCACTGCTTCTTTGCAGCCGGGTCTTTGAAAACGGTCCCGCTCGCAGGAGCGATGTTCTGCCTCCAAGCTAGCTTTGGGCAAGTCCTTCAAAGGGAGGTACTCCCTGTTTTCGGGGGAGTTCAACCTTGGCCTGTTCAAGAAGGTTTCTGAAGCCCCCTGCTTCTTCAAGACCATGGAGTTGGCCCTGATCACCGAATTTTTCTCCCGCAGGATCTCCATCCGCTTGGCATCTGCATGGATGGAGAACTCCTGAGCCAAAAGGTTGCGAGAAGCATCCGTCAGACACCTCTCGGGGACCGCCTGCAAGACCCCAACTCGGGTGGCAGTAGGAACCTCCTTCTCCTTCAGCTTGGTGTTGTCCCGGGCTTGGGAGGCAATCTGAATGGGGCCGTTTCTCTCATCGTAGGCCTCGAGGGAAGGCACGAAGGTGGGCGCAATGACCTTGTGTTCCCTCCCAGACTCCTTGGTCAAGGGGAAGATGGTGTACATGTTGGGATGGATAGGCTGGGGAGGGAAGGCCGAGGGCGGAGGGAGCTTCCCTGGTTGAGCTGGAGAAGGACAGCTGCAGGCCACGTGCAAGGCAGCAACCGAACTCATGGCGGAGTCAACTTTCTTTATTCGATCGGAGTAGACGTAAGGAGGAGGCCTCACATTCTCATCGTGTCTGCTGAGATCCTTGGGACAACGATCCAGCTCGGAGCCCTGGGCGCTTCCGGTCATGTTGCAGTTGCTGAGTGAAGAGGTCTGAAGTGGGTGTTTGGACTTTGGTTCTCCGCTGAAGACCCCCCGATTGGACAAGTGTTCCGCCAGGAAGGGAGACAAGCGTTCTCCAACCTTAACGGCCTTTTCAAATCCATTCGTTTTCCTCTCGCTCTCAGGCTTGGTGTCCTGGGTGAGGTCCACCACGCTGTGAGGCCGGGACTCCTCACGCAGCTTGGCCTCCTTCTTGGCCAGGGACAAGGAGAGGTCGCTTCGGTAAGAGCGGTCCTTCCCGCCGAGGTCTTTGGGGCCGTCCTTGGAGGTCCTGTGTGGGTGCCCAAAGTCCTTTTCGTGGAGCAGGGCACTGGAGGCAGGGTTGGGGGTTGCCCTAGATGGGGTGGCCTGGGCGTGCAAGGCAGCTTGTCCTGTGTGCCCAGCAAGGTAAAATCCATCTGTAAATCAAAGGGAGGGGGGGGACAGCAGATTGAAGTCAGTTCTCTTTGGTCGTGCAAATCGAAGCGTACAAAACATTTCAAGGGTGTGTGCTGACCCTAAATGACCCTGATGTGGCTGTTTCAGTATTAACCTGATCGGGGTGTTCCATGATTTTAAAATTTTGATGTGGTTTTCATTGATGTTTTAATTTTAGTTTTATTTTAATCTAACTGTGATTTATATTGATGATCGTTGTTGTAAGCCGCCATGAGTCCCTTGGGAGAATGGCGGCGTATAAATCACAAAAATAAATAAATAAATAAATAAATAAATAAATAAATAAATAAATAAAAAAATAAATAAAAAAATAAAAAAATAAAAAAAAAATAAAAAAAACCATCCCAACTCATCCCTACTTTACCAACCTACCAGATGTTTTTTGACCTTGGAACAGATGGTTTCAAGCTCTAATTTGTAGCTAAAATGGCAAAGAAGAAAGGAAGGAAGGAAGGAAGGAAGGAAGGAAGGAAGGAAGGAAGGAAGGAAGGAAGGAAGGAAGGAAGAAGATGGAAATGAGAAGAGGGAGGGAGGAAGGAGATGGAAATGAGAAGAGGGAGGGAGGAAGAGAGGGAGAAAGGAAGGAAGGGAGGAAGGAATCTAGTTATAAGTCAGGGAGGGAGAGAGGGAGGAGGGAAGGAGGGAGGGAAGGAGGAGAAAAGGGAGGGAAGGAAGGAGATGGAAATGAGAAAAGGGAGGGAGGAAGGAAGGGAGGGAATGGAATGGAATGGAATGGAAATGAGAAGAGGGAGGGAAGGAAGGAAGGAATATAGTTATAAGTCAGGGAGGGAGGGAGGGAGGAAGGAAGGAAGGAAGGAGATGGAAATGAGAAGAGGGAGGGAGGGTGGAGACAGAAATGAGAAAAGGGAGGGAGGAAGGAGATGGAAATGAGAAGAGGGAGGGAGGAAGAGAGGGAGAAAGGAAGGAAGGGAGGAAGGAATCTAGTTATAAGTCAGGGAGGGAGAGAGGCAGGAGGAAAGGAGGGAGGGAAGGAGGAGAAAAGGGAGGGAAGGAAGGAGATGGAAATGAGAAAAGGGAGGGAGGGAGGAAGGGAGGGAATGGAATGGAATGGAAATGAGAAGAGGGAGGGAAGGAAGGAAGGAATATAGTTATAAGTCAGGGAGGGAGGGAGGGAGGAAGGAAGGAAGGAAGGCTAACCTTTTGGGGTCTCGAAGAGGCTGTGCTGACTCAGTTGAGCAAGTAAGGGATTCCCTGTGTTGTGGGGTTCCAGGTGACTCAAAGGAATGTATGAGGGGTAGAGACCACTCGGCAGGTGGGAGAAACCTGAAACAGAAGAAAAATTCACAGGTCAGTTCAGGATTCAACAACACCCCCCCCCCAACACACACACACACCATGTTGCTTTCTCCCTGCCCTTTCCCTTCCCCGCCCCCTCTAATTTCTTCCTTTTTTTTCTTCCTTTGCTTTTTTGTATTTTCATTCTAATAAAGCTCCATTAAGAAAGAAACCAGAGTTGGGCTGTTCAACTTTCCTTCTGATCCTGCCTTCTCTGTTTGTTTTGTCAGAAACATAAGGGGTCCAAAAAATAAAAAAATTGATGGAAATGAACAGAGTTGGCCGTTAGCAACGTCATCCCTCTAAAACCCCAACATTTCTGAAAGCGGCCGAGGAATGGAGACTGAACATTCGGCTTCCTCAATTCCTTCCGCCTTTTTTACTTGGCTGCAGAAATGAACTGGGAGCCACCGAAGGGAAGTCCAAAGCCCAGCATCCCGCTTTTTGATCAACTCCCAATCCCAGGCATCAGCTGACACATCCCCAGCCTTCCCCGGTTCAGGAAATGGGTCTGCAGGTGCTCGCCGTTTCCATCCGGCAGGGAATTAGAGCAGTGGTGGGACTCAGCCGTTTCGCACCACTTTGGGAGAACCGGTTGTTAACTTTCTGAGCAGTTTGGTGAACTGGTTGTTGGAACAATAATTGGGGCCGAGAACTGGTTGTTAAATTATTTGAATCCCACCACTGCATTGGGAACTCTTGAATTCGAGACGGACTCTCCAACGGCGGGCTTAGTGGTCAGAGTCACGGGCGAGGAAGTCAACCAAGGGAGGAAGAGTGGGACGCCTTTGGGTCTTGATAAGAGAAGACCTTCAGCCTGGCCGAGTTGTGGTCTTGCAACCCAACCCACAAGCAGTAGGGTGTCCGGAAGACAACCGTTGCACAATTCAGAGAAGGGGGAAATTTCACTGAGCGGCTGTTTCAAAAAACCCACAATTCCTTTGCAATCAAAGGAATAGAGAACAAAAGGGGGGGGGAACAAACCCAATGCAAAAAAAGTAAAAAAAAAACATTATTCAACAATAACAAAGCACAAAATGAAAATCTCCCGGGTCAGGTGAAGTCATCTCGTCTAGAAAATGGAAGAGCTGAGTTTTAGTCTGGGTGACCCTTGGTGAGTTCTAGTCCCATCTTAGATGTGAGAGCCAGCTGAGTGACTCTGGGCCAATGACCAGGAGATGGGGGAATTCTAGTCTCGCCTTAGACTTGAAAGATGAAGCGTTTTAGGGATGCTCTCCACCTTGAGTTTATTTATAGCAATAAACTATTTTATAAAAGTAAACGAAAACACAAGAATTTTGTGAACTATCAAACCAAGAGTTAGCAAACCAGCTGGCCAAAATCTCTGCAGATCAAGATTTAGAATATGGCCTCTAAATATGGTGGAAGGTCAAAAAAAGAAAGAAAATTCAACTTTTCTTCTGCAAACAAAGCATGTTTGTAAGATCAGAGGTGTCCCATTTTTGGCCACTTTAAGACCTGTGGACTTCAACTCCCAGAATTCCCCAGCCAGGAATTCTGGGAGTTGAAAGCCACAGATTTTAAAAGTAGCTAAGGTTGCACAGGCCTGTTGTAGCTGGAAAAGCAGCATTCCCAAATTTCTCCTGTGTTGTGCAACACCACAACAAACCCTCAAAAGGGACCTATCTACTCCGGTTGTATCATCCTCTCTCTATAGTAGTAGATCTGACTTTCTGTGCTCCCAGGACACCCCAAGGGAGGAACCAGGAAGCAATTATTCCACAGGCAAAACTGTGAGGAACCAGGGTGGCTTCACAGGATGAACAAATGTTGGCTAGACACCCAACCTGACACAAGCTGCATTTCCTCAGTCACTTCCAATCATCCCTCCAACTCAAAACCACCCAGAAGAGAAATTTGGAACGAATTCTCAAGCATACAGTGAAGACCCAAAGATGCTTTTTCAAGAGTTCAACTGGACTTTCTGGTTTTTCTTTGAAGACATTTCACTTCTCATCCAAAGAAGCTTCTTCAACTCTTGGATGAAGAGCTGAAGAAGCTTGTAGGATGAGAAGCGACACATTTTCAAAGAAAAACCAGAAAGTCCAGTTGAACTCTTGAAAAAGCATCTTTGGGACAACCATGACGTGGTTGATGGAGAATCTCCATAGACCTCGAAGAAGTTCTGAAGAAGCTTGGATGAGAAGTGAAACATTGTCAAAGAAAAACCCAGAAAGTCCAGCTGAACTCTTAAAAAAGCATCTTTGGGACAACCATGACCTGGATGATGAAGAATCTCCATAGACATACCGTGAAGAAGCTAAAAAAACCCCAAAACCCTCAAGATCCTTCCATAAATTAAGAAAACCAGTGAGAATATTATCTAAAGTATTAAGGCACTGAATTAGTCCCAAGGGTCAATAGATCCTGTAGAAGAGGATCCTCAGATAGTTCTCACCTCGCCTCACCTTACTCGCTTAGTCACGGAAATTTGGGGCTCAAGGATCGCCGTAAGACGAGGACTATCATTAGATTTGTCTCCAAGGTGTCTCAGAATCAGGGGGCAGGATTCCCTCCACATCTTCCTTGCTGTAGCTGACCCTACCACCATATTGGCACACAAACTCAGCTCTGGCTGTTTCCTGCCTCCGGAGGGCCTGGGGAGTGGATGGGGAAAGCCCATTTTTCACTCTCCCCAGGCTCCAGAGCCTTTCTAGGAGCCTGGGGAGGGCAAAAATGTCAGTAAACAGGCCGTTTCTTGCCTCCGGTGGGGTGGGTGGGGAAGGCCATTTTCCCCCTCCCCATGCTCCCAGAGTATCTCTGGAGCCCGGGGAGAGCAAAAAAACAGGGCTACCAGACCATCACGTGCCAGGGAGGGGGGGAACACGGGGGGTCGTGCACACATGCAGGGGGTGCATAGAATTATGGGTGTGGGCACATGCGCGCGCTTCCACCACTTTTGGCACGCAATGGCAAAAAGTTTAGCCATCGCTGCCCTACCACTTTCCTTTCTCCTGCTGGGTTCTGCCTTGGCTTGAAGTCCAATCTCATGACCCCACGATGCTTCCCCTCTTGACAATGAGTCAGCAATTAAGAAAAAGGAAAAAGAAAAGAAAAGAAAGCCCGGCCCTTGGAGATTTAGAAGCCAAGCTTTAGATGTTTTTCTTGGGTTGGGCTCAAAAGCCAGGCCAAGGGCTTGCGGTAAACAGCCTTTGAACCTCTCTTGATGGAAATGGGTCAAACTCATTGAGATCACAGCAAGAACTGAGCTACAACAAGCCTAGTTAGGGTTCCTCGGAAACAATGGTGAATTCAATTTTTTTTAAACTACTGGTTCTGTAGGCATGGCTTGGTGGGCATGGCAGGGGAAGGATATTGCAAAATCCCCATTCCCTCCCCACTCCTGGGGAAGGATACTGCAAAATCCCCATTCCCTCCCCACTCCTGGGGAAGGATACTGCAAAATCCCCATTTTCTCCCCACTCCTGGGGGAAGGATACTGCAAAATCTCCATTCCTACCCCACTCCAGGGAAAGGTTACTGCAAAATCCCCATTTCCTTCCCAATCCAGGGGGGAGTTACTGCAAAATCCCCATTTCCTCCCTTATCAGCTGGGACTCGGGAGGCAGAGAATAGATGGGGGTGGGGCCAGTCAGCATTTTTACTACTCTGAACTACTCAAAATTTCTGCTACCAGTTCTCCAGAATTGGTCAGAACCTACTCAAACCCACCTCTGGCGTGGAGACCCAGCGAGAGCAAAAAACGGACCTACCGTAAGTTTGGGAAAGCCGAAGCCTCCGTTTTAACCTAGCTTTTCTTTCGTTTTTACGTAATTTTGTTATTTTGCCCTCACTGCCCTTCCTTTTACTTATGCTCTCTTTTTTTCTTCATATCTTGTTTTTCGTGTTTTGAATAATTTGAAAAACACCCAGAGGCTCTGGGAGTCTGGTGGCATCGGCATTTAAATAATAATAACAACCAGAAAGAGTCACACAACGGGTCCTCCTCGTCAGTTTATGATTGGGTAGCAGCTCTTTGAAAAGTTTAGCCTCCACCTCTAAAGGAAAAAATAAGCTTCTAGTCCTTATTGGCCTGTCTACAAAATGAAGATTCCATACAGCATCCTAGCTAATCAGAATCACTGGGAGTTGAGTGACATATACATTTAGTCCATTGTCAGCTTATGATTGGGTAGCAGCTCTTTGAAAAGTTTAACCTCTGCCTCTAAAGGAAAAAATAAGCTTCTAGTCCTTATTGGCTAGTCTATAAAATGAAGATTCCATACAGCATCCTAGCTAATCAGAATCACTGGGATTTGAGTGGCATATACGTTTAATCTATTATTAGGGCTGGTTTGCACAGTCAGCCAGATATATTTTGACTGGGATCTGGCATTTTTGTCAACCTCTCGCCCTTCCCAAGGGCTGTGAGATAAACAGATGTTGTTTAATAACATGAAATGCCGCAGGATGATTATGATGATGACTAATCAGCCAGCATGCCCGTTAAACAAAAACTCTTTCGGAAAAATAAAAAAAAATAAAATGAAAGGTAAACAGTCATACATTGGCACAGAAGTCTTAACCTTTGGGGTCGTCAGCCTCTTGGACCACCAGCTGAAATCTTCTCAGAAAAATTAAATTAATTTAAATACACCGATACAGGAAGGAAGCCAGTCGGACTGAAATACAGTTATGATTTTTTTTTAAAATCGCAGTAATGACATCCGCTGATTTATTCACCCATCAAACCAATAACAGGAGAAGCTAGATTTCAAGGAAAGGTTAAGGATAACCGAGGGGTTTATTTTTCCCCACCTCAAATTTTAAAGCCCCTCCTGGACTGTCTCTAAGCCGAGTGCTACATGGTGCCAAGCTTAAATCCTCCCTACCCCTCCCCGGCTTGGCCAATTCATATCCCTTTCTCCCCTCCCCTCTCCCCGTGCCCCCATCTCCATCTGGCCTACCTCGCAAGATCCAGGTAAGCAATTACCACCTTCGTGTATATATGGTAATACGCTCCCTGTGCTCCTCTTTGGAGAAAGGGCAAGATGTAAACACAATAAAGGTAATTGCTTAATTGCTTAATCATTTTAAACCCAGAAGAGTTAATCGGCTAAAAGACGTCTTTAAGCAGTTGGCAAGACTGGTGAATGGGTTGAGACTGGAGTGTGAGAAGGGGGAGGGAGAGAGAGAGAGAGAGAAAGAGTGAGAAAGAGAAAAAGAGCAAGGAAGAAGGAATGATAGAGAAAACAAGAGGAGAAAGAACGAATGAGAAAGAGAGAGAAGAACAAGAGAGAAAAAGAATGAGAATGAGAATGAAAGAAAACAAGAAAGACAAGAAAGAAAAAGAGAGAATGAGAAAGAAAGAGAAAGAGAGAGAGAGGAGCAGAGAGAGAGAGAAAGAGAGGACGAGAAAAGAAACAAAGAGAAAGAGAAAGAAAAAGAGAGAAAGAATGAGAAATAAAGAGAAAGAGAGAGAACAAGAGAACAAGAAAGAAAGGGAACAAGAGAGAAAACAAGAGGAGAAAGAAAGAGAATGAGAAAGAGAGAACAAGAGAACGAGAATGAGAAAGAAAGAGAAGAAAAAGAAAGAAAAAGAGAGAGAATGAAAAATAAAGAGAGAACAAGAAAGAGAACAACGAGAGAGAAAAAAGAGGAAAAGAGAGAGAGAGAAAGATTCAAACGATGGGCCTTCTGACTTGCAACTTCGGATTCAGCCCTCAGCTCCCTTTGATCTCAGACCTCTTCCCCTCCCCACCCCAAATTTGCTCTTCCTCCCCTTCATCTACATTTACAATCTAGTCAAGATCTCCAGGAACCCATCAGATCTTCCATTCAGCCATTCCCCTGCCCCACCCTCCCCAAAGCTCTGGTTGATGGACCTGGCAAGGTTTCATGTGGCATGTCAAGCCATTCAGGGCCAGAGTTTCTCTCTCCAGGTCACCCACGGCTGAGTTTCCACAGGGCGAGCCACGTGCACCTCCTTTGCATTCAAGGTGGGAGCCCAGCCAAAAAGTGAGCGACAAAACAACCACACCCACCTCTGAAGGTGTCCCTGCTTTCATTAAACACAAGCTGCAATGGAGACAAACCCTTCTTAAGGTATTCCGGGAAGGTTGAGCAAGAACTGATGCAACGGGAAATTCCCCATTTGCAATCAGAAACACCAGCAACCACCCATCTGCTCTTGACAGACCGAGCTTGCCAAATTTATCCTCCACAAACATCCAAAATCTTCATAGCCAAAAAAAAAAGAGGGGGGGAAACTTCCCCAACGGCATCGCCACCTTCTCTAGAAGATAATGAAGGCAACCACTGGGCAACGCTGCCTTCGCTCCGAAAGCAAAAAGCGGAGAAGGCATCGGGGGTCCCCTTCCAAGAGTCCTCTTCAAACTTCTCCTCCCTCCTGGGACCGAGGAATGGATTCGGATCACGGGGGTCTGGTTCTCTTGGTTGGAAAACGAGCGTCTTAAAATGAGACCCTGAAGCCGTGTGGAGAACTGTCTGCAAAACCTTGGCCAACTTGAAGAGGTGTGGACTTCAACTTCCAGAATTCCCCAGACAGTTTCGTTGGCCGGGGAATTCTTCTGGGGAGTTGAATTCCGCAATCTTCAAATTGCCAAGGTTCAGACAAGCTGGTCTAGGTAAGCTTAAAGATCAAATTAATTCTAGACTGATATTACATGAAGTGAACAATTTCCTTCCTTCCTTCCTATCTCCCTTCCTTCCTTACTCTTTTCCTTCCTTCCTTCCTTCCTTCTTACTCTTTTCCTTCCCTTCCTCCTTCTCTTTTCCTTTCTTCCTTCCTCCCTTCCTCCCTTTCCTTCCTTCCTTACTCTTTTTCTTTCTTCCTTCCTTCCTGCCTTCTTACTCTTTTCCTTCCCTTCCTCCTTCTCTTTTCCTTCCTTCCTCCCTCCCTCCCTTCTTTTCCTTCCTCCCTTCCCTTTTCCTACCTTCCTTTCTTCCTCCCTCCTCCCTTTCCTTCTTTTCCTTCCTTCCTTCTCTTTTCCTTCCTTCTTTTCCTTCCTTCCTTCTTTTCCTTCCTTCCTTCCCTTTTCCTTCCTTCCTTCCTTCCATTTTAATCCCTACCACTGTAAGCAGACCTTTTTTCTGTATAACCACAATGTGTTTCTTTGTTTGTTTGTGTGTCTGTCTGGTAGCTGTCTGCGCTCCCCTATTAAAAATAATTTTTAAATAATTAGACGCTCAAATTAAACACAGAAAACAAAGCTCTAGTCTGCAAACTTCCCACGAGAGACTGTACCAAACCAACAGAACTCCTTTTGCAGTCTTTCCAGACTCAACAAACACCACAATGTCCTTCTACTTGGGTAGCTGAAAATAATCCAGACGCTATCTTGTCACTCACTACAGCTCCTAGAGTTTAAACCTTCTCCTCCTCCACCAATTACGCTCCAGGATGGTTATCCTGTGAGTGGAGGAACAGCAGAGGCCTTCAGAATAATATGCAAAGGTTTTTTTGCTCTGGTGCATTGCCAGGGTTAGATTGTTGGGACCTTGGCAGAGAAGGTACTATGTCCTCTCCCACCATCTAACCATCTTCTCAAGGCCAAGGACGGTTTAGCTGAAGGACAGAAAGGAGCCAGCTGCACCATGTCAGGCTGCAGCTTGGGGGGAAAAAAATATGTTTATTATATAGATTTAGCTGGAAAAATCTAGATTTGGCTTCTTTTATCTTGGAAGAAATAATTCCATGCTCTCTGGTTCCAGCAGAAAATTCTTACGACTACCTTTCTCCGAGTAGTTCTTCAAGAACCGCCACAAGTCATTTGCATTTAATCTTGTCATTGTTTGCCATCCGCAAAAATTCACACTTGGGAACCACATACAGGTAACCCTCTAATGCTCGGCTTTCAACAGTTCGTTTAGTGACCATTTGAAGTTACACCGGCACTGGGAAAAAACCTGACTTTTGACCCTTTTTCACACTTACGACCTTTGCAGCTTCCCCCAGAGTCACGTGATCAAAATTCGGATGTTTGGTTCACATTTATGACGGTTGTAGTTTAGGACGGGTTACTTTTCGTGACCTTCTAACAAGAAGCCAAGTCAATGGGGAAGCCAGATTCATTTAACAACCATGTGACCGACTTCATTTAACAATTGTGGCACGAAAGCTCGCGACGTGGGGCAAAATTCACTTAATAAATGTTTCACTTAGTAACACAAAGTTTGGGCTCAATTCTGGCCATAACTCGAAAACTCCCTGTATGATCTTTTCTGTGAATAAAACACGTTTCCCCCTCTCTACTTCTTTCTTTCTTTCTTTCTTTCTTTCTTTCTTTCTTTCTTTCTTTCTTTCTTTTTCTTTCTCTCTCTCTCTCTCTCTTTCTAATTTTTTTCTTTTTTTCTTTCTACCGTGGGAAATAATGTATATTTCAGTTTCTACCTATGAATCTTTATAAATGGTCACCATTTATATTAACCCAAGTTACAATTTATTCATAATGAGAGGCCTGTTTTCCCACACCCTGCCCAATTTCACCCCAGTGAATTTGCATGAGGTCTTAATGGGAAGAGGATATGCAGGTGGATATATTCAGCCTTACACCTTCACTCGGGCCTTATCTGGGTTTGCAAACCACATCCTGCCAAGCCCAAACCATATTATGACGGGGCAAAGCACAAAGCAAACCCTAGACATGTGGACTAGCACCTTGCTCAATCATCTCCATAAGGCTGGGCCAGGAGCAGAGGTCTAGCTAAACCTAAGGCAGATTTCTCTCTCTCTCTCTCTCTCTCTCTCTCTCTCTCTCATATTCTCTCTTCCTCTATCTCCCTCCCCATCTCTCTCCTTCATTCTATCTCTCGTTCTCTCTCATTCTCTCTCTCTCTCATGTTCTCTCTTATTCTCTCTCTCATTCTCATTTTCTCTCTCTCATATTCTCTCTCTCGTTCTCTCATTCTCGTTCTATCTATCTCTCTCATTCTCTCTGTCATGTTCTCTCTCACCCTCCCCGTCTCTCTCGCTCTCATTCTCTCTCATTCTCGTTTTCATTCTCTCTCTCTCATGTTCTCTCTCGTTCTCTCATTGTCGTTCTCTCTCATTCTCATTCTCTCATGTTCTCTCTCTCGTTCTCATTCTCGTTCTCTCTCTCTCCCTCGTTCTCTCTCTCATGTTCTCTCTCTCCCTCCCCGTCAATCTCCCTCATTCTCTTTCTCTCCCTCATTTTCTCTCATTCTCTCTCTCATATTTTCTCTCTCCCTCCCTCCCTCCCCGTCTCTCTCCTTCGTCTCTCTCTCTCTCTCTCCTTCCCCATCCCTCCTCCTCGTTCTCTCTCTCATTCTCTTTCATTCTCATTCACTCTCATGTTCTCTCTCCCCCTCGTTCCCACTCTCTCTCATTCTCTCATTCTCGTTCTCTCTCTTCCTCCCTCTTTTCTCTCTCCCTCATTCTCTTTCTTGTTCTCGTTTTCCCTCTCTCCCTACCCCCCCCCCCACATCTCTCTCTCTCTAAATTCCAACAGCCAGCTCAGGTTCTCCTGACATAAAGCATCGCCTGTTTTTCCACGGCCGTTTTTCATTTCTTGAAAAGTTAACATGAAGAATAAATAGTGCCTTAGCAGAGCCCCAGAGTAACACAGCCCTTGTTTTGTGTTTTTTTTTTGTTTTACTCCACCTCCATCAAATGAAATAACCCGGCTGCTAAGTTTAGCAACAAGGTTTACTTGGCCAAGCTGTTTGCAAGCCGTGGTTTAAAATAATTCGGTCCTCACAAGCGAGGCCATTGTATTATTATAATTTTTTTTTTAAAGGGCGGCTGCTAGGTTTGATAGGCTGATCCAAAAGAAAGTGTATGTTCTCCGTATAAATAGCACATACATCATCAAGACAAGACGAGCAAGAAACCGAGGCAGGCTTTTTAAAAACCTTCGATCGTTTCAAATGCAAAAAGAAAAAAAGAAAAGAAAAGAAAAGTCCATTCTAAAAGTGCAATATTTATAACCCTGGCCTGCAATTAAAGACCAGGAAACACAGACTAAAGAACAATTGGCAGGAGAGGAAGTTTGAAACAAACAGATCAAAATTCTCCGACAGTCTAATATCCAAGGATATACACATTAACACACTGCTGAAATTCTGCAGGGCTGCAAAAGCCTCTCTTTTTAAAAAAAATATATAAATATTTTGCTTTGAAGTGCAACTGATTTAAATCTTCTGGCTTTGTGAGGACTAGAAACCTAGCTTTCTTTCCCTTGTTTTAAGAAGCAGAGCAGGCAGTCCAAAGCACAATGGATTACTGAGTGTTTCTCAAACCTTGGCCGTTAGGAGATGGGTGGACTTCAACTCCCAGAATTCCCTAACCAGCTTTAAAGTGACCAAGATTGAGAAAACACTGGATTATACTCTTTCCCACTTTCATCCCAGCACAATGAGGACCAGAAACATGCTGTGTCGTTTGTGAGGAAAGGGCAAAATTCTGCATACCTTAACTTTTGAAAAATGTCAAGGAAGTTGCAGGAAATAAGGTGACAAGAAGATAGCCACAGAAATAATAATTATTATGATGATTCTTTTATTCATTAAACATGAAACTCAGTCAAATGAACATTTAAAAATGGATCATAAATACCACTGACGGGTGCTAATGGTTGATACGGGTTGCTGCCAGCATCCTAGATATCAGCCAAGTACCGTCATACAATTATTGTTGTTGTTGTTGTTGTATTTTTGAATGTTCAGTTGACGGAGTTTCATGTTTAATGAATAAAGTAAATAATAATAATAATAGTGAGGTCCATGGTGCTCTCTAAGCTGGATTGTTTTCTTGTAGACATTTCATTACCCAGCTAGGCAATATCATCAGTGTTAGGATGATAGAAAAGGTAATAATAGAATTCAGACTGGCAGGCACCTGCCACAAAACAACCCAGCCTTAGCAATTGTCAATAAGAAATATTTTTTTAAAAAAAAAAGTTTGGATAGGGGGCGTGGCAATACCTGGAGACTGCAGAAGAAGAGAAGGAACTGCAGAGGTCAACAAAATACAAAGACATCACGTAGAAACAGAACAACAGCGGCAAGAGAAAGCGAAGACCAATAGTGATAGGCGTCTTGGGTGCAATCCCAAAAAAACATCTGGAGCAGCCCTTGAACAATGTCCGGCATTGACAAAAAACCATCATTGGTCAATTACAAAAGGCAGCTTTACTCGGAACAGGCTTACATCCTGCGAAACCTTTAACAGCATTCAGCCACCAAATCTGCCTTTCTTAGGTTCCTTGGGAAGGACTCGGGATAGGTAGATGAAAATGCCAGCTCTAACATCTGGCTGACTGAGTGACACACCATAACAAACAACCCCAGCAAGCTACTGATTGCATTCTAGAGGGAAATCTGCCATGGAAATACTCCTTGGCCCTCTATTTTTACTTCTTCTAACGCTTAAAGGAGAGCATGGGCTCCGTTTGTAAAAGATGTGGAATGCAGTGGCAGGGTTTTTCTCCCAGTTGTACCATTTTATGTGGGGTTGGAAACTATGGGCAGGCCCATCAACCAAGCAAGAT
Source organism: Masticophis lateralis (assembly GCA_030761175.1). Taxonomy (NCBI): domain Eukaryota; kingdom Metazoa; phylum Chordata; class Lepidosauria; order Squamata; family Colubridae; genus Masticophis; species Masticophis lateralis. The sequence continues at coordinate 4,081,289 of JAUDYJ010000013.1, forward strand.
GAAGCTATTCACCGGTGGAACGGCTTGCCTCCAGAAGTTGTGGCTACTCCATCACTGGAGGCTTTCAAGAAGAGATTGGACAGCCATTTGACTGAAATGGTATAGGGTTTCCTACTTGAGAAGGGGGTTAGACTAGAAGACCTCCAAGGTCCCTTCCAATTTTTTTTTTTAAGTCTTGGCCAAGTTTGCGATCCTACACCAATTCCAATCGACTCAGAAGGATGCTCCTTTCTGAGCCAGGACAGACTAGCCTTCTAAAAGATAAATTCATGTCTACAGTCCTATGATTTAGCTGTTCAGGAATGTCCCATTTCCCTTGGCAAGTCCTTCTGACTTCCTAGCCACAAGAGAGTCCAGCCACAGCTGTGCTAGCAGATGGCCAACAGAGTTTCTTAAGGGACAGAAAATATGGAGGAACAATTCGTAGGGCTGAATACAGGCAAGCCCTCAAACTTACAATGGTCCATTGAGAGACCGTCCGAAGTCACAACGGCTCCCCCCCCCAAAAAAGGGATTTACGACTGTTTTTTTTCACGCTTACAACCGCTGCAGCGTTCCCCATGGAAATGTGATCAAAATTCAGATGCTCGGCAATCGGTTCATACTTATGACGGTGGCAGCGTTCCCCGTTTTGCGACCTTCCGACGAGAAAAGTCAATGGAGAAGCCAGATTCAACTTAACCGCTAAGTGTTAACTTAGTAACACTTAACTGTCCTTAAGTTAACACTAACTTAACCACGGCACTGATTCGTTTAACGGCTGCAGCAGGAAAGGTTGAAAAATGGGGAAAACCTTCACATAACAAATGTCTCGCTTTAGCAATGGAAATGTGGGTTCCATTGCAGTCATAATGTCGATGGCTACCTGCATGTCCAGCTACCCACCCACCCAATTCCTTCATTGACTGCAGTCTCAGAAGACCTCAAAATTACTCTGTCTTTCTGGAATTGCTTCGTGTTCTGAGTCCCATCCAACAGGTGCAGTTTACTTAGCACCGTCCCAACCTTAATATATCCCACGACTCTAACCAAGGTTAATACCGGCCGAGATTAGCATTAGCAGGTAAACCCAATGATTCCAGGGCATGGAATAACGTGCACTTTCCCATCATGGAGAAGCTGCAAAATGATACCTTTGAGACAACTCACAACATTCGGGGAACATCAGATGCCGTTTTCTGTCTCTTGCTCCTGACCAGCAGAAATACGGTGGATTTTTCTAAGCATCAATAATTATAATTTCCCACCGGAAAAAAAACAGCAACCGTGCTAAGATCCAGCAGGGGCGTTGATTTACAGTGGGCCTGTAGGCAATTACATTCCTAAACTTGCCTAGGCTTTAAAAAAAAAATCCTAAATGCTAAAAACAGCTCCAGCTCTGGCTCGGTTTTGAGCTCGTCTGCAAAGTGATGTCACCTCTCTCTCTCTCTCTCTCTCTTTTTTTTTTTTTTTTTTAAGAGTAGTGGCAGTGCTAAGAGGGTAGAGGAAGGGGGGGCATGCCCGCGTGTAAATAAAACAATGTTTGCTCTTGAGCTTAGTTTAGCACTCTGCATTTGGCACCTCTGGGTTTTTTCAGCAGCTGGAAACATCACCTATCCCCGAAATCCAATAAATCTTCTTTTCAAGCTTCCCCTTTCGCTGTTGATGGCTGTTGGGTTTTGCAAAAAAAAATTCAAAGCGAGTTTTTCACGATTGCAAAACCTGCCACCCCACCAATCTCCTAATGTCAATTCTGCATCACCTCTCTCTCACCCAGAATTTATCTTTCTCTTGCCCCCCCCACCACCCCCAATCTTGGGGGGGGGAGAGAAAACCACACCTATTCCCAAGACTATATATATATATATATATATATATATATAGTCTATATATGTTTTCTTTCCTTTTCATAGGCTTTATGTGTATTTCTCTTTAGCCAGGTTCTTCCTACATACTTTCCTACGTAAACCAAGATTTTTATGCAGCCCTAGTTCAGTGGATTGTGATTTGTGATTCTGCATAAAAATCTTGGTTTACGTAAGAAGAACCTGGCTAAAGATACATATATACATACATACATACATACATACATACATACATACATACATACATATTGGCACACCTGACATTCCAGGTAAGGGTGGGTGAGCTGAGAATTTTTTAAAAAAAGAATCAAATTTGAAGAGGATAAACAGCTTCAGAAATGCTATTTCAGTTAAGCTGGAGAAGCCTCCAGCCTCCAGCTCAAGCAGAAAACGATCATACTTGTCATCTTTTTTAAAAAGAGAGTTTTGCTCTTACCTGCACAGCAGGATTTTAAAACTCTGCAGTTGCTTTTAAAAAAAAATAATAACACACCCACCTACTTAAAACAGCACACTTCTGACTGTTTCTGGCTTTTATACTGTGCCTCTAAAGCAGGCCTCACCATAAACATGGGACTGAAGGTAAAATGCATGCATTCCAATGCAGAGGCTCCAATTTCTTAACCTGTGCATTCTTTCATAACAACCCACTCCTCCAAAAAAGACCCCTCTTCCCTCCCCTTTTCAGCTCAGAAGGACAAGGGATTTCTCCCAAGCGCAGAGCTTGTCATCTGTTCTGAATTGCGTGTATCCACACGCAGACCCAGGGAAAAAAAACCAAAAAACACAACGCTGCTATTTTAAACTTTATTGAAGGGCAATTCATTTATTCTGCCGACGAATTTGCAGGAGAGACAGAAAGCAAAACTTAATGTTCAGGAGAACATTAAGAAGAAAAAAAGTTGGAAGAATAAATTCATTCCTCAATCGTGGCCCTACCACACACACATACACACACACAACGCAATGGCAAGACATTAGGGGGGGAAAAATCGCAACAGCTCCCTGACTTCAATTCTTTAAAAAGCTTTTTACTTGGACAAAGCCCAGAGTGTTTTCTCCCAGCCCCCCCCCACCCCTACCCCCCCTTAAAAAGAAGTTTTAACTGCCATCTTGAGAACTCTTGCCAAAACTAATCCCAGCTATTTCTTTACAAGATATTCCATTTGGAAACTTTGGGCCCAGTCATGATAAAAACAATTCGAAAGACAAAGGAATGTTTGTTTTTAAATGCCGCCCAAGGTTGTCCTATCCACAGTATTGAGATCCAGTTCAAGAACAGTTCTCCAAACTTGAGGGTAAAAACAACAACAACAACAACAACAACAACAACAACAACAACAACAACGGTTTAGCTAGGAAGATTATTCGAAAAGTTACTCTACAAAAGACTTCTTTCAAAGAAAGAAGGGGGGGGGGGAAATAAGCAAAATAAACCATCTTAAAAAAAATTGTGCTCAAGCATCCATTGGCAATATTTTTGCAGTTCTGAAGTAGGCGTTAAAACTTCACCAAATCAGAGTGACCAAAGCCATCTGGTTTTTCATGCCAACACACCCCCTGATTTTTTTTTTGTTTTGTTTTGTTTTGAAGTACAGGTAATGCTTGACTTACGACCAGAATTCAGCTCAAAATTTCTGTGGCTAAGCGAGACATCGGTAAAGAGAGTTTCGCTCCTTTTCACGACTTTCCTTGCCACTCTTGCTAAGGGAATCACTGCAGATGTTAAGTTGGTAACCCAGTTCTTAAATGAACCTGGTGAGAAGGTCGCAAAAGGAACATGGCAACCGTCATAAATACGAGTCAGTGGCCAAGTGTCTGAATTTTGGCCGTGGGGGATGCTGCAGTGGTCGTTAAGTGTGAAAAATGGTCATGAGTCGCTTTTTCAGCCCTGTTGTAACTTCAGACGGTAACTCAACAAACTGTTGTGAGTGGAGACTACTTGTATCTCCTTTTCTCATATTTTCTATCATCTTGGTTAGGAAAGCCAACCACAAGAACTGCAAAAAGTCTTTTTTTTTTTAAAAAAAAAAATCAAAATCAAAAGGCTTCCCTAGAGAAAGATCTTGGGCCGTGATGAGAATCCCCAAAAGCAAAATTTTGGGAGAACGGTTTGCAGAAATATAAACACCAGTTCCTGGCAAGAAACCTGGACTTTCCAAAGCATACTTAGAATAAAGCTTAGGCCTTTTGAGTCCACGAGGGAGAGAGAGAAAAAACTACAAAGACAGCAACCCCATTATTTTACAAAACCAGCAGAAGAGACAACAAGGGCTTTAAGTCCTTCAGAACTCATTCTGGAGCCCAACCGACAATAGAAAAAAACAAGCCATAGAATGTGCCCGGGTTTTAAAAAAAATCCAGGAAAACATTAAAAAAATGCAGGAAAAACAAGCCATTAAAAACCAGACGTTTCAGCCCTGACATTTAGCTCAAGATAGAATTAAGCTTAAGAGTTGAATAGCATGTGTCAGCTCCTCAAAATAGGTACCAAAACCAACATTTTTTAGTTCTCACTTCTCTTAAATCTTAAAAGAAAATGCATTTCTTTCTTTTCCCTTGCAAATTGGGAAGAAATATAAATATATATATATATATATATACACATACATATACATACATATACACACACGTACATACACTGTATATATACCATCTGCTATCCGTCTAATTAAAAACAGATTTTTTTCCTCCCTACCCCAGCCTACTGGATCTACTGACAATAACTTTATCCCATCCTGGGGAACATGGTTTATATGGAACTTGGTTTGTCCTTCATGGATTCAGAAGGATTTTGAAAACATCTGGAGTTGTTTCTCAAGAGAAGACTGGCTCATTCCCATTTTTTCCCCTTTTGTTTTAAATGTTGGCACGCCCCCCCCCCTTTCCAAACAGGGTTGGGGGTGGCACCCAGATGGCTAAACAGAAAAGGGAAGAATATGCTAAGAGGCAGCTCTAAACCATTTTTTATTTAGAATGGGCTACTCAGGCATTTCCTGACCCAGCTCTCTCAGCCACAATGGACTTCAATCTTGCTGGCAGCTGAGGAGGAGTGCAGGTGGGGTTTCCTGGGGTGCCTGCAGGGCTGTTTCATGTGGGGGGGAGGGTAGCTGCAGAAAACGGGCAGGGGAAGGGCAGTCTACCTCTGCAGGCGATGTGGGGAGCAGAATTTCACCTTAAAGGGGTGGGGTGGATTAAAGGGAAAGGTGTTAATCACACCCCACCTTAAAAGGGGGATTGGAGGGAAAAGTGATTGAAGGGAAAGGGGTGCCCCCCACTTTAAAAGGGGGGGATTAGCAGGAAAGGTGTGCCCCCCCCACCTTAAAAGGGGAGGTTGAAGGGAAAGGGGTGTATCCCCTCCTTAAAAAGGGGGGGGGTTGAAGGCTGCCCATCCCCCCATCCCCCGCCCCCCCCCCCAATCCTTCCAGCAGAAGAAACCCAGCCAGACTCACCCGGGTGGGAATGGAGGTTGAGGCCGGGGGCGGCGAGGTATTTGCCGGGCGGCAGCGGCGTCGCCAAAGGAGCCAAGCGTGCAGCTCCGGCGGCGGCGGCGGCGGCGACGTGGCTCTCCATAGCCAGGCCGGAGAGCAGCGGCGAGGGGACGTGGACGGCGCGGGGAGCCCCCAGGTCTCTTCCATCCATCCTCCGCTGGCCGATCGCCGCCCCCGCCGCCGCCCTCCTCCTCTTCCTCGGGCCGGCCCCAGCCTTAAAGGTGGCGGAGTCCGGAGCGCGCCAGCGGGGATCGGGGATCCATCATCCTGGGGTGCGGAGGAGCCTCTTCCAGCCAAGGAGCCTGAGGAAATGGGGTGGGGGGGCGAAGGGGGCGCAGAGAGGCAAGAGAGGCTTTTAAAAAGAGAAACAGAGAGACAGACAGACACACCCTGGGAAAGGGGGAAGGTGGGGTTTTATTGGGGGGGAGGGCAAAGAGCCCCCTCCCCAAAACCTAGCCTTGCCGGGAGTCCCCTCCCCTTCTCCAGCTGCCCTGTTTTTTGGGTGTGTGTGTATGTGTGTGTGTGTGTGGAGGGGGGCACCGGCTTTTCCTTTCAAGAGATAGATATTCAGAAAGACTGGGCTTAAAACACAGGCGAAAGAAAGGGGTGCTGGTGGAATAAATTATAAACAAAGTGTGTATTCCTGGTTATGTTTATACTTATATCTGTTATCTGATACATGGTGGACGAAATAAAGAACTAAAGAAATGGATGCCCCGAAGCCCACCGGGGAAACTGAGGCTCCTTGATTCCCCCCCCCCCCGCCCCCCAAGGATCGCCCCTTCCTCTTCAAATGGAAGTCAACGCGCGGCCCGGGAGCTTGCAAGCCGCTCTCGGTTTCTTAACAACGGCTGTCTTGTTTAAACCCAGCTGGAAGTTTTTACGGACAAAAGGGAGAGGTGGGGAGGAAAAAAATCGCTTTTTTCTATTTTTTTTTAAAGGCCGGGAGAGCTTTTGCCTCCACCCGCACCCCGGGGATCGCTGTGGCTCCATCACAACCCCACCTTGGCGGATATTTTTCCTCGCGAAGGGAAGGTGGACGGAGTCTTACGAGAGGCGCTTTACCGGCCGGCTGCAGCCCAAAGGGCCAAGCAGGGCGGCGAGCGAGCCGTTCCTCCCGAAACCCGCATTTTAAAAAAACAAAAAAACGAGGCTGCCCTTGAACCTCATTTATGGCGGGGGGGGAGGGGGGCAGTTGTGGAAGAAAATTTAGCCCGCCGGATTTGATCCCACCCTGTTAGCTTTTAATTAATATTATTATTATTATTATTTTAAAAAAAGACAATTTAAGTGGATAAGATCGCGCTGCTCCGGGCTTCCTATAACCTCGATTCTTCCTTATATTTTATCTATGTTTCCAACATTCATTCCCCCCCCCCCCCTTTTCTCTCTCTCTCTCTCAAACGTGATTTAACCTCCCCACCCCAGCGGGGGAAAAATGTAAAAAGTGTCAAAATTGTTCCCAGCTTTAAAAAATACAAGTGGGAATAGCTACACATTTCATGTTTAACCTTCTGTGCCTCACAGGCACATAAAGAGCCTAGATAGATAGATAGATCTTTTTTAATATATATATATATATATTTTTAAAAAAGCTTTGCAGAACGATTCTGGTGGCTTTGATAATTTAATAGAAAACCATCTTCTCTTTTTTCCCCTCCCAGCACCCCCTCGCCAAATCCTTTCCCTCCCAACCCTCTAACTCTGCAGTCTGAGGTAATTCAACTCAGAAGCCCCGCCGTGGACATGAGGACTTGCTGCTTAAGAAATCTAGGCTGGGAAAGCGGGAAGGGAGGGAGAGAGAGAAAAGGAAAGAGAGAACGAGAAGGAGAGAAGGGAATGTGAGAGAAAAGGGGAGAGAGAACTAGAGAGAGAATGAGAAAGAAAGAAAACTAGAGAGAATGAGAAAGAGAGAAAGAAAAGGAGAGAGAGAACTAGAAAGAAAGAATGAGAAAGAGAGAGGGAGAGAAGAGAATGTGAGAAAAAAGGTGAGAGAACTAGAGAGAGAATGAGAAAGAGAAAACTAGAAAGAATAAGAACGAGAGGAAAAAAGGGAATGTGAGAGAAAAGGAGAAAACTAGAAAGAGAATGAGAGAGAAAACTAGAAAGAGAAAGAATGAGAACGAGAGAGAGAGAAGGAAATGAGAGAAAAGGAGAGAGATAGGAAAGAAAGAGAACGAGAAAGAGAGAAAAGGGAACGAGAAAAGGAGAGGACGAGAAAGAGAAAAAACTAGAGAGAAAGAATGAGAACGAGAGAGAGAAAGAGAGAGAAAAGGGAACGAGAGAAAAGGAAAGAAAGAGAACGAGAGAGAGAAAAGGAACGAGAAAAGGAGAGAGGGAGAAAGAGAGACCCAGGACACGTATTTTTACCCTAAAAAAGGGTACCCAATTCCGCCTGTTTATTCAAGGACGCCCGCTGGAAAGCTGGCCAGATTCAGACGTGTGAGTTTACGCCCCGGCGGAGAACGCGCGAAGCCGGCGTGCAATTCTCCAGCTGGGCGTCTCGGAAAGCCGCGGATCTCCCCAGGGCCGGCGGGAGACGGATTAAGCACCCCTAAACGCTTATGCGGGATGGGGGGGGGAGGGCAGTGAGTTCGGTTACCGCGTCGTCTTTTATTTAAAGGAATCGGCGTCTCGCTTTCCCTTCCCTTCCCTTCCCCTGTGCAAGTATTCCAAAACGCCGGACTGGATCTCTCTCTCTCTCAAAAAAAGGGGGGGGGGAATCGTGGAGTAACCGAAGGCTACGCTGTAATCCTTTTGGGGAACCAGGTCTTTCTGCGCCCTCCCCATTGGCCAGCTTGGCTTTGATTCCTTTCGCCTCCCACCCCCACCCCCACCCCCCCTTTTTAAATTTTATTTATTTTTTTATTTCCGAAGGCTATTTTCTACCTTTCTTGGAAAAGAAAATTTTTCAGACCTTGCAGTCTCAAGGCTGCCATTGATCAAGTCCCGCAGAGACCAGGAACCAAAATAAATAGATATTATTATTATTATTATTTTAAAAATGAATGCCTAAGCTTTCGTTTTATGCCGAATTAGGCTTTGCTGTCCTCTTGCATTCAAGGCAATCCTCTACTGGGAGGGGAAACGGGGGGGGGGGTTAAGGGGGGGGGCAAAGGGAAAAAAAGGGGGGAGGGAAGGTCAAATTGCGATTTCTGCTCGGGGACTCCCGTAATGGGAATTTCGCTTTCAACGTAAAAGGGAAAGTTTTGGGTTTCTTCGCGCAAAACGATCCACACACACACACACACACACCCGTGTAAGACTCCACGCGTGTAAAAAAAAATCGCCATCAATCCTGTCGGTTGGTGTCCCGCTGGCCACAGGATTCCTATGGGATCGTGTGTGTGTGTGCGTGTGTGTGCGCGCGTGTGTATCGGTGCGGGTGGATCCACACACCGCCAGGTGCGAAGGCGGTCTCTCCGGGGCGAAAATAAACTTCCTTTGAAACTGTGTGTCTGTGGAGTTTGGGCCAAAATAGGAAGAGATTTTTTTTCCCCTTCTCTCTCTCTATCTCATTTCCCCCCCCCCCCCTCTTGCCTCAATAATCCCGGCTCCCTCTCCCAAAATGGCTGAATCCCCGATTTTAATTAAAAACAGTCCACCCGAAGTGGGGCGGGGAGGGTGGTTGGGTTCTTTTTCTTTTCTTTCTTTCTTTCTTTCTTTCTTTCTTTCTTTTTTTTTTTTTTGCGAGAATGCCTGTTTTGCTTCTCTCTCTTTCCAAGAACGAGCGAAAACAAATAAACAAAAAAAAAATGAAACGGGGGGAAAAATTAGTATCCCTTCTGTTTGAAGAAATAGGCGGAGGAGGGAAAGAGAGGGAAGGTTGCAAAACCCCATCCGACCCCTTTCTCGAGACCTCTAGGGAGGGGGCAAAAAGCTGACCCCCCCCCCGACAGCCAAGACCTTTCCCCTCTTTTTTCTTGCCCCCCCCTCCAAAAACCACAGCCCCTCGCAATTTGGAAAGTTGGCCGGCGCAGCCCTTACCTTCGCTCCGGAGATGCCCTCACTGGCTTCCTAGCCCGATTCTCTGGGGCATTTTCTTTGGGGGGGTCTCTGGCCCGCTCAGATTCGTTGCCTCCACCACCATCAGCAGCAAAAGGGGGCCAAAGAAACCCCCCTCCTCCTTCTCTTCCTCCCCCGCCCACCCCCCCAAAAATCCCTCCTTTCTGATTTTTACGCGCGGCGCGTAAAAAAATCTAAAATGCGCCCTAGATGGCCGGCCGAGGTAGGTTCCTTCGTCCGTTCCTGGTCCTCTCTTTCCTCTTTGGGGTGGTGGGTGGGGGTCTTGCAAGGATGGCCCCCTCCGGATCGACAGAAAGCCCAGGAAGGCGGAGGGGATCCGAGCTGCTGGGGGAAAAAACCACGATCCCTGGCCTCTTTCGCTGCCTTAGTTTCCCCTCCGAAGCGCGCCCTGGCTCCCGCTGGTAATCCTTCGCGATCTCCATATACAACTCAGCGTCGGAAAAGGTACATTACCCAAGGCCCCCCCCTTCCCCTCCCCGCTTTCCAAGTTTCTCTCCGAGGATGTTAAAAAAAAAAAAGGAGAAAAAAAAACGGGGAGGGCGAGGAGAAAGGAGGGAGGGGGGAGGGCGAGGAAAGAAAGAAACCAAGCAATGAAACGAGCATTGTTTCAGCCAAGCCCGCCCCTCCGCCACTCGGAATGTCCTTCTGGCCTTCCCCATTCGCTGCCCCGCCTGCCACTCGCGCTCGTGGAAATACTTTGGCTGGCCGCCAACCTTATCAAACCAATTATGGAGCTGGGGGGGGGCGGGGGAAGGAAGAAAGAGGAGGAGGATTAGGCGAGCAGTTTCTAGCCTCCCCTAGCCGGCTTGGCTTGAATGAGCAAAGGAGAGGGGTGGTGGGAACTTTTAAGGGCCGTTTCCAGGCGCCCCCCCCCCCTCGTTCCAATTCCCTCCGCTCCGATTCAACCTTTTCTCTCCCTTTTCCTTTCCTTCCCCCATTCTTTTTCTTCCTTTCGTCCCTTTTCTTTCTTTCTTTTTCTTCTCTTTTTCCTCCTCCGGTTGATCGAAAAGGAGAGAGAGGGAGGAAAGGAAAGAGAGAGAGAAAAAAACATGGTGGCGATTGGATTGCGTGGCCTTTTCACAGCGCGCCCGCCCAGCTTAAAAACTGCCCTTCGCTTTCTCGGGGGTTTTTTCTTCCCCCTTTTTTCCTCTTTTAAAAAAAGGACTTTTCGAGTAAAGTAAGTCAGACAGAAAGGCGTTCTATTATTATTATTATTATTATTATTATTATTATTATTATTATTATTATTATTATTATTATTATTATTTTAAAAAGGAAATTTGCATCGGCGGGGAAGGTGGGGGGGGGAGGAAGGGTTTCTCGCCTCCTGGGCTTAAGGGGCCGGCGGTGCGTGGGGTGGCTGCGGTAAGACCGGGTCCCTTGTGCGTGGATTTGATGTTTCGAGCTGGCCAGCTTCGCGCGGGAGAAAAGCGCGCGGCATCCCCACCCCCCAATGGGGGTTTGACTGCCAGGTAAGCTAAACAAGCACCCCATCCCAGCCTCGGGTGGGAGTGGGGGAAGGCCCGATCTTCCTTTGTTAAGGGGTCCCACCGATTTCCTCCGGGCGAAAGGAGGCGGCCGCAGCCTTTCCGTGGAAGCCGCCGATCCGCATCGTTAGCCGGGGCCCTCCGGAATTCCGCATCAGCCGCCAAAGAGAAATCGAGGCACGAGGCGCCTTTGAGCGGAGCAAATAATCGGTGTGTTTATTCGTTTCTTTGTTTGTTTTTCTTTCCCCATCCTTTCCAAGTTTCAGCCGAAGCGGGGCTTGTCGTGGACCAAGAATTGTAGCCAAAATAGCTCTACTGTACAGACGTTACTTCAGGAGGGACTTTTTGGGGAGGGGGGGAGCGGCAAAAGGAAGGGGGCCGTTCTCCCCGAGTCAATAATTTATTGTGAGTAAATCTATTTGCTTTTGTTAACTCCCCCATCCGCCACGGTCGCTTCCCTTCTTTTTAAACAAACGTGGATTAAAGTCCAGCGGTCTTTGTACGCGTGTGATCTCAGAAACAGGGGGGGGGGGGGGGGATGGGAGGGGTTTTTTTCCCCTATTTTCTCTCTTGGATTGCATTTATTGGGACCCCACCCGCCCCAAACCTCGGTCCCCGTTCTAGGTTTTTCTCGAGCCGTCAGCGAACAAAGGTCCAGATTCTCAAAAATTCCAAAAAAAAAAAAGAATTATTTTTGAAGAGGTTCCGTTTAGCTGCGAAGGAGGAGAAAGATGATGATTATTAATTTTTTTGCAGGGAAAAAAAATGCTTTTTAAGCTTTTTTTTTTCCTGTTTCTCTCCAGAAAGGCTGGAAAGGGAAAAGCGAGGGCCCCCCAAAATGGCCTTTTTGTGTGCGTGTAATTCTGGGACAATCATCCGTTTTCCCAGCGGGGGTTCAATTCGGATTCTTTTTCGCTTTTCTTTCTTTCTTTCTTTTTTTTTCTTTTTCTTTTCCTTCCTTCGGAAAAAAGGAAAGGAGCGGGGAGGAGGGGAAGGCTCAGGCGAGGCCTTTCGGGAGGGAAACAGAAACAGAAAAAAGGTTTTAAAAGCATTTATTTTTTGGCCCCCCCCCCCAAAATCTTTCCTCCTGCCTTCGCAGCTAATATATATTGGAATCACTTTTGGCTTAAATACACCGTGGCAGTTTAATGTTTATGGAAAACAAGATTGGACTTGGGATAGGCGAATGATTCATTTTTTCCTTTCGTCTAGCCTCGGTTTTTTTTTCTTCTTCTTCTTCTTCATTCTCTCTCTCTTTCTTCTTTTATGGGGCAAGCATACCAACGATCGCTGGTAATCCGCCTGTATTTGCATACAGGCTCCCCGCGGTTTCCCCCGCGGGGGTGAGGGGAGGAGTAGTGGGGGTGGGAAGGAGAAATGGAAGAAAAACGATCCTCTCTGGGGTTAAGGACACCTTTACTCTCCTCCCCACCGCTTTGGGCAGGCCGTCTCGGGTTTCACGGCCCTTGGTTTCAGTCCCGTCTTTCCTGCGCTGGAGTGGCGGATTTCTCGCGCGGAAAATCCGCGGGTTTGACCCTTGTTGGCCAACGGGGCGTGGATGCCCCTTGCAAAAAATAAAATAAAATAAAATAAAATAAAATAAAATAAAAGCGATGGAGAAAAATGCGTCTCGGGGTTATTATTTTTTCCCCCCCGAAGTCGGAGTCTTTTGGGGGAAACCGGAGCAGAATTAAAGGCGTCTTAAACCTTTTTGGGGGGGGGGGAAGGGGCGACGAAGAACCTGAGAATGAATCCCTCCTAGAATTTCTGGCTAAAAATAGGTTTAGTTCGCGGGGGGTGGGGGGAGAAGGGTGTCCTCTATTTTTTTTTCTCTCTTTTTTCCCCTTTTCTTTCTTTTTTCCTCTTTGTCTCTTTCTCTCTTTTCTTCGGAATGGAGCCGTTTCTAATTACCCCCCCCCTCCCACATCCCGAGCTCGAGAGCAGGTTTCAAGGCCGCCCTCGTTAGGAAGCAGACAGGAGGAAGAGGAAAAGACGAGGGGGGGTGGGCAGCGAGGGAGAGAAAGGTGAGAAAAAAATAAGCCACCGAAAATAGTAGTGTAAACTGAAAAGGAAAGAGGGAAGGGGAAAAAAAACACTAAAGGCGAGGCTCCAAAGAAAACGGTCGCTAATTTTGCGTCTCTGTGTGTGTGTGTGTGTGTGTGTGTGTGTGTGTGTGTGTGTTTTTAAAACGTGTCCCCCACCCCCACCCCCCGGGGTGGAGGAAAGGCTGACGATTTGGGAAGCGGAACTTGATGGCCGGGTTCCAAATTAGCGAGGGATCAACGAAGAGGGAGGTGTTAAGACGGGGGTGGGGTTTCCCCGCCCGGTCACAAACAACCCAGCCCCCCGCCCCGTTCAATTGTCCCGCACGCGGAAAACCTTGCCAGAAGACAGCTCACCGTCGCTCGCGGCGGCTCGGAGCTGGCTCAGACTGGAGGGGGAAGATTTGGCTCGCGTGTTCTGATTGTTGGGTGTTGTTTTGTGTGTTTGAAATGTTGCTTTTCCAATGGCTTCCCTTTTTTTGTCTTCCCCACCCCCACCCCCGGGCTACGCGATCCTTCCAGAGTTTCGTAGCCAGCCAGCCTTCCCTTCACCCCCGCCGCGCAAAGACGCCTCTTCGGGTTGGGAGAGTGGAGATCATCTGGTCGCGCCCCTTCCTCGGCGCAGGAGTTCTCTCAGACCTTCCCGGATTAAAAAGATCCTCCGATTTCCTCCTCCTCACCCACCCCCACCCACTAGGTGGCTCAGTGGCTAAAACACGGAGTTCGTCCATCAGAAAGGTCGGCGGTTCGAATCCCTAGTACAGGTCTCCTGCGCGAGCTGGAGGTTGGACCAGATTTTATTTTATTTTAATTTATTTGCCGCCCTTCTCCGGAGACTCAGGGCGGCTTACAATGCGTTAAGCAATAGCCTTCATACTTTTGTATATACCTGCTTAGTAGGGCTTTTGGCCCCCTCAGGCTGTGTTCTTTTTTATACAAAGTCAGTTTATTGCCCCCACAATCCGGGTCCTCATTTTACCTACCTCGGAAGGATGGAAGGCTGAGTCAACCTTGAGCCTGGTGAGATTCGAACTCGCAGTAATTGCAGGCAGCTGGTGTCACTTTAACACCACTTAAGCTGCTGCGCCATAAGGGTCCAAGGGTCCCTTCCAACTCTTGTTTACTGTTACCCCCCCCCCTTCAAATCTCCCAAAGGAAGGAGCACCCCAATTCTTGGAGGCGGGTCTTTCACGCAAACGCAAACACAGAAACACAATTTAACACTCATTCTGGGCACGGCTGTGGGTGGGATTTGAAAAAAACCACACCCACCACGTCTTTTCCACCCGGAAAGCCGGTCGGACCCTGAGGGCTGGGAGAGCCGTGTTTTAAATTCACCGGGGGGGAGGGGGCATAAACCAGCTTGGAATAAAAACCCACGCTCGTCGGAAAAGTCGCTAGCCAAATCCTGATTTTTTTTCCCTCTCCAAGCGTTTCATTTCAAGGAAACTTGGAGTCTCTCCCCTATGGGGTTATGGGGCGTTAAGAGGAGGGGAGTGTATGTCCAACCCTCCCCAGGCTCTTATTAGGTTAATGACAGCCTCCCCACCCCCGCAACAAGCTGTTGGAGAACCGCGCCCGCCTCGTAAAAGCACCAAATATAGAAATTCTATCCAAGCTGCGCGTTCTGTCCGAGCCGGACGTCCATCAGTCTTGCATTAAACGTCTGCTCTATCCTAAGCCTTTCTTTTTCCTTTCCCCTCCCCCGACACTGTAATTTCCCCTGCCCCCCCCCCGTCCTCCCACCCCCAACCCGCAGATTTGGTGAGATCTAGAAGAGGGGGTGTTTCCTTACAGCCCGTTCCTTTTACGCGCGCCTCGGAAAAGGGGTACCCGGATTCCCACGGCGAGGCGCCTCCGTGAGAGCCTTGCAAGAAGGGGAAATGAGACGTGGGGGAGGGGAGGAGAGAGGAACAAGGTTTCTCTCGTCCCGAGCTCGTTCCTAGTTTAAAAAAAAAAAAAAAGGCCAGAAGACCGGGTGGGGAGCTGCTTTTCCGTGTCTCGTTGCGCGCGCCCCCCACCCCGGTCCGCAGCATCCCAACTTTCCCCTCTTCTCTTCGGAAAAAGCGACTAGAAATCAGCCTTCTCTCCCTCTCTCCCTTCCCCCTCTCTGGAAGCCAAGATCCAAGGGGAGGGATCGCTTTCCACGCGAGAGGGAAAAAATAAATAAATTTAAATTTAAAAACGCACACACACACACACACACACACACACACACACACACACACACACACACACACACACACACACACACACACAAACAAATTAAGAGCCAAAGCTCGAGCTACGGAGAAGCTTCCCCGCGGTTGGGTAAGAGGTCGGGAGGACCGACAGGATGTGTGGGTGGGTGGGCGTCTTTGCCTTTCGAAAGCCGAAGCGAACCCATCAAGTGGGGGGATCCGTGGGGGGGGGCGAGAACGACTGGAAGCCATCTTGTGAACTGGGGCTAGGTGGGGAGCTAAAAAAGGAAGGCGGCCTTTCTG
Organism: Masticophis lateralis; assembly: GCA_030761175.1. Taxonomy (NCBI): domain Eukaryota; kingdom Metazoa; phylum Chordata; class Lepidosauria; order Squamata; family Colubridae; genus Masticophis; species Masticophis lateralis. The sequence goes on from JAUDYJ010000013.1 coordinate 4,096,662, forward strand.
GGGCGGGGGTGGGGGGGGGGGAAAGGAGGAAAAAAATTAGGTTTTTGGAAAGGGGTTCCTTTCCTTTCCTTTCCTTTCCTTTCCCCTCCTCCCCGCACACTCTCTGGGCTGTGCCTGCCCTGCATATGTGCGTCGCAGTTCGTGTTAGTAAATAGACACTAAATTTGCAATCAGCTGTTTTCCAGGTTTGGGAGCTAAAATAAAAATTGTAAATCTCGGCGTTTCTCTCTTTAGTCTCCGGGTTGTTGAATGCGGCGAAGAACCTCTGCTGAGACCCCGAACATAATAATCCTCTTCTCTACCTTTCGAATTTGTTCCCGGTTGTTCTTCCCCCCCTCCCCTCCCGTACTTTCTTCCTCTTGTTTCTAGTTTTCTAAGTTGTTTTTTATTATTATTATTATTATTATTATTATTATTATTATTATTATTATTATTATTATTATTATTATTATTATTATTATTATTATATTTGGATCTCCTTCCCATTCATTCCACACCCCTACCGCGCGTTTTGTGTGTGCCAAAGGCTGAGCTGTCCGATTTTATCTCTATGACCTGGATGGAAGAATGTACTTGGCTCGTTCAGGAGACGGACAAAATAAAACATATACCCCAAAGTGGGGGGGGGGGAGCTTTTTAAATAAGGCTCCCCTTCTATTTATAGTTACTTGAGAGTAGGGCAGCCAGGATTTCTGAGAAAATAGGGGCTAAAGGTTGCTTTGTAACTGTACACACACACACACACACACACACACAAACGTGGGGGGCGGGGGAGCCAGAGATAGATAGATAGATAGATAGATAGATAGATAGATAGATAGATAGATAGATAGATAGACATAGATACATAGAGATAGATATAGATAGATATATGTTTATATGTGAGAGGAGGGCAAATTAATTTCTTGTCTTTCTGGATATGGAAAGCCTTTATTCCCCCCCCCCCCCCAATAAATCGTCTTCTTTCACTGTGCTAATTCATTTCCCTTCTCTCTTCATCCCAGGATAATTCCATTCAAATTCATGCTTCCCCCACCCTTTAAAGCAGAACTGAAATTTGTCAGAAATTTTATTCCCAAACTTGTTTGTTCTACAAGGTTTGTCTCTGTGACTTCTAGTGAGCTTGACGCAACCTTAAACATTTATCCTCTCCTATGCCGCTCATCCCAGACCAATATTGGGGATGGGGCTGTGCTGAAATCCCACTGGAGCCCTTGGTAAGTCCATGGCTCTTCTTCCTTTGGGTTTCCTGTCCCATCCCAGTTATTATTATTATTTTCCTTCCTGGAAGTTTTCTGATATTTATTATTTATTATTACAATTTATATGGTGACCATTCACAGCTATTTCTGGAAAACTGGGTGTGATTAAGGTGTCAATCTGACTAGCTGGCTCAGCTGCAGAATAGTAAAAAAGAAAATAAAAAAATTCTGGCCACTTGTGAAAGGGTCATTTTAACCTTGAAACTTTTTTTAAAAATTTGATTTATATGCCGCCCTTCTCCGGAGACTCAGGGCGGCTTATAAAGCATTAAGCAATAGTCTTCATAATTTTGTATATTTATACAAAGTCAGCTGATTGCCCCCACAAACTGGGTCCTCAATTGACCTACCTTAGGAAGGATGGAAGGGTGAGTCAACCTTGAGCCTGGGGAGATTCGAACTTACTAATTGCAGACAGCTGGAGTTAAATTACAGGGCATTCGTCTGCTGAGCTATCCAGGCTCCTACTACCATTTTCCCAAAAATAAGATCTCCCTGGATAATAAGCCCAACCAGGCTTTTGAGTGCATGCACTAAAATAAACCCCCTCCCCCGAAAATACGACCTAGTGAAGGGATGAGCATTCGAGAAGTTGGAATTAATTGATTGAACTCATCAGAAGTGGGTTTTTTTTGTTTTTTTTTACAGTACAGCCTGTTTCCCTGCACACAATGTGACGGAGCTGGAAATCAAATAAGATGGAAAGAGGAGCCCCGTCTTGCTCCCCAAAAATAAGACCAGCTGGCCAGCACGCACATGCCTGGTTTTTGGCCATTTTTTGGCTGTTTTTGGGGCCATTTTTTGGGGTGTTTTCAGGCCATTTGGGGGGCATTTTTTGGTGCTTTGGCGCCTGTGAAGACCAGCTGGCTGGTGCGCGTGCCCACAGAGAGGCTCTGCATGCCACCTCTGGCACATGTGCCATAGGTTTGCTATCACGGGACTACACCGTATAGGTTTACCTGTAGCTGAAAATGAAAAGGCAGAAATGACTTTTGACCCACATATCCAAAGGATTGCACTATTAGCCCCTTGTTTGCTAAGACAAAAAAACAAAAGTTTAAAAAAATGTGAGTCGGAATGTCTCGCAATAAAAACCCAACACCCCATTTATGTGTGTGTGTCTGTTTGCTTGCTTTTAATTCTCTCTCCCCCCCCCCCACCTCTTCATTGTGTTGGAATCCAATTTCCCTCAATGCTCTAATTTAAGCAGGAAATGGCCTACAGAAATCAACGTTTTTTTTCTTCCAGTTTTCTAAAGAAATAAACCGATTATTTGTTGAAGTGAATAAAAGGATCCTCCCCCCCCCCCCCATCCTTGGAGAATCATGGTATTATTTATCTTTAGGAAACATCACACCCTGTTGTGGTGAATGGTTTTGCAATCACGTCTTCCTGCAAGCAGTCACCAAAATAGGCTATTTTGCAAGTCTCTGGGTTATCCATTGCAAGCCTTCACCGGCCAGTCTAAAGGATAAGAAAATACATTTTTTTAAAAAAAAAAACAACCTTGGGGGAAGGTTGCAGCCTCTTCCTTATCTATTTTTTTTTCCCTAAAAAAATTAATACAGGTAATCCTGCCAAGCTACGCATTTTAAAATATTCAAGCAGAAGGTCAAATATATCACCTTTTGATGGGAGTTGGTTTGAACCCTGATTTATCTGCAAAATGTTTCTGCTTTTCCACACACGCCCCACATCCGAAATATTTTTCTCTGTCTTAAAATATAACCCATTTGCACCCAGTTTGAGCAGGATAACTTTTAACTAGTTAACCTGGATTGTAGTCCTTCCTGTTTGTTTGTTAATGGAATCCTTCAACAATTTATGAATTTAGGGGGAATGTATAGGGAAGGTGGGTGAGGTGTTTCCTATAAGCTCCTGAGTGTAAAATTCATGGGTTTGAGCAGAGAATTACACAAGGCTTTTTGCTCTACCTTTTACAAAAAACACTGTAATCGGTTTCAGATGCTCCAGTTTGATTTTCAAAAAAAAAAAAAAAAAAAAAAGGAAGCACATTTGAGCCAAATACAGTTTGCCTTAAAAAAAAAAATCTATCAGCTCTACATTATTTTGAAAGACAAATTATATATCCCTAGTAGTTTGGATCTCTCTCTCTCTCTCTCTCTCTCTCTCTCTCTCTCTCTCTCTCTCTCTCTCTCCCTCCCTCCCTCCCTCCCTCCCTCCCTCCCTCCTCCTATCTATATCTAATCTCTCTCTCTCTCCCTCTCTTTCTCTCTCCCTCTCTTTCTATATCTAATCTTTCTCTCTCTCTCCCTCCCTCTATCTCTCTCTTTCTCTCTTCCTCCCTCCATCTATATCTAATCTCTTTCTCTCTCTCTTTCTCTCTCTTCCTCCCTCGACATCTAATCTCTTTTTCTCCCTCCATCTCTCTTTCTCTCCCTCCATCTCTCTCCCCCTCTCCCTCTATCTATATCTAATCTCCCTCTCTTTCTCTCTCTTCCTCTCTTCCTCCCTCCGTCCATCTATATCTAATCTTTCTCTCTCCCTCCCTCTCTTTCTCCCTCCCTCCCTCTGTTTAATCTCTCTCTTTCTCCCTCTCTCTTTCTCTCTCTCTCCCTCCCTCCTTCTATCTATCTATATATATCTAATCTCTCTCACTCTCTCTCTCTCTCTCTCTCTCACACACACACACCCAGAGGCAAACATACAGATAGGCAAAGCAAGAATGCTAAATTATAACCTCCCTGCAGTGAGAAAGGAAAGTTGCTTTTTCTAATGACCTGATTTTGAAAAACTCAAAAGATTCGCTTTGGAGGGGAGGGGAGGGGAGGGGGGGCATTGTACATGATCTGTTTGTAAAGAAACATCCGTTTTCCCCCCTTCCCCCCTCCCCTGATCCTTTCCCTGTTTGCCCTTCAAAATATAAATACTGAATTTCTCAGTAAGGGGTGACATTTGTTGTTTCTGAAATTAACGGCTTACAAGAGAGCCGCGAGAGAGGAAGATGGATGTATTATAGTGTTGAAAGCTCCCATTTTTCTTTTTTTTCTGTTTATCAGTCCAAATCTTGGGGAGAAAAGGGAATACAGAAAAAGATTTGAGGGTGGGCTATCAGGATTTTTGGCCATCCCGAAGGACACAGATGTCCAAACAGGCTTTCTTTGACCAGAATCCCGTTCATTTCATCTCTCCTTCCCAGGAACGCTCCTTGCCTTCATGAATAACCTACAAGAGAGATGACCCCTGCATCAATCAATCAGAACAGAACAAAATAACAGAGTTAGAAGGAATCTTGTAGGTCATCTAGTCCACCCACCCCCCAACCTGGCCCAAACCTCACGGAGGTTTTTAAGAAGAGACTGGACAGCCACCTGTCTGAAATGGCAGTGGTGGGATTCAGCCAGTTTGCACCTATTCGGGAGAACCAGTTCTTGGAAGAAAACTTATTTTGTTTTTCTCCCACTTTACAGGGCTAATCCTGCAAGGAAGGCAGGAAGGAAACATTCTGGTGCTGTTTCTAGCCTAATCTTTATTGCCCTGCTTACAGAAACTGCCTCTCTGGTTAGGCCTTATTACATTATAACAGCTAGAAGACCTCCAAGGTCCCTTCCAGCTCTATTTTGATTGAATGAATGAGGCATTGAACATAGCATCAGGGTTGTCCTCTTCCCTTTCCAACCACACACTGTAGACACTTCGATGGGGGCCGAGCATTGTGGTAAGCCGTGTGTTTAATTGTGGCATGCTGAAGAAATGGGGCTCATTGCTATAGGTGACAAACATGGGACATAGAAAGTGCTGAGAATCTTATTGGCACAAAGACCAACAGACACCCTGATTCCCACAATGAAGAACAGACCGTGAGGGAGATGGACTTGGAAATGGCAAAATCGACCGTTTTAATTAAAGAGAAGACTTTGTCTAGTTTTGTTTCCCTTTGGAAATCGCTTCTGGATTTTGTACTCAAAACTGAGTGGGGGGGGGGGGAATCTGAAACTTTTATTTTGGGTTTTGATTGAACATCAGAATGATTTTGTTGTTAGAGAAATGAATTTTTTAGAAATGCCAAGAAAAGAAATTAGAAGTTGGAGGCTGTAACTTTTTTTTCTATATTTGACCACACTGAAAAATCTATATTTTCCTCCTTCTTTAGCCCTTCCCTTCCCTTCCCTTCCCTTCCCTTCCCTTCCCTTCCCTTCCTCCTTCCTTTCCTTTCCTTTCCTTTCCTTTCCTTTCCTTTCCTTTTCTTTCCTTTTTCCTTCCCTTCCCTTCCCTTCCCTTCCTCCCTTCCTTTCCTTTCTCTTCTTTCTTTCTTTCTCTTTCTTTCTTTCTTTCTTTCTTTCTTTCTTTCTTTCTTTCTTTCTTTCTTGTTTCCTAATTTGTGTTTTGTATTTTATATCTCACAATAAACTCTAATAAACCCTTTTTAAAGAAGAAAAATCGGATTCACGGAAATCACGGTGTCATCAACTCGGCTTCACAACTTAACAACAACTCGACAACTGTGCGGGCGCCAAACATGCTAAATTAAAGCCAAATGCACCTTGTTACGTCTGAGTGTGTTGTACACAGCTCTCCGCTTTCCTCATTTGTGGGCAACATCATACAGACGGTAGAAAAAGGGGTGTCATTTTTATGCCTGGGACGTGTCAAACGGAGGCCGTGTTAGACAAACTGGAGAAAATCGTGCGAATGAGCGTTTTGCCAGTTCACTCCCCTAAGTGTGACTAAAGCTATAGAGAATTTTTTTAAAAAAAAAAGCACTTTCCTACAGATGGTAGGTAGCAAAAAAATCAGAAGTGTTTTCAGAAGGATGTTGTGAAACTCCAGGAAAGGAAAAAGACAACCTGTGTGTGGCTTTGTGTGTGTGTGTGTGTGTGTGTGGTGTTTTGTTTACAACTGTGCAGGAAGGAAGGATGTATTTTAAAAGCACAAAGATCGATGGCTTTTCAGGCGTGCAATTCGTTAGGTAACTATCTTCCCTCTCTCCCTCACCCCTTTTTACAGACGGTCCTTGACTTACAACGGTTGATTTAGTGACTGATCTAAGTTACAACGGCACTGATAAAGGTGACTTACGACCGGTTTTCACACTTATGACTGTTGCAGCAGCAGCATCCCCACGGCCACAAAACAAAATTCAGATGCTTGTTGTTAGTTGCGAAGTCATGTCTGACCCATCACGACCACATGGACAACGTTCCTCCAGGCCTTCTTCTCGCCTACCATCCTCCGGAGTCCATTGAAGCTCACGCCAACTGCTTCAGGGACTCTATCCAGCCACCTCGTTCTCTGCCGTCCCCTTCTTCTTTTGTCCTCCATCGTTCCCAGCATGAGGTTCTTCTCCAGGGAGTCCTTCCTTCTCATTAGGTGGCCAAAGTATTTGAGTTTCCTCTTTAGGATCTGGCCTTCTAAAGAGCAGTCAGGGTTGATCTCCTCTAGGACTGACCGGTTGAATCGCCTTGCAGTCCAAGGGACTCGCAGGAGTCTTCTCCAGCACCAGAGTTCAGAGGCCTCCATTGTTTGGCGCTTAGTCTTCCTTATGCTCCAACTTTCACAGCCATCCATTGCAACTGGGAAAACCATCGCCTTGACTATATGCACTTTGGTTGGCAGGGTGATGTCTCTGCTTTTTAATATGCTTTAGAGAACTACATAAACATGTCTATTCAGAACAAGGCTTATCTTGTTTACAGCAGATGGCAGACTTGAGCTGATCTGGCTAATCTTGAACATGCTAAGATTCCTTCTTCCTTAACTGCTCAGAGAGGAGACTTCCTAAGACATCCCCAGTGCTAAACTGGGAAAGCCACTGTTAATCTCCTTTTGCAGCAAGAGCGAGAAAATCTCAGGGATGCGTCCATGAATATCATGCCACCCCTGACTTAAGAAAGTCCAGCTGTTCCTTGTGGGCTTCCTTCCATTTTTGGAGGCTTGGTGAAATGTAGCAAAATGGCATTTTTATTGGCTTTATAATTTTCCCGCTTTCTTTCCCCCTGTCGGCTACAGAGCTTTAGAGTCTTTTTTCTGAAGCTGTTTCGGAGGCTTTTAGAGGCAGGAAAAAAAAGTTTTTTCTGAAACAGACTTTCAGAAGTTTCAGAGGCAGAAAAAAAAGCCCCCCAAAAAGCAAGACACAGAGCTCACAACCAAGGAACCTGTTGCTAAAATTGACCTCTCGGAACAGTTGATTGGGGGTATTCTGGGAGGCCAATCCACCCGCCAATCAGCTGTTTTCTTATTTTCCTCCCAAAAAACTAAGGTGCGTCTTATACTCCGAAAAATACGGTACCTACTTTGCAGGACTCTTGCTTGGACTTTTCAGGGGGTGAATGCCATTCATTCCCAGGAGGTCAATAAAGAGGTTTTTTTCCGTGACAAAGAGCTCTTTTCTTGCTTCTGGGAAGGCTGGGTGAGAACAGCCTGTTTTGTTTTTAATGAAGTGTAGTAAAGTTCTACATTATTGAGAATAAGGTTACAGGTGTGTTTTTTTTTCCCCCTGGTGTTCCTGCCGGTTACCTGGACTTGAACAGGAATGAAAAAAAAAAGTGAAAACTTATCTGTTGATCCACGTTAGAAGAGGACACCCCTTAGGCTGGTTCTCCAATCGGGAGAAAGGTCAGACAGGAAGTCACAGATAAAGCTCCTCTTACTTCACCTGTTTAGAACAGCAGAGAATAAATTATACCAGCCGGTTATCTTTTTGTTAAAGGTTGCTATGTCACAATCACAAGCTTTAAGGTAAGAACAAAATAAACTTGGGTGCAGAACCATTAAAAAAAAAAATTGACTTTGCTGGAGAAACGATAAGAGCTTTTCACCAAATCGGCCAGACAGGTAAGCCTCGGCGTACGACCACAATCGAGCCCAACAATTCTGCTGCTAAGTGAGACGTTTGCTAAGGGACGTTTTGCGACCTTTTCTTGCTTTGGCTGTTAAGTGAATCGCTGCAGTTGTTACACCAGCGACACGGTTGTTAAGTGAATCCCCGTTGACTTCAGTTGCCAAGAGTCTGACTTTGGATCACGTGACCATGGAGATCAGAGGTGCGTTTCAAAGATTTTTACCACCGGTTCGCCATGCGAGTACACTTTTGCGCGTGCATACGGCCTCGAAAATGTGACTAAATCGGTGTTAAGAGAGTAACATAGTGGTTAAACTTCAGCATATTAGCCACATGGGTTATGAACCAGTGGTGGGTTGACCCCGGTTCGGACCGGTTCGCAAGAACCAGTAGTAAAACCAGAGGGTCCGCCCACTGACCCGGACGTCATCAAAAGCGATCTGCGCATGCAGGCACGATGTGAATCGGTAGTAAAGGTAAGTAGAACCCATCCCTGTTACGAACCCTGACTCACCCAAACTGCTATGAACCGGCTGAATCTCACCACTGATGGGGATGCTGCAACAGTCATAGGTGTGGAAAAGGGATATGTCACAGCTTTCAGGATTGTTGTAACTTTGAAAGGTCACTAAGGAAACTGTTGTATAAGTCGAGGAATACTTGCATTTTCTTCCAGTTTAAACGGCTCCTAGAAACTGGCTGGGTCATAGATGGCTCACTCCAGTTGGGGTGTCCAACCTTGGCAGCCTCCAGATTTGTGGAGTTCAGCTCCCAGAATTCCCCAGCCAGCAGTTTACATCTGCAAGTCTTAAAGTTGCCAAGGTTGGAAACCTTTGAGAAGGAGGGGGGGAGAAGGAGGAGGAGGAGGAGGAGGAGGAGGAGGAGGAGGAGGAGAAGAGGTGAGGTGGAGGAGGAGGAAGAAGAGGAGAAAGGAGAAGAAGAAGAGGGGAGGAGGAGGAGGAGAAGAGGAAGTGGAGGAGGAAGAAGAGGAGGAGGAGGAGGAGAAGAGGGGAGGGGAGGAGGAAGAAGAAGAGGAAAAAGAAAAAGATAAGAAATAAGGAGGAGGAGGAGGAGGAGGAGGAGGAGGAGGAGGACAACGATTCTGGCAGCAACCTGTATCAACCATTAGCACAGGTCAATGGTATTTGTGATGCATTTTTGAATGTTCAGTTGACTGAGTTTCATATTTAATGAATAAAGATAATAATAATAATAATTTAACAGAGCGATCTTCCTCTCCCTCGGTGCCTTTTCCATGCCCTTTCCACTGTCCTTTTCAACAAAAAAAAAAAGAATTTCACACTTGCTTCCTCAGAACTGGAAAATCCAGATTTTTGCAATATTGGCAGGTTTTCAACGTCTGAGGCCTCTTGGTAGAAGATAGAGAGGATAAGAGCTCAAGGTTAAATTCCAAGAGCCATATTAAAATAACAGCAATGAAATATTACTGATGGCAGTTGGCATGTTTTTTTTTTTTAAAGTAAGATTGTCTGTGGGGTTCTTCCTGATTCGCAAGTGTGCGTTTGCCCGAGAACACATTTTCTTGATCGTGGCACAATCATATATGAGAACTTTTCTTTTTGTTAATTCAAAGTATCATTTAAAAATCTGTTGAGAAACTGCTCCCTTCCCTTTACCCTACACAATTTTATATTTATCTTTAAAGGATCTGCCTTAACAGTAAGGTAAATGTTTAACTGCGTAAGAATTAGAGTACATTTTCCCCTTCGCGCACACTATATATTGCATTTTGCGTGCTTTGGTGCTTTTAACCTATTTTTATTTATTAAATTGATAAGCTTAAAAATTTAGAATCCGTGTCTGACGTAATTCTGATTCCCATATGATTTAGCATGCAAGTTAACACGCAAGTTTTTATTTTATAAACTGCATTCAGTTTTGGTCACCACGATGTAAAAAACATGTTGAGACCCTGGAAAGAGTGTAGAGAAGAGCAACAAAGAAGATTAGGGGACTGGAGGCTAAAACATATGAAGAACGGTTGCTGGAACTGGATATGTCTAGTTTAATGAAAAGAAGGACCAGGGGAGACAGGATAGCCGTCTTCCAATATCTCAGGGGCTGCCCCAAAGAAGAGGGAGTCAAGCTATTCTCCAAAGCACCTGAGGGCAGGACAAGAAGCAATGGGTGGAAACTAATCAAGGAGAGAAGCAACTTAGAACTAAGGAGAAATTTCCTGGCAGTGAGAACAATGAATCAGTGGAACTACTTGCCTCCAGAAGTTGTGAATGCTCCAACACCGGGAATTTTTAAGAAGAGGTTGGATAACCATTTGTCTGAAGTGGTGGAGGGTTTCCTGCCTAAGCAGGGGGTTGGACTAGAAGACCTCCAAGGTCCCTTCCAACTCTTGTTATTCTATATTCTATATTTATTGTTTGTTTATTGAGTTACATAGTTTTAAAAAACCTAAAGAGCTCTTAAAAAAAACACACATCCTTTCAGGCATGGAAATCTGAGACACAAAATATGCCCACACAACCACACAATTCTCAATTCCTCCAGACCTTTAAAAAGCCTGAATGTCAAAACCATTTGTTTACTCCTGCTAGGGCAGTTTTTTTTCCGAGTTACGAGGTTTTCGTTTTATTATTTTATTTTATTTTTTGATCAAGTGACTTTGTTGTCCCACAAAAATCCCGGTTTTGTAGGTCACCTCTTCCCTGTGGCTGTTCCGCCTGGACATGCTTCGAACAATTTAAGTGTGTAAAAATATAAGTGGGGAACAGGCTGTACCTGTTAAATATAACTCATCCTCATTCAACAGAAGCTATCATATGGCTGATGATGATGAAATCAGCAATCCTCCATGATGAAATCCATGATGAAATCAGCAATCCTGATGGGATGGGATATATTTCTCTTAACAACCGTGCGACTAGCTCAACAGCTGAAGTGATTCACTTAACAACTGTGGCAGGAACTGTCATAAAATGGGGCAAAAAACTCACTTCCCCAATGTCTCACTTAGCAACAGAAATTTTGGGCTGTTACAATTATGATGGTAAGTCGAGGACTACCGTGTTTCCCCGAAAATAAGACCCTGTCTTATATTTTTTTTGAACCCCCTGGATAGCTCAGCAGACTAAAAGCATTGTGATTAGCACCAGCTGTCTGCAATTACTGTAAGTTCGAATCTCACCAGGCTCAAGGTTGACTCAGCCTTCCATCCTTTCTAAGGTGGGTCAATTGAGGACCCAGTTTGTGGGGGCCATAAGCTGACTTTGTACAAATATACCAAAGTATGAAGGCTATTGCTTAACGCATTGTAAGCCACCCTGAGTCTCTGGAGAAGGGCGGCATATAAATCAAATTAAAATAATAATAATAATAATAATAATAATAATAATAATAATAATAATAATAATAATAATAATAAACCCAAAATAAGCACTTGGCCTTATTTTTGGGGAAATCTTATTATTTTGGGGTGTGTGGAGCAAGACGGGGCTCCTCTTGCTGCCGTACCTGATTTCCAGCTCTTTCTCTCTAAACCTAACCAGAGGAAATGGGTTTAAATATTTTCAGGGGAGGACTTATTTTCGGGGAAAGGCTTATTTTCGGAGAGGGCTTATTATCAGAGGAGGACTTATTTTCGGGAAAACATGGTACCTATATAACAACTTCAATGTAACGTTAATAAAATTAATGTTTTTTTAAAAATAAAATTAAATAAATAAATAAATAAATGACATTCTCAGAGACTCTTCCCATCCTGCTCACAATCTTTTTGGACTGTTGCCTTCTGGCAGAAGATACAGAACAATGAAAACTCGAATCACATGTCTTCTGAATAGTTTTTATCCCAGAGCTATGATTGAACTCAACCATGAACTAAAGGGCCACCATCAGTGAGCTGTTGGACAGCGTTACTTGGTCTGTGGTGTGGATGTTTGGATGGTTTTAGGGGTGGGGAAATTGTGGTGGGTGGGTGGGTGTTTGGGGATTGTTATGTGTGTTAGACCTGGTCTTTGGGTGTTAAGTGAATTTCGTTGTATGGGTATACTGTGCACAATGACAATAAAGTTATTATTATTAAAAAGATCATTTCAAGCTAAGTACCTTGAGCTATCTTTACAATATAAAAAAGAAGTTTGTATTTTTTTTAACTGATTGCCAATATCTTTACCATGTTACGATTTATATTTTTTTTAAAAAAAGAAGAGAAGAAAAATACCCCTTGTAATAATATAAATAAGCGTACAATTTCTGATGCTTTCTGCTCCAACAGATTTCTACTTCCTATGGGTGTGAGCTTAAAAAAAAAACCAAACGTGTCTGCAGAGCTGCTTGAGAAAGAGAAAAAAATGCACCTAATCGTTAGACTTCATCATCAGAAAAGCGATTTAAAGATCAATTCGGACCCATTCGGTTTGCTTTTCCACTTCCTCTCAGTCACACCCGATTCTACCTGAAATGTATGCCCCTAAAAATACAAGAGTCAGGCAGGCTGTAAATTCACGGACTGCAGACAGGTTGTCATGACAAGCCGTAATCAATAAATCTCACAGTGGCGGCATCAGCTTGTATCTGCAAGTCAACTCCCCATTTTGGCTTTTTTTCCACCATTCTCCACAGCTGCAAATTAAACCACAGTTGCAAGACTTACTGGCCATCTACCTCTATAAAACCCCAACACACAGAATTATACAAACAACTGCATTGTCCACACACAAATATTTCTCTCTTGCTTGATTGCAAGGATCAAAAGAATATCCAGTTGCCTCTTATCACACAGCTCCAAAGGAGAAGAGAGAACGGCTAGATTTGAAAGAAAAAAGTAGGGGCAGCTCATTTAATTAGGAGCAAAATATAGCAAAAAAAAAACCCCCGCCCGAACAAACTCATATTGGAGGAGCAAAATCATTTCGCTTTAAGAACATCAAAGCTTGTTTCTGTTTAACGTAAACAAGCAGAGGAGAGAGTACAATTGATACCTTGCCCAAAGGGAATAAAACATGTGCAGTAAAGATTTCCAACCCATTGGAAGATATGTTAGAAAGGGAGATGGGGCCTGGGCAGAAATTTTGGGCAGGGGAAGAGGGAGAAATACCTAGATTGAATAGCCAAGAAGCAGGTGCAAATAGAACAAGTCAAAAAAAAAAAAGCATAGCAATTAAAGTATTGAAGCGGGCAAGAGACGATGGATAGATGATTTCTCTTCTTGTTATTCTGATTTGCTTTTCCTTTTCTCTCTCTCTCTTTTCTTTTTTTTTTAGGTAGGTGACATGAGGTAGGATAGAAACATTTTTTTAGTAAAGGGTGACATGATTAAAAGTTAAGATAAGCGATAGAAATAAGTGTATACACTTTTATATAATAAAATAAAAGTAATAGAAAATATGGAATAATTGAATACAGATTACAACTTAATATAATTGTGTATCATTGTTAGAAGTATATAAGTTGACTGAATGTAATAACTACGATTAATTCTACTAGTTTTATTTGTATTAAAATGGATGACACAGGTGCCACACTGTTCACACATTCATTTGATATGTTTGTAAAAAATAAATAAAATAAAAAATTTGGGGGGTGGGGTAAGCATTTAAAATTGGGAAAAAAAATTTCCAACCCACCTGCATCTAAAGAGATGAGCATTATTTTATTTATTTATTTATTTTATTTGGCTTATATGCCGCCCTATCTCCCAATGGACTCAGGGCGGCTCACAATAATAAAATACACAAACCACAATACAAAGTTAAAATCTAAAACCTAATAAAATTTAAAACCCTTAAAACCCCATCAGTCCAGGTCGGGTTTAATGAGTTTAACATTATAACCATCCAAAGGAGCTGAAATTCCAGTGGGACTGAATCACGGATCTCCAGTTTTACCCATATTTTTCCTCCCAAGGCAAAATGGTGTTGTTGTTTTTTCTTTTTAACCAAACAAAACTCCATTTCAGAATGGACCAGTGTTTATTATGAATTTATCAATGCTGGCTGTTGAACTAATTACTGGCCTGGTTATTTTCACTTTTTCGCCATTTAAAAAAACCCAGACCACAAGTTCTGCCTGTGAAAATCACTGAAGGGGAAGCTTCGACTTACGACAGTTCCTTTAGTGACCAAAGTTACCATAGTCATAAAAGTGATTTTCACATTTACAACCGTTGCAGCATCCCCTTGGTCACATGATCAAAATGCAAGCGTTTGAAAAGAAAAGTACAATAAAGGGAATATGTATTTAATTTTCCGTGTGTTAACCGCAGCGAGAATTGCTTTTGCACAACAGAAGAAAAGTGAAGAGATCCCTACAGATGAAAGTGTAATTTTTTTAAAAAAAATAAGAATGCACGGAGGTGGATAGATTAACACTCAAAATAAAGAGAAGGAAGAAACGGAATACTTTTTAACATGGGACTTGTTTTATTAATGGTTAACTAACAGAAACAGAAGATAGAAACTCAAAAGTTTAAGAGAATGATTCATTATAAAATGAAGGTTTTTTAGTATGGATAAACAAATACTATTACCCTGTTTTGTTTTGTTTTTTAATTAGATTTATATGCCACGCTTCTCTGAAGACTCAGGGCGGCTTACAATGCGTTAAGCAACAGCCTTCATACTTTTGTATATTTTATAGAAAGTCAGCTTATTGCCCCCACAAACTGGGTCCTCAATTTACCTACCTTAGAAAGGATGGAAGGCTGAGTCAACCTTGAGCCTGGTGAGACCCGAACTGGTGCAATTGCAGACAGCTGGATGTTAATAACAGGCTTTAGTCTGCTTATTAGCCTGTTGAGCTACCCAAGGCTCTAATAATAAGAAATTATAAAAAAATAATAATAAATTTCCCTGATAATAAGCCGAATCGCACTTTTGACCACATGCACTAAAAATAAGACCTCCCCAAAAATAAGCCCTCCCTGAAAATATTCCCTGCCATTTCCTCTGGTTAGGGTTAGGGAAACAGAGCTGGAACTCAGGTACGGCAGCAAGAGGAGCTCCGTCTTGCCCCATGTGCCCCAAAATAAAAAGACCTCCCTGAAAATAAGGCCAAGCGCTTATTTCGGGGTTCAAATAATATAAGACAGGGTCTTATTTTCAGGGAAGCACAGTATTATTATGTGATTATTATCAATGCTATGAATATTATTGTTATTATTATTATTACTTTTCAAAAGGAACTGTACCCAGAAAGCACACCATTCATGTAGATATTGAGTTTTTATGTCTACTAAAGAAACATGTAGAAATTAAACACATTTTTTTAAAAAAATCAGGCGTTTGGCAACGGATTCGTATTTATCACGGACGCAGCGTCCCCTGGTCGCTCGATCCCCCTTTTCAACCTTCCGACAAGCCAAGTCAATGAGGAAGCCTGATTCATTTAATGACCTTGTTACTCACTTAAGAACTGATTCATTTAACGACCTTGTTACTCACTTAAGAACCGCTTTACAACGGTGGCAAGAAAAGTCATAAAAACGGGGCATGGTGCGCTGAACTGCTGACTCGCTCAGCCACAGAAATGTGGGGCTCGATTACGGCCGTAACGACGAGGACCAGAAAGGTTTTTTGATGGATTCATCTAAGGGGCTAACTGGCTGCAATAAACCACTTTGATTTTATTTATTTTTTTATTTTTTTAAAAAATGGATTGGATTTATGCAAGGATTATGAAATGATACTGTTTTGCAGCGTTCCAGAGCAGCAACATTTTGGCAACCTCTCTGCAATTTGTCTGGCTTGTCCTCGAGTTGTTTATCTCCCTGGTTAGTTGGCAACCTTACTCCCTACCCCCTGCCTGCCTGCCAGGTATTTAATCAAGCCCTAGTAAAAGGCTCTTGAGGTGTCAGTTTTCCCCCCTTTCCATTATCATTGCCTTGACAACATGAAGAGCTGGCCGTTGCAGACAAACACTAAAAAAAACCCTGCTTTAGCCAGCTGGAATTGGATGTCATAATAACTGTTTTTCCAACTGTGTGTGTCAAAAAGCTCTCCAGCAAAGGACAAGGAGGGGTTTAATTATGGAGCCGGGTTGAGATTGTGTCTCTGGTACAGTCCATCCGTGTGTCCCCCCCCCCCCCCCCAATGGCATGCACGCACAACTCGGTGTCAGGATCCAGTGGCCTATCTGATCAAGAGTGGTCCTTTCCATGCACAAAGACGAGGAGTTTGGGATAAGCAAGATTTACAGATGGTTGGGTTCTTATAGTACAGGCTTGAATTTGGAGAGAATATCTTAAGCTCTCTTAAGATATTTTTAAGGGGAAGAAATGGAGGTAGTGAAAGATTTTATTTTCCTGGGTTCCAAGATCACTGCAGATGGGGACTGCAGCCAAGAAGTTAAAAGATGCTTGCTCCTGGGGAGGAAAACTATGGCAAATCTAGACAGCATGCTAAAAGGAGTAGCCTGAGTGGCGTAGGAGGCTAATGCCTCCTACTAAGACAGTAGTTAACATCTAGCTGCCTGCAATTACTGCAAGTTCAATCCTAGCGAGGCTCAAGCTCGACTCAGCCTTCCATCCTTTCTAAGGTGGGTAAATTGAGGACCCAGGTTGTGGGGGCAGTAAGCTGACTTTGTATAAATATGCAAAAGTATGAAGGCTATTGCTTAACGCATTGTAAGCCACCCTGAATCTCTGGAGAAGGGTGGCATATAAATCAAATTTAAAAAAAAAGAGACATAACCCTGCCAACAAAAGTGTGTATAGTCAAGGCTAGGGTTTTCCCAGTTGCAATGGATAGCTGGGAAAGTTGGACCATAAGGAAGGCTGAGTGCCAAAGAATAGAGGCCTTTGAACTCTGGTGCTGGAGAAGACTCCTGCGAGTCCCTTGGACTGCAAGGCCATGCAATCGGTCAGTCCTAGAGGAGATCATCCCTGACTGCTCTTTAGAAGGCCAGATCCTGAAGAGGAAACTCAAATGCTTTGGCCACCTAATGAGAAGGAAGGTTCTCACTGGAGAAAAGCCTAATGCTGGGAAAGATTGAGGGCAAAAGAAGAAGAAGGGGACAACAGAGAATGAGGTGGCTGGATGGAGTCACTGAAGCAGTCGGCACGAGCTTAAACGGACTCCAGAGGATGGTAGAGGACAGGAAGGCCTGGAGGAACATTGTCCATGGGCTCAAGATGGGTTGGACATGACTTCGCAACTAACAACAACAACTCCCGAAATACAAAGTTTCCTCTCTATTTGAGGAAATGCTTAGTAGATGCTTCTGCTAAATTAGTAATGGTTTATATTGTACCGGTTAAGATGACACTTTGAAGACTGAATCCACTCTGGGCCACCATGATACCAAAAAGATGTTGAGATTCTTAGAAAGAGTGCAGAGAAGGCTGGCAAAATATTATTAGGGGGCTGGAGGTTACATTGTATGATGAACAATTGAATAACTAAATAGCAGAGCTAGAAGAACACAATAGAGTGGAGTGGAGTGGAGTGGAGTGGAGTGGAGTGGAGTGGAGTGGAGTGGAGTGGAGTAGAATAGAATAGAATAGAATAGAATAGAATAGAATAGAATAGAATAGAATAGAATAGAATAGAATAGAATAGAATAGAATAGAATAGAATAGAATAGAATAGAATAGATCAAGCTGGAGACCCTATACCATTTCAGACAAGTGGCTGTCCAGTCTTTTCTTAAAAACTTCCAGTGATGAATGGAATGGAATGGAATGGAATGGAATGGAATGGAATGGAATGGACTGGACTGGACTGGACTGGACTGGACTGGACTGGACTAGACTAGAACAGAACAGAACAGAACAGAACAGAACAGAACAGAACAGAACAGAACAGGAGTAGAGTAGAGTAGAGTAGAGTAGAGTAGAGTAGAGTAGAGTAGAGTAGAGTAGAGTAGAGTAGAGTAGAGTAGAGTGGTGGAAGGAGGCGTTTTTGCCCTCCCCAGGTTCTGGAGGCTCTCTTTGAGCCTCCGAAAGGGTGAAAATGGCCTCCCCAGGCTCCGGAGGCCCTCTAGCCTTCCCAAACTTCTGATAGGCCCATTTTTCGCCCTCCCCGAGCCTCTGTGCATGTCCAGCACTTACCTGCATCCAAAATGGGCCACACGGGGACTCCTGGAAGCGGTGGGGTAGGGTAGGCGAGGCCAGCCAGGATGAGATTTGGGGGTTCTCCTGAACCCCCATGAAACCCCAGCAGTCTACCCCTGCTTCCACAAATACCCTTGGGTTGGGGTCTGCCCTCTTCCATTTTATCTTCTCTCCCCAATCGAGCGCCCCCTCCTCACCAGGCCTGTGTCCCCTCTTCCAGCACCCACCCACCCCCCCCCCGCCTCAACAGGCCAGTCGTGTCCCTTTAAAGTAATCTCTTCACATCACATCCATCGGGCAGATTGATGTTAATGGACATGTGAAGTTATGTTATGTCATAGAAAGGCTGTCAAAAGACTGTGATGGACGACTTGTATGTAAGCATTAGCGGCAACTTCGTTTACGGGTTTCCCATAATCTTCGGGCGGGCTGATGGAGACCACCCAGAGAGTCAGATTAATGGAGAGAATGGGGGTGGGGGGAGAGAGGGAGCCTTGCCCTCCCCCCCCCCTCTGCAAGGATCATTATTACGGTTACACCTGCAAACATCCACAGCTTAATTAACTCGTCCGGGCAAAGAAATATGGAACTCAATGGAAGATTTGTCCAGGGTTGTTAGGAATGTTTCATTCGAAGATGTTGAGTTGCAATAATAATAATAATAATAATAATAATAATAATAATAATAATAATAATAATAATAATAATTCATTTGTTTAAAGCAATTTGTTTAAAGCAATTCATTTGTGTGTGCAATCTTGGCAACTTTTTAAGATTTGCGGATTTCAACTTCCAGAATTCCCCAGCCAGGTAATTTCCCTTTGTGTCGTAGAGATCAGCTTTTCTTTAAAAAAAAAAATCAGAATTTGAAGGATCTTGATGCCGGAGGTTTAAAACAGGATTGTTAATGCATTTTTGTTTTGTTTTTTTAAAGAAAACATTCAGTATGCAAGGAAGAAATACGGTATCCAGTTTATGGCATTCCTCAAGAAAAGGGGCTTAACGCCTGCAGGCCACCTCATAATTGCATTTCTCTCTCACACACACACCCTCTCAAATATTTGCAAAAGAAGGAGAATGCGGCACAGCTTGGTTTCTTAAATTCGGTATCTTTCAAGGAAGGATGTTTCCCTGACCATATATAAAACACATGGAAATTGCTTTGCTTCAGGACCTTCATTTTGACGATCAGAAAGGTTGACAGTTCGGCGGTTCGAATCCCTAGTAAAGGTCTCCTGTGTGAGCAGGGGGTTGGACTAAATGACCTCTTAGGTCCCTTCCGATTCGATTACTGTCTCTCGGATACGTGACTGTCACACTTTGATCCACCGAGGAGCCTTCTGAACTAGTCTAGAAGAAGAAAGCTGTCTAAACAGGGGTTTTATCAAAGCAGAGAATGCAAATCCCGTTTCAGGATAGTGGGCCTTTTAGATGGTTTTACAGGCGACCGACCGACCGTCTGTTTTTCCAATCATATCAACTACAGAACTAGACAGGCAAAATAACATTGCGTGTTACAGATGATTTTAAAAAAAGAAAAGAAGCAAAGGGAGAGGGGGAAATGGAATCAGAAAGGGGGGAAGGAGGGAGGGAGGGAGGGAGGGAGGGAGGGAGGGAAGGAAGGAAGGAAGGAAGGAAGGAAGGAAGGAAGGAAGGAAGGAAGGAAGGAAGGAAGGAAGGAAGGAAGGAAGGAAGGAGCAAGGGGCCATGGTGGTGCAGTGGTTACAATGCAGTACTGCTGACTCTGCTGACTGCCAGGAGTTCAATCCTGACCAGCTCCAGGTTGACTCAGCCTTCCATCCTTCTGAGGAGGGAAGAAAGAAAGAGAAAGAAAGAAGGAAAGAAAGAAAGGAAGAAAGGAAAGAAGGAAGGAAGGAAAAGAAAGAGAGAGAAGGAGGGGTGGGAGGGAGGGAGGAGGGAGGGAGGGAGGGCAGGAGGAAAGGAAGGGAGGAAGGAGGAAAGGAAGGAGGGAAGGAGGGCAGGAGGAAAGGAAGGGAGGGAGGGAGAAAAGAAAGAAGGTAGGAGGGAAGGAGGGAAGGAGGAAAAGGAGGGAGGGGGGGAGGAAGGAAGGAGGGAGGAATGAAAGGTAGTAGGGAGGGCAGAAGGATAGGAGGATAGGAAGAAAGGAGGGAGAGAGGGAGGGAAGAAAGGAGAGAGGGAAAGCAGGGAGAAGGAAGGAAGGAAGGAAGGAAGGAAGGAAGGAAGGGAGGGAGGGAGGGAGGAAGGAAGGAAGGAAGGAAGGAAGGAAGGAAGGAAGGAAGGAAGGAAGGAAGGGTGGGTGGGTGGGTTAGGGTAGCCTATTTTATTTTTTTCCAGAAAGGAAGAATTAAAACCACATTTTTTTAAAAAAAATCTCACCCTCTGCTTGAATTCAAATTAAAAAAAAAAACCTGGGAATGCAATTAGCTCCATGGACTTCACTGCCGGTAGGTCAGTTGGTCATCGCTGCACTGCAAATGCAGGGTCTTAAAAAAAAGACTGTGGGGCATTAGCCTGCTTTCGAGACCTACGCTCCCCTCTCCCCCCCACCCCCCGAACTAAGTTTGCATGCATGCCACCTGCAGAGGAAAGGAAGGACGGCAGCAACTGAGCGACAGAGGAGCCAAACCTCCAAAGCTGGATCTGACACGGAGACAGACGGGCAGCTGTTGGAGGGGAAGGATGTCAGCAGAAGGATGGGATGGCCTCTGCTCAGTCCACTCAGCGACTCACCCCTCCGTCCATATTTACACTGCTGACCTTTAGGGATGCTCTCGGGTTGCACTGCCCTCCCTCCCCCCCATTGAGATAAATCACAGCTCAAACGGCCACCAGCTCAAAATTAAAAGCCGGAGCCAAGACGAATATAATTTCAGCCAACGTAGCGATAGCATTAGGCTTACTGTATATCCAGCCCTCTCTGAGAGGTTTACAGAGTCAGCCTGATGCTCTCCCAAAACAATCTGGGGCCTCGTTTTATACCACCTCAGAAAGATGGAAGCCTGAGTCAAGCTTGAGCCGGTCAGGATCGAACTCCTGGCAGTGGGCAGAGTCAGCCTGCAGTTCTGCATTCGGGAGGGAGAGAGGGAGGGAGGAAGGAAGCAAGCAAGCAATCAAGCAAGGAAGCAAGGACGGTTCACTGCTGAAGAGTGCAGGAGAAGGAAGAGGAGGAAGGGATGATAGGGAAGAGAAAGAGTTTAGGCAGAAACTTTTCTTTTCAAAAAATGAAGCAATTATTTGGGGATGTCCACATAATTGATGATTATTTATAATTGGTGATAATGACATAAGAAGAGGAGGAGGAGGAAGAGGGAGAAGAAGGAGGGAGGAGGAGGAGGAGGAGGAGGAGGAGGAGGAGGAGGAGGGGAAGGGGAGAGGAGGAGGAGGAGGGGGAGGAGGAGGAGGAGGAGGAGGAGGAAGAAGAAGAAGAAGAAGAAGAAGAAGAAGAAGAAGAAGAAGAAGAAGAAGAAGAAGAAGAAGAAGAAGAAGAAGAAGAAGAAGAAGAAGAAGAAGAAGAAGAAGAAAGGTTTTGATTTATTTCTTCTGACAAAAAACCGAAAAGTGGAAGAGGAAAAAAAGAATTCTGTTTGTCAAAAGGCAGGTCAACAGTTCATTAGGAGACTGTTCCAGCCAAAATGGGAAGGTGGGTGGGTGGGGAGAGACTTACAGGCATGTTTTTTGCAAAGCCTGGGGCCTCATTGGCAGACATTTGTGGTTTACCTTCCGGGTGCAATTGCCAACTATTTAAAGTGGTTCAAACCTCAGATAACTCCTGGTCCAGAATTTGCCAGTAGGCAAAATGTCTACAGCCCCTTCAAAGCGAAGTGCACTACAGGATGCAAGGAAAAAAGCCAGGTCAGATCAAGGGTGTTGCGTCTGAACAGGTTACTAGCAAGGGTGCCAGCAGAGGCGGGTTTCAGCAGGTTCTGACCAGTTCTGGAGAACCGGTAGCGGAAATTTGACTATTCTCTTCCTCCCGAGTCCCAGCTGATCGGGAGGAAAAGGGGATTTTGCAGTATCCTTCCCCTGCCACGCCCACCAAGCTATGCCATGCCACGCCCACCAAGCCACACCCACAGAACCGGTAGTAAAAAAATTTGAAACCCACCACTGGTGCCAGGAGCCCCTTTGCTGATTCCCAGCAGGAAAGGCAAACCGAACATTCAGCAACACCCCTGTAGGGTAGACATAAGGAAGCAGCTGAAGGTTTTGCTTGGCTGGGGAGGATGGGCCATCCAATCTCTTTGGAGAAAGCCTGGATAACCAGGATAAATTTATAGTCAATTAGGAATTTTCCCCCCTCTGTTACTGTTGCCATTTTTTGACTATAATGTGTTTCTGTCCCTCCCTTTGGGATTTGCTAAATTTTTACCTTTTTTTTTTTCTTGTTATTGTTTCAGCCCCCTTTTGCCATTTTGTTTAGATTTCCAAAAGGAAGGAAGGAAGGAAGGAAGGAAGGAAGGAAGGAAGGAAGGAAGGAAGGAAGGAGAGAGAGAGAGACAGAAAAAAAGGGAGGGAGGGAGGGAAAGAAGGAAGGAAGGAAGAAAAAGAAAGAAAGAAAGAAAGAAAGAAAGAAAGAAAGAAAGAAAGAAAGAAAGAAAGAAAGAAAGAAAGAAAGGAGAGAGAGAAAGAAAGGGAGGGGGAAGGAAGGAAGGAAGAAGAGAAAGAGAGACAGAAAGGGAGAGAGGGAGGGAGGGAAGGAAGGAAGGAAAAAACTTTAGGCAGAAACTTTTTTTTTTTTCAAAAAAATGAAGCACTCAGAAGCAATTATTTGGGGATATCCTCAAATACATGCTGCAAATACATCCTGATGGATCAGGATAATGTTAGACATATGAGGAAGAGGGGGGAGGAGGAGGAGGAGGAGGGAGGAGGGGGAAGAAGAAGAAGAAGAAGAAGAAGAAGAAGAAGAAGAAGAAGAAGAAGAAGAAGAAGAAGAAGAAGAAGAAGAAGAAGAAGAAGAAGAAGAAGATGATGATTGTGAGAGATTTAAATGATTTTAAATCATTGGGTTTTCTCCAGCAAGTCAAAGGTGCTAAATTGGGGGAGGAGGGAGGGAGAGAAAAAGAGAGAGGGAGGGAGGAGGGGAGGAAGGAGAAGTCTGTTTTATTAAAGCAAGGAAAGATAAAATTGCCTGAAATTGTAGCCAGCTATTTCTTCAAAGATAAGGTCTGGGCCCACTTGGTTTTGACAAGGACTCTGCAAATTAAAGCTTCTCAACAGCTCCTTTCCCGTAGCAGAAACCTTCACCTTCTCCGCAAACAGCAGCAGCTCTTTCTGTCATACCAGGGTCTGTTATTGACATCTGCAAGGGAGTAAAAAATGACAGTCAGGTCAGCAGGCACTGCAGTAGAATCTGGGGCCAAAGCAACGGAGAGAAGGAAGCGATGGAGCTCTGGGGAGACGCTCGACCCAGAGAAGGTTCCTAAGTTGCCTCTCCAGCATCTCCGGCTTAAACAGGCTCTCGGAGAGATTGCCTTACTTGGCGGTTGCAAGTACACTCGGCAATAAAGGGACCTTGGTCGAATTCAAGAAAAGGGAGCCTTGTTTTCGCTTCGATTTATTTGTGGTTGCTTTCTCCCTGGGTGGGTGGGATCAGACTGCGGTTCCCATCCTTGTCAACCGGGAATGATCGAATCGCTTATGGGTCCTTGGCACTCTCTGAGCTTGGTGGTTTTTCTAGCAGTCGTTTCATTATCTAACTTGGTAATGCCGTCAGTGTTAGAAGGTCGGTTTGCAGAGAGGAGGAAGAGGAGGAATTTGGGGTGTTTCATGCTCTTGGTTTTCTTGCAAGTGTTTCATTCTCCAACTGGAGAATGAAACATGGAGGAGGGGTTGAAGAAGGAGACATAAAGAGCAAGACGGAGAGTGGTGATGGTTGAGGAACCAGGAGCCAGGACTGAAGATGATTTGGGAGTTCAACCAACTCCAGATCCCCAAAAGTAATTGGAAGCGTCTTCTGATCGTTGATGAGGACTTCAATGATAATCCAATTAGATATGACACCACCTATACCCGTGATGGCGAACCTATGGTACGCGTGCCAGAGCCCGCTCTGTGGGCATGCAGGCTGGTGCCAGCTCTTCTTCTGGTTTCCAGCGCACTGAAAAATGGGCCAAAAGTCCTACAGTGGTCAGGCCCATCCACGAAGCTGAGAAGCTTGGAGGAGCTTCAAGATCTTCTTCCATGTTGTCTCTCCATCAACTGGCAATCAAGAGTGGTGGACATTCCCAGCTCTGTGGGTCAGTGAATTCCATAATTAATGCAGCCTTGGTACATTAATTAATGCATTAATGCGACCTTATTTCCTTTAGAGTGGCGGTGGTTCAGTGGCTAAGATGTTGAGCTTGTCAATCAAAAGGTTGGAAGTTCAGTGGTTTGAGTCCCTAGTGCCGCGTAACGGGGTGAGCTCCCCTTCCTTGTTCCAGCTTCTGCCAACCTAGCAGTTCGAAAGCACGTTACAAAAATGCAAGTAGAAAAATGGGGATCACCTTTGGTGGGAAGGGAACAGCGTTCCGTGCACCTTTGGCGTTGAGTCATACCAACCACATGACCACGGAGATGTCTTCGGATAGCGCTGGCTCTTCAGCTTTGAAACGGAGATGAGCACCGCCCCCTAGAGTCGGGAATGACTAGCACATATGTGCGAGGGGAACCTATACCATATTTCCTTGGGGGGGGGGGGCAAATCTCCCCAAACTCATGGACCAGTTTGTGTTTTACTACTGGGAGTAGCGAAGACAAATTCTCCATTCTTGTTTTTCTATGCAACTGCACAATTTGACCTGACCCATCCCCTCTTTATCATCCTCCTTTCTAAACTTTCAAAAAAAAACAACAACAAACCACAGCTCAAATGTTGCTGTATTTCCACGAAGGGTGGCTTTCTGGAGCAGGGGCAGTGGGGGAGAAATATCAACCCATGTGTGGGGATAGGGCCATGCTTGAATGGCTCTTGTGTGTCCCCACACCTCGGACAAGAGAGGCAGAAGAAGTGAAAAGAAAACACTTCGTCCACGGCTCCTGGACCACCGAAGTCTCCCTTAAGCTTGCTCTCGTGAAGCCGCTCAACTCTGCAGTGGTACCTGCATCTCTGCATCCTATCCGTTACTAAGGAAGGTTAGCAACGGATCTAACACTGTGCAAGCTTCACTCAGAGCGAGTTTAAAACAGCCTAGGCATAAAAAGATTATTGTCCAAAAATATTCTTAAATCAAACTTGTCTTCCTCTAGGACAGTGATGGAGAACCTTTTCAGCACTCGGTGGAAAGCACTCACCTGTGCTCACGCGGAAACATCGCACAGGTGAGCGGGCTCATCGGGGCCGTGCTCCGGGAAAGCCGAACTTCCAGGTTCTGGCACACATGTGCACCTGACAATTAGCTGGCCGTGCGTATGCGCACAACGGTTTTTGGCACCGCCCCGCGTGCAAAGGACAGCTGGTTGTCGTGCGCGCATGCGTGCCAGATACCCAAAAGAGGAACGGGGGACACCACGCATGCCAGGTGACATGGCTCTACACGCCACTTCGGGCACACGTGCCATAAATTCACCATCATGGTTCTAGGAGAACATCAACAGCTAGTCCTCTGGACCAGGGGTGAAATCCAGCAGGTTCTCACAGGTTCTAGAGAACTGGTAGTAGAGATTTTGAGCAGTTCAGAGAACCGGCAAATGCCACCTCTGGCTGGCCCCAGAGTGGAGTGAGAATGGAGGTTTTGCAATATCCTTCCCCCAGGAGTGGGGAGGGAATGGAGATTTTGCAACATCCTTCCCCCAGGAGTGGGGAGGAAATGGAGGTTTTGCAATATCCTTCCTCTGGAGTGGGGAGGGAATGGAAATTTTGCATATCCTTCTCCCAGGAGTGGGGAGGGAATGGAGATTTTGCAATATCCTTCCTACAGGAGTGGGGAGGAAATGGAGGTTTTGCAATATCCTTCCCCCAAGAGTGGGGAGGGAATGGAGGTTTTGCAATATCCTTCCTCTGGAGTGGGGAGGGAATGGAAATTTTGCATATCCTTCTCCCAGGAGTGGGGAGAGAATGGAGATTTTGCAATATCCTTCCCCCAGGAGTGAGGAGGGAATGGAGATTTTGCAATATCCTTCCCCCAGGAGTGAGGAGGGAATGGAGATTTTGCAATATCCTTCCCGTGGAGTGGGGAGGGAATGGGGATTTTGCAGTATCCCTCTCCCTGGAGTGGGGAGGGAATGGGGATTTTGCAGCCACACCCACCAAGACACGCCCACAGCCACGCCCACAGAATCGGTAGTGAAAAAAAATTGGATTTCATCACTGCTCTGGGCTGAGAACCTTTTCGCAATGTCTTAAGGGGACCATTCTTCAGCTCTGCGGCTTCTTGCTAGCATCATTACATCCTTCTTCATCTTGGTTTTGGAGCTGTTACTGTTCTGGATTCACAAGAATCTTCTTACTTCCCTTCTATTTTTTAACAGTCCCTGGCTGCCTGCAACCATATCAACTTGCAAGAAACTCGGTCCCATTCCAGTTTGTCCGACAAATCCCACATCCCTTAAAGACGTCGGGTGGTTGCAGCTCCAACCGAGCTGAGGTGGCGCAGTGGTTAGAGTGCTGTACTGCAGCTACTTCAGCTGACTGCTAGTTCAGCAGATCAGCGGATCAAATCTCACCGGCTCAAGGTTGACTCAGCCTTCCATCCTTCCGAGGTGGGTAAAATGAGGACCCAGATTGTTGGGGGCAATATGCTATTTAGTATACTGTCTTTGGTGTAAGCCACCCAGAGTCCTTGGAGAGTGGGGGGGGGGCATAGAAATATGAATAATAAATAAATAAATAAATAAACCGTGCTCCTCGTAACCCGTTGTGTTTCTTGAGAAGCTGTAGCCAGGCTCAGATGAAGCTCTGGTCCCAAACCGCCGAGAAAGAGAGGGACCCCGCTTTGATTTCAAGCATCAAGGGGGTGGGGGGGTGGGATGAGAAAAAAAGAAAGAAAGGATAGCAATCTCGCCTTTTTAAAAAAAAAAAAGAAACAAAATTAAATTTGCAAAGCACAAGAGGCTGCCTTTTGATTTTCCCTTGCAGTATCTTCTGATATGGCCTGAGATCACTCGCTTTCATTAACGTATCTGGAGGGGTAAATAAACAAGCTTTCAATTTATGCCAAAAAGACGGGAGGGAAGGAGGGAGGGAGGGAGGGAAGAGACCTACACACACACACACACACACACACACACCCATATACATGCAAGCACACACAGACACACCCACACGCCTGAAATGTAGATGCTCTTCCTTCTATTTTTAACCTATTTTTCCATAGCTCAGGGACTACAAAGGAAATGCGGACACCGAAACAAAACTTGGCTGAACTGCTCGGTGGGACTAGACTAGAGGGATGAAGAGGGCCAAAGATCGTATGGGGGGCGGCGGGGGGGGGGAATTGAAGAAGAAGAAAAAAATGAAGGGATGAGATTGGAGGAACCAGGGCTAGAGTTTAAATATGGGAGTTCAACCAACTGCAGACCCCAAAAAGTAATTGGAAGCATCTCCTGATCAGGACTTCGCCTGGATCCAGAAATGGAACCCAGTTAGATGAGCTAGCCGTGTGCTGCAGCTGCTAAAAAAAAGCCAACACAATCCCATTGCTTCTTGTCCTGCCCTCTGGTGCTTGACTCCCTCTTCTTTGGGGCAGCCCCTGAGATATTGGAAGACTGCTCTCATGTCTCCCCTAGTCCTTCTTTTCATTAAACTAGACATACCCAGTTCTTGCAACTGTTCTTCATATGTTTTAGCCTCCAGCCCCCTAATCCTCTTCGTTGCTCTTCTCTGTGCTCTTTCTAGAGTCTCCACATCTTTTTTACATCGTGTCGACCAAGACTGGATGCCGTATTCCAAGGGTGGCCTTACCAAGGCCTTATAAAGTGGCGTTAACCCTTCACATGATCTTGATTCGTTGTTTGAGGGATGTCCTTTTTTCTTTTCTTCTTCTTCTTTTTTTGAAGCTTGGCTTCCCCAGATCCAGTTGTAATGGAAACAAACCAGTGGTGAAATGCTACCGGTTCACACCGATTCGGGAGAACCGGTTTGATATCCGACGATCAGCTGTGATGCGCGATTTAAAATCGCTAAAAAGCAGGAAATCCTGCACAGCTGTTCCCCCACCCCCGTTTTCTACTTACCTTCCCAAGCCTCCTTTTTCTGTGCAAAGCGTGCACAGTTTGGCGCATACTCTGCATGGGCTTGTGTGCAGTGGGTGTTTGGTGTGCACTGCACATACACGCATGCAGCACGCAGCAAACCGGTTCTGATTTCACCACTAAAACAAGCCACAAACGCACCCTTCCGAAAGGAAGCACTTTAAAAAAAAATCCTGCAAGGCACCATCAAAACACAAAGATTAAAAACGAAACAGGAAAATTACTTCGTTCAATTGCACCAAAGTAAGGTTTGGGTGGGCTGGTGCACGAGTTTCAGCGAGTAGACGGATGTCCCTTGTACATTTCAGGGTGCTAATTTACTACCAAAATAGAAGCAAGTTAGAGAGCCAGACTAATCCCGGGGGAATGCAATGCGCACCATATGGCCAGAAATTATCCTTTCAAAAATCCACCGAGATTGTGGCTTTGCTTGACTCCAGCTGGGATTAGGACATGATTCCTGTTGATCCGGGGAACATTTCAAAATAGCCTTCATGTCGTACTAGCTAGCCTGTCGCCTTCCAGCTCTTCTTTCTTTTTTTTTCATTCTTCTCTTCTTTCTCTCAAGCCGCCTCTTGCAAGCCTGTTCAAAGAAGGCAGGTCGTCATCGATTTATGGCCGCAATGGAGCCCAAAATTTCTGTCACTAAGCCAGCCAGGGGTTAAGCGGATTTTTTACGACCTTGCCTGGACACCGTTGTTAAGTGAATCGCTGCCGTGATTAAGTTAGCAACGCTCTCACATTTTCACTGCAGGGCAAACTGGTAATGTGAAACCTAGCTCTGGCTCCCTGAGCTCCGTTTTCACTGCCAGAGGGCTGCGGCCAGTGGTGGGGTTCAAATTTTTTTACTACCGGTTCTGTGGGTGTGGCTTGGTGGGCGTGGGATGGCTTGGTGGGCGTGGCTTAGTGGGCATGGCAGAGGAAGGATACTGCAAAATCCCCATTCCCTCCCGATCAGCTGGGACTTGGGGGGCAGAGAATAGATGGGGGCCAGTCAGAATTTTTCCTACTGGTTTTCCGAACTACTCAAAATTTCCGTTACCGGTTCTCCAGAACTGGTCAGAACCTGGTGAAACCCACCTCTGATTGCAGCCAAAAACAGAGTCTTTGAAGAGTGTTGTCGAACTGATGTGGCCCTCAATGAAATCGAGTTTGACATCCCTGTCTTAATGCAACTTCTCCTTCTTTCCTGACCCTCCTGTCGATCCCATAATGCCAGTTCATAAATTGTGTGTTTGTGCATTTTTTTATTACAGGTGTAAAATTGCGAGTGCCTATTTGCGGTCCTTCCAAAAAGATTTCTTTTGATCGACCCTTGCCCATTTCAAGGAGAGTCAGAACCAGTGGTGAAATCCAAATTTTTTTAGTACCAGTTCTGTGGGCGTGGCTTGGTGGGCGAAGCAAGGGAAGGATACTACAAAATCCCCATTCCTTCCCCATTCCTGGGGGAAGGATATTGCAAAATCTCCATTCCCATCCCACTCTGGGATTAGCCAGAGGTGGTATTTGCCAGTTCCCCAAACTACTCAAAATTTCTGCTTCCTGTTCTCCAGAACCCGTCGGAACCTGCTGGATTTCACCCCTGGTCAGAATGTTTCACAGACGGGGATGGCCGTGAAAATGTTCCCATCCCAGCTCAAGCTTTCTCTCTTTCCTTCCACCCTGGGTATGTACGTGTGTGTTTAATGCCGTCTATTCAAATTAATCCCACTAATGGAGCCGCTGGTCGCGTGCTGAGCATTTCAATTAAAGGGCTTGTAATATTTTATAAGCCAACTGCAAAACGGCGGGAGGCAGAACGGAGAGAGAGAAAGGAAAGGAAGTCTTGTATTTGGGGTAGGGTGGAGGAAAGTAATGGGGACGAGGAAAGAGAATCTTAACTTTAAAAAAAAAGAAATTAAAAGAGGAGAGGGGGAAAAAAGAGAGTCGGTGCCCCTTACGAAATTAATAATGCAGAGGTATGCAAGGGTTTTAATTTCTGTGTAAGGGGAAAGAGGCAATTAAGCAAAAATAGCAATAGTTAGGAAAAGTCACTGCATATTTTAAAGGAAAGAATCTACGCTATTAATATCCTTTCTCCTCCCCGCCCCCCATCGCATGTGTTTAAAACTGCATTATGGAGCCCAACAGCAACCGCTCCCAAATGCCTCTATCCTTCTTTTATTCTCCCTCGGCTGCCCCAGATGCGGGTGGTCTTATTATCTGAGAGAATTAATTTAGCTCTCTGATGGATCACTCCCGCTTACTTCCCTGGGAGCAGTTCCTACTGAAATGATGTCTCTTTCTAGAGAAAGGAAAGGGGGGGGGGTTGTGAGAGATAGAAAAGGCGAGAAAAATGAGTGGTAGAGAGAAAGGATGAAGAGAAAGAGAGGGGGAAACGATAGGAAAAAAGAGACAAAAGGGATGGAGAAAAAGAATGGAGAAGGAGAAGGAGAAAGGGGCAGGAAAGCAAGCAGGGAAATGAAGAGAAAGAAACGGAGAGAAAGAATAACAAGACAAATGGAATAAATTCTGCGTGGGGGGGATGGATAGAGATAGAGAGCTAGCTAGGTAGGTAGATGATAGATAGATAGATAGATAGATAGATAGATAGATAGATAGATAGATAGATAGATAGACAGACAGACAGACAAGACAAGACAAGACAAGACAAGACAAGACAAGACAAGACAAGACAAGACAAGACAAGACAAGACAAGACAAGACAGACAGATAGGGATGGATGGATGGATGGATGGATGGATGGATGGATGGATGGATGGATGGATCGATAGGCAGATAGGCAGACAGATAGACAGACAGACAGACGAGAGTCTTTGATGCTCTCTGAGCTTTGTTGTTTGCCTGCAGTGCAGACATTTCATCACCTGACAGGGTAACATCATCAGTGCTAGTGACTGTGCAGGGTATTTGCTCCCTGTTTATATATAGTACCTTGCCCTGCCAGTGTTGTTTTGGGTATGGTTTTTCTCCTTGCCAGTTCTAGCACGTGCGCCCATGCGCATATGCACGCGGAGGAATGAATGAATGAGTGAATGAATGAATGAAAGAAAGAATGAATGAATGGGTTGTTTTACATAACAATGGCAGTAAAAGTTACCCATATATCATTTACTCCTCCATGCGTATTCTGCATCTGTAAGCAACTCATTTATAAGTCACGAGCCGCAGCGGGCCTTCAATCCACTGGGTAATTGGGGACATAAATCTTTCTTTCCAATGTGGAAGGACCAGTTCCTGGTCCTGAATAAAGGCATGGAGAATCTGTTTTCCCTGTCCAAGTGTCTCTTAGGATTTCTCTTCCTTAATACAGGAAACCTCTGCGGCTGGTAAATTTCTTCCTTTTCATCTTTTTTTTTTCATATATATATATAATTTTGTTAAAGACTTCCCCCCATCCCCCAAAAAAGGTCGTTATAGGAATGGCTAGTGCATATTAAGTACGTACAAGTTAAAAAAAAACAAAGTTGTATTGTCACTTATTCTACTGCACTTAAAAGGGTCGGAAGTCAATACTTTTCTTTCTTTTTTCCTCTTTCCCCCAACCCTTCTTTCTCTCTCCTTTTCCCTTTTCCCTTCCCCATTTCCCCCCATCTTCATTCACAATTTTATTTTCTATCCTGAGAAGATATATATTTATATATTTTTGACCTGACTAGGTTGCCAAAAAGGCATTAAGAGTTGCACTACTAACTAGAGCATACAAAACCTTTGTTAGACCAATTCTTGAATACAGCTCATCTGTCTGGAACCCGCACTGCATATCGGACATAAATACAATCTAGAGTCTAGAGATATTTTATGAGAAGAGTCCTCCGTTCCTCTAACCACAGTAAAATACCTTATGCCACCAGACTCCAAATTTTGGGCTTAGACAACTTAGAACTACGCCGACTTTGGTCTGACCTAAGCATAGTACATAAAATTATCTGCCACAATGTCCTTCCTGTCAATGACTACTTCAGCTTCAACCGCAACAATACACGAGCAATAGATACAAACTCAAGGTAAACCGCTCCAAACTCGATTGCAGAAAATACGACTTCAGCAACAGCGTAGTCAATGCCTGGAATGCACTACCTGACTCTGTAGTTTCTTCCCCAAACCCCCAAAACTTTAACCTTAAGCTGTCTACTGTCAACCTCACCCCATTCCTAAGAGGTCTGTAAGGGGCCGTGCATAAGAGCACCAGCGTGCCCACCCTCCCTGTCCTAATATTCCTTTTTACTTACTCTTTTCATGTATTCAAATTATGTTTATAATGTTACCTGTTATCTTACACATGCTTGACAAAATAAACTTATGACTTATGATTAACATCAGGAACAGACTAAATCAGCAGTCCAGGTGTTATCACGGAAGGCAGAGGTGAGATACCAAAGGCCAATCTTCTCTTAGGTCTGGAAAAGCAATTATCCTTCTAATCTTTTTTGTTTTGAAGGAGTTTACGGCAACCCAGCTTAATGTTTTGAACCAAAATGGCAAATATGTACTAGGACGAGTCTAAAAATAGCTGTTTATCCTTTAACTGATCAGGGTACAGCAGGTGATTGCTCAGGTGAATGAGCCGCATGTCTGACGCTCAGCTTGCTTTCTAGCTGCTCACAAGAGGTAACTAACTTCAGAACACCTTCTATTTTATCTTTCAATCCGACTTTAATTAGACCATCCCTATAGATACCGTCAAATAGAAGATTGTGCTTTATAAAGTAGGATCCATGAAGACAAGCTCCATATAAACAATGGCCCACAAGGAGCCAGGACTAGGGAAATTGGGAATTTGACAAGTTTTCTGCTTATTATTTGAGGCTGGAAGTAGACACCACAACCTATGGAACACAAGGTTTCCATCCATAATACCTAGATCAGTTTCAACCATGCTTTGAAAACAATTATGTAGCTCTTTTTTTTTTTCCATCTCAACCTAACACCAATTTTTCTGGCTGGCTCAGAAAAAAGGAAGGATGACTTCTACATGGGGTCCCGAAGAAGAGAAGACCAGAGGTGTAGCACCTCAAACATCTTTTCTGCCCTTCCATAAAAGGCCAACCTTTCTTGAATCTAGGTATTTTGTGCCTAGTGGAGTTAGACGAACCAAGAAAGAAAGAAAATAGATGTAGAACAAGCTAGCTTTAGACCATTTTCTTCTTGAAAGCTTCCAGGGATGAAGCTCCCACAATTTCTGAAGGCAACTTCTTTCCCAACAGATGATTGTTCTCACTGTCAGAAAACTCCTTATTTCTAGGTTGAATCTCTCCTTGTTCAGTTTCCATCCATTATTCCTTGTCTGGCCTTCAGGTGCTTTGGAAAATAGCTTGACCCCTTCCTCTCTGTGGCAGCCCCTCAAATATTGGAAGACTGCTATCCTGTCTCCCCTGGTCCTTCTCTTCACTAGACTAGCCATGCCCAGTTCCTGCAACCATTCATCATATGTTTCATATGACCAGTTTTCTTCAAGTTTGGAATCATAAATCACTTGGCACCACCAACAGGCCAAGAGATTATGCCTTTTTTATAGAATAGAAATAGAAGAAATAGAAATAATAGAAATAGAATAGAATAAGAAATAGAAATAGAAATAGAAGAATAGAAGAATAGAGTAGAGTAGAGTAGAGTAGAGTAGAGTAGAGTAGAGTAGAGTAGAGTAGAGTAGAGTAGAGTAGAGTAGAACGGAACGGAACGGAACGGAACGGAACGGAACGGAACAGAACAGAACAGAACAGAACAGAACAGAACAGAACAGAATAGAATAGAATTCTTTGTTGGCCAAGTGTGATTGGACACACAAGGAATTTGTCTCTGGTGCATACGCTCTCAGTGTACATAAAAGGAAAGATACATTCATCAAGAATCATAAGGTACAACACTTAATAATAGTCATATCTTTATAGGTCTGTAGATGGCCTCTCACTCAATTCCTGGAAAGGTGCTGTGTATATTTTTTACGTGCCTGGATCAGGAAAGGGATTTGTTTAGTTGCGTGGGCTTTTTTAAAAACTTCTAATCATAAAAAGAAAATCAACTCGTCTTCCTTCGATTTTAGTGAGCGAGACGGACGGGCAAGGATACCATTTGGTACCACTCCAGAGAACCAAAAACTAAAAAAAAAAAATATCTTGAGATGGATCTGACTCAAGTGGTATTTCTCTACATAATTCATGGCTCTTAAAGACAGATGATCCATCAACCATGCTGCCCATCCTCCTCCTCCAGAAGAGTGGAAAGGGTGGAGGAGGTCAGGAATCCAACCCACCACATTTTTTGCATAGTTGTGTTTGTGCAGAGGCAGGTTTCTCAAGATACGACGCTTTGTCGGGCCCCGGACTTGTTAAGAATGTGGACTAGTCCAAGCAAGTTTTACAGGTCTTTTGTAGGCCCTCTGGGCTTGGAGGATATCTGAATAGTAAAGAGGGACTTTGTTTATTTCCTGTACGAGGGGAAAGGACATCATCGGAGGATTTTTAGCTCGGAGCAAAAGCTCTCAAGAAGAGAGACGTGACAGAGGTTTATGAAATCCATGTGCGAGGTGAAAAAAAGGTGGACGAAGAGAAGGACCTTCACCTCCACGGCTGAGGTTAGAATCCAGGGGATGCGGTCAGGCACAAATAACCAGGCGCATTCATTGAGTTCAAAGCTCAGAAGAGATGATTGCTACCTTTACACAAGGATCTAAGAACGATCAAGACCAGAGGTCCTCAAACTTTTTAAACAGGGGGCCCATTCATGGTCCCTCAGACTGTTGGGGGGGCTGGACCGGCTGGGTGGGCGCGTGGCTAAGTGGTCATATGACTGGGTGGGCATGGCCAATTTAGCAGTCCATTAAACAATATGTACAAATTAAACTTTAATTTGTTTTGCTCCTGGGGGTGGAAAGCAGGTTAGCGAAGGGATGTGGCTGCCTTGGGGGCAGGTGAGGGACTTCTGTTTGTGTGTGTGTCTCTCTCTCCCTCTCCCCTGTGTGTGTCTCTCCCTCCCTCCCTCCACTCTGGAGGCTGGGGAGGGTAACAGTACCACTCCAGTACCACTCTGCCGCCCAAAATGGGCCCGTTTTTGGCCTCCTGAGACCTCCACGCATCCTGGTTTTGGTATTGGCCTCCAGAAGGCGAGTAGGGGCTGGCGGGTAGGTGGGGTGATGTGGGCGGGACAGCCTCATTGTCCCGCATGGGCCAGATTAATGACTTCGGTGGGCCGTATCTGGCCCCCGGGCCATAGTTTGAGGACCCCCGGTCAAGACTAAATTGGTACTAGATTAGGGTCAGCAGAATTCGGGGAGGGGGTGTGAACTTGGGTCTCTTATCGTGTATTGGTACAGGGCCCTCTCTAATGGCATGTGAGCGGTCGCCCCAGTTCAGCTCCGCTGAGCACTTGCGTGCATCTCCTGCCAGCCAGCTGGTCTTTGGATAACTACAATCAAACGAGTCCAGAGATATTTCACAAGAAGAGCCCTCCACTCCTCTACTCACAACAACATACCTTATGCCACCAGACCTTTTCCCTTCCCCATTTCCCCCCATCTTCATTCACAATTTTATTTTCTATCCTGAGAAGATATATATTTATATATTTTTGACCTGACTAGGTTGCCAAAAAGGCATTAAGAGTTGCACTACTAACTAGAGCATACAAAACCTTTGTTAGACCAATTCTTGAATACAGCTCATCTGTCTGGAACCCGCACTGCATATCAGACTTCAATACAATCTAGAGTCCAGAGATATTTTACGAGAAGAGTCCTCCGTTCCTCTAACCACAGTAAAATACCTTATGCCACCAGACTCCAAATTTTGGGCTTAGACAGCTTAGAACTTGGCCATCTTCGGTCTGACCTAAGCATAGTACATAAAATCATCTGCTACAATGTCCTTCCTGTCAATGACTACTTCAGCTTCAACCACAACAATACACGAGCAAACAACAGATACAAACTCAAGGTAAACTGCTCCAAACTCGACTGCAGAAAATACGACTTCAGCAACAGCGTGGTCAATGCCTGGAATGCACTACCTGACTCTGTGGTTTCTTCCCCAACTCCCCAAAACTTTAACCTTAGACTGTCTACTGTGGACCTCACCCCATTCCTAAGAGGTCTGTAAGGGGCGTGCATAAGCGTACCAGCGTGCCTACCGTCCCTGTCCTAATATTTCCTTTTATTCGTATCCTTTTTATGTATTTATAATTACATTTACACTTGTATCTGTCATCAAATGCATGCTTGACAAATAAATAAATAAAATAAAATAAAATAAAATAAAATAAAATAAAATAAAATAAAATAAATAATAAAATAAAATAAAATAAAATAAAATAAAATAAAATAAAATAAAATAAAATAAAATAAAATAAAATAATAAAATAAAATAAAATAAAATAAAATAAAATAAAATAAAATAAAATAAAATAAAATAAAATAAAATATAAATAAATAAATAAATAAAAATTCCACCTTTCTAGAGTTAGGAAGATGGACTAGCTAGCTCGCCCAAGCCAAAAGCAATTATAAAATACAAACCTCTCTCTCTCTCTCCCTCTTTTTATTCTTTAAATTGCAAGGGAATTCTGAAGTAGAAGCAGGGGGAAAAGGGGGATGAGAGGAAAATATAAACCCCAACCCCATAAACTTAATAGGCTCCGCGGCTTAATTCCAAATCCGTGGCTTAAATGGACTTTTGCAAATAAAGAGGACCAACGGTCAAAGGAGAGGAAGGAAAAGACCACAAGGCTTGTTCCAAGCAGTTGACCTGAACTTAAAACGTGGTGGTGTTTTCCTCCCCTTCTCCTCCTCAGTGGTTTCTGTAATTACGAAGGATTATAAAACACTTGGGAGTAACGGCTGGTACCAACCGCAGATAGGAAGACCAACTGGGATTTTAAAGCGAGCATCATCGGACAGAAGGCACAACCTTAATAGACTCATCAGCCAAGAGAAAATATTTCTGGGGGGTTTTTTTTCCCGCCCTCCCTTCTGGGATCCCTGCTGATTAAGCAACCGAACATTCAAAACGGATTGCGTGACCGGGGTTTGCCGCAAACGAAGTGGCAGTGGGTCACACCAGCAAGGAGAGGTATCTTTAGATTGGAAGGCACACCATTCAGAAAGAGGTTTCCCTCAAGAGGACTGAACAGAACAGAATAACAGAATTGGAAGGGACCTTGTAGGTAATCTAGTCCAACCCCCAACACCCCCCACCCCCCAAACAGGAGACCCTACGCTATTAAACACTGGAAGTTTTTAAGAAGAGGTTGGCTAACCATTGTCTGAAGTGGTGTAGGGTTTTCTGCCCAAGCAGGGGGTTGGACTAGAAGACCTCCAAAGGTCCCTTCTGACTCTGTTATTCTATTCTATTCTATTCTATTCTATTCTATTCTATTCTATTCTATTCTATTCTATTCTATTCTATTCTCATTGTTCTGTTCTGTTCTGTTCTGTTCTGTTCTGTTCTGTTCTGTTCTGTTCCTGATTCTATTCTATTCTATTCTATTCTATTCTATTCTATTCTATTCTATTCTATTCTATTCTATTCTATTCTATTCTGTCGTTGGAGTTGTGATTTTTTTGGAATGCTGACACTCTACTCAACACAACTCAACTCAACTCTACTCTACTCTACTCTACTCTACTCTACTCTACTCTACTCTACTCACATTTCTGAACCGGTAGCGAAGGTAAGTGAAACCCACTATTGCTCTACACTCTGCTCTGCTCTGCTCTGCTCTGCTCTGCTCTGCTCTGCTCTACTCTACTCTACTCTACTCTATTTATTTCTGACAGATGGCAGTCCAGGCTCTTCTTGAAGGCTTCCAGTGGCGAAATTTCCACAACTCATTTTGCTCAGAGACTCTGGAACCAGGAATCCAAAGTAGCATAGCCAAGAGGGTTGTTTTTTTTAAAAAAAAATATTTTTTGCAATCGAGTGATTTTATTTCGGGGGGGGGGAGGGGAACGTAATCTTTTCACAAGAGTTTTGTCCTCGAAGAGGAGGGTGGGAAAAAGAAAAGGGGAAACAAGTTCAAAGATAAGAAATAGGTTGGAGAGCAGCATTCCAAGCCCTGCAGTTGTAGAAATACGAGAGAAGACAATGGTCCCCTTTAATTTATCAGCTGCTTATCAAGAAGCTATTTAAAAGTCTGCCTTAACTCGTTTTTTTCAGTTCCTTTGAGGAATGTGACTGAGGGGTGGAAGGATAAATGAACGGACAGAGGCAGTGAACTCTGTACAAGTCAGACAAATCCTTCCAGGTAAGTACAGGTATTTACAACAGTGACATACAACAGTACCCGACTTATAATAGTTCATTTAGTGACTATTCATAGTTGCAACACCACTGACAGTCAGCAACAGTAATAGCTGGCAACACATTGAAAATGAAATTCTGTTAATCTTTTGTTAATCTGTCCATCTCAGCACATTCTAAGATCTTATCTATGAATTCTTCCTCAGTTGGAGTTCTTTCCAACAAAAGAAATTAAAGGAAAAGAAGAGACAGACTATTACAGAATATGGAATAAATGGCTTAAGGTGAGAAATAAAGAATAATAACTATCAGGGGAAAAAATTAGAAGTTTATATAAATATATACATAAATATATACATAACAAACGTATGGAGTGGAATAAGAATGTATTGGAATGCACAAAAACAGGTAGTATAAATAAAAAAGATAATTTTTTATATAACAAGAATATAGAAATGTATAATATTAAAGATATAATTAAAATATGTGTATAATAATTGTAGGGAAAAGGACAATGGGGGGAAAAAAAAGAAGAAGAAAGAAATGAAGACATAGGGGAAGAAAGATAAAACAACAGAAAGAAGACCACGAAGAAACAATGTTTAAAAGAGATAAGATATGTATATGCTGTATGTTATGTGAATGTCATATATATGTTATAATCAAATTACAAATAAAAAAAAGAAAGAAAATGAAATTCTCTCGCCTAATCTCAAAAGCGTACACATACCCGTGGTGGGCTGCTAAAGGTTTGCCCCACGTCGGGCGAACTGGTAGCGGCAGCAGGAGGCTCCGCCCACCCCACTCAGACGCTTCTACGCATGAGTGTTGCGCTTGCGCACGTGACTGCCCACACCCCCGCAAGCGAACTGGTAGCGAGAGGTTTGAAACTCACCCCCGACACATACATAACACACATATAGACATGCTATAGACATGCATATGTAGATCCTATACCCATACATTAGAATAGGAATAGAATAGAATAGAATCCAGAAGGGATCTTGGAGGTCTTCTAGTCCAACCCCCTGCTTTAGGCAGGAAACCCTCCACCACTTCAGACAAATGGTTATCCAGCCTCTTCTTAAAAACTTCCAGTGTTCAAGCATTTACAACTTCTTGAGGCAAGTTGTTCCACTGGTTAATTGTTCTCACTGTCAGGAAATTTCTCCTCAGTTCTAAGTTGCTTCTCTCCTTCATTAGTTTCCACCCATGGCTTCTTGTCCATCTCTCTCTCTCTCCCTTTCTCCCCTTTGGATACCATGAAACCCTCTCCCAGAAGGTATCAAGGAAAACAGTTCGTGTGGAGGGATTGAAGGATAAATGATCAGATGGAAGGAGGGGACTCCATGGAACTCAGACGGATCCTTCCGGATAAATACAGGTAAACTCTGCCCGGTGGCTCCACCCAGCCGTAGAAAAACAAGGAGGGTTTTTAAATCACCTGCAGCTTTGAATGGGGTGGGAGACAAAACACAGGGAGCAATTCCCACAGGGCAGAGCAATTAGTCATCGGCCTTTTGGGGGGAGAGGGTGTCCCCCAAAGGAAAAACACCACCCATCATTACCTGAATTGATCCCCAAAGAGATAGAATGACTATTCCCAGTCACAGAGC
This sequence comes from Masticophis lateralis, assembly GCA_030761175.1. NCBI lineage: Eukaryota > Metazoa > Chordata > Lepidosauria > Squamata > Colubridae > Masticophis > Masticophis lateralis. Next base: position 4,136,753 of record JAUDYJ010000013.1, read on the forward strand.
CATTAGAGATGCATTTACCTGGCTTGGTAAACAGAGAGAGAGAGAAAGGTATCCTGGGAGGCAGGCAGGCAGATAGGAAGGAAGGAAGGAATCTAGTTATAAGTCAAGGAGGAAGGAAGGAAGGAAGGAAGGAAGGAAGGAAGGAAGGAAGGAAGGAAGGAAGGAAGGAAGGAAGGAAAGTAGTTATAAGTCAGGGAGGGAGAGAGAGAGGGAGGAATCTAGTTATAAGTCAAGGAGGAAGGAAAGGAAGGAAAGAAGGAATCTAGTCATGTCAGGAAGGGAGGGAGGGAGGGAGGAAGGGAGGAAGGGGTGAGATGAATAAAGCTGGGTTTTAGATGATAGGCAGTCCTCGACGTATGACCACAATTCCGCCCCGAGTTTTCCTTGTTAAGGGAAAAGTTGAGTTTTGCCCCATTTTACAACCTTCCTCCTTGCCACCATTGTTATATGAATCCCTGAAGTTGTAGAGTTAGTAACAACTACAGTTGTTAAGTGAGTTTTGCCCCCATTTCATGACTGTCCTTGCCACCATTAAGAGAATCCCTGCCGTTGTTAAATTAGTAACCCGGCGGTCAAGCGAATCTGGCTCCCCCCTATGATTTTGCTTGTCCGAAGGGTGCAAAAGGGGATTGCGTGACCCCCCCCCCCATCTATCCAGGGACACTGCAACCGTCGTAAATATGAACCAGTTGCCAAGAGACTCCGTTTTTAATCAGCTGACACTGAGGATGCCGCAACGGTCATAAAGTGTGAAAAATGATCACAAGTCGCTGCTGCGACTCCGAACGGTCACTAAACGAACGGATGTAAATCGAGACTACTTGTAGTCCATCCAGGAAAGTATTGGAAGCCTCTTCCTCCTCCTGCTTTTTCGTTTTCTCTTCCCACTCTGTGAAACAGACTCATAAAACGGTTGAAATTCTGGAAGAATCAGCATTTCTTCCTTGCCATAAATGAACACCCCAGCCCCCACCCCTGCAGTTCCAAGGAGAAGAAACATTGACGAAACCTGGATTATCTCTCACCAACCCCCATCCCTTCGGGGAAATTCAGAAGACATCTGTGTGTGTGCGGGGGAGGGGGTGGGTGTAGGATCCATTACCTGTAACTCTATGCCGAAAGCTAGCATGCATTTCTGCTCACACCTCCAAGCTACACACCCCCACCCCCACCCCCGGAATTGGGTAGCGTTACAGTTTTCCAGCAATCCTGCACGGATCCCCAGAAGGATCTTGTCAGCCAGCAAAATCTGATTTTGGACTGCAGTCAGCCAAATATATATATATAGCAGCTGCCATTAATCACGGAGGAGCAGCAGGAGGGGAAAATCTAACTGATTGTGACTCATCTCGAGGCATATTATTATTATTATTATTATTATTATTATTATTATTATTATTATTATTATTATTTAATCTGTAGTGAGATTCACAGCCTTTGAGGCTGGTTAATAGCTCAGCAGCTCAAGTCCTAACCAAGGACCTAGGAACTGTTAAGGTTGGAGGATGTAAGCTGTTCCGAGTAAGGTGGTTTTTTGTAGAGTCAAAATGTTCCAAGTCCGGTAAATTTCGAATTTCTAAATAGTGGGGTAGCCCTTTGGGTATTGCTCCAAGGACTCCAATTATAATCGGGACAACACACAATTTCTTTTTCCACAGTCGCTCAACTTCAATTTGCAAGTCCCGGTACTTTGTGATTTTTTTCTTGCTGCTTATCTTCTATTACTATTATTATTATTATTATTATTATTATTATTATTTAATCTGTAGTGAGATTCACAGCCTTTGAGGCTGGTTAATAGCTCAGCAGCTCGAGTCCTAACCAAGGACCTAGGAACTGTTAAGGTATTGTCGGAGGATGTAAGCTGTTCCGAGTAAGGTGGTTTTTTGTAGAGTTGCTCAACTTCAATTTGCAAGTCCCGGTACTTTGTGATTTTTTCTTGCTGCTTATCTTCTATTATTATTATTATTATTATTATTATTATTATTATTATTATTATTATTATTATTATCTTTATTCATTAAATATGAAACTCAGTCAACTGAACATTCAAAAATGCATCAGAAATACCACAGACTGGTGCTAATGGTTGAAACAGTTTGCTGCCAGCATCCTAGGTATGAACCAAATATCTTCTTAAAATATATGATGTTCCAAGTAGCACAGTTTTTTGCAGTTCCGCTGGTGTTATTGCAGGAAGCTGCAATTTCTTGATGTGTTTTGTGAAATTTTTGGACACGGTACCAAGCATCCCGATGAAAATGGGTATCCGTGTAATTTCGATGGCCAGGTCGCGATATTTTCTTGATTTTTTTCCCAGTTCTTTTTCTTTGACTCTGGCATTTATTTTATTTATTTTTTTAAAATAATTTTTTTAAAAAAAATTTAAACATTTCCCTAAAATCTGTCTATTTGACAAAACCATTATCCAAAAACTTGTTACTTAAATGGTTTGCATTTATGACGATCGCAGTCACATGATTATCTTTGCTGACCTTCTGACCCGCAAAGGGAAAGCCAGTTTCACTTAACAACCGGCTGACAACTTCACAGCCACAGGGACTCACTTAACGGTGGCAAGACAGGTCGTAAAACGGGGCAAAACTCACTTAAAGAACCGTCTGGCTTAGCAATGGATACTTTGGGTTCCGTTCTGGTCGTAAGTTAAGGACTGCCTGAACTGCATTATAAGATAGTCATTTTGAGGGGGAACGCATTTTTTAAGCAAACAGTCCAACCATTTGGGAAATGGCCTTCTGCCAGAATTTATCTCAGAGAACATCCCAAGGTTTTGATAAGGATTTACAGCTTCCCAAGCCTCTGCCTCTCGCGAACATTCAGCCTCTAGTGACATCTACTGGACTCTGGCGTCATCTGTAATTTTTGCACCCAAGTACCAGAAAGAAAATCAGTAAGCTTTATTTTTTAAATTGGTTTTTTTTTTAAATCTTGCCTTTATTTTTTTTACATTTATTTTTATAACTAACTCGTGGTGGCCAACACGCGTAACATTATTATTATTTTTTTCCCAAAGCACCAGAAGGCAGGACAAGAAGCAATGGATGGAAATTAATCGAGGAGAGAAGCAACTTGGAATTAAGGAGAAAGTTCCCAACGGTGAGGATAATGAATCAACGGAACTTCTTGCCACCAGAAGTTGTGGGTGCTTTGTCACTGGAGGCCTTTAAGAAGAGATTGGACTGCGATTTGTCTGAAGTGGTATAAGGTCTCCTGCTTCAGGTTGGACGAGAAGATCTCTAAGCTCCCTTCCAGGTCTATTCGGATGGAGGGAGGGAGGGAAGGATGGGTGGGCAGGTGGGTGGGCAGATGGATGGATGGATTGAACTAATCAAGGAGGAAACCAATATGGAATTAAGTTTAGTTTAGTTTATTCAAATTTGTATACCGCCCTACTCCCCGAAGGGACTCAGGGCGGTGAACAGCCGATTAAAATACAATGTCATACAAAAGTTAAAATTTAAAATAAATTAAATAATTAGGCTGAAGCAAATTAAAATCCAATTATAAAAGACATTTAAAAACCCAATATAAAACCCATTATAAAGGGAGGTTTAAGCCAGGCCAGCCTGATGAAATAGGAACGTTTTTAGGGTGCGGCTGAAGGTACATAGGTCCTGAATCCTCCTTATCTCAGGGGGGAGCTTGTTCCAGATGGCCGGTACCCCCACAGAGAAGGCTCTCCCCCTGGGGGCCGCCAGTCGACTCTGTTTGGCTGACGGCACCCTGAGGAGCCCCTCTCTGTGGGAACGGACTGGTTAGTGAGAGGCTATTGCTGGCAGAAGGTGGTCCCGAAGATACCCTGGTCCTAAGCCATGGAGCGCTTTGAAGATAATAACCAGAGCCTTGAAGCGCACCTGGAAGACCACTGGGAGATAGTGCAGCTCGTGCAGGAGTGGAGTCACATGGGAGCGCCACGTCGCTCCCATCACCACCCACGCGGCCGCATTCTGGACCAGTTGGAGCCTCCGGATGTTCCTCAAGGGTATTTCTCAAGGGGAGCCCCATGTTCTTAGGGAGAAACTTCCTAACAGTGAGGACAATTAACCAATGGAACAGAAGTTGCCTCTAGAAGTTGTGGGTGCTTCATCACTGGAGATCTTTAAGAAGAGACCGGACAATCATTTGTCTGAAATGACATAGGCAGGGTCTCCACCTTTTAAGCAGAGGGTTAGACTAGAAGACCTCCGAGGTCCCTTCCAGCTGTATTCTGATGGATAATAGAGAGGAATTCAACTGCCTGTTTCTCAATCAAAGCAGGGGTATGTTTACAAAATCAGCAAATTAGTCTAACCCATTGGTGGAAGAGTTTTTCTTCCTCCCAGCTTCACCCTACTACATGGGCATGCACGCACAAATACATACCCACAAACAGCATGCTTTTTCTCTGTCTGCGGAAAAATGATTTACATGGATTTTTTGGCTTGCCTCTCTAAGCATGACTCATGCAGCTCTGGGCAAACACCAGTGGAGAAAAAAATAAACCATGTCTTTTGCAATGTAAACAGAGCTGACCTAGATGGATGGGGCTTTCCACCTTATTTGCTGGCACGAGGGCGAAGTCAATGTTTCTCAACCTTGGGCACTTTAAGATGGGCGGATTAACTTCATCTTCCCCAGGCTGGCTGGGGAATTCTGGGAGTTGAAGTCCACCCATCTTTAGAAGGGCTCACGGTTGAGGAAGGCTGGTCTTCCGCAGAGAGGGTCCCAACTCGTCAAAAGGGGAAGGGTGGGGGGGTGTTGTAAAAGAAACAAAATTAATAAAGGAGAACATGTGTAGCTCAGGGTTGAGATGAGGGGTCCTGGGTGCTTTCTGAGTTTGATTGTTTTCTTGCAGGAGTTTCATGACCCAACTAGATAACATCATCAGTGCTAGAAGGCAGTGGGTTTGTGGAGAGGAGGAGGAGGAGGAGGAGGGGTAGTAGAAGAGGAGGAGGAATAGAAGGATTGTGGGTCCTTGGTACTCTCTAAGCTTACTTGTCTTCTTGCAGATGTTTCATTACCCAACCAAGTAGCATCATCAGTGCTAGAAGGGAAAGGGTTTTGGGAGGAGGAGGGGGAGGAGGAGGAGGAGGAGGAGAAGGAGGAAGAGGAGGAAGAGGAGGAACTGTGTGATCTTTGGTGCTGTCTGGGCTTGCTTGATGAGTTTCCACCCGTTGCTTCTTGTCTTCTGGTGCTTTAGAGAATAGGTTGACCCAGAATAATGGAATAACAGAATAACAGAATTGGAAGGGACCTTGGAGGTCTTCTAGTCCAACCCCCTGCTCAGGCAGGAGACCCTAGACCACGGGTGTCAAACTCAAGGCCCCCGGGTCGCATCCGTCCTGCAATGTAATCGGATCCAGCCCACAGAGCCACCCTAGAAATTTTAAGAAGCCAGCTCGCATCGCTTCAGTCTGGTCCACCCAATGCAAAGAGGAAACATGCCAGCATTTGGGGGAGTGGCGTCAACAACTGACCACGCCCACTCAGTTAGCCACGCCTGCCCGGCCCCTTAAGGTCAACCACAGCCCTGATGCGGCCCTCTCCATGAAATTGAGTTTGACATTCCTGCCCTAGACCGTTTTAGACAAATGGCCGTCCAGTCTTTTCTTAAAAGCCTCCAGTGATGAAGCACCCATAACGTCTGGAGGCAACTTCTGTTCCACTGGTTAATTGTCCTCCCTGTTGGGAAGTTTCTCCTTAATTCCAGGTTGCTTCTCTCCTGGATGAGTTTCCATCCGTTGCTTCTTGTCCTGCCTTCAGGTGCTTTGGAGAATAGCTTGACTCCCCCTTCTTTGAGGCAGCCTCTCACTTGAATGAGCTTACCCATGCCCAGTTGAGCATCCCAATTCTGCCTTCTTCCGCTTCTCCTCAAACTGGCATCCATATTCATCAACCCCATGACTGCAGCAGGCAGCTGACGATTATCTTTCACTCTTCTTGGCACAGAACCTCCCCCCCCCCCCCAGCCGCCTCTCCCGCCTGCGCAAAGCACAGTGTTGCAATGCAAAATAAGCTTTCGGCTGCCCGTTTTCCCCCCTCCCCAACACGCATTTATGATCTCTCTCCAGAGTCCCCTTTGAACGCTAGGATGGATCGTAAGTCAAACCGAGATGCGCCAGGCCGAGCAACCTTTACGGCTCCTCGTAAGGAGGAGGAGGGGGGGGGAAATCTTTATTTTGCCTCCGAGAGTCATTTAACTCCTGGCATTTGCATTCTGCAAAGGTGCATTTGTGTGTGTGTGTCTTTGATGTACCATAAATAAACAAACAAGCAAACAAATGTATGGCATCCACTGCCTTCTCACCTGCTGATCCAATATTGAAAAATCTCCCCCGCCCAGAGGGAATGAGAATCAATCACGGCTCCTAAATGGGAATATATGACTCCCATTTTTAGATTTGGTACCACTCTTTGGAGGCCCCAGTCAGCCTTCATATTATTATTATTATTATTATTATTATTATTATTATTATTATTATTATTATTATTATTATTTTAATCGGGTTCTAAGATCTCGTGACATGCTTTGAAAAGCAGTTTTTTTGCCTGGCCCATCTCCCACAACATTTCCAAGGAAAATTGAATTTTGGCCATGTTTTGGCCCCCTCTTGTCCTGGAGTGGGAAAACCACTTAGAAAAAGGAGGAGGAGGAGGAGAGAGATTGAGTGAGAGAGAGATGCTCAAATGTCTTAGGAAGGAAAACCCAATGACCTCCCTCCAGAGCCATTGGGGGTGGGGGGAGTGTCGTAAGGCACATCTACCCAGCAGGATGTTACAGATCCCTCCACTAAATAAATTATTTGATGGCTGTATATGCTGCAGTCTCTAAAGGCTGGAGGGGTTTTGATGACGGCAACTGATTTTTTGTAGCCACACAACAAAGGCATTGAGAGCGCCGCCTTCCGATCCTCAGGACCCCTGGCTCAGGGATGGGCTTCAAAAATTTTAGCGAGGGGTTCTCTGCCCAGGTTGCTGGGTGGGCGTGGCCATGGTGGGCGTGGCCTAGTTGGCCTCCTGCAACATGGCAGGTGCGGGGGGGGCAGTTTTGCCCTCCCCAGACTCCGGAGGTTTTTTTCGAGCCTCCGGGAGGGCAAAAACAGCCTCCTCAGGCTCTGGAGGCCCTCTGGAGGTTGGAAACGGGCCCATTTCCGGCTTTCCCAAACTTCCGGTAGGCCCATTTTTCACCCTCCCTGAGCCTCCGCATGCACCCCGCACTTACCTGCATCCAAAACGGTCTGTGTGGGGACTCCTGGGGTGGGTGGGGCCAGCCAGGAGCAGGATTTGGGGATTCTCCAGACTGCACAGAATCTTAGCTAGAGGTTCTCCCGAACCCATGAACCACCAGCAGCCCACCCCTGCCCTGGCTCAACAAGCCATCTCATTCAGGGGTTCTGTGGGGAAAAGGCTACAATTGCTATCTTCCACCATCTAGAGCCCCCCAAAGTTGCAGTGGATAAATTGGGTTGCACACCCGCAACTCGATTGCACTAGCAGCAGAAAACACATTCTGGGTATTTGCTCCTGGCCCAATTTAATTTAAAATATTTGAGGTTGGGGGAAAAAATTAAACTTGATCACTTTATGGAATCTTGACTTTAAGACCAACTCTATGGAATCTTGACTGTAAGACCAACTCTATGGAATTTTGACCAAAAGACCAACTCTATGGAATCTTGACTGTAAGACCAACTCTATGGAATCTTGAGCAAAAGACCAACTCTATGGAATCTTGACTGTAAGACCAATTCTATGGAATTTTGACCAAAAGACCAACTCTATGGAATCTTGACTGTAAGACCAACTCTATGGAATTTTGACCAAAAGACCAACTCTATGGAATCTTGACTGTAAGACCAACTCTATGGAATTTTTACCAAAAGATCAACTCTATGGAATCTTGAGTAAAAGACCAACTCTATGGAATCTTGACTGTAAGACCAGCTCTATGGAATCTTGAGTAAAAGACCAACTCTATGGAATCTTGACTGTAAGACCAGCTCTATGGAATCTTGAGCAAAAATCAACTCTATGGAATCTTGAGTAAAAGACCAACTTTATGGAATCATAAATCATACGCAGGACGCAAATACATGTTCTCCTATACGCAGAGAAGGAATTGTCAAGCAAGCAATTTTACACTCAGATCTGTTTTCTTTACATATCTCAACAATTCATGTTTTACACACCTCAACAATTCAAGCCATATTTTGTAGTTTGCACCCAATTTCTTACCGTTAAATCAGGTAGAACGAAAACAGCCCAGGTCTGCAGCTGAGCATGAAGCAACCATGCTGAGTGGACTCAGGTAGGAATGGCTGTCTAAAGATGCCCCTTTCAAGGAGGGTCAGTATAGATGTTGCACCAGGAGGAACAGTGGATTTTTCTCTGTTCTTACCAGGAAACCAGATTAAACATCTTGTGACACCTGCCTCCCCCCAGGTTCTCTGCATTTGCACTTCTGTGCAGTCACAGCTGCTTTCAATGTTTAATACTTAGTGGTTTTAAGATTGGATGAGAAGGGGAAAAATTGGTTTGGTTCTGCAACCCAACAAGACAGACACAGACTTCAGAGGTTAATTAGAACTGCAGAAAAAACAATGGCTACCAACCTGCCTTCCAGGGAGGACCTGTATACTGCCTGTGAAAATATCTACAGACCCCTCGCATCCTGGACATAAACTGTTTCAACTCCTACCCTCAAAATGAAGCTATAGGGCCATGTCCAAGAATTTCACAAAATACATCAAGAAATTACAGCTTCCTGCAATAACACCAATGGGACTGCAAAAAAACTGCGCTACTTGGAACATCGTATATTTTAAGAAGATACTTAGTTGATACCTAGGATGCTGGCAGCAACCCATATCAACCATTAGCACCAGTCAATGATATCCGTGACACATTTTTAAATGATCAGTTGACTTGAGTTTCATGTTTAATGAGAAGAAGAAGGGGAAGGAGAAGGAGGTGATGGTGGTGGTGGTGGTGGAGGAGGAGGAGGAGGAGGAGGAGGAGGAGAAGGAGAAGGAGAAGCCAAAATCAGCAAGGTACTGCTAGTGTTTTTTGCTAATTCTCCTCCCCACTACGAAAAGGATCAATTAGCCAGTTTCCTGCATGGTTTCCCCCATAAAACAAACTGCATTCGTGAACCAATTTGCCAAGCTCCCCCCCCCCCCAGACTCATAAATACTTGGCTGCATTTGCTGCCGTTTGATGTTAATTTGATAACAGTCGCTTCACGAGAAATCTGCTCTTCCTAGAGAGGTTCTCTGTTTCTTCCCCCCTACACACTTCCTTTTTATCTCTGCTGTGAAAATTACATTATTTTTTTCCCCTTGTAGCAATAACAAACACGTAGCCTCTTTCATGAAATGTCCTTTTTCTTCCACTCCCAAAAATAATTTGTTCTGCAGATGGCAAAGAAGGAACTTTTTCAATCATAGCATCTTTGTCTTTCTCAGCGTAGAACATAAAGAAATATTATATAAAGGATGTAAAGGGAATAGCGGTGAAGCTTAAGCGCAAATACATCAGCTTCAAGACAATTTTTTTCTCTCCGTCTGAAAGGAAAACGTAGTATTTAGACTTTTGCTGTTTAATTCCATTTGTGTCTCTTCGAAAGGAAGTCTTGTAATTAATTTCTTAATAGGGTTATGCCAGTGTAGACAATTGGAGGATGCCAAATCATGATTGGTTTGTTCCTTGTTTATTGAATAAACCTAAAAGGTAATGGTTCCCCTCGCACATATGTGCTAGTCATTCCCAGCTCTAGGGGGTGGTGCTCATCTCCGTTTCAAAGCCGAAGAGCCAGCGCTGTCCGAAGACGTCTCCATGGTCATGTGGCCAGCATGGCTCAACGCCAAAGGCGCACGGAACGCTGTTCCCTTCCCACCAAAAGTGGTCCCTATTTTTCTACTTGCATTTTTAGGTGCTTTCAAACTGCTAGGTTGGCAGAAACTGGGACAAGTAACGGGAGCTCACCCCATTATGCAGAGCTAGGGATTTGAACCACTGAACTGCCGACCTTTCGATCGACAAGCTCAGATTCTTAGCCACTGAGCCACACCACATGTAAACCTACAAATTTGTAAACCTACACATGACTAAATCATCCCTGGCTTGGTACCTTCTGCAAATCCAGTTGGAAATGTTAACGAAGTGGGAGGGGGGGAAAAGCATTTGTTTCTCCCATTTTATTTTGCACTGCCCTTGCTTTCATTTTTGTCTTGGTTCATTTTGAAAAGCGACACAGGCTTGGGTTTAATAATTAAAACTTGGATGTGAAATCCCAGGATTTTAAGCTAGGATAGAGAGTCAAAAGATCTTAAAAGGGCTCATACATATCCATACTGCGGCTGATAAATTTCCAGGACTACATCTATCAAGTTAGCTAGGAATTGAAGACCCCCAACTCAAAAGAACAGCAAATTCTTTAGAACAGCAAACCCCAAATTGCTAAGCTCAAAGATTCCCGGCACGCTATTAATTCTAGACTCCTATCTGCTTACCGCCCTGGGATTTGAGTCTTAACACTTAGAATGAGTGCCAGTTTTAGCGTGGCAGATACAGACAGCTGTCTCTTCCTTTTATGTTGACTCAATAATTCTCTGAAGTATACAGAGTTATAGAATAACAGAGTTGCTTGGAATTCCATGCTTCTGCCCTTGTTCTGGCAGAAGACTCTAATACCATTTCAGTCAAATGGCTGTCCAATCTCTTCTTGAAAGCCTCCAGTGATGGAGTAGCCACAACTTCTGGAGGCAAGCCGTTCCACCGGTGAATAGCTTCATCTTGCTTGGTTGATGGGCCTGCCCATAGTTTCCAACCCCACACAAAATGGTACAACTGGGAGAAAAACCCTATCACTGCATTCCACATCTTTTACAAACGGAGCCCATGCTCTCCTTTAAGCGTTAGAAGAAGTAAAAATAGAGGGAGATAAAGCACAAGCAGTCTAGCTCTTTTATGCTTTTTTAAATAAGAGTTCTCCCTCCATCAAACATCACGTTTTTTGAGCGCTCATTGCTCCAAATAGAGAAGCAATTTTTTTCTCTTTTTTTTTGTTTCCTTTAATGTTTTCAGACAGCCGTTTTTCAAAGTTTTCGCAAGAGGGAAGAAAAATCTTTATCTTGCATCTTCGGAGGGAAGAGTTGTCTTCAAAGCATTACGGGGAGGAGGAGAATTCACAAATACACACAGAAAGCTCAAATCCGAGGCCCCAGTCGCTTCGTGCCGTATTATTTAATTATCAAACAGCTAATTAGCCATGCTTAATTTAACATTCTCTGTATGTTCGGGAAGAAACTATCCTTATGGAAGGGAGCTATTTTAAGGCAAAGGAAACCAAGCTTCAAATAAATAACTTAAAAGGTGCAGCCTGAGCATCTTTCTTGGCTCCATACTAACACAGAAAAGCCACGCTTGAATCTTTCGAAGATAAAAAGATTGTTTTTGTTTGTTAAAAAAAAATATATCATACATTTAAAATGAAATTTGTCTAGCGTCAGATCTAATTCTCAAATGATTTCCACTGAGCTTCAGCTGACTTTGGGGGAAAAAATGATGTCTGCTGTGGGATTTTTATTTTTATTTTTTTTTTGCCTGCAAATATTCTCAATTTGTTGCAAAGATGGGAATTGTTGTGGCCCACCAGTGGCTGGCAGAGCTGGCAGCAGCGTCGGACAATGAGGAGGTTGTGGGGGAATAGGGGCCAGTCCTGGGGGTTGGGGAAAGCTCGGACGAGGGCAGAGAGGAAGATAGATGAGACAGAGAGGGAGATAGACAGCAGTGAGGCAGAGGAACAGCGGGAGCCCGTTTCCAGTATGCACATGCACAGATCTGCCAGAAGACAAGAACAACTCAGAAAGCAGGGTTGACTTGGGAGTAAAGCCACACCTTGGAGGTGATTGGCCCCTCCCATAGGAAATAAAAGAGGAGCGAATGGGGAGGGGGCTTTTGCAGGAAACAATTCGTTCGTTCCGTGAATCTGAGAGACTCTGTGCCAAGTTTGGCCTTGTACTGCGTTTGGAAACTAGTTACGTGGCAGCTTGCCAAGCGAGATAAGGTCTGTGTTAATAAGTATTCCTTTGAAAAACTGTTTGGACAGGCCTTGCTGACTGTGAATGAAAGGAATTCACAGTCGTGTAAATAAAAGAGGTTTTGCTGGGACCGAGACTCTGCTTCCTGCTTTTTAAGGGAGCCTAGATCAGAACAGGAATTCTGTCTTGGCTCCTGAGGGTTTTGGTTTCTGGAGCTTGGAGAATGTGATGGAGGGCTGAGTTTGCTTGTCTTCTGGTTGACTGGTGGTCTTGGGGACCCCTTGAAGCCTTGACTGCTGGCATATCACTGCCACAGCCTACAGGCTACAGCAGAGTGGCATCTGCCACTTGCCACCCGGAAGATGCTTCCTTGTTCCACCAGAGATGCTTGCAGGGATCTTGGACCTTGAATGCTCAACTGTTCCAGATCTTGACTCAAGACCTGGGCTTGACTCCTGGAATTCAGGAATCTTAACTAGTTGAGGAATGGAGACTGACAGTCATAAGAATGACAGAATAACAGAATTGGAAGAGACCTTGGATAATTTTTAGTTCAACACCCGGTAAAAGCAGCAGACCTAATATCAGCGATCAGCTAATCTTTTCTGGACCGAGTGCCCAAAACATGCACAAATGCGCATGCATGTGCCCGAACCCGCAAAACGCAATGCACGCACAGCTCCAGTGCATGCCCCCTGCCCCCCTGTGCATGTGTGCATGCCCCTCGCATGCACCCCGCCCCCCAGCATGCGCGGCAGAGACCCAAAAACCAGGAGGCACACGTGCATAAGCTGAACTGGGGCAACGGCTCCTGTGCCATCAGAGAGGGTGCTGCGTGCCAGAGGTTCACCATCACGGCCCTATATATCATTCCAGACCAATGGTTGTCCAATCTCTTCTTAAAAACTTCCAGTGTTGGAGCATTCACAACTTCTGGAGGCCAGTCGTTCCACTAGTTAATTGTCAGGAAATTTCTCCTTAGTTCTCGGTTGCTTCTCTCCTTGATGAGTTTCTTGTCCTGCCCTCAGGTGCTTTGGAGAATAGCTTGACTCCCTCTTCTTTGGGGCAGCCCCTGAGATATCAGAACACTGCTGTCATGTCTCCCCTAGTCCTTTTCTTCATCTGAACTAGGCATACCCAGTTCCTGCAACCGTTATTATCGATCTCCTCCATCCGCCACCATGGAAAGCCCACCATCATTCGGGGGGGGGGGGGGCATAAACAGCCATCCCTATTAGTGATTTCCTCCTCTGTGAACAAGAGAACTCAACTTTTTGCAGCCATCCAACTTGCTGGCAACTCCTGGCTGCTAATTCCACCATTTCTCTCGGTGTTCTGGGGTGGGGAAAAAAGTCTACAGGCTCAGACAAGACTGAAACGCAAGACTTGAGGGTCTTCCAATCCTTCGGGGCAGGTTTAAGAGGAGGGGGCAAAAAGAAAGCCATTCCACCTCTCACCCACCCCCAAACGTGACCCAGTTAGCGACCCAGGGTGATGAAGATAACGAGATTCAGAGCCAAATGAAGCCAAGAACGAGTAAGCAAAGGAAGGTGGGCTCGCCACTTCTGAATGCCTCTTGCCCCCCCCCCCCCCAAAAAAGAGCAAGGAAAGGCTGGCATCTTGTCTCCGGCTCTGCCTGGCATCCTGCTCCCTTCTCAGCACACCGAGCATATGGCACCGTGCTTTACAATTCTCACCCCATCGATCGGAGACCATTTGGGGCAGGGCTCTGTGTGCGTTTCCTTTTCCCAGAGCCAATGTTGCCGAATATAAATTGTAATTAACACCGATGCCAAAACGGCACTTAGAGAAAATAAGTGGGTTATTAACATCTGCTGAAGCCTGCCTTGGAAAGCCTCCCCCCCCTGCTCCCCCCCCCATCTCCCGAATGTTCTCTTGCATGACGATGGCTTGTGACGGAGGAGGGCTTGAAGGTAGCAAAAGGCTGGGGTGGCGGCGGTGGGGGGCAGGTGGAAGGATATCTCTTTGCCCCTTTGTTACGATTGTGCCTGCCCCACTGTCATTGTATATACACAGGTGCAGGCAGTCCTCGACGTATGACGGTTCATTTAGTGACTGTTTGGCGTCACAACGGCGTTTGATGACCGTTTTTCACAACTTGAGCCTGAGTAGCATAGGGGAGTAATGCCTCCTACAAAGGCAGCATTTAAGATCCAGCTGCTTGCAAATACTTGCGAGTTCAATCCCAGGCAGGCTCAAGGTCGACTCAAGCCTTCCATCCTTTCTAAGGTGGGTAAATTGAGGACCCAGTTTGTTGGGGGCAATAAGCTGCCTTTGTATAAATATAAATATACAAAAGTATGAAGGCTATTGCTTAACACATTGTAAGCCGCCCTGAGTCTCCGGAGAAGGGTGGCATATAAATCAAATTAAAAAAAAAAAAAACTTACGTCCCCTAGGACAGGGGTCAGCAATCTGCAGCTCCGGAGCCGCATGGGGCTCTTTGGGTCCTCTGCTGTGACTCCCTGTCAGGTGATCCCACCACTGGCTGGCCCTCCCCTCCCAGTCACTCCTCGCCTGGCCTGAGAAGGGAAGGGCAATGGCAGGGGATGGAGACTCAGCCAGGGCAGAGACAGAGAGATACAGAGAGATGGGGGGAGAGGGAGGGAGGGGAGAGAGAGAGAGAAAGGAGGTCAAAAGGATTTTGTGGTTCCTGGTGTTTTTAACAACTGGTTCTTTGCCCTAATGACCGGCTGGGGGGGAGTCATGTGACTAGTGGAAGTGAGTGACGTCGAGTTGGCCACGCCCACCCAGGTTTTGTGGGTCCCGGTGTTTTTTCTTTTTTCTTTTAAAGAAAGAATAGGATCGCCAAAAAAGGTGTAAAGAAGTTTTTATATGCCATCTGGATAGGTAAATCCACGGTTAAACCACTTTAACACCGAGATGAGCATCACATCTGAATGTGCACGCGCATACATACACACACACACACACACACACACACGATTACGGATACTCAAGCTGGCTGGTGATTTTGGGCACGGAGCAGCCCGAGCGAGTCGTGAAGGATTGGAAGGGGGAAAAAAACCCCCCCCAAAAAAAATCTTGAAAAGGAAGCGGTGCCGTAACATTCCTAGCGTACCATTCTTTGGAAAAGCAAGCGCCTTCCCAAAATGTCTTCTCCAGCCTGCCTGACGCGCGCCCCCCAGGACAAAGTTACTGGGGGAGTAGCTACATATGGAACACAGGTGGAGCACAGACCCCCTAAGGCAGTGATGGCTAACCTTTTTGCCATCGCATGCCAAATGCATCCATAATTCTATGCACCCGTGCATGTGTGTGCGACCCCCCCCCCCCCTGTGCTCCACCCGATTTTGGCACGTGATGGCCCATTGGGCCCAGTAGGCCTGTTTTTTGCTCTCCCCAGACTCCGGAGCCACTCTGGGAGCATGGGGAGGGGGAAAACGGCCTTCCCCGCACCACTGGAGGCCGGAAACGGCTCGTTTGCTGACTTCCGGTCCCACCATTTTCACCCTCCCCAGGCTCTTAGAAAGGCTCTGGAGCCTGGGGAGAGCAAAAAACGGGCCTTCCCCACCCACCCACCCCCCAGGCACTCCGGAGGCAGGGAACAGCCGGAGCTGAGTTTGTGTGCCCACCGATACGGCCCTAAGGAAAGATCCTCTAAAACAGGGACGCCCCTTTAAGGCTTGTGGACTTCAACTCCCAGAATTCCATCTGGCTGGGGAATTCTGGGAGTTGAAGTCCAGAGATCTTAAAGGGGCACAAGGTTGGACACCCTTACTTTAAAACCTAGAAAACCAAGCCCAGAAGGGTTTCCTTCTGGAGGAAGGGAAGCAGCTGGCTCAAAGTTAGCCCTGTGGTCAACCTGCCCTTCAGAGGTACACTGTGGACTACCAGTGGCGTTTTGTCAAGGACTAGAAATGGAAGGCTCGATCCAAGACGGTATCTTTAGCGCGACAGCTTGCTTCTCTCTTCAAAAGGATGTCGGATTTCAGGGGGAGAAAAGCAGAGGGGATGGATGGACTCCCTCTTCACAAAGATGCCTTTTACTTGTCTACGAAGCCACCCGAACGCCATCATCTAGAGGAGGCCTGAAGAAGACATACTGGCTAGATTCCACCACCTTCTCCTGCAATCTTAACTCTCTAGGCCGATCCCTCACGAGATGGAGGGCATCCGCTCTCCACGATTACATTCTTGATTTTTAGAACCGTAACTGCCCCTGCCAGATGGGGATTTAGTCAAGAGGAGTGTGGTTGCTCCTGCTAATATAAAAATAGCGGAGAAGAAACAGGCGGAATATTCGGAGCGATTTAAGAGCAATTCTAAGCCGTCCCTTCTGTGCATTTAACGTGGATGGGAAGGCTTCTGACCTCTCGCCATTTAACATTGCTTTTAAATCTCTTTCTGACTTTCAGGGGGGTTTTCCAGGGAAGAGGAAGGGCCTCCAAGAAAGCTGAAGGAAGGGCACACTTGTCAGATTAGCAAAAAAACCCAAACAAACAGCTATGCAACCGGAGTTAAAGCAATTGCTAAAAATCCAAAATTCATCTGGCCACGAGTTCAAGACAGTTTGTCTTTTGCAATCATTTTTTGGGAGTGCCTTCAAGAGTGAAAAAGAGTATAACCCTGGAGCGGAAGAACGATGTTTCTCAACTCTGGGCAAGTGTTAGATGTGTGGACTTCGTCTCCACGCTGGCTGTGGGGGGGAATTCTGAGAGATGAAGTCCACAACAGCTTCAAGGGGCCCAGGTTGCGAGGAGAAACCCGCACAAGGGACGAAGACAGGAAAATCAGGTTGCTTCCCCAAACCAGGGACTGATGCGACTCGGAAGAGGAGGAGGAGGAGGAGGAGGAGGAGGAGGAGGAGGAGGAAAAGAGTACATTCTTTCAAGCTGACATTCTTCTTACCTTGAATCCCACCTCAAGTTAAAAGAAGAATTTAGACATTAAATAGCAAGGGAGGAACACTGAATGGGGAAGGTCCCATTTCTAGTAGCCGCCCGTTCCCATGTTTTGCAGGAACGAGGAAGGGTTAGCATTTTTAAAATAATAATTATAATAATGGTGATGGTGGTTACAATTTCTTTCCCCAAGGGCAAATTTTGCCCAAGTTGATCCTCGGAGCAGCATCGAGAACCGAAACAGCGTTCCAACAACGGCCACAAGACTCCAAAAGCAGCGAACTCTCGACCAAGGAGGAGAAAATACGTGGCCGGCTTCTGGGACCTAATCTGCTGAGGCTTCACCCGTCACCACCACAAATTCGGCGGCTCCTCGGCCACTCGGCTTTTGAACAAGGTGATCTCGTCCAGGTGCATCATGGGGACGTCCCGGATGACCTCGGTTAGGTCTTCGTGCAGAAGAGGGAACACAACCACGTTCAGCGCAGGGCGCTCCGCCTGGAAACTAAGCCAGAAACACAAGAGGTGTTAAGATCAGAGGGGATGTCGGGAAAGGGAGGCACGGTTGCAAACCCAGATAGCTCCGGTCCCAGTGCAGGGAATCCTCGACTTACGACCACAACTGAACCTACATCAGGCCACACAGTTTATGGATTGTAATTTTAGTATGGTTAGACCATGTCTAGGGATGCGGTGGCTCAGTGGCTAAGCCGCTGAGCTTGTCGATCGAAAGGTCAGCAGTTCGAATCCCTAGTGCCGCCTAACGGGGTGAGCTCCCGTGACTTATCCCAGTTTCTGCCAACCTAGCAGTTCGAAAGCAAATAAAAAATGCAAGTAGAAAAATAGGGACCACCTTTGGTGGGAAGGGAACAATTTATATTGATACTGATATACTGATATGATTTGACTGCTTATTTGTACTCTATGACTACCACTAAGTGTTGTTCCTTATGATTCTTGACGAATGTATCTTGTCTTTTATGCATACTGAGAGCATATGCACCAAGACAAATTCCTTGTGTGTCCAACCACACTTCGACAATAAAAGAATTTGCATTGCATTGCATTGCATTATTGTATTGTATTATATGATACAGCATCCATCCTCTAAGAATGAGGTTGCTCAAAATAGGCAGGCAATCTTGGCTACCTTAGATGCCATGTCTTCAGGTATGGTCTCTGCCATGCATCCTGGCTTAGGTTTCTTCCCTTTCTGGACCCACATCCCCATATATAGGGTAGTCCTTGACTTACAACAGTGACAGTTCAGAGTGAAAAAAAAGGTCCTTACATCATTTATTTTAGTTTTTTCTTAACTTTTGTGCTATATGAGTTTTAAGTCTGGCTGGTCACCGCCCTGAGTCCCCCTGGGGAGAAGGGCGGTATATAAGTTGAATGAATGAATGAATGAATGAATGAATGAATGAATGAATAATAAAATAAATAAATAAATAAATGTGATCAAAATTTGAATGAACACTAATACGTTGTTCATTAAGCCCTTGTGTATATTAAAGAAAAATGCATAAAGAAAAAAAAAAAGAAAAAACAGAACCTGGGGGAAAAAATATGGAAAGGGAAGAAAAAAAAGCAATTGAAGCAAGAATGAAAATAGAAGGATTGCAAAAGGAAGAAAATCTGAATATTATATGCGAAGGGTTAGAAACGAGGTGTCAAACATCACAGTGCAGAATTTATTAGGTATTGTACATTAGACAACATATATTGGCTTTCGTTAACCGTCAATAAAGTCATTTTAATTTATTTAAAAAAACAAAAACAAATATCCGAATGCTTGTCAATTGATTCACATTTATGACGGTCGCAAATGTCCCAAGGTCATGTGACCGTCTTTTTTGACCTTCTGACAGGCAAAAGTCAAAGAGGGGGGGAAACCAGATTCATTTTATCAACCGGGTTACTCACTCAACAGCTGCAATTGTTCCTTTAACAACAGTGGTGAGAAAGAGCGAAAAACGGGGCCAAACTCACTCGACCCATGTCTCACTTAACGACGCATTTTTTTAAAAAATTAGATTTATACGCCGCCCTTCTCCGGAGATTCTGGGCGGCTTACAATGCATTAAGCAATAGCCTTCATACTTTTGTATATTTTATACAAAGTCTGCTTATTGCCCCCACAAACTGGGTCCTCAATTTACCTACCTTAGAAAGGATGGAAGGCTGAGTCAACCCTGAGCATCGAACTTGCAATAATTGCAGATAGCTGGATGTAAATACAGGCTACATAGCCTGTTGAGCTATCTGAGGCTCAAATTTGGGGCTCAACTGGGGTCATTAAGCCGAGGACTGCCTGTATTCCTCTCCCCAGTCCTTTTTCTAGCTCTTTTAGGCATTGTGAAGTCTTGCCTTCCTCCTATAACTCTGGAATCTGCTGCCTTAAAATTTTCTGCGGTGCCATTAATTTCCCCTTATTAAAAGGAAAGGGACCGCCGTAAATTTCCCTCTCATCCACGCACACCCAGGGCTGCAGGCGTGTTAATTAATGCAACGGGAAAAAGCACTGCACCAAAAGTGTGGCTGTACACGCGCCGCAGCAGAGAGAGAGAGAGAGAGAGAGAGAGAGAGAGAGAGAGAGAGAGAGAGAGAGAGAGAGAGAGAGAGAGAGAGAGAGAGAGAGAGAGAGAGAGGCAGGCTGCGGCACTTAAAATCCATCCACAATCTTTTTCTCAGGGAAAATGTCTGTGAAGGTGCCGGGGAGGGGAGGGGGGAGAAACATTTATATATTTGAAAAAGCCGGGCGCACGCAGGCAGCCGTCTCAGGATAACGACAGTTAAATAGGATAGGGCAGGAAAGGTGAACGGGAGGTGTGGCAAGAAGGAAGCGGATGTGGATATTACCGCTACAAATGCATGCGTGGAGTAAATCAAAATGTTTGGTCTTGGATGCCAGCGGAGTAAATGCGGGTCATGTCTTTTTCGGGAGGGAGAAGGGAGGCCATTGGTCTCACACACTGGGGCTGCGGTGTTGCTTTCTTTCTGTCTGCCACTTACTCAAGCGTTATGTCATCCGCGTGGCGATGAGAGCAGGACACGCTCTTCTCCCCCACCACCCACCCCCAGTTGAAATGGACACTAAAATCCGTGCAATTACACATAGTGTAAATGGACCGGAGTCTGAAAGCGCCAAGGAGCGAGAGAAAGATCTGCTTGCTCCTTAAGATCCGATTCTAAGTTACTAGCCCTCTTGACTGCTGCACAGGGAAGATAACGGGCACTCGACAAAGGCTGAATGATACAGTCAGGACTAGATGTGAAGAAATTAGGAAAAACGACCCGACTGGGGAGAAGCAGTTAGAAACCACCTCTGAATTTGGTTAATAAGATTTAGATCCTATTTGCATGCCTAAGGCAGGACTAGAACTCACTGTCTCCTGGTGATTGGCCCAAAGTCACCCAACTGGCTTTCAGGCCTAAAGTGGGACTAAAACTCACAGTTTCCTGGGGATAGGTCCAAAGCCACCCAGCCGGCTATCGTATCTAAAGCAGGATTAGAACTCACCCTCTCTTGGTGATTGGCTCAAAGTCATCCAACTGGCTTTTGTGCCTAAGGTAGGACTAGAACTCCCATCTCCTGGTTACCTTCTAGCTGGGTGAACCAACTCTCACCATTTCAGCAATGGCCATGCAGCCTGGGGAATTCTGGGAGTTGCCTCACCGTTTCCTGGCAATTGGGCCAAAGTCACCCAGATGGCTTTTGTGCCTAAGGTGGGACTAGAACTCACTGTCTCCTGGTGATTGACTCAAAGTCACCCAACTGGCTTTCATGCCTAAAGTGGGACTAGAACTCACCATCTCCTGGTGATTGAGCCAAAGTTACCCAGTCACGCAACTGGCTTTCATGCCTAAGGCGGAACTAGAACTCACCGTCCCCTGGTGATTGGCCCAAAGACACACACCTGGCTTTCATGCCTAAAGTGGGACTAGAACTCACCATCTCCTGGTGATTGAGCCAAAGTTACCCAGTCACGCAACTGGCTTTCGTGCCTAAGGCGGAACTAGAACTCATGCTCACTTGGTGATTGGGCCAAAATCACCTAGATGGCTTTGGTGCCTATAGAGGGATTAGAACTCCCATCTCCTGGTTAACCTCTAGCTGTGTGGACCAACTCCCATCCTGTCAGCAATGGCCATGCAGCCTGGGGAATCCTGGGTATTGCAGTCCACACATTTAGAAGCTGCTGGAAATTAACAGCCCTGCATTGTTTTGTACCAACTAGCCGCAGCTTTTGAGAATAAGGTTTGTAAGAAAGAAAGAAAGAAAGAAAGAAAGAAAGAAAGAAAGAAGAAGAAGGAAGGAAGGAAGGAAGGAAGGAAGGAAGGAAGGAAGGAAGGAAGGAAGGAAGGAAGGAAGAAAGAAAGAAAGAAAGAAAGAAAGAAAGAAAGAAAGAAAGAAAGAAAGAAAGAAAGAAAGAAAGAAAGAAAGAAAGAAAGAAAGAAAGAAAAAGAAAGACAACTGGCCAAGCTTTAATCCCGGCTCCACATTAATTGAAATTAAAGGTAGCTGTTGGAATCTATTTCCATAAATCAGCAAAAAGCGCACGGACCAATTGGCCGGTTTATTTCATCAGGTTAACAGCGCCAAACCAAAAAAAAACTCCTTCCAACAAGGCTGCCTTTCCAACTGCTTAATCAATGAAATTAAAATAAATAAATAAATAAATACATATGAATCCCTGCCAGTCTTAAGGGATAAAACGTCCAAGAGCTGATAGCTCAAACGTGCAAATTCAACCTCTCTGGTCATTGCTGGCTTGTTGCTTTGGCAGCTGAAATTTCCAAGGGGGGGGGGGCGGGAAAGAGGCAGGGAAATGTGAGTTGGGACAGAGTTGCCAAGGCCTGACGCCAGGAAGATGCCACCTGGAAGAAGAGAAGGCCCTCTGAGGGTGCAGCAGTGGCCAGTGTCTCTTCCTTTTGGCTTGGTCACCCTGCCGTGCCCTGCAGAAAATTTATACCGAGCGCTTTGAACTCCCAAGCATATATGGCAGCTGGCTAAGCGCCAACCAGCAAAACATCCCGCGTACCCGAAGGGGAACAGTTGGCACAAGAGGGCACAAGGATGGGAAGAGGCAGAACAGCCCCTTGGAGCCTGGGGGATCGCTACGGCAGGCAGAAAAAAGAAAACACCCTGGGAAGCTGTTTTTCCAACATCTCTGCAAATTAAGAAGTTATTTCAATAATTGGCCAATTAAGCCTAATTTATACTTGGGAAACACATTAATGGTTCAAGCCTCTTGTTCTGCCACCCCCACTCCTTACCCTTGCCACCCGTTCGTGCATCAAGTGGTACATGTTGGCACAAACAAACCATGACAACGAGGCTTTCGATGGGGAGGAAACATTTGGGGGAGGGGGAAGAGGAGGAGGAGGTGGGGAAGGAAGGAAGGAAGGAAGGAAGGAAGAAAGGAGGAAAGGAAGGAAGGAAGGAAGGAAGGAAGGAAGGAAGGAAGGATGAAAGAAAGAAAGAAGGAAGGAAGGAAGGAAGGAAGGAAGGAAGGAAGGAAGGAAGGAAGGAAGAAAGGAGGAAAGGAAGGAAGGAAGGAAGGAAGGAAGGAAGGAAGGAAGGAAGGATGAAAGAAAGAAAGAAGGAAGGAAGGAAGGAAGGAAAGGAAGGAAGGAAGGAAGGAAGGAAGGAAGGAAGGAGGGAGGGATGGTAAAGGTTCCCCTCGCACATATGTGCTAGTCGTTCCTGACTCTAGGAGGCGGTGCTCATCTCCGTTTCAAAGCCTAGGAGCCAGCGCTGTCCAAAGATGTCTCCGTGGTCATGTGGCTGGCATGACTCAACGCCAAAGGCACACGGAGCTCTATTGCCTTCCCACCAAAGGGGGTCCCTATTTTTCTACTTGCATTTTTTTATACATGCTTTCGAACTGCTAGGTTGGCAGAAGCTGGGACAAGTCACGGGAGCTCACCCCGTTACATGGCACTAGGGATTTGAACTGCTGAATTGCCGCCAGGCCCGAGGTCTGATTTCCTTGCCATCCAAAATATAGAATATACAATCATAGGGCTGGAAGGGACCTCGGAGGTCTTCTAGTCCAACTCCCTGTTTGAGCAGGAGACCATATATACCATCCCGGTCAAACGGTTGTCCGGTCTGTTTTTGAAAACCTCCAGTGATGGAGCAAGCACACATCCAGCAGGCAAGCTGTTCCACTGACTGACTGTTCTCGCCGTCAGGAGATTTCTCCTTACAGGTAGCCCTCGACTTACAACCACAACGGGGAGCCCAACATTTCCATTTGTTTAAGTAAGCTTTGCCCCCATTTTAGGACCTTCCTAGCACACCGTTGTTAAGTGAATCACTGCGGCTGTTAAAAACTAGTCATACTTTTTTCCCCAGTGCCGTTGTAACTTCGAACGGTTACTAAATGGACTGCTGTTGAGGGCTATCTGTACACTCCTAGATTGGATCTCTGTTTAATGAGCTCCCCCCCCCCCCAATTACCTCTTGCTCTGCCTTCAGGGGCTTTGGAGAGTAAGTCAATACACACACACACCCTCTCCCTCCCTCCCTCCTGTCTCCCTCTCCCTCCCTCTCCTTTTTCTCTTTCTCCCCTCCCTCCCTTTCTTTCTCCTCTCCCTCTCTCTCTTCCTCCCTCCCTTTCTCTCCTGTCTCCCCTGTCTCCTCTATCCCTTTCTCTGTCTCCCCTCCCTCTCTCCTCTCTCCCTCTCCCTTTCTCTCTCCTCTGTCTCCCCCCCTCTCTCTTTTTTCTCTCTCCTCTGTCTCCCTTTCTTTCTTTTCTTTTTCTCTCTCCTCTCTCTCCCTTTCTTTCTCTTCTCTGTCTTCCCTCCCTCCCTCCCTCTCTTTCTCCCTTTCTCACTCTCTCTCTCTCTCACACACACACGCAAAGATTCAGAGCTGAACACGTCACAGCCCAGCACTTTCAGGGCTGTGACACCCCATTGGATTTTTATTTTATTTTTGCAGAGCTGAGGATGTTACAGGCTTGTGCCTTGGCATGACTGCATCCCATGTTCATTTCCATAGTCCTTATTCTTCTGCTATCTTATCTATCTATCTGTCCATCCATCCATCCATCCATCCATCCATCCATCCATCTATTGAGCACTGGAGCATGGTCTTCGGAGTGTGTCAGTTGCAAAAGGCAGGGAAGCTTTTTTTTTTTTAAAAGAAAAATTCACCCTGCAAAGCTTTGACTTCCAGATTGCAAAGCGAGGGTCTCTCGAGAAGGGGGGTTGGGGGGAATGGATCCGTACACTTGCAAAACCATTCACAAGGAAAGATGCAGTTTTTGGCACTGGCCTCTCCATCAAAACCCCGCCAGGAATGCTCCATGGGCCTTCTCTCCTCCCAAAGGGGAGGGGAGGTCGGAGAATAGGATAGGTAGGACCTGCGCTCTCTCTCTCTCTCTCTCTCTCTCTCTCTCCCCCCCCCCCCAAAGCAGAATCCAATTTCAACAAGTGCTCCCTCCACCCTCAAGGAACGCAGCAGCCTGGCTATTTATTATTCATTCAAGCTGACAGGCCGATTCAAGGGCTCCAAGCGAGCAGGAAGCCAAACAGACAATGAACACTGGAACGAGATCTTAAATGATTCACTGCATTAAGCCCTCCGCGGATCTCGGAGGTGGGGAGCCCAGCCAGCAGACATGCTTAGGCAAGCAAAGAAGGCTTGGCAGCTCATGTGCCAACAACAGGCTCGGCTCATCACTGGAGAGTGGCAGTGCTCTTTCAAGGTCAGCGGGAGGAATAAGAAAGAGCAGGAAAGAGGAGGAGGAGGAGGCAAAATAGAAGAAAGAAGAGACGAAAGAGAAGGAATAGGAAAGAGGAGGAAAGGAGAGGAGGGAGGTGGAAGAGGCAAAGTAGAAGAAAGAAGGAAAAGAAAGGAAGGGGAAAGGAGGAGGAGGAGGAGGCAAAATAGAAGAGAGAGAAAAAGAAAGAGCAGGAAGGAAGAGGAGGCAAAATAGAAGAAAGAAGAAAGAGAAGGAATAGGAAAGAGGAGGAAAGGAGAGGAAGGAGGAGGAAGAGGACAAAGAGAAGGAGGCAAAATAGAAGAAGAGAAAAAGGAGGAAGGAGGAGGAAAGGAGATGTGAAAGGAGGAGGAGGAGGCAAAATAGAAGAAAGAAGAGGAGAAAGAAGGAATAGGAAAGAGGAGAAAGAAGGAATAGGAAAGAGGAGGAAGCCGAAAAGAAGGAAAAATACAAGAAAGAAAAGAAGAAAGAGAAGGAATAGGAAACAGGAGCAGGAGTGGGGGTTGAAGAAGGAGAAGATGGAACCCATTTTTGGGGGTGGACGGATGACAAGGTTTACTGTTTTTGAGACAAACACCATCCCACGGCCCAATGTTTTTCCTCACATGATGCGCTGGCTGCTCTCTGGAGCTGAGCAACCTTTTACCTGTAGTCCTGAGTAAGAATTCCTCACTTCACTTCGACAGCACCTGCAAGTTTCTGCAAATTTAGAATCTGCAGTTCTAACTAGTATTCGTTTTATTTATAGAATTCTTTATTGGCCAAGTGTGATTGGACGCACAAGGAATTTGCCTTTGGTGCATATGCTCTCAGTGTACATAAGGAGAATAAAATACGCTCCTCAAGAATAAAAAGATACACCACTTAGTGATAGTCAAGGTTACTAATAAGCGATCTAATCGTACTAGGAAACAAATAAAAACAATATAATTGAAAGATACAAGTAACATGGTTATAGTCGTAAGTGGAAAGAGATAGATACTAGTAAGGAAGAGAATAATAATATCTAACTAATTAGAAGAATATCTATCTAACTACGGCCACTGGCAAAAGTTACTTTGGGCTTGGGAATGCATTCATTCGAGAATGTTAAGGGTCCTGGATGTTATAAAACACACAGACACACACTCCACAAAAAAGAACCAAAACAACTGAATCTCAATGGAGATTCTCAGCTTCTCAACTGAAGAAGCTTCTTGGAGGAGAAGGGAAAGGAAAAAAAAGGAAAATCCAGTTACCTTTGGGACCAAGCAACCGATGGTCAAAGCTGCTAAGAAAACTGGCCCTTGTCTTTTCCCCCTCCCCCAGACCCATTAAAGACCCCCAACCCCTCTCTTCTTAAAGGCGTGCAAAACATCTAGTACTTGCTTTCCATTGATCTGTTTTTTAAACGGGTAGTGATTTTATTTTCTTGTTTTATCGACAGCTGGTCAAATATTTTTGGTTTGAATTGCTAGGAAAGGGGGAGGAAGGCAGACGTCACACCCGCACCCCCTCCGCCACGAAAACCTCCAAATGCCACGAGAAGAGGATCCTAGAAACTGATTGCTCTCTAAGTGCATCAACAGAGGGATAGAATCAAAGATCACGGGAAGGGATAATACCGCTTTATAAGGCCTTGGTAAGGCCACATGTGGAATCCTGCATCCAGTTTTGGTCACCACGATGTAAAAAAGATGTGGAGACTCTAGAAAGAGTGCAGAGAAGAGCAACAAAGAGGATTAGGGGACTGGAGGCTAAAACATAGGAAGAACGGCTGCAGGAACTGGGTATGTCTAGTTTAATGAAAAGAAGGACTGGGGAGACAGGATAGCAGTCATGTTACATGACCACAGAACGTTGTGTCTTCCAGTCCAAGAAAGACACAAAGTCCAGACAATCAGCACAGACCAAGGTGCTTCCTTTTGCAACCAGAATTCCTAAAGAAGAGGTCTCGCCTCACATGCATTTGTCACCAAACTGGCAAGGAATAAAAAAAACACCCTGATCCTATTAATAAAAACCTAAAAATAACACTGCTCCTATTCCCAATCTCCCTTCGGTTCTGGAGGCAAGCAAACTCGGCCGTTAATGTCTGGAGGCCCAGCCCTAGTGTGGCTTCTCCCCAGAGGTGTTGAGTCTTACCTGTGACCCAGAAATTGAGGCTGAAGCCCCCCACCCCCAAAGGATTAAAATCCTGAGTGTTACTTGAGTGTCTCGCTAGAAAGAGGTTGTCAAACCAGAGGGAGCCCATTTCAGAGAAGAGGCATTGATGGTGATTAATGAGCTGGAGGGACCAGCTCTAAGTAGAAAAGGGGTGGGGGGGGGGGGGAGAAGAGCGGAATTAAATATTTAAGCTTGACTAAACGACAATTAAAAGGAGTGGATGGGGGTGCGGTAGGGGAAGAAGGAAGATAAATATTTCAAGGGTGTGATGGCTGCTCTGAGCATGGATGTGTGTGTGTGTGTGAGAAGGGAGAATACTGGAGGGAGCGTTTACGACAACTGGAGGAGCAAAGGAACTTTGAAAAGGAGTAAGGAGAAAAAAGGGGGAGGCGGTGGCTCAGTGGCTAAGACACTGAGCTTGTCGATCTAAAGGTCGGCAGTTCAACAGTTCGAATCCCTGGTGCCGCCTAACGGGGTGAGCTCCCGTGACTTGTCCCAGCTTCTGCCAACCTAGCAGTTCAAAAACAGGTAAAAAAATGCAAGTAGAAAAATAGGGACCCCCTTTGGTGGGAAGGCAATAGAGCTCCATGCGCCTTTGGCGTTGAGTCATGCATGACCACAAAGATGTCTTTGGACAGCGCTGGCTCTCCGGCTTTGAAACGGAGATGAGCACCGCCCCCTAGAGTCGGGAATGATTAGCACATATGTGCGAGGGGATCCTTTACCGTCTGATACATAAAAGTGTATTTTTTCCAAAAAATCCCTCTGATACATAAAAGTGCCAGAAGAGCAACTAGGATGATCAAAGGCCTGGAGGGTAAAACGTATGAAGAATGGTTGCAGGATTTGGATATGGCTAGTTTAGAGAAAAGAAGGACCTGGGGCAACGTGAGAGCAGTCTTCCAGTACTTGAGGGACTGCCACAAAGAAGGGGAGGGGTGAAGCTATTCTCCAAAGCACCGGAAGGCAGGACAAGAAGGAACGGATGGAAACTAACCAAGGAGAGAAGCAACCTGGAATTAAGGAGAAACGTCCTAACAGTGAGGACAATTAACCCAATGGAACCGAAGTTGCCTTCAGAAGTTGTGATTGCTTCATCACTGGAGGCTTTCAAGAAGAGACTGAACAGCCACTTGTCTGTTATGGTATAGGTTCTATAGGGGTTGGACGAAGACCTCCAAGCTCCCCTCAAGAAGAGAGAGGGTGGGGGAGAGAGAGGGGGGGGGGACAGAGAGAAAGAGAGAGAGAGATACTGTATTTGCTCCTCAAAATCCGCTCTTCATTCTCCCATCAGCCCACCCTTGGAAAGACCAGCATCTCAGGAGCAAAGCAAATATACATTTTTGCAAATAAATAAATAACCAGAGAGGGGGGAGGGAGGAGAAATGAGAGTCCAAAGAGAGGTAAACGTTTCTTTTAACGTTGCCCTGTTTTCCCACCCCAGCTCCTTCTGTCATGAGTAGAAAGCCGCTTTTTTTTCTTAAGCAGGTTGGCACCTAGTGGTAGTAACTCCATTGTTGAAATTCTTTGCTTGGTGTTGCTTCTGCAGTGGGAGTGGGAGGGAAGGATGGGGGGGGGGACCCAAGGTGATAACAACTTTTCCTGCAGAATGGGAGGGATGGAGGGGAGGGGGCAGGATTTGTACAGGAAAGGATGGGTGGAGGGGATGTTTTAAGGAACAGCCACAGCTCCACCTAGGGGGAAACTCAAGACAGCCTGACTCTTATGAGGAGGAAGAAGATTCGGGGATGAAAGCTACAGGTGTGGTGTGGAACAAGATGGGACAGGACCTCACCTGCCTGGTACCACAGGCAGGGATTTGCAAAGCCTTCCTTTGTTCAATGAAAATACCTTTTCGAATCAGAAGAAAAGCTGAATATTTAGCTGTTTAGAGCAGGAGTTTGACACTCCTGCTCTAAACCAATCCCTGTCCCCCAGTCCATCCCACCTCACAGGGTTGTTGTGGTGGTGGGGAGGGGGGGAGGAAATGGCAGGAAGGAGCATTATGCACATCTCCTTCAACAAAAGGTGGTATACAAATCACAGTATTTCTTCAGACAACTTTAAGATGTGTAAGAAAAAACCCTCAACTCCCAGAATTCCCCAGGGAACTGAGGTTGAGAAACACGGCTATAAATCAAACCGACAATCAATCAAAGAGCCTATAATGACCTATATGCCACGTTCAGGTAAGGCTGGGAAAGATCCCTGGAGACCACTGTCAGGGAGCATCAAGCCCAGCTCTGGAGACGATCCGGAGGCTAGCGAAAGACAGGTTTCTCTTGGGCCTGGGCCGAATATAGCTGTGAGGATTAGTCGTCTCTGACAGCCCTAATCTCCTTTTTTTTTTTTTTTTTACACAACCTAAATTAACAGCCACACAAAAGACCCACAGGAAGGCTCACCCTCCTGTGGAGGTTTTCATTCACTCCAGCCCCTCACCCTCCTCCTGGCTGAGAAAGTGGAAAAACCGCATTCTGCCCTCTCCGGCTTTGTGCTTTTGAAACAGGCATCAGAAAAATGGTTCGGGTGGCTGTTTTAAGGAACAGAGGATTAAGCCGCCCGTGAATGTTATTTCTGGCAGGAACGGCGCATGCAATATCTCCCATATTGTTCCAGCTGTCATCTGCCACCCCATTTAAAGCACTTAGCCGCATACAATTTTTTTTTTGCTCCAAAGAGCTACTGGGGAGGGGGAATTATATATATATATATATATATATAAATATATAATTTTGTTTTCGTAGGTCTTTATGTGTATCTTTCTTTATGCCAGGGATTTTCCTACGTATATTAAGATGTTTCATGGCCTAATTTTCAGTGAAATCTCAATTCACCAGCTTTTAGGCCTTCTTAAACATTACAGCAGCCATATATGCTATCTGTTTGAGTTTATGTGGGAGACTAGAATGGAACCATTTCTACCTCGTTAGGTTTTATCAACTAGCCACACCCACTTTTCTTAATTCTGCCCTGTAACAGTCAAATATTTATTATTTTGTGTGTGTGTGTGTGTGTGTGTGTGTGTGTGTATATATATATATATATATACACACATATACACACACACACACACACACACACACATACATAGGCTTAGAGACAAGCCTCGTCTATTGAATTCTACACTCTCCTGTGTAGTGATGACAACCAGAATAAGCTTGGAAATATGCTTGGAGGATGGATGAGGGATTTGGAGCTGTCACCATCAGGCCAGCCCACCTCAAAAAGTTATGATAAGGCTGAAACGGAAATCATCGCGAAGGACAACGGGTTATAAGGACGCCTGTGACTTATAACCACAACGGGATGTTGCTAAGCAAAGCGGGCACTGAATTCTGATCACGCGATCGTGGGGGATGCTCGAAATGTCGTAACTCTGAAACACGGTCCTGAGTCACTTCAGTGCTGTTGTCACTTTGAACGGTCCCACAACGAACGCTTGTAAGTCGAGGATGGCAAGTATACAGATTTTCGTTGTTTGATGCAGCGACAGTTGCAAGTGTGAGGAGTTGTCGTAAGTCGCTTTTTTTTCAAGGTTTTTTTTTGCAACTTCGAACAGGCACTAAACCAATGATTGTAAGTGGAGGATTACCTATAACAGGGGTCAGCAACCTGCGGCTCTGGAGCCGCATGTGGCTCTTTCACCTCTCTGTGAAAGAGAGGTGAAAGCTGTGGCTCCCTGTCGCTCAAAATATGTGTCACAACCACCAATGTGCGACACTCACCAGCAGGTTATTTATTGAGCTTTTCAACCCCTGATAGGCCAACCATGGATAAATCCAAAGAAAAGAAAAGTTTCAGAAGAAAACAGGACATTTAATTCAACTACATCTGCTAGTTTTGTGGCCGCTCAAGAAATAACCAGGCACAGGAAGGGTTTTGTGGCTCCCGGTGTTTTCTTTTCTGTGGGAAACGGGTCCAAGTGGCTCTTTGAGTGTTTAGGTTGCAGATCCCTGGCCTGTAAGTGTGATGAACCTTTATCAATGCCCAAAGTCTTGGCTCAGCTGTGGAAGCCAAACGCCTTTAGATATTACGAGCGAGAAAGTAGATGTCCATTAGGGGAAGGCAATTCCGGATTCATTGACAAGTCTGAGCTAACCGAGATGTTATTAATTTTTCTTCTCACCATAATAGCACAAACAAAGGACCGCAGCGAAGAATCAAAGGCAAAGAATAATGTATTATATCGTTCACAGCTTTGCACTGATTTTTATCGTTTTTTTAAGGGATCAGAGTTAAGAACGTGGGAGAGAACAGCTGAAGACCTGGTGGCTGCAGAGAGCATAAACAGAACACATGATGGAGATTCCAGTTTAGCCCAGGGCTGTTATGAGACACTGGGCAAGTGAAGGAATGAATATAGTCCTCGGCTTACGACCACAATTGAGCCCAAAATTTATGTTGCTAAGTGAAATGTTTAGCAATAGCACTTAGACTTATATATCGCTTTACAGTGCTTTACTGCCCTCTCTAAGCGGTTTACAGAGTCAGCCTCTAGCCCCCAACCATCTGGGTCCATTTTACCCACCTTGGAAGGATGGAAGGCTGAGTCAACCTTGAGCCAGTCAGGATCGAACTCCAGATTGTGGGCAGAATTAGCCTGCAATACTGCATTCTAACCAGGGAGGGAGGGAGGGAGGGAGGGAGGAAGGAAGGAAGGAAGGAAGGGCAATAGCACTTAGACTTATATACCGCTTTACAGTGCTTTACAGCCCTAAGCGGTTTACAGGGTCAGCCTCTTGCCCCCAACAATCTGGGTCCTCATTTTACCCACCTTGGAAGGATGGAAGGCTGAGTCAACCTTGAGCCTGGTGAGATTCGAACTGCCAAATTGCAGGCAGCCGGCAGTCAGCAGACGTAGCCTGCAGTACTGCACTCTGACCACTGCGCCACTGTGGCTTGTTTAAATGAGTTTTGCCTCGCTTTATGACCTTTCCTGCCACCGTGATTAAGCAAATAATTGTAGTCGTTAATAACATTGTTGTTAAGTGAATCGGGCTTCCCCGTTGACTCGGTTTGTCAGAAGGTCAGAAAAGCGGATCACTTGACCCCTGGACATGGCAACCGTCATAAATACGAACCAATTGCCAAGACTCTGAATTTTTAACCAGGTGACCATGGGGATGCTGCAAATGTTGTAAGTGTGAAAAACAGTTTTGAACAGTCGCTAAATGAACTTGTTGTAAATTGAGGACTACCTATAATGGAGACATTATAGTAGGTAGGAAAGTTCCCTGTGGACGAACTCAGTTAAGGCAGTGGTGTACCCAACTTTGACAGCTTGAAGACTGGTGGACTTCAACTCCCAGAATTCCCCAGAATGTTAAAGTCCACAAGCCAAGATTGGACACCCATAAGTTAAGGCAGGGGCATCAAACTCAATTTCATTGAGGGCTGCATCAGGGTTGTGGTTGACTTCGGGGGCCAGGTGGGAGTGGCTGAATGGGTGGACATAGCCAGCTTGACGCCACTCACTAGGCGTGGCTGACTGGGTGGGTGCCGCCATATGGGTGGGCGTTGTTGTGGCCTGTCAGCGGCCAGGAGATCTGGAAGCAGATTTGGATAGCGAGGAAGTTGGGGAGGAACATGGGCCAGTCTTGGAGTCTGGAGAAGCTCTGATGAGGGCTCTGCACCAGAGGCAGAGAGGGGGCCAGGGCCGTCTGACAGTTATCAGCTGCCTTCGAGTCAGATATCAGTGAGACAGACAAACAGCTGGAGCCTGTTCCCAGTGTGCATTTGCATAGAGTTGCCAAGCAAAGGGAACAGCTAAAGAACAAGGGTCGACTAGGGAGTAAGGCCACAGGTGGACGATGAAGGGCCCTTCCCAGAGGGAATAAAAGAGGAGCGAAAGGGGAGTGGAGTTTGCAGGAGGCAATTAGTTCATTCCTGCATTCTTGCCAAGTATTGCCGGCGTCTGAAAGATATCGGCCTGGCCACTCTCCAAGCCTGATAAAGATCGGTAATTGTGAACTATTCTTGAAAGATGGTGGGAGAGGAAAGACTTTGTTGAAGAGGAATTCATTGTAAATTAAATAAAAGGGGTTTTTATTGGGACAAGGCCAGCTTGACACCCCTCCCTAAACTGCTGGCATGTGATGCGGAGTGATGCGGGCAGCCCCTTACATTTTCCAGAATGGCCTTGAGTTTGACACCCCTGAGTTAAGGCAAAGAAGAAGGAACTGTTCAGAAAGAAGCCGAATCATCATGTTTTGCCCTTCTAATGACACAACAGGAATGCGGTTTCTTGCACTCACCTCCGTATCAGGGTCTGCTGCAGGCTTTTGCAAAGGGTGAGCGATTCCCCCATGAACATGTGGCACATGATCACCTCGCGGCAGGCAGCCATGAAGGACATCACGGCGTCGCACTGGAGGGTCCCACTCCGGGAGATGATGCAGAGACGCTGCAGGGAGGAACAGCAGCTCAGAGCGTGGAAGAACTGGGCGTTGGCATGGAAGTAGGGCTGCTCAAGCCTGCGAGGAGGAAGAAGAAGAAGAAGAAGATTGGAGAGAGAGGCTTCACCAGACCTTCAAAGAAATTTGAGAAGTGGCAACCTTGAAGGGCAGGAGACCTGGGCAGGGTGGAGCAGAAGGCCATCCATCCATCGGTTGCAACTCAAATAACTGAAGTTATTTTTCAAGTGCATCTTTATTAAATGTGCCGATTCAGAGCTTCGAATCTGCCGTTCACTAAAGATGGCATTTCTCAACTTTGGCAGCTTGAAGATGGGTGGACTTCGACTCCCAGAATTTCCCAGCCACTCATGAGAGATGGAAGGGACCAGACGGATCACATGGTCCAGTGTTTCTCAAACTTGGCAGCTTGAAGATGAGTGGACTTCAACATACAATATTTTTTTGAGTATAAGACACACCTTTTCCCCCCAAAACAGAGGGTGAACATCTGGGTGCATCTTATACTCCAAATGTAGCCCTGTCCGGCTTCTCAAAGGCATAAAATGGGGCAAAGCTCACTTAACAAATTTCTCGCTTAGCAAAATAAATTTTGAACTCAATTGCGGTCGTAAGTTGAGGATTATTTTTACCCAGAATTCTGGCATTCTGGCTGGGGTATTCTGGGAGTTGAAGTCTGCTCATCTTCAAGCTGCCAAGGGCTGAGAAACACTGGACTAGGTGACCTGTCTGGTCCCTTCCAACTCTATGATTCATGGCTGGCTGGGGAATTCTGGGACTTGAAGCCCACCCATCTTCAAGCTGGCAAGGATGAGAAACAATGGCTCTTAGGGCAACGTTCGATTCAGAAGAACTGAGGAGACCTTACCAAATATCCTTAAATAGCAAAACAGATACAGAAAAAAAGAGGGGGGCAGCATTATCATGAAGCCGCTGGGAACTTGGGGAGCTATTATCTAACACTCTTGTGGTGGGGGAGGGGGTGAAAATCAATTTAGGGCAACTTTGAAGCCATTGTCTTCAACCATGGAGCAGGACTGAAAAAAAATCCCATCTTGTATTTTGCCTCTCGATCCACCAGATGGTGATGTTGCTCTATCATCTTCTGAAAAGTTCAGATTAAAATTTACTTTTTCTAAATCTTCCTTTGAAGCCAGATAAACATTTATAGAGGTGGAATAGAGTGTTGTGGTCCGCCAGTAGGCCACGGAGCTAGCAGCGGAGTCGGACAGTGAGGAGGCTGGGGAGGGCCATGGGCCAGTCCTGGAGGCTGGGGAAGGCCCAGATGAGGATTCTGCGTCAGAGGCAGAGATGGGGCCAGGGCCATCTGGGAGTGATGTGCGGACTCCGGAGCCTCCAGAGTCTAACAGCAGAGAGGCAGAGGAACAGAAGGAGCCTGTTCCTAGTGCGCGCATGTAAAGAGCTGCCAGAAGGCAAGAGCAGTTAAAGCAAAAGGGACAACTCGGGAGTAAGGCCAGGAATGATTGGCCCCTCCCATAAGGCTTAAAAGAGCAGCAAGGGCTCTTGGGATATTTGTAGGAAAGCAACGTTGCTACATTTGTTTCTTGTCAGCATGTCTTGCTTCTGAACTTCCTGGGGCTTTGCCAAGAAAAGTCTTTGGCAGGGTGCGAAAGAAGACAAAGGTTGGTGATAAGGCCGAAGGACTGTTTACGAAGAATTTGTTTTGGAATTGATTTGGACTAAGCTGAGAATGAAGTTAATTCTCATCTGTTCTAATAAAATATGTTTGTTTAGGACTGATTGTGTCTGGTAATAACTACTTGGGCCTAGGCCACAATATTGGGGGAGAAACAGCTCTGATTCCCAGATATTGCCCCATTTTGCATGGGAAAGAGGCCCCCTCATCCTCAATAAGGAACAAACCCCTCTTGAAGACCCTCAAAAAGAAGGACAAGCCCTTAAGGGGACTTTCTGCATATCCTGGACCAGAGATCTCCAACTTTGGCCACTTTAAGCCTGGCGGACTTCAACTCCCAGAATTCTCCAGCCAGCAAAGCTATTCTATTCTATTCTATTCTATTCTATTCCATTCCATTCCATTCCATTCCATTCCATTCCATTCCATTCCATTCCATTCCATTCCATTCCATTCCATTCCATTCCATTCCATTCCATTCCATTCCATTCCATTCCATATTCTATTCCATTCCATTCCATTCCATTCCATTCCATTCCATTCCATTCCATTCCATTCCATTCCATTCCATCCCATCCCATCCCATCCCATCCCATCCCATTTCTTGTCCTGCCCTCTTGGTGCTTTGGAGAATACATTGACCCCCTCCTCTTTCTGGCAGCCTCTCAAATACTGGAATAATGTCATCATGTCTCCCCAAGTCCTTCTTTTCTCTAGACTGGCCAAATCCAAATCCTGCAACCGTTCATATGTATTAGCCTCCTTTGCGACAATGAAACAGAAGGGTGACAGGAAAAGCAAAGGGAAAAAAGCTGCTGGGCTCTCTCACCTGAGATCTTGCAGACACCTGCAGTGCTTCAACATGTCCACCAGAGCCGACACGTACATCACTTTCCCCATCAGGCCCAGGTTGGCCAAGGAGAGAGTCCGTAGGCGCTGGCACTGCACCCCAATGTTCACGAGCCCGTAGCCCGTGAGAATATTGGGCAACTGAGCCAAGGTGAGGCTTTGCAGGAAGGCCAGCTGGCCGATGGCAGCCACTTCAGCGTCCCCGACATGCTGCGCCCGGCTGCAAGGGGGCAGGGAGTTCCGAATGGCCGGCTCGTTCCGCGGCATGGCCGAGGAAAAACTGGAGCCGATCAACTCCAACTTTTCCAGAAACGGGAGGTTTTCCAGAAGAGTCCAAAAGACGGAGGACGGCGGTCTGGGATGGCTCTGCTCCAAGCAGTTCCTGGGATAAGTCTGCACCCCGATGCGGACTTTTTTCCCGAACCCTTGAGAGACCGACTGAGCCACCGGCTGCACCGAAGGCTTGTCAACCGTCAGCAGGGTGGCGGCCACGTCAGCCACGGCGCAAACCGGCAGCGCCAGAGAGAGGAGGCCTTTCAGACGAGCGAGGACCTGGCAAAGGTGCTTCCCGAGGCCTTCCGGGCTGTGATGGTGGGCGGCGGAGAGGTTGAGGTGCTTCAGGTTACAGCAGGTGTCCACCAGGGCTTCGGCGATACCGCTATCGATGTCGTCTTCCGCTTTCCGCAACAAGGAATCGGGCGACAGGCAGTGGACGCAGCCGCTCAGATTCAAGCCGACCAAACTGCTCAGGTCTTTGCCGCTGTTCAACACGCGCTGGACCAGCTGCCCGCCGGACAAACTGCAGCGGCTGAAGCTGAAGTAAAAAGGGTTACTGAACTTCAAGTGCTGCAGGAGGCTGGATCCGTTCATCCAGGACCGTGGCAACTGAAGGGCATCTAATGTCACGTTCCTGGCCATGGAATCCAAGAGGTTTTTAACGGCACAGCTTTGGGCAAACCCACCGGGGGCGGAGATGAGGAAAGCGTGAAGTTTTTCCGGCGTCCGGTCACTCAGCACTGCTAAGTACAACCTCACCACTTCCTGGTTGACCGGGCCAGGCGCTAACCTGGCGTAAAAGACTCGTAGGTTCTGGTAATGGGGCACGTTGCTCTCTCCTACCATGAGCTGCCCGGAGATGATCAGACCCTCCCGGGATCGATCGAGGATCTCAAAATACAACAGCAGCTTCTCCAGGCTGGTGCAGCAAGGAACCACCCCATAGGAGGGCGTGTAGAGAGTCTGTTTCAACTCCAGCACCCGGCTCAGGGTGGCTTTGCACTCGCTGCTCAGGTGGGAGGCGTCAAAGCCGGGGTTCACGTCGATGGCCAACGAGCGGAGGTGCTGCAGGGCCGAGAGCATCTTTGAAAGGCGAAGGGAGGTGAGGTGGCAGCCGGAGAGGTTCAGCTTCACCAAATTCTTGCAGCGGGTCACCTGATCAACGGTCGAGCCAGGCAACCAGTAACAGCCAGTCATGTCCAGCTCGTGGATCTCTTTTCCGATCTCCTTCATCAGCTGTTTCACCTTGTCTTTGTCCACCTGCAGGGAGATCAAAGGATCCCAGTTATGGCAGGCCTAGATTTATTGATCAAGTTTAGGACAACTTATACACGCCTTTTCAGGGACTGAAGACTGAAAAAAACTAAATTTATGATCACGGGCAAGTGCTGGAGAAACTACATGGGAAGGGAATGTGAAAGTAACTGCCATTGATTTTGGTGGGAACACCCTACCCAAAGGCCATCTGATGTTAAGAGGCCTCTGGAAATCTCTTCAAAGCAAAGAAGGTGTGTTTATTCTATGTATTTATTTATACTCCACCTTTATTATTTTTATAAATAAATTAATGGGAACACACGCTATTCTTCTTCCTCCTCCAATTTTCCCCACAATAACAGGGCCTGTGAGGAGCTGGAACCGAGGGACTGGCCCAAAGACACCCAACTGGCTTTCATGCCCACGGCAGTACTAGAACTCAGTGTCTCCTGACTTAGTACCTTAACCACGTTAAAAGCAGATACCCCTCACAGTTGTTTTCTTTTAGCCTGAAAAAGGAAACAAGACACAGACCGGTTTCTCACAACCAGCTTTGACCAACTAATGTTCTCTGGATGTGTCGAAATTGCAACCTTTTAAGGATCCTGGGCAGCTCCATCACATCTGGAGGAGCAACAGGTTGGCAAAAGCCTGCTTTTTCAAGCGGGGAAAATGGTTTTGAGACTGGGGGATTGGCGGGGGGGGGGGGAGGGTTACGTCATAGTGCAAAGGACATTTCAATCTGTGAGACTATCATGGGACTGTGGTCTCCATGTTATTGGATCAAAGAATAGCCTGGACATCAAACTGAACAGACCTAAGAGATGGTAGAAACAGACAAAAGGGGTTACATTAATGCAGAATGATGATCTTAGGATAACTCCAAAGAAAATCAATCAGTATTTTTTCCTTATATCCTTCTAAAGTAAGGATATTTTTCCCTTATATTTTTTCCCTTATATCCTTCTTAAAGTAAAATGAGGAAGGATAATTCCTCCATCCTAAGGCCATAAGAAAGCTCATAAAAAAAGAGCTTTTTAGGGTCATGTCTTCAGTCTCTTCTTGCTGCAGAGTCCTGGTGTGACCCAGAGAGACCTACTGAGTGAAACTCAAGATTTTTAAACACCCGGTTCATCCAGCGTCGTCCTAATTCTGGATCATCTTCAGCAGCCCCTGCTCACCTGGTAATCTTTATGCAGCATCACCGTGTGAGTGAGGCTTTTGTCGAGACTGAGGGTGGAGAGTTTCCGACAGACGCTTCGCACGTTCAAGACGAGATCCGACACAGGAGTGTATCGCAGGATGTGCAAGAGGATTTCATCGGAAAACTCCATTAAGTTCATGCCGATATTCTCCTCCCGGCTCTCCTCGCCGGTTACGTCCTGCAGGAGGAAAAACAAGGACTCAGAAAAGACAACAGTAGAAATGAAAAGCTGGGGAAGGAATCGATCCGATTCCTCAAGGCACCCAATCAACTAAGAACTGTTGCGGTATCATTTTTACTACTCTACCCCATTACGCGGCACTAGGGATTCGAACCGCTGAACTGTCGACCTTTCGATCGACAAGCTCAGCATCTTAGCCACTGAGCCACCGCATCCCTAATAGAGGATAATTAGAACTGCAGAAAAAACAATGGCTACCAATCTGCCTTCCATTGAGGACCTGTATACTGCACGAGTCAAAAAGAGGGCTGTGAAAATATCTACAGACCCGTCGCATCCTGGACATAAACTGTTTCAACTCCTACCTTCAAAACGATGCTATAGAGAACTGCACACCAGAACAACTAGACACAAGGGCAGTTTTTTCCCGAATGCCATCACTCTGCTAAACAAATAATTCCTTCAACACTGTCAAACTATTCACTAAGTCTGCATTACTATTAATCTTCTCATTGTTCCCATCACCCATCTCCTCCCACTTATGACTGTAACTTTGTTGCTTGTATCCTTACAATTTATATTGATATTGTTTCCTGATTGTTTATTTGTACCCTATGACTATCATTAAGTGTTGTACTTTAGGATTCTTGATGAATGTATCTTTTCTTTTATGTACACTGAGAGCCTATGCACCAAAAACAAATACCTTTTGTGTCCAATCACACTTGGCCAATAAAAAATTCTATCCTATTCTATCTTCTATTTATTCTATTCTCTATTCTCTACTCTACTCATCTCCTGCATGGTTGCCCGACTCTCCGGTCCTTCCTTGCCTTGCATTTCCTC
Source organism: Masticophis lateralis (assembly GCA_030761175.1). Classification (NCBI taxonomy): domain Eukaryota; kingdom Metazoa; phylum Chordata; class Lepidosauria; order Squamata; family Colubridae; genus Masticophis; species Masticophis lateralis. The sequence goes on from JAUDYJ010000013.1 coordinate 4,176,247, forward strand.
TCTTCCATTTGCCCACCTGAAGAACCCTTTAGCAACTTGGAGGAGGAAGGCAAGGCAAGACCCAACTGGCCAGTCAGGCTGTGGATGATGGGAGAGAGAGTCCCCCCTAAAGGCCGTCTTGAAAGCCCTTTCCCATTAAAATGCAGGATCCAAACAGCTGGTTTAAGAAAGGGGGGGGAGGTTGTCCAGCACATCTGGAAGGGGGCCAGACTGCCACTCAACATTCACTGACCTGCAAAAAACCCCCCCAAAAGCCCCCGAAGGCCCCCCCACTTTTTTTTCATGGCACGTCCACTGCCACTGCCAGAAATAGGACCCCTCCCCGCCCGACTCAGGCCCAGCCAAAATCGCGGCTGCGGCTGCCGAAGCCCCTGCCCTGACACGCGGCCTCCCGGGTTCAGACGTGCCCTGCGAGTCAGGGGTTGCCATGGAAACGCCGAGGCTCCCGGGGAAGGCGAGGCCCGAAAGGAGAAGGCCGAGGCTTCTTCAGTGAACCGGGCTTACCTCACCGGAGGAGGACGCCATGGTCGGGAAAAGGCCCCCGTCCGAGCCAGCCGAGACGCTCGCCCTCCGTCTCCTCGCCTCATACGGCTTTCCCTTCAGCCGGCACACCGAAGCGACGCGGGACTTCCGGCGCCCTCTCGACGTCACTTCCGCTCCTTTTGCGGCCGCCATCTTACATGAGGCGCCAAAGGCGGTCGCGCCATGGTGGGCGTGGCCTCACATGCAGCCGGAATGTTCCAATTATGCACCGCAGCAAGGGGGGGTGGTGGAGGAGAGAGAGGGGGGGAGAAAACTGCCCGGGTTTTTCCAACCTGAGAGGGGGGGGACCTCACACCAAACTCGTGCATTTGAATTTGGGGGCGGGGGGGGGGAGGGCTCTCCCCTGCAGTTGCACTGGTGGGTTAAGAAGGTGGGGGGCACTGCAAATCCTGACCTCAAGCTTGGGGGTTTCAAAGCCTGTGCAATTGTCATTATAGAGCCTTTTACGTTGCTCCCACATTTGTCTATGGAGATTGTCAAGTCATCCATAGAATGCATAGTTTCAATCAAAACAGAATAGAGTTGGAAGAAGGGACCTTGTAGGTCATCTAGTCCAACCCCCCCCCCCCACCGCCCAAGCAGGAGATCCTGCACCATTTCTGACAGATGGCAGTGCAGTCTCTTCTTCGAAGCTTCTAAGCCTGGACTGCCATCTGTCAAAAATGGTGTAGGGTCTCCTGCTTAGGCAGGGGGTCAGACTAGATTACCTAAAAGGTCCCTTCCAGCTCTTATTCTGTTTGATTCGAGGGCTGAAGCTCCCACAGCTTCCATTGTGCTGTCGGAAAATTTCTCCTTATTTCTAGGTTGAATCGCTCCTTGATCAATTTCCATCCATTATTCCTTGTCTGGCCTTCGGGTGCTTTGGAATAGAGCTTGACCCCCCTCCTCTCTGTGGCAGCCCCTTAAATATTGAAAGACTGCTATCATGTCTCCCCTAGTCCTTCTTTTCATTAAACTACCCATACCCAGCTCCTGCAACCCTTCATCCTGTTTTAGCCTCCCGTTCCCTAATCATCCTGCTTGCTTTTCTTTGCACTCTTGAGTCTCAACATCTTTTAAGAATGTGGTGGCCAAAATCCAGGTCATAGTTGTCCCAAAGGTGCTTTTTCCAGAGGCAACTTGACTTTCAAACAAGAAACTCCAGTTTCTTCTTGAAAAAAGCATTTTTGGGACTCTCAACATCTGGTTGTTTTTTTTTTTTCAGTTAGGAACTTGGAAGATGGGTAGGCTTCAACTCCCAGAGTCCGCCCTCCCCCCAACATACATGTTCTTCAATTCCCAAAATTCCACCAACATCCAGACTGCAGCTCCCAGAATTACCCCATCACCACCATGCATGGATTTCCCAGAATTCTTGCAGGCAGGGGTGTGGGGGGGGGGGGAATGCTGGGAGTTGAGGACCATCTATCTTAGAATTGCAAAATGTGGCTTAGGAACCTATTGGTTGGAAAGACTTCATGAGATTGGTTGTATTGGGCATCATGCATTGTGAGGATGCCACCACTGGCTCTTGCAAACTATGGGTTTTTATCATTTTGTGAAAGAAATTATGTCCTGCCATAATCCTAGTTTGATGGAATAATCCTTTTAGGGGCTGCAATTTGCCTAAATTTACATAACATTTTATAGAGAATAATCGGTATATTGCTTAGAAGAGATAAGGAGCTGAAACTGTAATGAACAGGAATTGCTGGTTTTGCTCTCTATTTTCTTGCTTTTAGAAGAACATTTTCCTTTTAAAATGTTCATCTACTATTTCCCAGCCTGCCATGCATGGATTTAAACTCTCTCAGGATTTTTGGAGGAGGAATACTAGGGAGTTGAAGTCCATCCATCTTCAAATCACCAGGCATTGAAATCAGTTTCGGAGTGACATGCGGCGCGATTTGGCCTGTGAAGAAGACACTGTCATCCTCTTGCAAACCCAACACGCCTTGAGTTAAACTTACAAAATAACTAGATGGATAAAAACCAAATCAGTAATATCCCGTTCTCTGGCCATCTTAAAAAGAAAGCAACAGTCAATGTGGCTAGCTGCTGGTAGTCCAAATTAAGGCTTTGGCTCCATTGTTAAGTGTGAAGAACTCTAGGACCCCCATCTCTTTGGAATAAATAACAATACATCCTTTAAACCTGGGTTCTCCCACCTTGGCAACTTTGAAGGCTTGTGGACTTTTTAAACTCCCAGGATTCCCTAACCATGTTGCACCTGGGGAATTCTGGAATTGAAGTTCGCCGTTGGTTGACCAGATTGGACACTCCTTCTAAAAGGGACCTTAGGAATACAAGTCTTAGGAAAACGTAAGGAAGCAGATTCTCAAAGGACCTGGGTAGGGGGTAACTTGTGCCAACTTCCTAACTCGCCAAATTCCCAAGTCCACCAATTCAAATGTTGAACGACACCTTCCTGGCTGGCTTGATTAAAAACCAAAAACAATCCAGAGTTATGGTTGTGCATCTTTATTTGAAACTGGGGTTTGTTTGTTCTTTTTTTGAGTCAGTGTATACAGTTTTTGCCTGCCCCTCCCCTCTACCCTGGTACCCCTTACACATACTGGCATCAAAAGGGTGCAATGCTGCTTTCCCTCTGGGAAGTGGGGAGGGGGAAATACAGAAGGGAGGGAGAGACTGTAAAACCCTTCACACGTTCGTTCCATTGGGAAGAAGAGAAACACCCGCAGCCCGTTTATTTTTTATTTTATTTTTTTTTTTGGACCTGACCCAAAATATAATCTAAAAAAAATGACGATCAAGTGTGGCTATTTTTTTAAAGTTTTGTTTTAAGGCGCAAGAGACAAGAGACACTTGAATCATGATTCACAGACAGACAAAGCTAATACTTTCTATAAAAAAAAAGGAATAATAAACCTCGGAAATCTGTTTTCTGCTCTTCGAGAAATTGGGCTGCTGCCTTCAGAGAGGCCGGTTTAACTTCCTCTCAATGTGTTTTACAATTTGGAATGACTACTGTTTTCAAAAAAGAAAGAAACAACAACACACACATACAATCAAAGTCCTCAGATGCACTGCAGAACTGGGGAGGGAGAGGGGAGGATCAGTGGGGAGGGAAGGGGAGGGTTCGGAGAGGGGGAGGTGTTCGCTCCAAAACTTTTTTTTTTTGCATTTTTGTTTTTAATAAAGGCTTCCGCCATCAAAACCTTTTCTCACCGTTCCAGTTTTGATATCCTGAGTCAAGCGCCAAATAAACAAATAAGCCATGCCAAATCTCAAAACTTTTTCGCTTATGCGCAAGTTATGGGGGGGAATTATTATTATTTTTTTTGTCAAAAAAAAGAGGAAAAAAATGCTATGGTGGTAACTGAGTCCTGCTTTAGAAGCATTTGCGGTGGACGATGGATGGTCCGGATTCATCGTATTCCTGCTTGCTGATCCACATTTGCTGGAAGGTGGACAAAGAGGCCAGAATGGACCCTCCGATCCAGACGGAGTATTTACGCTCAGGTGGGGCGATGATCTGGAAGATGACAAGAGGAAGCAATTAGAAAGGAAGCTGAATCTAGTTACTGGTCTTCAAGATCCAATTGCATCACATTTTTTTTTAAATCTCCCCAATAATCCCTTGCAGGGTGGAATCTGGGCAACTGAATGGAGTTGAGTGTTTACTGGCCGGATGCCCTTCCTGTTGCCAGGGTGGAGTTTTGTTCAGCAGAGAGAGAAATATCTGCTTCTACTTAGGATCAAACTCACAGCCTCCCGATTGTGAGGCGAGAGCGCCACCTCTAGGACACCGCACCCCTCCATCCAATGCATTACATGCTCCTAGTTAAAGGACAGGTCGGGGGCCAAACCATCACTCCACTCCCAATCCTTGACACAAACCTCCATAATCTACCAATCAGCTTGGCCACCCGGTGGGGACAATGCAAGGTTTTCTCCAATGAGAGAGACAAGCAAAACTTGTGGTTGCTAACCCAGTTTGCTGCTTATAGAAAGAGCCACACTCAACCTGCCCCTCCCCCCATTGCCCAGTTGTTCAGGCTCCAGGTCTCACCTTGATTTTCATTGTGCTGGGTGCCAGCGCGGTGATTTCCTTCTGCATCCGGTCGGCGATGCCAGGGTACATGGTGGTGCCACCAGAGAGGACGGTGTTGGCATACAGATCCTTACGGATATCAACATCACACTTCATGATGGAGTTAAAGGTAGTTTCGTGGATGCCGCAGGATTCCATACCTGCCAGGAGAAGATGCCCACTATATGAAGACAAGTAGACACCAGAAACCCACCGCCCTCTCCTTCCCTTCCAGATGCCCTTCAATTAAAGTTCAGATTCTACTTGAAGGACTTCAAGGACTTACCCAAGAAAGATGGCTGGAAGAGAGCTTCTGGGCACCTGAACCGCTCGTTGCCAATGGTGATGACCTGCCCATCGGGCAGTTCGTAGCTTTTCTCCAGAGAGGAACTGGACGCGGCGGTGGCCATCTCCTGCTCAAAGTCCAGGGCAACGTAGCACAGCTTCTCCTTGATGTCACGCACAATTTCTCGCTCAGCCGTGGTGGTGAAACTGTAGCCTCTCTCGGTCAAGATCTTCATGAGGTAGTCGGTCAAGTCGCGGCCAGCCAGGTCCAGACGGAGGATGGCATGGGGCAAGGCGTAACCTTCATAGATGGGCACAGTGTGGGTGACACCATCACCAGAGTCCATCACAATGCCGGTGGTACGGCCAGAGGCGTACAGGGAGAGCACAGCCTGGATGGCAACGTACATGGCTGGGGTGTTGAAGGTCTCAAACATGATCTGGAGATTGGGGGAAAAGAGAGAGCCGTGAAGATCTGGGCCAACAGAGGTTCCATCTATGGCATGCGCAGAACACCACTCGAAAAAAAAATCAAACACATGCTGGACACATACAAACCTTCATATCCCAGGTGTTAAGGCAAATCACCCCTCCTCCTCCTCCCTATTTGCGTATTTCAATTTTGCAAATTCACCAGGTGAGAGAACATGACAGAAATCACTCAGAACAAGTTAGTTGGGGTGGGGAGGAGGAGGGGAGAGATGAGACAGAGAGAGAGAGTGAGTGAGAAAGAAAGAAAGAAAGAAAGAAAGCAGCAGCAGTGGTGATGCTCACAAGCCAAGAAGACAAAACAGGAGAGAGAAAAACTACTTTGGTTTTGAAAAGAGCAGATAAAAACCTTTCCAGGTCCAGCAAGAGAGATTCAGATCAGAAAAGAAAATCCTGCAGAGCTGGGAGGGGGAAAAAAAAAAGAAGAAAAATAAAAGATGAACAAAGAAGGATGAACGAAGATTGCAAAAGTATTCTTTCTTTGTAGGCAGGAGAAAAACAACATTATAAAAAGAGGAAATGGGTTTTGCAAGGGAGGTCACCGGATGGCCCGCTGACAAATAAACACACCTGAGTCATTTTCTCTCTGTTGGCCTTGGGGTTCAGGGGGGCTTCCGTCAACAACACAGGATGTTCTTCCGGGGCGACTCTGAGCTCATTGTAGAAGGTGTGGTGCCAAATCTTCTCCATGTCATCCCAGTTGGTGACGATGCCATGTTCGATGGGGTATTTGAGAGTCAGGATTCCTCGTTTGCTCTGAGCCTCGTCTCCAACGTAGCTGTCTTTCTGGCCCATCCCGACCATCACACCCTGGGAAACGAGAGAAAAATGAAACATTGAAATAAAAAGACTTGGAACCAAAACAGCCGTTGATGAGAGCCCTTGGGCAAATGGGCCCAGCTTAAGCCAACATGGCTTGCGCTCAAAAGCTGATCTGGGTTTAAACACAGCATTTGGATGGATAAGCATAAGGCAGCTTTGCCTATCTGTGGAGATTCTCCATCATCCAGGTCAGGGTTGTCCCAAAAGGTGCTTTTTCTAGACTTTATAAACTGGACTTTCTAGTTCTTTTCTTTGAAAATCAGTAGAACTGAGGAAGCTTCTTGGGACTTGAAGCAAAACATTTTTTTCAACAAAAACAAAACCAAGAAAGTCTAGTTGCTTTTTGGGGCACCTTTGGGACATAAGAAGCCTGGTGGAGAGTGGACTAAAGCGCTGTTAAATAGCACTTAGCTGCCAGCAATTACTGCAAGTTCGAATCTCACCAGGCTCAGGGTTGACTCAGCCTTCCATCCTTCCGAGGTACGTAAAATGAGGACCCGGATTGTGGGGGCAATAAGCTGACTTTGTAAAAAAAAAGAACACCACTTGGGGGGCCCCAAAAGCCCCACTAAGCAGGCATATACAAAAGTATGAAGGCTATTGCCCACTTCAGTTTAGGCAGAGAAGACCCAAGTCTCTTTGTGGCATCACAGTAGTAGCCTACAAAGTAGTTTGCTCAAAGTTTGGCTCTGAAATGAAGCCTGCCTGTATCGATTGCAAACCATGGCTTATTGAGGGTGGCATGCCATACCGATCATGGCTTGGGCAAGAAACCTTGCTGAAAACAGGCTTTTGATAAGTGAACCTGCTTTGAGTTTTTCCTTACATTCGTTTCCTGGATTCCAACTGGTCAAAGAAAGGGGAGATGTACTAAGAAACGGGCAGGGGACCCAAGTAGGATAAAACTCAGGAATCAAAGCGGGATAAAACCTAGGTTCCACCTGCAAGGCTGTGAACCTGCTATTCCCAAAGCAGGCTTAGAAAGGTGACCTTGAGGTCTAGCAACTTGCCGAGAATCTTATTTCTATTCTCCCACGACTTGGAAGGAGCTGCAAACGGAAGACCGGAGGATGCAGGGTGCGTTACCTGATGTCTGGGGCGACCCACGATGGAGGGGAAGACGGCTCTGGGCGCATCGTCTCCCGCGAAGCCGGCTTTGCACATGCCGGAGCCATTGTCAACCACGAGTGCTGCAATATCATCATCCATGGCGGATCTGGGAATTGGAGGGAGGGGAGAAAGACCATTGAAGTCAAGTCAAGCCACAGCAAACCCAGCTGGCACCGCCCCACCCACTTCCTCTTTGCCTTCTTCCCTAATGCCTCCAGCGGCCACTAGGTGGCACACCCGGCGTTGTCGGGCAAGCGAGCGGCGCCACTGCCGGCTCCCACTATTACCATAAAAGGCAATCGCCAAGATGCAGCCGGCAGCCAGCGTTCTTCCCCAGCGCTTGGCCACGCCTTGCCTGCCCCCCCTCCTCTGCCCAGCAAGGAGGGGGCCCTGGCCACGCCCAAAGGCCAGCTCCTCACCCCCCCCCCCTCTTCCAGCCTAATCCCCAACCCTCTCTCCAGGCAAGACCCCCTCCCCACACAGCCTGTCCCAGTCTGCCTGCTCAACAGCTTTGGGTGGGGAGCTCTTAAGGCATTGCTACCCACCCACCCACCCAGGCTGGGTCACCGCTTTGCAAAAGCTTAGCCAGGGCGAGGCACGCCCACGCCCAAGTGCACGAGGCCCCACTCAAAGACCCTTTTCTCTCTCCCAATCCGCCCCAAAGAAAGGCTGGGGGGGGGTGGACACGATCTGGATGAAGCTCTGGATCAACAGGCTACCATGCACTGCGTTTGCAGGGTCCGGATGAACCCCCCAAGAGAAACAGAATTCCAGGCCCCAAAGCAAGAATGGGGTGGGGGGACCAAAAGCAGGCTCCCCCATGCCAAAAGGATGCTTGAATTGAATTGAATTGGGGGGGGGGAGGAGAGAACAACAATTGAGAACATCCCCTCCGACAAGAGGGGTTTTGGAAGCCATAGGATCCTTTCCTTCCTCCCCTCGTTTTCATGAGGACTAGCAGCTTGCTGTTTTGACACCTTCCCAAGCCTGCAATAGGGAGAGTTGGGTGGAGAAAAGAGGGAAATTCTGCAGCATTTCCTGGGGGGGGGAGGAAATCCCCTTAAAGGAGTCCAACACCCCCCCTTGCACCCCTCCAGCCAACAGACCCAAGAAACAAAGAGACCCCTCCTCAAGACTTTTGATTGATCGGTGACTCCCCCCCTCCTCTCTCCCCTTCTCCACCCACGTGCTCTTCCTTACAATAGAAAAACCGGCTTTGCCCCCCACACCCCACCCCGAAACCCCATTTCCCGTCGGGGCTGGTGGGGGGGGGGGAAGAAGCCCTCCCGCCTGTGACTCAAGAGGTGGCTGCGACCTCCAAGCCTCCCCCCCCCACACACACACCCCTTAAAGCCGTTAAGCTGCGCAACCCCGCCAAGCCGGGAAGCGCCCAACCGCCTCGCCTCTGCGCCTTTCAATTCGAACTCAGCACCTGGCTGAATCCCTCCCCGCACCACCACTTTCGTTCCAAACGCGAACCCCCCCCCCGCCCCATCTTCCAACAGGCCAGCATTGCGAGGCCGCTTCCCCAAGCCCCCGCGGGTCCCGCACAAGGCCGGCCGGCCGGCGCGCCCCCTCCCCAAACCACAAGCGCATTTAAGGGGAGGGTCTCTGCAACCAACCTTCACCCTACCTTTACACCTCTCTCTCCCTCTCCCCCCAGACCCTTCTGCCCCCCCCCTGCAATACCAGCCGGAGCCCCCCCCCCCCAATATGCATGCCAGGCAGGCGCCCCACCAGGGCAGGGGCGCCCCCCAAATTCCATCCGCGGGACTCTCCAAATCCTTGGCACCGTCTCCAAAATGCGCCCACGGAGCGCTGAGCATCTCCCCCCACCCCAAAAAAAAACTGGGGACCCGGGAAAGGGAGGATTGGAAGTTCCTCCTTGCAAAGAAAGGCGCAGCTGAGCCCCCCCCCAAAAAGCCCAGCACCCCCCCCACCCCCCTCCCTCCCCAGCATTGCACGCGTCCCCGCAACCTTTGCAAGCCAAACCAGGTGCGCCCACTTTCTCCTTGCCCCCGCGACCCCCGGTGCCGGGCTTACCTTTTGGGTGGCGGCTGCTTCGAAAGGCTGGGCGGTGTTTTTCCGGAGACCCTTCGGACTGGGGGGGGAGGAGAAGGAGGGCGCAAAGCGAGGCGGCTGAGCGATCCACCGGGCGGACAAAAAAAAAGAGGACCGTGGGGGCGCCTTGACGACTGCGCGCTCGGCCGCCGCGCGCCGGGTTTTATACCGGACGGCCGCCGCGGCTCTCGCCATAAAAGGCAAACTTCGGAACGGCCCGTCCGGATTGGCTGCGCCTCTCGCTCGCTCGCTCACTCGCTCGCCGCCGTCTCGCTGCTGCAGTTCTTTTTTTCCCCCGATTCCTTCCTCCTTTCTCGCCTTTGAGAGAGAGAGAGAGAGAGAGAGGCGCGGAGGAGCATGGATGGATGGATGGATGGATAGATGGATAGATGGGTGGGAAGGAAAGGACCCCTTTTGCAGAGAGGCTGCTGTGGGGTCCCCGCAAACTGGTACCCGCTTGCTCAAAGATGCTGTTTTGGAAGCATCTCTGGGTCCAAGCAAGGGGTGAAGTTGGTGCAAACAGCCAGGTTCGCTCCCCTTCCTTTATGGATTGGTTTCTTGAAAAGCCTTTCTCCAGGCCAGCTAAGAGATCCCCACGGGGGGATCCTTTGGGATCCAAGAAAGGAGACTATTTGAACATGAAAGGGTCCTTGGTGCCCTCTGAGGTGGGCTCATTTTCTTAAAAGAAAGACGTTTCGTGACCCACACTGGGGAACATCATCAGTGCTAGAAGGGAGTTGGGTTTGGGAGAGGGGGGAGGAAGAAGAGGGAGAACTATGGGGTCCTTGGTGGTCTCTGAGCTTGGGTGTTTTCTCGCAGAAGTTTTGTGACACAAAATAGGCATTGATAATGTTATCTAGTTTGGCTATTTATTTTTATTTTAATTTGATTTATATGCTGCTCTTCTCCGGAGACTCAGGGCGGCTTACAATGCGTTAAGCAATAGCCTTCATGCTTTTGTATATATATATACAAAGTCAGCTTATTGCCCCCACAAACCGGGTCCTCATTTCACCTACCTTAGAAAGGATGGAAGGCTGAGTCAACCTTGAGCCTGGTGAGATTCGAACATGCTAATTGAAACATCTGCGAGAAAATAAGCCAACTCAAGGGGACCACTGAGGACCCTTCATGGAGGGTCCTCTGTGTGGAGTAACTGGCAACGGTTCAACAAAGGAAGTTGGGGTTTTGTTTTGGGCTCCCCTCCCCAATTGCTGGGAATAAAGGGGAGTGGGGGAAGTGAGACGCCAGGCTGTGGCTCCTGGCTGAGATTTACTTGTGAAGAAGCCCCTTGAAGGGGGGGCTGAGAAACTCGGGTGCACAGCCAACCGAAGCAAAATTGGCCAGGTTATCAAATGGGAAGGTGGTTCTCCTGGGGGGTGGGGGAACCCGGTACTGCCTGCCTATCATCAGTCAATGGGCATGCCTCCCACTCCCTTTGCAGAAAAAACTGAATTTGAACCCCGGACCCAACTAAATCTGAGCAGTCCTCCCCAAGAGGGGGAAAAAGGTCCAGATATGGTGGGCTTCCATCAATCGTTTTGTTATCTAGATCAGGGGTCTCCAACCTTGGCCACTTTAAGCCTGGTGGACTTCAACTCCCAGAATTCAAAGCTGGCTGGGGAATTCTGGGAGTTAAAGTCCACCAGGCTTAAAGTGGCCAAGGTTGGAGACCCCTGATTTAGATGCTGAGGACTGTTGTTCCTCTCTCATTAAAACAGCCGCGTGAGTCATACCGGGATGAAATACAGTTTTGGAGATCTTGAAAGTTTTCTCCCTGCCCAAAAGAGGTTTCTGGTTTTCTACTTTATGCTTTGGGTTGTTTGCGAATTCCTTTCTGGTTTCTCTTTTAAGTAATCATTTTTAGCCGACTATTGAAAATGATAGTTAGTGGGTTTGATTTCTCTGAAGCCTTTCTCCTAGTCTGCACCTCCCTATCTGGAAAACTCTCCTACGGGAGAGTTTCCCACCTCTGAAAAAAGTCTAAAGAGCCTCTGTGTGAGTTCTTGAGCACCTGTCTAGAGGTCAAGAATAATTTTGGCCTTCCTCCTGCTTAGATGGTAAGGAGCAAAAAGGCTACGGAGCCAGGAGAATTTAATCTCTGAGCATACAGTCAGTTGTCATGGTAAAAGCAAACTTCTGAAATTGGGTGCCGGTGTGACAGATTTGTTGTGCAAGACGAAATCCCAATAGCTCTACCCCAGTGGTCCCCAAACTTTGCAGCTTGGGGGTCCAGCTGGGGAGAGGGGGAAGAGGGAAACTGGGCTGCGTGAGTGGTGGGCCGGTGCGTGCATGCGACTCAATTTATGCGAATGTCCGGCTGCCCTGCCACTCGTGCAAGTTGAGTTGTGGGTGTGCACGCAGTGGCTGTGGCATGGGTGCACACCCACTCACGTGGCCCAATTCTGAATAGGCCACGGCCCGCTAGAGACCTACAGGGGTCGGGGATCCCTGCTTTTACCCTATTCAAATAGTTCTGAAAATAGTTAAATTATATCTCACATCTAAGGATGTTAGATGGAACCCAGAGAAGATTCCACAAATTAGTGGCCAGGTTTGTATACCGGTATTCCTCAATTTACAATGACTTGTTTAACCGCCATTCAAACTTGCAATGAGATTTTAAAAAGGGATTCACCACCAATCTTTACACTTAGAACCGCCGTCTCATCCTGGAGAGTGGTTGAATTTAAATTTTTTTACTACCGGTTCTGTGGGTGTGGCTTGGTGGGCGTGGCAGGGGAAGGATACTGCGAAATCTCCATTTCCCATCCCACTCCAGGGGGAAGGATACTGCAAAATCTCCATTCCCACCCCACTCTGGGACCAGCCAGAGGTGGTATTTGCCGGTTCTCCGAATTACTCAAAATTTCCGCTACCTGTCAGAACCTACTGAATAGCTCCCCTGATCCTGGGATCAGGTAATCTCCTTTGGTGACCCTCCCAACCAATTTCTGACAAGTAAAATTAATGTGAGGTCACGTGATGTCTCACTTAGCAACCGCAGTGCTTAACAACAAATATTCCGGTCCCAATGTGGTCATAAATCAAGGACTACTTGTACGTCTCTCTCTGTCTGGAAGATCCCAAGCAGGGATTTTTTTTCAAGTTCTCAGGAGATTCTTCCAATCTGCAACCAGGAAGGCTCACCAAAAACTCAGCCACGCTTAACAGCAGCTCATTTGCAGAATCGTGTTCGGTGCATCGCAACGAAAACGATCCGTTGTATCAGCTGTTGCCTGCAAATGATGCAGAGTTGATCCACTGAGTAATGCATGAGTAAAATCCCTGGCATAAATTGTGCTGCGTTCAACAGGCCTTCCTTCCTAGCAGAGTCTTTCCCCTTAGGGCAGTGACTTGCAGATATTTATTAGTCTGCACAGTTGGGAATTTAATTTCCAGCCAGTATTTATAGAAATGATCGGAACTGGAGTAATTCCTTTAAAAAGCTGCCAGTTGGGAAAACCAACACACAATATCACATTTGTACGACTACGGACTTCAGCCAGCTTGGTATAGTGCGGGAAGTCTCCAAACTTGGTAACTTTAAGACTTGCGGATTTCAACTCCCAGAATTCCCCATCTTCAAGTTGCCAAGTTTGAGAAACACTGGAGGAGGTGACCCATCTGGCCCTTTCCAACTCTATTATTCAAGGCTGGGGAATTCTGGGAGTTGAAGTCCACAAGTCATAAAGTTGCCGAGTTTGGAGAGAAATCCTGCTCTAAGTGGCCAAAGCACCAGGCAAGAAAGCAGATTGTAAATTCAAGTCCTGTTTTAGGCATGAAAGCCAGCTAGGTGACTCTGGGCCAATAACCAGCGACTGAGAGTTCTAGTCCCACCTTAGCTGTAAAGGGTGACTTTGGGCCATTCTTTCTGTCTCAGCCCAACCAACCTCACAGGGTGGTGGTTGTGGGAAAAACTGGAGGAGGAAACTGTTTTGGATATTTAGAATAGGGGTAGGGATAGGGATAGGGATAGGGATGGGATGGGATGGGATGGGATAGGATAGGATAGGATAGGATAGGATAGGATAGGATAGGATAGAATATTAGAATAGACTAGAGTTAGAGTAGAAAAGAATAGAATATTAGAATAGAGTAGAATATTAGAATAGAATTAGAATAGAACAATAGAATAGAATTAGAGTAGAAAAGACTAGAACAATAGAATAGAGTAGAATATTAGAATAGACTAGAATTAGAATGGAATGGAACAGAACAGAACAGAATAGAATAGAATATTAAAATAGACTAGAATTAGAATAGAACAATAAAATAGAATAGAATATGAATAGAATTACAGTAGAAAAGAACAGAACAATAGAATAGAATATTAGAATAGAATAGAATAGAATAGAATAGAATAGAATAGAATAGAATAGAATAGAAAGTGCAGAAAGGAATAGAACAATAGAATAAAGTAGAATATTAGAATAGACTAGAATTAGAATGTAGAACAGAACAGAATAGAATATTAAAATAGACTGGAATTAGAGTAGGACAATAGAATAGAATAGAATATTAGAATAGAATTAGAGTAGAAAAGAATAGAAGAATAGAATAGAATATTAGAATAGAATAGAATAGAATAGAATAGAATAGAATAGAATAGAATAGAATAGAATACGGAACAGAGAACAGAACAGAATAGAATAGAATAGAATAACAAAGTTGGAAGGGGCCTTGTAGGTCATCTAGTCCAACCCACCATCCAAGCAGGAGACTCTACACCCATGATGGCAAACCCATGGCACGCAGGCCCAAAGTGGCACGCGGAGCCATGTCGACAAGCACGTGCAGTGTCGCCCATTCCTCTTCTGGGTTTCTGGCACACATGTGCATGCGACAATCCGCTGGCCTTTGTGTGTGGCAGTGCCAGGAACCGGAAGAGCTGGTCTTCCATTTCCTGGCGTGAACATGCACGCTGGCCAGCTGACCTGTGTGTGCGCATGCGCAGCAGTAACCAGAAGAATTGCTGGCATGCACACCAGAAACTGGAAGTACCTTATCCGGTGCGCGCATATCCCCGGGAAGCTCCTCTTCCTGGTCGCCGTCCTACTCCTTTTTCGGCACCTGGTGCTGTGCACAGGCACCCTTTTCGGCACTCGGTGCCTGAAAAGATTAGCCATCGCTGCCCTACATCATTCCTGACAAAATGGCAGTCCAATCTTTTCTCGAACATCTCAAGTAATGAAGCTCCCACAACTTCGGAAGGCCACTTCTGTTCCCTGGGTTGATTGTTCTCACTGTCAGAAAATTCCTCCTCATTTCCAGGTTGAATCTCTCCTTGTTCAGTTTCCATCCATTATTCCTTGTCCGGCCTTCAAGCGCTTTGGAAAATAGCTTGACCCTCCCCCCCTCCTCTCTGGGGCAGCCCCTCAGATATTGCAACCCTACTATCACGTCTCCCCTGGTCCTTCACTTCTCTTCAGATCTGTTTGCCACCTTGAGTTATTTGTAAAAGTGAAGGGAACGACCAGAGGAAACATGAGAGCAGTCTTCCAATATTTGAGGGGCTGCCTCAGAGAAGAAGGGGTCAAGGCACCCGAAGGCCAGACAAGGAATAATGGATGGAAACTGACCAAGGAGAGATTCAACCTGGAAATAAGGAGGAATTTTCTGACGGTGAAAGCAATCAACCCAAGGAACTGAAGTTGCTTTCAGAAAGCGTGGGAGCTTCATCCCTGGAAGCTTTCGAGAAGCCATCTGTTAAAAATGGTGTAGGGTCTGCTTGGGTGGCGGGTTGGACTAATGACCTACAAGGTCTCTTCCAACTCTGTTGATCTGTTATTAAACAATAAAGGTAGGATATAAAATAATAAGTAGTCCTGCGTACTCAGTCACCATGAGGCTACTATATACGAGAGTCTAAAACTCAATTCAAAATCACCTAAAACCCATTTAGGGAATTCCAGGCCACCCCCTCACAACTGAAATTATATCAATGGGGTTGTCCCTTTTCTAAAGGGAAGAATAGCTGATTGTGTAAAAAGCTGAACATGGGGGGTGGGGGCGAAGGGAGGAAATCCAGCTGGGGCCCTCAAGGCCCACTTTTTACCAGCTGGGAAACTTGGACTTCGTGGGGTGACCAACGCAGGTCCCAAGTCACCCCACTTTCTTTCTTCTCAAAGGACTCCGGAGAAGGTTCTCCTTGGCTTCAACCTTGTGGGAGCAGAGTTGGGACAGTGACCCAAGGGCTGGGTTGGGACATCCGTGTCCTTTCTAAGCTTGCTTGTGGGAAGCACAATGTCAAGTCATAAAACGGGACATCTCCCCATGAATTTAGATGCCACCACCAGATCCCTAGAAGGTTCTGGGTAAGATCCACCAGCTTCAACCTTCTCCTTCTACCATGTACTTGATAATAAAAACCAAGATTCTCTTTTGGCTTCTCCAGAGATTTTGGGGCAGCCCCCACATTTCCTTCCATTGCAAGGTGAAGTCCCTTGAGTCAAACTCAACTCATAATCTGAACATCTTTTCTGGAGTTTTCTCGTAAACAATACAGGAAGGGTTTGCCCAGATCCTTTTTGGGGGGGGAGGGGGGAATGTTTATTTTCCTTTTTTTTTTTAGTTCCTAATTTCACTTACAGGCTCATCACCAGTTGCAACCCAGCTTAGCTTTGCCAAGTTCAACCCATGTCAGCTAAATGCAGCATCTGACATTATGTAGGATGAACTGTGTAGGATGGAAGGTGTTTTTTTTATTTTTTAAAAAAGGGGGGCAGGCAACAGAGGGTTGGTTCTGAGACAGTGTGACTGGCCCAATCTGGCTTTCATGCCTAAAGCAGGACTAGAACTCCCAGTCTCCTGGCGATTGGCCCAAAGTCACCCAGCTGGCTTGCATACTAGAACTCCCCATCTCCTGGTGATTGGCCCAACGTCAGCCAGTTGGCTTTTTTGGGCTAAGACACAAACTAGAACTCATCATTTCCCACTGATTGGCCGAAAGTCACCCAGCTCGATTTCATGGCAAAGGCGAGACTAGAACTCACAGTCTCCTAGTGATTGGCCCAAAGTCATCCAGCTGGCTTTCATGCCTAGAAACTCTTTCAAGACTAGAACTCACAATCTCCTAGTGATTGTCCCAAAGTCACCCAAAAACCTTAGCTTTTTGGGGCTAAGACACAAACTAGAACTCACCGTTTCCCATTGATTGGCCGAGCTCAATTTTATGGCGAGGGCAGGACTAGAACTCACATCTCCTGTTTTCTAGCCAGGTGCCTTAACCATTGGACCGAACTGGCTCTCCTGGAGATTTGCTCCTCCAGGCTGCCCAGGCCAAACAGCCTTAGAAGACAACAGATGGAAAGGAGCGAACAAGGGGAGGACCCCTGAAGCAGCCCCATAGACAAGTCCGAAGTCCAACACATCACAGGAACATGAATGTCAAAGCATGATGTGGCCAGAAGGACGGAGCCTTCCCAGCCCAGCATGCGCACAGCATGCCTCACACCCACTCTCTGCAAAAATTGCGCACTCTTGCCCCGCTCAGAGGGCCACCAGCGGGCTCCCTTCACGTGGCCCCCGAGGACAACAGAGGGACCCCCACCCCACCCTGAAAATGCTATCCTCAGCCTCACCCCATTTCCCAGCCCACCCTGAGGTCCGCTGAAAGGATTCGCCACCCAACCAACCAGGGAATGAACTGAAGACGTGATGTTATCTAGCCACGAGGGAGGGAATCTAAACACAATCTAATCTGGTGTCAAGGAACCCATTAAAAAAAGTGTGATTGTTAGGAAACATCCTACCATTGGCGTAATTGCCATTAAACTCTCCCATCTGGACCTTGGGGGGGGAAATGGAGGCCTTTTGCTCCAGAGAGCGTTGTGTTGGGTTTTTTTTTTTTTTTTATGACCTCCCGGTATGCAGGCGGCAGGGTGGAGATTTGCATCCTGGAAATGCAGGTCGTTGTCTTCTCCTCCCTGTCTCGCTCAAGGCTAAATCATCGGGGAGGGAAGACTCTGTGCCCAGCTGGGGCTGACACGGCTGGGCTCACAAGCGTAGGCGTTGGAAGCTCCAGGGCCTCAATTTTATCACCTTCCTTCTCTCCCTCGCTCCCTCTCTCTCTTTCCACAGAAGGGGAAAAAGTCAGCCAGGACTGTCCAGATTCCAAAAAATTAAAAACTAAAAACTAAAAACTAAACTAAACTAAACTAAACTAAACTAAACTAAACTAAACTAAACTAAACTAAACTAAACTAAACTAAAAATATAAAATAAAATAAAATAAAATAAAAACTAAACTAAGATAAAAATAAATCAACAAAGATGATTAAGGGACTGGAGGCTAAAACATATGAAGAACGGTTGCAGGAACTGGGTATCGGAGGTGGGTTTCAGCAGTTCTGACTAGTTCTGGAGAACCGGAGCGGAAATTTTGAGTAGCTCGGAGAACCGGTAGTAAAAATTCTGACTGGCCCCGCCCCCCCATCTATTCTTTGCCTCCCGAGTCGCAGCTGATTGGGAGGAAATGGGGATTTTGCAGTATCCTTCCCCTGCCACGCCCACCAAGCCACACCCACAGAACTGTTAGTAAAAAAAATTGAAAACCACTACTGCTGGATATTTATTTATTTACATTTTTATACCGCCCTTCTCCTGCAGGACTCAGGATGGTGTACAGCCGGAATAAAAATACCCTACACCATGAATTAAAAAAAGTTTAAAAAGTATTAAATAATTTGGCCCAATTTTTGTTAAAAACCCCAAAATTAAACCACCCAATTAAAATTTCACTTATTTTGTCAGCCCAGCCTGTTGGAATAGTAGAGTCTTAAGGGCATGGCGAAAGGTACGGAGGTCAGAGATCCTACGTATCTCTGGGGACAGTTCATTCCATGTGTCTAGTTTAATGAAAAGAAGACTAGGGGAGACATGATAGCAGTGTTCCAATATCTCAAGGGCTGCCACAAAGAAGAGGGAGTCAAGCCGGGGTGAAATGCTCCTGGTTCGGACCGGTTCGGCCGAAACGGTAGCGATGATGGCACAAAGCTCCACCCACCTGCCCGGTTGTCGTTACTTCCTGGTTTTAACCAGGAAGTAACCTGTTTTTTACCCTCTGCGCATGCAGAGGGTAAGTAGATTTCACCCCTGAGTCAGGCTATTCTCCAAAGCACCTGAGGGCAGGACAAGAAGCAATGTGGGGAAACTAATCAAGGAGAGAAACAACTTAGAACTAAGGAGAAATTTCCTGACAGTCAGAACAATTAATCAGTAGAACAATTTGCCTCCAGAGGTTTTAAATGCTCCAACACTGGAAGTTTTTAAGAAGAGATTGACTAACCATTTGTCCGAGATGGTTTAGGGTTTCCTGCCTAAGCAGGGGGTTGGATTGGAAGACCTCCAGGGTCCCTTCCAACCCTTAACATTTAATATAATATAATAAAATAAATTAATAAAAAAAACAAATAGATAAAATAAAATACAAACTAAGCTAAAATGAACTAAGCTAAAATAAAAATAAAATAAACAAATAAATGAAATAAATAAATATAAAATAAAATAAAAAATAGCAGCAATGGTTGAAAGATTTCGTCTTCAGACTATTAGGGCTGCTACGGATGTCAATTGTCATCTTTAATCAATCAGTTTAAGGAAGAGACGGACAGGATAGCAGTCTTCCAATATCTCAGGGGCTGCCCCAAAGAAGAGGGAGGCAAGCTATTCTCCAAAGCACCCAAAGGCAGGACAAGAAGCAATGGATGGAAATTAATCAAGGAGAGAAGCAACTTAGAACTAAGGAGAAATTGCCTGACAGGAGAATCAACCAATGGAACAGCTTGTCTCCAGAAGTTGTAGCTGCATCACTGGAAGTTTTCAAGAAGAGATTGGACAGCCACTTGTCCAGGGGTTGGACTAGAAGGCCTCCAAGATCCCTTCCAAGTCTATTATTCTGTTAATCGTATCACCAGCAAGCCTGGAACAAGTCTATAGTCCTCATGGTTAATTTAGAACTGGTCCAAGATGAATCACAGCTTCTTTCTTTCTTTCTTTTTATTAGCAGGAAAATGCACACACAATTGTCCAACAACATTTTCTGCGATTCTAAAGGCTCTTTTTTTTTCTTTTTTGGGAGCCAATTTTCTTACACTTTTCACGTGGTGAAGTGGTCCACAATGGCCCTTAAAAGAATCCAAACAATATTATGGCTCTAGATTTTGATCCTGTCTAAAAGATGTTGGAGAAGAAAGCATTCACATTCCTAGCTTTATTTCTAAATCCAGCCGCCTGTTCCTCGGAAGCGTGGAGGCGCAGATGTAACGTTTCATGAACTCAAGAAGGCATCAGGATCCAACTCCGCCTCTTCTTTTTCCTTCCTTGGCCCAGCATCTCGTTTCTGTCTTCCGCAACTCCAATCCTCCTTTCCTTTTCTTTTTGGGCACTAATTATGGAGAGTCTGGTTTTGGTGGTTGCTTTTCATACCCTCCCATTTTGTCCTAAAGATAGATTGGAAGTGGCAAGGCAAACGCCATGGGCTAGGAAGGTCAGGAGTGGACAAACTTTGGGGGGAGAAAAAAATAGCAGAAGGCAGAGGAGAAGGAGAAGAAGGAAGAGAAGGATAAGGAAGAGGAATAGGAGAAAGAGAAGGAAGAGAAGGAGAAAGAAGAGAAAGAGAAGGATGAGGAGAAGGAGAAAGAGGAGGAGAAGGAGAAAGAGAAGGGGAAGGAAGAGGAGAAATAGAAGGAGGAGGGGAAGGAAGAGAAGGAGGAGAGGAGGAGGAAGAGGAAGAGAAGAAAGAGGAAGAGGAAAAGGAGAAAGAAGAGGAAGAGAAGAAGAAGAAAGAGAAGGAGGAGAAGGAAGAGGAGAAGAAAGAGGAAGAGAAGGATGAGAAGGAGAAGGAAGAAGAGAAGGAGAAAGAGAAGGAGGAGAAGGAGAAGGAAGAGAAAGAATGATGAGAAGGAAGAGGAGAAGGAGAAAGAGGAGGAAGAGGAGAAGAAGAAAGAGAAGGAGGAGAAGGAAGAGGAGAAGAAAGAGGAAGAGGAGAAGGAGAAGAAGAAGGAGAAAGAGAAGAAGGAGGAAGAGGAGGAAGAGGAGAAGAAGAAAGAGAAGGAGGAGAAGGAAGAGGAGAAGAAAGAGGAAGAGAAGAAGAAGAAGAAGGAGAAAGAGAAGAAGGAGAAGGAAGAGGAAGAGGAGAAGAAGAAGGAAGAGGAGGAGAAAGAGGAGGAGGAGGAGGAGGTTCAGCCAATTTAAACCACATTGGGAAAATCTAGTATCCTAGACTTAGCCACTTTTATCTTTTTGAGATCATGGGAATTTAAACAAATAAAATAGGGACCGTCTCCATCTAGCCCATTAACTCCACTTGAATTTATCGAAGTGACCTGGAAGCGCATCCTCAGTTTTGTTGTTGTGGCTGATAGCTTTATCTTCCTTTCAGAGGTCAACTTCTACCAGGCCCTCAAAAGGCCAAATGTCCTGGAAAAGGCAGGCCTCTTTGAACTTCTACCAAGACTCACCATCTGGAAGACCCTCTATGAAAGTTGACTGATGCAAAAGTCCCCACTAAAGGCCAAGAAAGTCATGTCCAAGGTAAAACACTGCTGGACTATTTATCTGTGGGCAACTGGAGCCATGGGGTTGCATCTTTATATCTACCTATGATTGCAAATGTTGTACCATTCAAAGATAACTCTTGGGCATGCTTAGTCTGGTCTCCAACTCTAGATGGTCTTGCATGGACCAGAAGTATGGTCTATCTCTGTGATGGCGAACCTATGGCACAGGTGACATGTGGAGCCATATCTGTGGGCACACAAGTGTTGTCCTAGCTCAGCTTCAACACACATGTGCGTGCCGCCTAGCTGATTTTCGGGCCTTCCGGTCCATCGGAAGTTGGGAAACAGGCTGTTTCCGGCCTCTAGAGGGCCTCTGGGGGGATGGAGAAGGCTGTTTCACTCTCCCCAGGCTCCTAGAAAGCATCTGGAACCTGAGGAGGGCGAAACACAGGCCTTCCGGGGCCATAGGAAGTCAGAAAACGGGCCGTTTCCAGCCTCCAGGGGGTGGGGAAGGCAGTTTTTGCCTTCCCCAGGCTCCTAGATAGCCTCTGGAGCCTGGGGAGGCTGAAAAACAGGCCTATCGGGCCCACCCTGCTATTGCGTGCCAAAAGCGGGGGGAGCATGGGGGGTCACATGCACATGCATGGGGGCGGGGCACGGAGGCGCATTGAATTATGGGTGTGGGCATGCACATGGGCAAATCCCCACCCACCCCCGTGCTCCCCCTGCTTTTGGCCCTCAATGGTCTATCTTCTTACGGTTCTCCATCGGTCAACAGGGCTTGGACCTTCCAGCTGAGGACTTTTTGAAGATCATCTTCAGCCCAACAGCCCTCTATAAAAAGAGGGTCCAGGACACACCCTCCCCGATCGTCAGCCCAAAGCCTCTGTGTAGGAACTGAAGATAGCACCACTTGTTCCTTTCTCCCAGAGACCAGCCGTGTCCTCTTCTCTTGCACATACAAAAGCTGAGATATCGTTTCAGCTTCCTGATCACACTTCCTTCCTCCTCACTTCCCCACGTGACCCCACCATCTTGCACAAGAGCCTGACGAGTCCTTTTCCAGGGCATCTCCGATGTCAGCAACCAGGGAAGGAAGCCCATGCCCTGGTTTATGGTGGAAAGGAGACAATCTTCAAATCCCCCTGAGCATAGGAAGAGCAGAGGAGAGTGGTCCAGTGGCCTAGAGGTTGAGCTCTCGCCCCACAATCAGGAGGCTGTGCGTTCCATCCTAGGTAGAGGCAGACACTTCTCTCTCTGGGCACACTGAGAATATATCTGCTATGTTCCTATTGGGTATCTTACCAGAGAAATATAGTAAAGAGAATACTTGTTTGATTATACATATTGTAACTGCAGCAAGAATTGTATTTGCGCAAAACTGGAAAGCAGAGAAAATCCCTTTAGAGGGAGAAGTAATTAAGAAAATATTGGAATGTGCAGAAATTAATAGATTAACATTGGTAATTAAAGATAAGGAAGAATCAGAGTATTTTGAAGTATGGGGAGCAATCATATCAATGGTTAGAGAAGGGAGATATATAAAAAATTTAGATATTTGATGAATTAATATAAACATAAGAAATTTGGGAAGAATGATGTAACAATCTAAATGAAAATATAAAGGTATGATAGAAATATAATATGAAAATGATGGAGGAGAGTCACAAAATATGTACTCAGAAGAAACACTGAATGATTAAGGATGTATTGTTTGTTTGTTTTTTTAAAAAAATTAAAACCTTTTTATTAAAAAAAAAAAAGAGAGAATATATCTGCTGAATAAAACTCTGCATTGGCAACAGGAAGGGCATCTGGCCAGTAAACAGCTCCATTCAGTTGCCCAGACTCTACCCCGCAAGGGATTGTGGGGTCATTAAAGGAGGATGATAGGAAGAGCAGGGGAGCTTTTGAAAATTTACTCGTAGACGACGAGGG
The DNA here is from genome assembly GCA_030761175.1 of Masticophis lateralis. NCBI lineage: Eukaryota > Metazoa > Chordata > Lepidosauria > Squamata > Colubridae > Masticophis > Masticophis lateralis. The sequence continues at coordinate 4,199,029 of JAUDYJ010000013.1, forward strand.
AGGGGGGAAGAATTGGTGCTTGTGTGTTTTTGTGGTGGAATAAGCAGGTATGGAGTATCTAAAGGAAACAAGGAAAGGTGAGTGACCTCCCATTCAGTCCCGCCAGATATCCAGTCCCTCATCCATGTTATCGTCCTTCAACACTACTCAAGAACACAAAGACCGTTGCAGCTCCCTCTCAGATTGTCATTTTGTGCATTTGCTACAGCGAAAGGGGAACCAAGCGGCACATGCAGAAAAAGGGATCGAAAGAGATCGAAGGCAGATGCCGGACAAACTCTCAAAGAAATTTCCTTTCTTGCAGTTGTTTGATTTCTGTTTCCCGGCTCTGCATGAAGTAGTCAACCTCAGTTACTATAGGCCAACCTCAGGGACAGCCTCCCCCTACCCCGTCATTTCTCAGATGACACAGGAAGTGGTTTATGCCGAGAACAAGGGGTTGGCTGTTTCTGAGCAGGTATTGCATGGCAGGGATATATTTGGAAATCGTGTCAACCGAGAAGGACCTCTTGGTCTGTTATGAAGTAACTTCTGTTGGGAGGTCCAACTGAAGCCAGATGAAGCTGTGGCTTAATTCCGTTTCATCTACTCAAGAGAAAAACGAGAAGAAACAGCTGATTATGGAAGCCAGATCTGAAGATTTCCTATGGAATATTCATATGCTCAATGGAGGAGGTTGCCCATAAGTCTGTTGTGACCTAGGCTTACAGAGTCTACTTTATTGTAACAGCTGAGAATTAAGTTCATTTCCAGCTGAGTCCCAATTCGTTGCAAAACAAGTCCTTCGGAAGAAGTCCTTCGGGATAATCACCAACCTTCATCTTCTTTGACACCCTGCCAAGAACCTTACTTGGCAAAGCCCCACAAAGTTCAGAAACAAACAAGAGATGCCAACTGGAAACAGAGTTAGCAACGTTGCTTTCCTGCAAAAGGCCCAAGTGCCTTTGTTTCTCTTTTAAGCTTTATGGGAGGGGCCAATCATCTCCTGGCCTTACTCTCGAGTCGTCCCTTTTCACTTTAGCTGCTCTTGCCTTCTAGCAGCTCTACTCTTGCGTGCACTAGGAACAGGCTTCTCCTGTTCCTCTGCCTCTCTGCTGTCTTACTCTGGGGGCTCCGGAGTCCATGCATCACTTCCAGATAGCCCTGACCCCCACATCTGCCTCTGACTCAGAGCCCTCATCCGAGCCTTCTCCAAACTCCAGGACTGGCCCATGTTCCTCCCCAGCCTCCTCACTGTCCGGCTCTGCTAGCTGCTGGCGGACCACAACAAAGTCCTCCCCGCAAATAACAGAATTGGGAGGACCTTGGAGGTCTTCTAGTCTAACCCCCTGCTCAAGCAGAAGACAAATAACTATCCAATCTCTTCTTGAAAACCTCCAGTGATGAAGCAGCCACAACTTCTAAAGGCAAGCCGTTCCACTGATTGTTCTCAATGTCAGGAAGTTTCTCCTTAACTCCAGGTTGCTTCTCTCCTTGGTTGAGTCTCCATCCCTCTAGTTCTTGCCACTACCTCTTCTTACCTAAGCCCCACAGGTAAGCCAACAACACACAAACACAACGCCGGAAGCAATTAAGAGCCAAACATCCAGGCGATAAGAACTCATCTCTTCTTTTCTTTCTTAACAATACGGCACTTTGCAAAGTTGGCAGGTGGTTGTGCTCAAGAAAACTCTGAGAGACACAATCAGGAAGAATGTCTTCCCGTCTCTTGAACAGCTTAGAAAACTGGCTTAGTGCAAGCAGGCATTTCTGGGTGGAATCTCAATATATATATATTTTTTTTAACATGCCTATGAATCATAACGTTTCATCATCGGAAGGTCCTTGAAAAAGTCATCGTATCAGCATCTTCCCTCCACCATGGGTGGGGTGCGGGGAGAGAAAGAGCCTCCATAAAGGCCCCCCAGATGTCCCTCGATGCCAGAAGGGTGGAGCTGACTCGGATGTCTTGAGTCAAAGAAGAAATCCACATTTCACCATTGGCTGGAGTGTGCAATTTTGTACATGTCTCCTGAAAAGGAAGTTTTTGCACAACTAAAGAAGAAGTCCTGTGACAGGAGTGGACAGAAACATCTGCTGCCCAATCAGGCCTTCTCCTCTACCCATCTAGGGAAGGGGGACAGAAGATATGTTTGGAGGACCAAAAACTAGAAGGAAGGGAAAATAATCAGTTGCCCCCTTAAGTTGTTCTTGTGATGTTTCCAGACTAAGATGGACGTCTTCTTTGGGATCTTCCTTGGATGTGCTCTTCCCCCATCCCATCTGCAGATGAATGCATGTGGTTGGAATGTGGTAGAGAGGCCCTTCTCCATGGTTGGGCTTAAGTCTTTGGAAGTCTATGTTGCCAAAAGGTTCGTCCTGCCAACTCTCTGGTGGTCTCCTGACAGCTCCTTTTCACTGCTGATCTGGGTTATCAAGTGATTGATTGTTCCCCAACTACATCTATTAGGGGGATGTAGTTGGGAGTTGAAGTCCACAAGCCTTAAAGTTCCCAAGTTTGGAAGACCCCTGATCCATGGCAAGAACTTTCTCTCCCTGCTCCTCAAGAGTTCCTCAAGAATGGACCAATTCAATCCAGCTTTTCCACCAGGCCTGTCCCAGCAGGCTTGTTCAAGACACCACGCCCTTCCTTTCCAAAGAGGACAACTCCATTTTGGGTGGCACCTCTTGTCACCCCGACAGATCGATTCAGCTCCCTATAACTTTCTGGCCTCTGCCCGGTCACCCAGCCCATCTGACGTTCTCTCCTCACCATAAATGGTTGCAATTTGCTACTCTCCCCCCCCCCCTCCCTCCCCAATCCCCGTTGAAAGCAAGTGGGAAGTTGTGGAGAATTTCAGGAATGTGGAATACAACATGTGCGATGCATTTCCAGTGGGTCTGCTGGGGGTAGGGTGGGGGAGCAGGCTCTCTCCCCCTCCCTCAAAAGCTTCAGGAGCCAAGAGGCCCCAAGAAATCTCTGGTAAAGTCAGCCAAAGGGAATCTGGCTGGGCCAAAATATTGTTCCTTAAGTGTTTTTTCCCCCCCTCCCTCTCTTCCTGATTTCTCTGGGACTTTCCATCCGAAGTTGGGCGTTCCTTCTCTTTCGTTTCTTCCTTCTGCTTCTTTTCTCCGACTGAATAAATTAACCTTCTTTCTTTTCCTTTGGTTCCTTCACTTTCTCTTCTCTATCTCTAGGAGGGTCTGCTTCTCTCCTTGAAGCTTCAGCCAGCTCAGGGTCAAAGCCTGTAGGTGACTTCAAGGAACGCCTTTCTTTTCCTTCCTTCCTTCCTTCCGTCCGCCCTTCCTTCCTTTTTCTTTTTTCCTTCCTTCCTTCCTTTCCCTCTCCTTCCTTTGTCTCCCTCCCTCCCTTTATCTTTTTCCTTCTTTCTTTTCTTCCTTTCCTTCCTTTCTCTCTCCTTCCTTCCTCTCATTCCCTTTTTCTTTCTTTCTTTCTTTCCTTCCTTTTTTCTTTCTTTTGTTCCTTTCTTTGTCTTCTTTCCTTCCTTCCTTCCTTCCTTCCCTCCCTCTTTTTTCTTTTCTTTTTCCTTCCTTCCTTTCTCCTTCGTTCATCTCCCTCTTTCTTTCTTTTCCTTCCTTCCTTTCTCCTTCGTTCATCTCCCTTTCTTTCCTTTTCTTTTTTCCTTTCTTCCTTTTCTTTTCTTCCTTCCTTCCTCTCTCATTCCTCCCTCTCACTCCCTTTTTCTTTCTTTCTTTCTTTTTCTTTCCTTCCTTTTTTTCTTTCTTTCCTTCTTTCCTTCCTCTCCTTCCTTCCCTCCCTCCCTCCCTCCCTCCTTTTCCTTCCTTCCTTCCTTCCTTCCTTCCTTCCTTCCTTCCTTCCTTCCTTCCTTCCTTCCTTCCTTCCTTCCTTCCTTCCTTCCTTCCTTCCTTCCTTGTCTATTAGAATAGTTTAAAGGTTTCAGCTTTGGTTTTTCTGCCCTTGAATGGGGTGAGAATCTGAGAGGAGGAGGTGATGAGTTCATCCAGGTATCAGGAATTTTCCATGGGAGGAGACCTACAATGGACTTAGATGGAAAACTCCGTCTGATTCTCAGCATAGTTGGTAACTCTTCCTTCCTGGACGCTCTGGAGTAAGAAAGTGTTCAAGAGGGCACCTTTTATGGAAAGGAGAGGAGCCAAAGTGGGTTGGGCTGCTTCATTCTAATCTAGAGCAAGTGTCTCGGGTGATGCACAAACAACACAACAAGCAGAAGGAAGGCGCTTTGGCACCCAGAGTTCCTGCCCTTCTCAGGTATGATGTGTTATTCAGCTCTGCAAAAGATGACGGAGAAGAAAAACAGATCCCTTCTTCCGTGTCTTTGCTTGGCCTTTGGACTCAGAGGATCACACCAGGATGGGTGGATTTCTCGAGAGCAGCAGGGCCCAACCTTGGCAACTTTGGAGACATGTGGACTTCAACTCCCAGAATTCCCCAGCCAGGAAGGAGACTGGGAGTTCTAGTCCCATTTTAGGCATGAAAGCCAACTGGGTGACTTTGGGCCAATCATCAGGAGGCTGGGAGTTCTAGTCCTGCCTTAGCCATGAAAGCCAGGTGCATGACTTCATGCCAATGACCAGCTGGGGAATTCTGGGAGTTGAAGTCCAAATGACTTAAAGTCGCCAAGGTTGGGCAACTTTGCTCTAGAAGGAGCAACAAAGATTCTGGCTATCCTCTGAGGGTGCACAGAGGGCTTTTTCACCTCCCCCCAAATGGAGCCCTGAAAAGCAGAGTTTTCACCCACAGCCCTGGCAGAGCCTATAAATGTTTTTTGGCAACGTTTCCAGCTTGTGAAACCAAAGTTTGACTGTATTTCAAGAATTACTTTGGGGGAAGCAAAAATGAGATTTTTAATCAATCTTTGCTGATATTCGGTGACTAAATGTATCAGCTGATTTTACACTCCATTGTTTGATACCAGGTTGATAAAGGAAAAAAAAACACAATGGGTTAATCTGAATATTTAAAGGAGCAAAGAGGCATCCTTCCCAACTGCTTACAGGAAGTCCTCACCTTATGACCAGTTGCCTAGCAACCATTCAGAGTTACGACTGATCCCCAAAAGAGGACTTACGACGCAAACTCATCGTTCCAACGGTTGGGACCCCTTCCCTGGTCACGTGATTCAGACTTCAAATACTCGGCATCATGGCTGTATAGGTAGTCCTCAATTTACGACAGTGACCATTCGAACGGCACTGGAAAAAAGTGACTCGGGACCGTTTTTCACACTTAATGACCGCTATAGCATCCCCGCGGCCACGTGAACAGAATTCAGAGGCTTGGAGCCGATTCATATTTACGACAGTCGCAACTTTGTTAAGGGAATTCGTTCCCCCGTTTTACGATCTTCCTTTTCACACTTGTTAAGTGAATCACCGCAGTTGTTAACATTAGTAACCCTGTTGCTAAGTGAAGCGGGCTTCCCCACTCCTTTTGCTCATCCGAAGGTCACAGAAAGGGATCACGTAACCTCGGGAAACGGCAACCGTCATAAATAGGAGTCGGATGCCAAAGAATTTGGATCACGGGAATGTCACAATGGGTTATGGCCTTACGGCATTGTGACAGTATGAAAGACAGTCATCAGTCACATTTTGTCAGTGCCGTTGAAATTTTGGTCACTAAGTGAATTGTTGTAAGTCAAGGACTACCCAGTGTTCATTTTTGGCTTGTTTATTTGTTTATTTGTGGCAGCCCCTCAAGTATTTGGAAGACTGCTGTCATGTCTCCCCTGGTCCTTCTCTTCACTAGACTAGCCACGTCTTCTGTCCATCCATCCATCCATGGTTCACTCAGATGTCTCCTTCCTTCCTTCCTTCCTTCCTTCCTTTCTCTCCCTCCCTCCCTCCCTCCCTTGTTCCTTTCTTTCTTTCTTTCTTTCTTTCTTTCTTTCTTTCTTTCTTTCTTTCTTTCTTTCCTTTCTTTCTTTCTTTCTTTCTTTCTTTCTCTTATGCTTTGGAGAATAGCTTGACCCACTCCTCTCCGTGGCAGCCCTTCAAATATTGGAAGACTGCTATTCTGTCTCCCCTGGTCCTTCTCTTCACTAGACTAGCCATGTCTTCTATCCATCCATCCATCCATGGTTCACTCAGATGTCTCCTTCCTTCCTTCCTTCCTTCCTTCCTTCCTTCCTTCCTTCCTTCCTTCCTTCCTTCCTTCCTTCCTCCCTCTCTCTCCCTCCCTCCCTCCCTTCTTTCTTTCTTTCTTTCTTTCTTTTCTTATGCTTTGGAGAATAGCTTGTCCCCCTCCTCTCCGTGGCAGCCCTTCAAATATTGGAAGACTGCTATCCTGTCTCCCCTCGTCCTTCTCTTCACTAGACTAGCCATGCCCAGTTCCTGCAACCGTTCATCGTATGTTTTAGCCTCCAGTCCCTAATCATCCTGGTTGCTCTCCTCTGCACTTTTTCTAAGCCTGCCATGTTTCCCTTTCAAATCCGGGAGTTTCTTAAACTTCTAGTAAACCTTGTCCCTGCCATTACTGGATAGGGTACTTCCCAAGAGGGCGCTGGCAGGCGGTTTGACCCTCACTCGATAAGAAGGGTTACGTTCCTGACCCAGGACTGCAGAAAGCAAGATTAAGAATCGCTTGAGTAAGGCAGTCCTTGGAGTACTGGCACACGTCCATTCCAGATAATAGAGGAACCTCTCAAGATAGCAGCTGTTTAACCATCCAGATACTGCTACTGATTTTGCAAGCCGGCTATAATATTTTAACACACCGAGCTGCAACCTTTTCCTGCCATCTCCACGTTTGGCTAGGGATTCTTTCTTCTGCAGCCTGCTGTCCTGAGGGCTAGAAACTTGTAAAAAGAATGGAAAGGAAGGAAAGTTGAGATGGGCAGCTCTGTACATTGGGGAAACAGAACAGCCACTTCACAAACGCATGGCACAAGGCAGGAGAACAAACCCACCGGGACAAGATTCAGCAGGCCATCTGCATTTCAAAGACACAGGCCACTCTTTTGAAGGCAACAAAATCCACATTTTGGACAGAGAGGACCGCTAGTTTGAAAGAAGAGGGGTCAAAGAGGCCATCTATGTCCAAATTGAACAGCCCTCCCTCAACAGAGGAGGAAGGATCAACATCTTCTATTACCAGCCTACAAAACAATCCTTTCAGCAATTCCAAGAAGGCTCTGCCTCAGTGGTGGGTTTCAAATTTTTTTACTCCCGTTCTGTAGGTGTGGCTTAGTGGGCGTGGCATGGCTTGGTGGGCGTGGCAGGGGAAGGATACTGTAAAATCTCCATTCCCTCCCCAATACAGGGGAAAGTTACTGCAAAATCCCCATTTCCTCCTGGACAGCTCAACAGGCTAAAAAGCAGACTAAAGCCTGTTATTAACATCCAGCTGTCTGCAATTGCACCAGTTCGAATCTCCCCAGGCTCAAGGTTGACTCAGCCTTCCATCCTTTCTAAGGTAGGTCAATCGAGGACCCAGTTTGTGGGGACAATAAGCTGACTTTGTATAAAATATACAAAAGTACGAAGGCTATTGCTTAACGCATTGTAAGCCGCCCTGAGTCTTTGGAGAAGGGCGGCATATAAATCAAATTAATTAAATAAATAAATAAATAAAATTAGCTGGGACTCGGGAGGCAGAGAATAGATGGGTGCGGGGCCAGTCAGAATTTTACTATTGGCTCTCTGAACTACTCAAAATTTCCACTAACGGTTCTCCAGAACTGGTCAGAACCTGCTGAAACCCACTTCTGCTCTGCACTCATTTGCA